>NC_069422.1:24978762-25043762 GCF_026875155.1 Cherax quadricarinatus
AGCACTATAATTAAATAATTAAACTTACCATACAATGCAAAAGGATTTGGGGGGTTATGGAAAAAACAACCTTAAACCAAGACAGAAATGCTAAGCGTACTAAAAAGGCAAATGGATTACTGGTTTTATATCAAGAAGTTGGTTTAAAAAGACACAAGCAAACATTTAAACTTTTTTATATAAAAAACTTTGGTCCTGGAACCTTGATCCTTCTAACATACAGAGGTAGAAAATTTATAAAAGGCGAGATGAGATGTGACGCACGTGCCCTGAAATGTCAAAGAACAAAAGAAGGAGGAACACTGTAGAAGGCCTACGGGCCCAGCGAGGCGGGGGTAGACGATGAAATCAGTGACTCCTGTGTTGTTGGGTTGTGCTGCTTAAGTATCATGTATCCCAAATGTTTTAAAATTTTGTAGTTTCCATTTTTTTCGTTCTATATGTGGGTGACGGTGATTGAGGCTTCTAGGCACCGCGCGTCTGGGTCGGTTGGGTGAGAACGATTTTTGGGCCTCTTTCCCCAGTTCACAAATCCCCCCGTGATCTCTGTGGGGGACACAGGCTCCCTTTACCCCTGTTAGGGGCATTTCGATGCCATCGGGCGGACTGCAAGATCTCTGCCTTCCGCCTACATATTTTTTGGGGACAGAACCCAAGGGATGTGTAACGCCTGCTGAAAGTTAAGGTGTGGGGCAGAGAGGCAGGCGAACAGCAGAGATCTTCATCCGCCTAAATGAGCATCGAAATGCCTCTAACAGAGACATGTAAGGAAAGGCCTGTGCCTCCCAGAGACTCCACGGGGCATTTGATGAAAATGGAACGAGGCACAAATCTTCTCACCGAACCAACCTCAGACGCCGACGGGGCCTAGAAGCCTCACTAATCACCGTCACCGACACCCAAAACGAACACTGGAAACTCAAAATTTTTAAAAACATTGGCATAAAAAATACTTTAAACGCCCAACCCAACAACACAGGGGTCACGTGATTTCATCGTCTACCCTCCCCGAAAGGGGGCCCGTAGGGCCCTTTTACAGTTTCCTCCCTTTTTTTTCTTTTACATTCCTCAGGGCACGTCGTCACATCTCACTCTCCGCCATATATAAATGTCTTCTACCTCTGTATTTAAAAATGATCAAGGGTTTCCCGGACCGAAACGTTTTTAATAAATAGTTTAGGGTTTTCTTACGTGTCTTTCTAAACCAACTTGCGGTATTTATTACCAAAGGTTTTATACCATATCAAGAAGTGTAAGCAAAGAACCAGAGGTCATACTGCAGCTTTAACATCTTAGTAAGCCTCACCTAATAAAGCACCAAATTTTGGTCTCCATTTTACAGAATGGACATAAAATCGTTAGAAAACATTCAGCGTAGGGTGACTAAATTAATACCATAGCATTAGAAATCTTCCCTTATGAAGACAGATTGAAGACTCTTAAGTTAACATTCACTTGTAATAAAGTTTGTAGAATTACCCGACAATATGTAAAGTAAAAAAATAGTGACACCAAGTGCAACTAATTGACTTTATTGGGCAACGTTTCGCTCTCCAGGAAGCTTTATCCAGCCATTACAAACAATCAAGGACAACAGAGTGTAAATTAAAGGCTCAGAGTGAGGTGATACTAGTGAGGTAAACTATACCATTTCGATGTTCACTATTGGTGTAGTAGTAGTATGGTAGTGACAAAAGTAATACAATATGGTAGAGCAATTATTCGTACATGAGTAAAAGGATATAAAAAGCTATTTACTTGGGTAATCATAAAAATAGGTTGTGGACAAATATAAACTGGAATGAGGGCAGCTTGTTTCAGAGTTCACCTCTGTGCTTTGTGTAGTATAACAGGATAGACTATGTGAATGGCAGGTTTAACTGTTTTCCGAGGATTCTTCCTCTAACCATATTGTATTACTTTTGTCACTATAACCACTACTATCTACGACTAATACAACTACCATAGTGAACATTCGAAAAGGTACCTCAACTAGTATTCCACCTCACTCTGAGCCTTTATATACCCTCTGTGTCCAGTATTGTTTGAAATGGCATGAAAAGCTCCTGGAGAAGCGAAACGTTGCCCACAATAAATGTCACATTAGTTGCACTTGTGTCCTTTTACTTTACTTACATTCACTTGTTAGACTAAGAATGAGGGAGACCCTCTGTCGAAAGTGTATAAGTGGAAGATAGGTATTAATAAAGGGATATTAACAAGTCTTAGGAACACTCCAAGAGAGAACCCGCAGTAATGATTAAATTAGATAATTAGATTTAGAAAGGACATAGGAAAGTATTTGGTTTGGAAATGGGTAGTTGATGAGTGAACAGTCTACCTAGTCGGGTTATAGAGGCTGGGACTTTGAGTAATGTCCAAATTTAGGTTGGATAAGTACATGAGTGGGAGGGGTTGTTTTGAGTGGGACTTTGCACCTCGGAGCTTGTTTCTTGGGTGGCATTCGAAAAATTGGTTGGTCAAATGTTTGTTAGTGGGAGAATTGTAAAGGACCTGCTTATATATGGCCCACAGGCCTGCTGCAATGTTCCTCATTTCTTATGTTCTTATGTCTTATGCTCTTATGATTCTACTGAGGTGTCGTGAACGCAATTCCTTAAGAGTCCATGCGCGCCATATAACTGCAGCAGTTAATCTGGTTGATATGGGCCTCAGGAGATGTGCTCGGTATATACTCACAACAAGATCCTTTTCTTTGAGTGAGGTTTGCATACTTGTGTCCACCTAGCCTATACTCTGTCTACGGTCTTCTTTGGCATTCCTCCGATTCTTCATGACTTACCATTTGGTAAAGTTAGATGTCCAGGAGCTACCATTTCTGGACCAAGCCTTGCAGCCTGTCCAGATCCCTTTATATTACCTTCCAATCTCATCCGATTTAATTCTCCTTATTACTTAACATCATCTGCGCAGTCAAGATACTGCCTGAGTCTATCCTTCCGTCATGTCATTCACATATACCAAAAACAAACTGGCTCTAGGACTGACCCATGTGGCTCCCCGCTCGTTCACTCTGGCTCCCACTCTGACAGACTCATCACGTACCATAACTTTGTATGTTGCCATCCCTGTCAGGTATTCTCTGAACCATTGCAGTGCCATTTCTGTGTATGCATGCATGACCTCTAGCATTTGCACTAGATCCTTGTGAGGAATTGTGTTCGAAGTGCCTTTTGCGGTGGAAGAAAATGGCAGTCTACCCACCCTTAATCTCACGATGTCTAACTTCCGTTAACCTGTCATAAAATTCCAGTAGGTTTGAGACACAGGATTTCCCTTCCCTGAAACCAAGCTTGTAGTACGAAAATAAGGCTAGATATCCCATCAAGGTGCTCCCCCACTCTCCACCTGATTAACTTCTACCATGACTTTTGCTTGCTATACACGTCAGTGACACAATGACCTATATTAAATGCCTCGAGATCTGTCTCCTTAAAATTGGGACTACGATTGCCGTTATAGACGAAGAAGGATGGGAGACCTTATCGAAGATGTATAAGTGGAAAAATAGGAAATAATAAAGAGGGTATATTAATAAGGTCTTGAGGGAGGTCTCTCTGAGCGGAGTAGAGAACCCCCTGTAATGGATTTAAATAGATATGTTAGAGCGTATTAGGGTAAGGACATACGTCTAGTATTGGTTTGGAAATAGGGTAGTGATGATGAACAGTCCTACCTAGTTGGGTTATTAGGCTGGGGACTTGAGTAGTTGTCAAATTAGGTTGGATAAGTACATGAAGGGAGGGGTTATGGATTTTAGTGGGACATAACGATGGCAGAGCTTATTTACTTGGGTGGCATTGAAAATTGGTTGGGCAAATGTTTTGTTAGTGGGGATGAATGTGTAAAGGACAGCCTTGTATGGGCCAACGAGGCTCGCTGCAGTGTTATCCTCCTTTCTTTAATTTCTTATGTTCTTGATTGTCTTCCATACCTCAGGTAGTTGCCGCAGTTTCACAATGAATGTGTTGAAGATTGTTTGTTATTGGCCACATATGTCATCACTGTTTGAAGTATCAAGTCACATAGCAGTTTTCTGCAAGCTCTCATTTGTTGTAATTTTATCCATCTCTTGTTCGTATATTCCCTTGTTGGTGTACCAACCCTGTTCTTTCTGACATCCCATAGTCCTTTCTAATCCATTGTATATAATACATTTTTAATCACGTGTGTGTGTGTGTGTGTGTGTGTGTGTGTGTGTGGTGTGTGTGTGTGTGTGTGTGTTGTGTTGGTGTGTGTGGTGAGTGCGTGTGCGTGTGTACTCACCTAGTTGAGGTTGCAGGGGTCGAGTCCGAGCTCCTGGTCCCGCCTCTTCACTGGTCGCTACTAGTACACCCATCCCTAACCGAGAGCTTTAATCATACCTCTGCTTAAAGCTATGTATGGATCCTGCCTCCACTACATCGCTTCCCCAAAATATTCCACTACTGACTACTCGTGGCTGAAGAATTACTTTCGAACATCCTGTGATTCATCTGTGTCTTCACTTCCAACAGTGTCCCCCTTGTTACGTGTCCAATCTCTGAACATCCTGTCTTTGTCCACTCTTGTCAATTCCTCTCATTATTTTGTAGTCGTTATCATGTCCCCCCCTATCTCTCCTGTCCCCCAGTGGTCGTCAGGTTGATTTCCTTAACCTCCTCTTAGGACATACCTCTTAGCTCTGGGACTAGTCTTGTTGCAAACCTTTGCCTTTCTCTGTTTCTTTACGTGCTTGGCTAGGTGTGGGTTCCAAACTGGTGCCCGCACTACTCCCAATATGGGGCCACGTCCGACGTGCACAGGGTCCTGAACGATTCTTATTTAAGATGTCGGATGCTGTTCTGAGGTTTGCTAGCGCCCACATTGCTGCACGCCGTTATTTGGTTGAATGTGCGCTTCATGAATGTGCACAGGTGTATAACACCACCCCAGTGGTGGACGTGTAACTTACTCCAGTGGGAGAAGTGACTTAAGCTCCAGTGGTGACGTGTACTAGCTCGTGAAAGGACCCCCCCCACCTGTTTGGTGTGCTCTGAGTGGTGACCTGCCTTTGAAGTGCTGACCTGTACTTAACTCTGTGAAGAATGTCTTGTTTGCTCCGTGGAACTGAACCACGATGCCCTCCATCCGAGCAACTTTACCAGAAACTTAATGAAAGAATTGAGGCAAGCGAAGATGGAGATACGGCGATTTGACCGAGGGAAAACAAGAGGATTAGTAGTAGTCCCACCTGTTTCGAGTCCTCAGGTCAAGAAGGGATCGAGGTCAGTGGCTGGACAGCAGGGGACGCGAAGTTGACGATCCAAAAAGACGAATGAAAGCCAGAAACGATGAAGAAGAAAGAGACTGCTGTGGAAACCCCGTGAAACCTCCAACGCATTCTCGGTGTACCCGACGAATTTGTAGTCTACTACAGGGATCGTCACGACTACGAACGACAAGGAAGGTAAGAATATTGTTGTTGTTGTGGATAGCCAGGTTAGATACATGATCGGCCATTCTGCATAGAAGACAGGAGTAGGAGAAAAAGGGTATGCTTTCCTGGGCTGGGATGGAGGACATTGTTAGCCGGCTTGACAACATCATGAACGGTAATGGTAATCAATCCTATTAATTTTTGCCTCAGTGCTGAGGCATGATGTTTAGGCAAGCGTAGAAGTGAGGATTAGTTAGAAGATCAAGGACAGCTATAAGACATATTAGGAAGAAGGGGGGGCAGCCCTGGTTATATGATGGCAATTTGCCAAGAAGAGGTGTTGGTAATGAATGGTTGTCCCAGACAGCAATTGTATTAATTGTTGGCTGGATAAACCTTAAGATAATGCAGTACCATTCATTGACAACTGGGACAACTTCTATGGCCGAAATGACATGTATGCCAGGGATGGGGTTCACTTATCCAGGGCAGGTGTGGGTTTTCTTGCTAACTCAGTTGAGAGGGGTATGTTAGGACTTTAAACTAGGATTAGTTAGAGGTATGGGTTTAAAAATGATTAATAATGATTCATGGATAATTGACTTATGCTCTGATATTAAAAATCTTTATAGTAACTGTCATGGAGTAACTTTGGGTAATGATAATTTCAGAAATTGTGTAAAAAAAAAGATGAATATGAAAAATGTGCAGAGAAAAAACATAAGAAGTGGTATTTTATGCTAACCAGTCGAAGTGCAAGAAATAAAATTAATGAACTACGTTTGGTAGCATGTGCTGGGAACTTTGATATCATTGCAATAACTTAAACGTGTTAATGATTTAAAAGTCGGATATGACTGCTGAGTGTAACTATCCAGGGATTTAAGTTATTCAAAGTGGAAGATGTAAATGGGAAGGGGGAGGAGTGCATTGTATGTTCGAGAAAATATTAATTGTGCATAAAAAAAGGTCTAAAAATAGATGGAGCAGTACCAGGAGTCTGTTTGGGAGAGTTCCGTGAGGGTCAAGAAAAACTAATTCTAGGAGTAATATACCGACCTCCAGGCTTGAATCCACGATAGATGGGAACTTCTTGGGACGAATTGTTTAGTGGCTTCTGGACACTATTGTTTAGGTAAGAGACACATATCAACAGTTAACAACTATTCCGAAACGTTTCGCCTACACAGTAGGCTATCTTCAGTCGAATACAGAAAAGTAGCAGGAACTGTAGAGATGTGAAGGACGATGTAATCATTCCATCACCCTTAAAGTCGTAGAAATTGAGGTTTGTCAGTCCCTCGGCCTGGAGAATTTTCAGTTCCATAGTCAGAACTACTGAAGACAAGCGACAGTGCGGAGACTTAAATACTGTCGGAAGGAGAGGTGCAGGGTAGTAGTAGTAGTAGTAAGTAGTGGTAGTAGTAGTAGAAGTATTAGTGAGAGGCAACTGAGAGGTCATGTCCCTCTCAGATCCAACCCTTCTCACTTGAAAAGCTTGTCCAAGTTGTTGTCTGTACCAAGATGCCACGTGTTGCAGTGTCTGACAAGATGAACATCAAAATGGTATACAATACCTAACAACCTGTCGGTATTGTATACCATATTGATGTTTTCATCTTCATTCTGGACACAGAACGTTTCATAGTAATGGGATTTTAACTTTAAGCAAATTGACTGGAATTCTTTGACAGTAATCTAAGTCCATGACTTCATGGAAACATTTCAGGACTGTTTTCTGAACCAGAGTGTAACTGACCTACCAGGGGTTAATAATTTGCTAGACCTAGTCTGTGTCAATAAGGAAACACTAGTGAATAATCTGGAGATCACTGAAGAGCTTGGCGCAAGTGATCACAAATCCATCACCTTTAGCATTAATTGGAATGCGCAAGAATAATGATAATACAGTAAAAACCCCGATTTTTCGTTCTGCCGATTATAAGGACTTAGGGAACATCTGTCTAATCTTGATTGGGGTTTATCTAGCTAATGATTTTATTGACGATAATCATACTATGAATATGAAGGGATCTGCTTTATGATGTTTCTTAATAATGTAACCCAATTGCCCAAGTATATACATTCCCCATAGAGAAATTAGGTCTAATAATAAACGATCCCAAATGGGTTAACAGGAGGTTAAAGCATCTTTGGGGGAGAAAAGGGGAATTTATAGGCGCATCAGAAGAGGAGAGGTTAACCTTACTGACCAACAGTTCAGTTTAAAAAAGAGAAGTAAAAAAGGCGATTAGAAAGGTAAAGTGACAGAAATTAGAGTCGCTAATGAATCAAAGAAAAACCCAAAAAGGGGTTCTTTCAAGTGTATGGCGAGGTAAGGAAAAAGAGGGACCTCTGAAATCTGGGAATGGACGCGACGGATAAATGAACGGACTGTGTTCCTTTTTTAAAGACTATTTTTGTCAGTTTTTACACGGGAAGAGAAAAAGAGATTCCATAATTAACAATTATTTATTCCCTATGTTTTTAAGTTAAAAATATTACTGTCAGGGGCCCGGGTTATTAAACAATGACAAACTAAAACAAAAAAGCCCCTGTGGTTTGTATACCATTTTGGTTCATCTTGTCAGACACTGAAAACAGTGGATCTTGGTACAGAAAAATTTGGGAAAAGTTTTTCAAGGGGGGGGGTTTTGGATCTGAGAGGGGACATGACCTCCAGTTCCCTTCACTACTACTACACTACACTATACTCCCCGCACCTCTCCTTCGGGACAGTATTTAAGCTCTGCACGTCGTTGATCTTCAGAAGTTCCTGACTAGGGAAAAATGAACTTCTCCGGGCCCGAGGGACTGACAACCTAAAATTTCTCACTTTAAGGGTGATGGACTGATTACATGTCTTCACATCCACTGTTCCTGCCTTTTTCTGTATTCGAGAAGAACCTACAGTGTAGGCAAAAAACGTTTCGGAAATAAATTTGTCTAACTGTTGCATATGTGTCTTACCTAAACCGTGGGTTTGTATCATTTTGAGTTCTCAAGTCCCCTGGGCCCCATGGTTGTTTTTTTAAGGGTACTTAAGGGAAAGAAGATGGAGCTTAGCACCATTAACGAGTGTATTCAATGCGTCCATCCCACCAGTGTTGGCCAGAGATGTGGAAGATGGCCAATGTGGTTCCCAATTCAAATAGGGGTAAGCCACCCTTAAATTACCGTCCCAAAAAGCCGACATCTATGTGGGGGAAGTTATTAAATCAATTATAGTGACATTATCAAAGTCACCTTTTAGAGCATAACTTAAAATGAATCTCACATGGTTCACGAGAGGGCGTTCCTGCCCGACAAATTAGACGTTCTTCAATAGAACATTTGAGGAGTTGCAGTGAAAAAGAATATGATATTGTTTTTTGGATTTTATAAAGCCTTCGACGAGTCCTCACAAGAGACCTTAAGAAAAGTGGCAGCTCATGGTATAGGGGTAAAGTTCTAGCATGGATTAGGCATGGCTTTCCAATAGAAGCGGATTTCCCATTAATGAGTGAAACTGAATGGGGATTATCACTAGTGGCGTTCCAAGGATCATTTTTGGGCCCCTCTCTTGTTAAAATTTCATTAATGACCTTATGAAGGGATTACTATTTACAGAGTAAGTTTGCTGATGATACAAAGTAGGCCGTTTTACCTCTGAGGGGGGATATAATGAACTCCGGGACGATTTAACAAATTAATGTCTGGCCTGAGAAAGGGAGATAAGTTTAAGGGTGGATAAGTGAAAGGTTTTCCTTGGTAAAAAAAAACCCCTCGAAGCATATCTAGGTGAAGTAGAGTTTGGGTCATACAGAATGTGAAAAAGATTGGGAGCAGGGAAAGCAAAATCTAAACCCAAGACAGCAGTGCCTCAGTGTGCGCAACAAGGCCAACAGATTACTTTATTTATCTCAAAAGTTAATAACAAAGTCCAAAAGTTATTTTTCAGCTTATACATCCTATGGGCCTCATTTTGATTTTTCTGCTAGTTTTGGTCCCTTACTACAGGATGGACTAGACTCTTAGAGAACATACAGGAAAGAATGACTAAAAAGATTTATTGTAAGGAACCCCCCCGTATGAAGATAGATTAAAACCCAAAAAACTCCCCTTCTGGAGAGGGTAGAATGAGGGGGGATATATTAGTGGGATAAGTGGGGTGACGGGCTAAAAAAGGGAGACATTAATAAAGTATGAGGGGGGTTTGACCAGGTAAGAACCCGGAATAAGGATTTTAAAATTGGATAAATTTAGATTTTAAAGGACATAGGTAAGTACTGGGTTTTTAACAGAGTTTTTAGATGGTGGAACAGTCTTCCCATGGGGTGATAGAGGCTAGGACCTTGGGGAGCTTTAAGAAGAGATGGGGGAAATTTGAGTGGGAGGGGGTGGGTTTGATTTGGGGTTGGGGGGGGCGGGAGTGTTTCTTGAGTAGTTTAGGTAGAGATCGTTTTGAAGACAACACTTATGCAGCATATGGAATCTTTTTTCAGGAAAAAAGTTCGCCACACAGTGGTTCTTAGTCCAATACAAAGAGGAAATGAACATCAAAAAGGGATAAATACCGACGGTTGTTAGGTAAGACACATATGCAAAAATTAGACAACTTTTTCCGAAAAATTTTTTCCTACACTGGCTTCTTCAGTCGAAAACAGAAAGTAGGCGGAAAGTAGAATAAAGGCTTAAGGGAGAGGAGAATGGGTAATCTCCCCCAACCTGGAGCGATGGTTCAGTCCATCAAACTTGTAGAAGTACGCTAGGGCCGTAGACGTGGTTATAACTGTTGTGATGTGAGGTGAAGCAGGCGGAGGCGGGTCATAGTGGGACCATCCACTAGTCGAAGTAGGTCTTCGTCCAAAGGTTGAACAAGTGTTGAAGAATTCTTTGTAACAAGATCCCATGATGCTGCAGTGTCTGACAGTTGTGATGAATGGTTTGAAAAACCGACAAGTTGAAGATTGAGACACTTATGCAGCATATGGGAATCTTTATTCAGGAAACGTTTCGCCACACAGTGGCTTCTTCAGTCCAATACAAAGAGGAAGGCTTAAGGAGAGGAGGAGAATGAGGTAATCAGTCCCTCAACCTGGAGTCGATGTGTTCAGTCCATCAATCTTGTAGAATGTACAGCATAGGGCCGTAGACGTGGCTTATATACTGTTGTGATGTGAGGTGAAGCAGGCGGAGGCGGGGTCATAGGGTCAACTTGTCGGCTTTTCAAACCATTCATCACAACTGTCAGACACTGCAGCATCATGGGATCTTGTTACAAAGAATTCTTCAACACTTGTTCAACCTTTGGACGAAGACCTACTTCGACTAGTGGATGGTACCACTATGACCCCGCCTCCGCCTGCTTCACCTCACATCACAACAGTATATAAGCCACGTCTACGGCCCTATGCTGTACATTCTACAAGATTGATGGACTGAACACATCGACTCCAGGTTGAGGGACTGATTACCTCATTCTCCTCCTCTCCTTAAGCCTTCCTCTTTGTATTGGACTGAAGAAGCCACTGTGTGGCGAAACGTTTCCTGAATAAAGATTCCCATATTCTGCATAAGTGTCTCAATCTTCAACTTGTCGGTTTTTCAAACCATTCATCACAGAGATCGTTTTGATAAGGACCTGCCTCGTATGGGCCAGTAGGCCTTCTGCAGTGTTCCTACATTCTTATGTTCTTATGTTCTTAGATCTTTTTCCTTGAGTGAGGTTTGTAGTCTCTGGCCCCCTAGACTGTACTCCGCCTGCGGTCTTCTTTTCCCTTCCCCAATCTTCATGGCTTTGCACTTGGTGGGATTGAGCTCCAGGAGCCAATTGCTGGACCAGGTCTGCAGTCTGTCCAGATCCCTTTGTAGTTCTGCCTGGTCTTCGATCGAGTGAATTTTTCTCATCAACTTCACGTCATCTGCAAACAGGGACACCTCAGAGTCTATTCCTTCCGTCATGTCGTTCACAAATACCAGAAACAGCACTGGTCCTAGGACTGACCCCTGTGGGACCCCGCTGGTCACAGGTGCCTACTCTGACACCTCGCCACGTACCATGACTCGCTGCTGTCTTCCTGACAAGTATTCCCTGATCCATTGTAGTGCCTTCCCTGTTATCCCTGCTTGCTCCTCCAGTTTTTGCACAAATCTCTTGTGTGGCACTCTGTCAAACGCCTTCTTGCAGTCCAAGAATATGCAATCCACCCACCCCTCTCTCTCTTGTCTTACTGCTGTCACCATGTCATAGAACTCCAGTAGGTTTGTGACACAGGATTTCCCATCCCTGAAACCATGTTTGGGTTTCTGTTGATGAGATCATTCTTTTAGGTGTTCCACCACTCTTCTCCTGATAATCTTCTCCATGATTTTGCATACTATACATGTCAGTGACACTGGTCTGTAGTTTAGTGCTTCATGTCTGTCTCCTTTTTTAAAGATTGGGACTACATTTGCTGTCTTCCATGCCTCAGGCAATCTCCCTGTTTCGATAGATGCATTGAATATTGTTGTTAGGGGTACACATAGCGCCTCTGCTCCCTCTCTCAGGACCCATGGGGAGATGTTATCTGGCCCTATTGCCTTTGAGGTATCTAGCTCACTCAGAAGCCTCTTCACTTCTTCCTCGGTTGTGTGCACTGTGTCCAGCACTTAGTGGTGTGCCCCACCTTTCCGTCTTTCTGGAGCCACTTCTGTCTCCTCTGTGAACACTTCTTTGAATCTCTTGTTGAGTTCCTCACATACTTCACGGTCATTTCTTGTTGTCTCTCCTCCTTCCTTCCTTAGCCTGATTACCTGGTCCTTGACTGTTGTTTTCCTCCTGATGTGGCTGTATAACAGTTTCGGGTCAGATTTGGCTTTCGCTGCTATGTCGTTTTCATATTGTCGTTGGGCCTCCCTTCTTACCTGTGCATATTCGTTTCTGGCTCTACGACTGCTCTCCTTATTCTCCTGGGTCCTTTGCCTTCTATATTTCTTCCATTCCCTAGCACACTTGGTTTTTGCCTCCCTGCACCTTTGGGTGAACCATGGGCTCATCCTGGCTTTTTCATTATTCCTGTTACCCTTGGGTACAAACCTCTCCTCAGCCTCCTTGCCCATTGTTACTACATATTCCATCACCTCATTAACTGGCTTCCCTGCCAGTTCTCTGTCCCACTGAACCCCGTTCAGGAAGTTCCTCATTCCCGTGTAGTCCCCTTTCTTGTAGTTTGGCTTCATTCGTCCTGGCCTTCCTGCTTCCCCCTCCACTTGTAGCTCTACTGTGTATTCGAAGCTTAAAACCACATGATCGCTGACCCCAAGGGGTCTTTCATATGTGATGTCCTCGATATCTGCACTACTCAAGGTGAATACTAAGTCCAGTCTTGCTGGTTCATCCTCTCCTCTCTCTCTTGTAGTGTCCCTTACGTGTTGGTACATGAAGTTTTCCAGTACCACCTCCATCATCTTAGCTCTCCATGTACCTTGGCCCCCATGTGGCTACAAGTTCTCCCAGTCGATCTCCTTGTGGTTAAAGTCACCCATGATCAGGAGCTTTGCCCTGCATGCATGAGCTCTTCTGGCCACTGCAGCCAGTGTGTATGTGTGTGTGTGTGTGTGTGTGTGTGTGTGTGTGTGTGTGTGTGTGTGTGTGTGTGTGTGTGTGTGTGTGTGTGTGTGTGTGTGTGTGTGTGTGTAACTCACACTAGTGTTAATGTTGATATTATAAAGCACACATGTAATATTAATATTTTAAAAAGTATCGACTGGTATCGGCCGTTTTATTCACTAATACCGTAAAAACGTCGGTATCCGCCGATACCGACAGTTTGACACATAGATGTGGGTGTGCAGGTGTGAGTGTGAAGGTGTGTGGATGTGGGTGTGTAGGCGTGAGTGTGTAGATGTGTGGATGTGGGTGTGCAGGCGTGAGTGTGTAGGTGTGTGATGTGGGTGTGCAGGCGTGAGTGTGTAGGTGTGTGGATGTGGGTGTGCAGGCGTGAGTGTGTAGATGTGTGGATGTGGGTGTGCAGGCGTGAGTGTGTAGGTGTGTGGATGTGGGTGTGCAGGCGTGAGTGTGTAGATGTGTGGATGTGGGTGTGCAGGCGTGAGTGTGTAGATGTGTGGATGTGGGTGTGCAGGCGTGAGTGTGTAGATGTGTGGATGTGGGTGTGCAGGCGTGAGTGTGTAGTGTGTGGATGTGGGTGTGCACACGTGAGTGTGTAGGTGTGTGGATGTGGGTGTGCAGGCGTGAGTGTGAAGATGTGTGGATAAGGGTGTGCAGGCGTGAGTGTGTAGATGTGTGGATGAGGGTGTGCAGGCGTGATTGTGTAGATGTGTGGATGTGGGTGTGCAGGCGTGAGTGTGTAGGTGTGTGGATGTGGGTGTGCAGGCGTGAGTGTGTAGGTGTGTGGATGTGGGTGTGCAGGCGTGAGTTGTAGTGTAGATGTGTGGGATGAGGGTGTGCAGGCGTGATTGTGTAGATGTGTGGATGAGGGTGTGCAGGCGTGATGTGTAGATGTGTGGATGTGGGTGTGCAGGCGTGAGTGTGTAGGTGTGTGGATGTGGGTGTGCAGGCGTGAGTGTGTAGATGTGTGGATGAGGGTGTGCAGGCGTGAGTGTGTAGAGTGTGTGGATGTGGGTGTGCAGGCGTGAGTGTGTAGGTGTGTGGATGTGGGTGTGCAGGCGTGAGTGTGTAGATGTGTGGATGTGGGTGTGCAGGCGTGAGTGTGTAGATGTGTGGATGTGGGTGTGCAGGCGTGAGTGTGTAGATGTGTGGATGAGGGTGTGCAGGCGTGACTGTGTAGGTGTGTGGATGTGGGTGTGCAGGCGTGAGTGAGTAGGTGTGTGGATGTGGGTGTGCAGGCGTGAGTGTGTAGATGTGTGGATGAGGGTGTGCAGGCGTGAGTGTGTAGGTGTGTGGATGTGGGTGTGCAGGCGTGAGTGTGTAGATGTGTGGATGAGGGTGTGCAGGCGTGAGTGTGTAGATGTGTGGATGTGGGTGTGCAGGCGTGACTGTGTAGGTGTGTGGATGTGGGTGTGCAGGCGTGAGTGTGTAGATGTGTGGATGTGGGTGTGCAGGCGTGAGTGTGTAGGTGTGTGGATGAGGGTGTGCAGGCGTGAGTGGTAGGTGTGTGGATGTGGGTGTGCAGGCGTGAGTGTGTAGATGTGTGGATGAGGGTGTGCAGGCGTGAGTGTGTAGATGTGTGGATGTGGGTGTGCAGGCGTGACTGTGTAGGTGTGTGGATGTGGGTGTGCAGGCGTGAGTGTGTAGATGTGTGGATGTGGGTGTGCAGGCGTGAGTGTGTAGGTGTGTGGATGTGGGTGTGCAGGCGTGAGTGTGTAGATGTGTGGATGTGGGTGTGCAGGCGTGAGTGTGAGGTGTGTGGATGTGGGTGTGCAGGCGTGAGTGTGTAGATGTGTGGATGTGGGTGTGCAGGCGTGAGTGTGTAGATGTGTGGATGTGGGTGTGCAGGCGTGACTGTGTAGGTGTGTGGATGTGGGTGTGCAGGCATGACTGTGTAGGTGTGTGGATGTGGGTGTGCAGGCGTGAGTGTGTAGATGTGTGGATGTGGGTGTGCAGGCGTGAGTGTGTAGATGTGTGGATGTGGGTGTGCAGGCGTGAGTGTGTAGGTGTGTGGATGTGGGTGTGCAGGCGTGAGTGTGTAGGTGTGTAGATGTGGGTGTGCAGGCGTGAGTGTGTAGGTGTGTGGATGTGGGTGTGCAGGCGTGAGTGTGTAGGTGTGTGGATGTGGGTGTGCAGGCGTGAGTGTGTAGGTGTGTGGATGTGGGTGTGTGAGGCGTGAGTGTGTAGATGTGTGGATGTGGGTGTGCAGGCGTGAGTGTGTAGGTGTGTGGATGTGGGTGTGCAGGCGTGAGTGTGTAGGTGTGTGGATGTGGGTGTGCAGGCGTGAGTGTGTAGGTGTGTGGATGTGGGTGTGCAGGCGTGAGTGTGTAGGTGTGTGGATGTGAGTGTGCAGGCGTGAGTGTGTAGGTGTGTGGATGTGGGTGTGCAGGCGTGAGTGTGTAGGTGTGTGGATGTGGGTGTGCAGGCGTGAGTGTGTAGGTGTGTGGATGTGGGTGTGCAGGCGTGAGTGTGTAGGTGTGTGGATGTGGGTGTGCAGGCGTGAGTGTGTAGATGTGTGGATGTGGGTGTGCAGGCGTGAGTGTGTAGGTGTGTGGATGTGGGTGTGCAGGCGGGAGTGTGTAGGTGTGTGGATGTGGGTGTGCAGGCGTGAGTGTGTAGATGTGTGGATGTGGGTGTGCAGGCGTGAGTGTGTAGGTGTGTGGATGTGGGTGTGCAGGCGTGAGTGTGTAGATGTGTGGATGTGGGTGTGCAGGCGTGAGTGTGTAGGTGTGTGGATGTGGGTGTGCAGGCGTGAGTGTGTAGATGTGTGTGGATGTGGGTGTGCAGGCGTGAGTGTGTAGGTGTGTGGATGTGGGTGTGCAGGCGTGAGTGTGTAGGTGTGTGGATGTGGGTGTGCAGGCGTGAGTGTGTAGATGTGTGGATGTGGGTGTGCAGGCGTGAGTGTGTAGATGTGTGGATGTGGGTGTGCAGGCGTGAGTGTGTAGGTGTGTGGATGTGGGTGTGCAGGCGTGAGTGTGTAGGTGTGTGGATGTGGGTGTGCAGGCGTGAGTGTGTAGATGTGTGGATGTGGGTGTGCAGGCGTGAGTGTGTAGATGTGTGGATGTGGGTGTGCAGGCGTGAGTGTGTAGATGTGTGGATGTGGGTGTGCAGGCGTGAGTGTGTAGGTGTGTGGATGTGAGTGTGCAGGCGTGAGTGTGTAGGTGTGTGGATGTGGGTGTGCAGGCGTGAGTGTGTAGGTGTGTGGATGTGGGTGTGCAGGCGTGAGTGTGTAGGTGTGTGGATGTGGGTGTGCAGGCGTGAGTGTGTAGGTGTGTGGATGTGGGTGTGCAGGCGTGAGTGTGTAGATGTGTGGATGTGGGTGTGCAGGCGTGAGTGTGTAGGTGTGTGGATGTGGGTGTGCAGGCGTGAGTGTGTAGATGTGTGGATGTGGGTGTGCAGGCGTGAGTGTGTAGGTGTGTGGATGTGGGTGTGCAGGCGTGAGTGTGTAGGTGTGTGGATGTGGGTGTGCAGGCGTGAGTGTGTAGATGTGTGGATGTGGGTGTGCAGGCGTGAGTGTGTAGATGTGTGGATGTGGGTGTGCAGGCGTGAGTGTGTAGATGTGTGGATGTGGGTGTGCAGGCGTGAGTGTGTAGTTGTGTGGATGTGGGTGTGTAGGCGTGAGTGTGTAGATGTGTGGATGTGGGTGTGCAGGCGTGAGTGTGTAGTTGTGTGGATGTGGGTGTGCAGGCGTGAGTGTGTAGATGTGTGGATGTGGGTGTGCAGGCGTGAGTGTGTAAGTGTGTGGATGTGGGTGTGCAGGCGTGAGTGTGTAGGTGTGTGGATGTGGGTGTGCAGGCGTGAGTGTGTAGGTGTGTGGATGTGGGTGTGCAGGCGTGAGTGTGTAGGTGTGTGGATGTGGGTGTGCAGGCGTGAGTGTGTAGGTGTGTGGATGTGGGGTGTGCAGGCGTGAGTGTGTAGGTGTGTGGATGTGGGTGTGCAGGCGTGAGTGTGTAGGTTGTGGATGTGGGTGTGCAGGCGTGAGTGTGTAGGTGTGTGGATGTGGGTGTGCAGGCGTGAGTGTGTAGGTGTGTGGATGTGGGTGTGCAGGCGTGAGTGTGTAGGTGTGTGGGATGTGGGTGTGCAGGCGTGAGTGTGTAGGTGTGTGGATGTGGGTGTGCAGGCGTGAGTGTGTAGGTGTGTGGATGTGGGTGTGCAGGCGTGAGTGTGTAGGTGTGTGGATGTGGGTGTGCAGGCGTGAGTGTGTAGGTGTGTGGATGTGGGTGTGCA
This sequence comes from Cherax quadricarinatus, assembly GCF_026875155.1. Taxonomy (NCBI): domain Eukaryota; kingdom Metazoa; phylum Arthropoda; class Malacostraca; order Decapoda; family Parastacidae; genus Cherax; species Cherax quadricarinatus. The sequence goes on from NC_069422.1 coordinate 24,996,000, forward strand.
GGCGTGAGTGTGTAGGTGTGTGGATGTGGGTGTGCAGGCGTGAGTGTGTAGGTGTGTGGATGTGGGTGTGCAGGCGTGAGTGTGTAGGTGTGTGGATGTGGGTGTGCAGGCGTGAGTGTGTAGGTGTGTGGATGTGGGTGTGCAGGCGTGAGTGTGTAGATGTGTGGATGTGGGTGTGCAGGCGTGAGTGTGTAGGTGTGTGGATGTGGGTGTGCAGGCGTGAGTGTGTAGGTGTGTGGATGTGGGTGGTGCAGGCGTGAGTGTGTAGATGTGTGGATGTGGGTGTGCAGGCGTGAGTGTGTAGGTGTGTGGATGTGGGTGTGCAGGCGTGAGTGTGTAGATGTGTGGATGTGGGTGTGCAGGCGTGAGTGTGTAGTTGTGTGGATGTGGGTGTGCAGGCGTGAGTGTGTAGGTGTGTGGATGTGGGTGTGCAGGCGTGAGTGTGTAGATGTGTGGATGTGGGTGTGCAGGCGTGAGTGTGTGAGTGTGTGTGGATGTGGGTGTGCAGGCGTGAGTGTGTAGATGTGTGGATGTGGGTGTGCAGGCGTGAGTGTGTAGTTGTGTGGATGTGGGTGTGCAGGCGTGAGTGTGTAGATGTGTGGATGTGGGTGTACAGGCGTGAGTGTGTAGATGTGTGGATGTGGGTGTGCAGGCGTGAGTGTGTAGATGTGTGGATGTGGGTGTGCAGGCGTGAGTGTGTAGTTGTGTGGATGTGGGTGTGCAGGCGTGAGTGTGTAGTTGTGTGGATGTGGGTGTGCAGGCGTGAGTGTGTAGATGTGTGGATGTGGGTGTGCAGGCGTGAGTGTGTAGATGTGTGGATGTGGGTGTGCAGGCGTGAGTGTGTAGTTGTGTGGATGTGGGTGTGCAGGCGTGAGTGTGTAGGTGTGTGGATGTGGGTGTGCAGGCGTGAGTGTGTAGGTGTGTGGATGTGGGTGTGCAGGCGTGAGTGTGTAGATGTGTGGATGTGGGTGTGCAGGCGTGAGTGTGTAGGTGTGTGGATGTGGGTGTGCAGGCGTGAGTGTGTAGGTGTGTGGATGTGTAAATCTGGTCCCAATAAAAGTTTGTGTTATAAGTCGTCTTTGTGTTATTTCAGCTGTGCTGATGACAACTAACAAAGAGCCTCGCAAGACGCTACTGTGTGGTGTTCCTTTATTTAGTAAACAAGGTGAAAATCTACTATCATATTTATTTTTTATGGAGTGAACCACCAACATCTCCACGGTGTGGGTCATCATAAGACAGATTTGCGACTGGAAAAAATTAGTTTTCTAATAAGGAATAATTAGAACCAGTACCAAGACGTGTTGGAAATAGTTATACCATGGTTCACTAGAACATTGTGGTAAGTACAGGAGAATATAATTACATGTGTATCCAATACTGAAACTATGTACTGTGCCAAAACAAAAGCATTCACATTGATAAACTCACAAACTAGTATTTAGTCACTTAGCCATAATACCAACTTACCTCATAATTTGTAATATTTTAAAATAAAGAATTAAACTAAGTCTGCCCGAAATGCCTAGCCATGCTAGGCCTTCTAGTGGTACACTCTGTAATCATTATTTAACTACATGTAAACCACACAACAACCAAATTCTGTAAATTCAACATTGTAATCTTTATAGAGAATAAACCTTGAATTTGAATTTGAATTTGAAGAGACGTGGCCAGGGACACGGGAGATACATGAGGCAGGACACGAAAGAAACACGAGGCAGGACACGGGAGATACACAAGGCAGGACACGGGAGATACATAAGTCAGGACACGAGAGATACATAAGGGAGGACACGGGAGATACATAAGGCAGGACACGGGAGATACATAAGGGAGGACACGGGAGATACATAAGGCAGGACACGAGAGATACATAAGGCAGGACACGAGAGATACATAAGGCAGGACACGGGAGATACATAAGGCAGGATAACTTGACAATAGAGAACATGCAGCTGAACTAAGGTAACATCAACTATAAAATGAAGGAACAGGTGATAAATAAGGGCAGAAGAGGTGCGCCTGACACCTGCACCTCACACTTTTATGACCTCTGTAAGGCATAAAATAATTAACCAGTGAAATAAGAGTGTATGCATATATAATCACATTGGTTAACAAGACGGGCGTTGGAGCGGTTTGTAGGTACAACCTGACCTGGCGCACGCACCTTCCTCCCTCCCTCACACAAACACAACCCAGCGAACAATGTACCCTATCATTATCTGGGCTAACTGTGTGGGTAATAGAAATGACCTTTATAAACCAAGTGCATAAAACGGTCGTGGAGAACACATGGGTAAAAAGGGAAAGCAGTTCTCACAAACTGCTCTGGCGTAGAGAATGGCTTGAGCGTCCAGACTTGAGCCATTGTTTCAGCGGCCACGTTCGTGGTCAGCCATCATGTCAGACTGAACGTTTTAGCGTCACTGTAAATCCAAAAATACATCCTAAACCTCTTCTCACTTTCACCTAAAATCTACATAATACTGAATCCTCTTCACAGCCTCGAGATCCTGCATACTAAAGTGAACGTCAGAGACTCAGAAGAAAATCCTTGAGTTCTCAAGCTGGTAAAATCCAAACTAGCTGATCCACCCGATATAACCATCAAGGAAGTACCTTTATGTTGGTAAAGGAATTTGATCCGAGGAATCGGAGCTATCCTACCCCTAAATCAAATGTGATGACCTTAAATTCCTTAGGCGCTGTATAATCCCTATAGAGTTTAGCGCACTTTATAAATATAGAGTAAAAACTCTTCACAACATTCCTCCAACCAACTAGTTTACTACAGCAGTGTGACCCACTGCAGCAGTGTGACCCACTGCAGCAGTGTGACCCACTGCAGCAGTGTGACCCACTGCAGCAGTGTGACCCACTGCAGCAGTGTGACCCACTGCAGCAGTGTGACCCACTGCAGCAGTGTGACCCACTGCAGCAGTGTGACCCACTGCAGCAGTGTGACCCACTGCAGCAGTGTGACCCACTACAGCAGTGTGACCCACTGCAGCAGTGTGACCCACTGCAGCAGTGTGACCCACTGCAGCAGTGTGACCCACTGCAGCAGTGTGACCCACTGCAGCAGTGTGACCCACTGCAGCAGTGTGACCCACTGCAGCAGTGTGACCCACTGCAGCAGTGTGACCCACTACAGCAGTGTGACCCACTGCAGCAGTGTGACCCACTGCAGCAGTGTGACCCACTGCAGCAGTGTGACCCACTGCAGCAGTCTGACCCACTGCAGCAGTGTGACCCACTACAGCAGTCTGACTCACTGCAGCAGTCAGACCCACTGCAGCAGTGTGACCCACTACAGCAGTGTGACCCACTGCAGCAGTGTGACCTACTGCAGCAGTGTGACCCACTGCAGCAGTGTGACCTACTGCAGCAGTATGACCTACTGCAGCAGTGTGACCTACTGCAGCAGTGTGACCCACTACAGCAGTGTGACCTACTGCAGCAATGTGACCTACTGCAGCAGGCATGACCCACAACAGCAGTGTGACCTGCTACAGCATTGTGACCCAGTACCGTAGTGTGACCCACAACAGCTGTGTGACCTAATATACAGTGTGATCTATTATAGCAATGCGACCCACTATAACAGTGTGATCAGTTACAGCAGTGTGACCCACATCAAGAGTGTGACCCACTACAGCAGTGTGACCCCCACGGCAATATGACTCCCCACAGCAGTGTAACCCGCTACTGCAGTATGACCCACCACAGCAGTGTGACCCACTGCAGCAGTGTGATCCACTACAGCAGTCTGACCCACTGCAGCAGTCTGACCCACTGCAGCAGTGTGACCCACTACAGCAGTCTGACTCACTGCAGCAGTCAGACCCACTGCAGCAGTGTGACCCACTACTGCAGTGTGACCCACTGCAGCAGTGTGACCTACTGCAGCAGTGTGACCCTCTGCAGCAGTGTGACCCACTGCAGCAGTATGACCCACTGCAGCAGTGTGACCTACTGCAGCAGTGTGACCCACTACAGCAGTGTGACCTACTGCAGCAATGTGACCAACTGCAGCAGGCATGACCCACAACAGCAGTGTGACCTGCTACAGCATTGTGACCCACAACAGCTGTATGACCCAATATAAGTGTGATCTGTTATAGCAATGCGACTCACTACAACAGTGTGATCAGTTACAGCAGTGTGACCCACATCAAGAGTGTGACCCACTACAGCAGTGTGACCCCCACGGCAATGTGACTCCCCACAGCAGTGTGACCCACTACTGCAGTATGACCCACCACAGCAGTGTGACTCACTGCAGCAGTGTGATCCACTACAGCAATCTGACCCACTGCAGCAGTCTGACCCACTGCAGCAGTCTGACCCACTGCAGCAGTGTGACCCACTGCAGCAGTGTGATCCACTACAGCAGTCTGACCCACTGCAGCAGTGTGACCCACTGCAGCAGTGTGACCCACTGCAGCAGTGTGACCTACTGCAGCAGTGTGACCCACTACAGCAGTGTGACCTACTGCAGCAATGTGACCTACTGCAGCAATGTGACCTACTGCAGCAGGCATGACCCACAACAGCGTTGTGACCCAATACCGCAGTGTGACCCACAACAGCTGTGTAGCCCAATATAACAGTGTGATATGTAATAGCAATGCGACCCACTACAACAGTGTGATCAGTTACAGCAGTGTGATCCACATCAAGAGTGTGACCCACTACAGCAGTGTGACCCCCACGGCAATGTGACTCCCCACAGCAGTGTGACCCACTACTGCAGTATGACCCACCACAGCAGTGTGACCCACTACGACAGTGACCCACTACAGTAGTGACCCACAACAGCAGCGTAACCCACTACAGCAGTAACCAGCTATAACAGTGACTTGCTACAGCAGTGAGACCCACTACTTCAATGGAATTTACTACAGCAGTGATCCACTACAGAAACATGACTCCTACAGCAGTGTGATCTAGTACAACAGTGACCCACTAAAACATTGTGACCCAAAACAACAAGGTAACCCACTACAGCAGTGTGACCCCCTTCAGCAGTGATGTACTATAGCAGTGACCTACAGCAGTGTGACCCACTACAGCAGTGTGACCCCTACAGCAGTGATCCATTATAGCAGTGACCTACAGCAGTGTGACCCACTACAACAGTGACCCACTACATCAGTGTGACCCTCTACAGAAGTGATCCACTATAGCAGTGACCTACAACAGTATAACCCACTACAACAGTGTGACCTACAGCAGTGATGCACTATAGCAGTGACCTACAGCAGTGTGACCCACTACAGCAGTGACCCACTACAGCAGTGTGACCCCTACAACAGTGATCCATTATAGCAGTGACCTACAGCAGTGTGACCCACTACAGCAGTGACCCACTACAGCAGTGTGACCCTCTACAGAAGTGATCCACTATAGCAGTGACCTACAACAGTGTAACCCACTACAACAGTGTGACCTCCTACAGCAGTGATCTACTATAGCAGTGACCTAAAGCAGTGTGACCCCCTACAGCAGTGATCCACTATAGCAGTGACCTACAGCAGTGTGACCAACTACAGCAGTGACCCACTACAGCACTGTGACCCCTACAGCAGTGACCTACAGCAGTGTGACCCACTACAGCAGTGACCCACTACAGCATATCTTTGCTGACGATACTAAAATTTGCATGACAATGTTATCCACTGAGGACACTGCAAATCTCCAAGCAGACATAAACCAAGCCTTCAAATGGGCCTCAGTAAACAATACGAAGTTCAACGAGAACAAATTTCTAACTACACCATAGAGCGAGAAACTAATGATAATGATAATGTCAGAGAATCTCACTTTCAACGATTACAATAATGTCTCTATTACATCTGCGAGGAAAATGATAGAATGGATAATAAGAACCTTCAAAACAAGGGATGGTAAGCCCATGATGATTCTCTTTAAATCATTTGTTCTCTCTAGGCTGGAATACTGCTGTACATTGATGGACCCTTTTAAGGCAGGTGAAATTGCAGATCTGGAGAATATACAGAGAACTTTCAGTGCATGTATAAGTACATTCAAGCGCTTAAATTACTGGGAGTATCTTAAGTCCCTTGACCAGCACTCTTTGGAATGCAGGCGAGAAAGATACATCATAATTTACACCTGGGAAACCTAGATGGACTAGTACCAAATCTGCACATGGAATCAATGCAACATTCCCAAATGAAAAGCAGGGGTGCCGTGAGTACATTGAGAGATAATGCAATAAGTTTCAGGGGGCCGAAGACTGTTCAACTGAGTCATCACGAGACCTGGTCATGAACTGGGTCATGCAGTCCATGACCAGGTGTGTCTGGAGGGTGTTTCAGGGGTAACACCCCTAAAACACCTTCCAGGTAGACTATGTAGATTTCACCTAATACCACAAAACATATTCTCTGCAGGAATGCCAGTAGTAATTTACTATATTAGGGTAGTTGTATTTTTATTCTGTGTAGTTAAAAGGTGTGTACATGATAAATCACCAGCTTCACAGGTGGTCCAACCATCAACAAGATGTGACCTGTGTTCCGGACTTTCCCACACTCTTCCAGATTGGCTGGAGCCAGCAAGGGGGCATGGCCTCCTCACCTGTGTCACTGCTGTATGTCTATACCTGTTGTTCAAGAAGCTTTATACCTTTAAAGATTTGTGTGCATGTGAACGAAGTTCCTGTTATGTTTCATTCATCCTCGCCAACATTCCCAGATGCTGTTAGAAGCTTACCCTGCACCATTTTCTTTCCTTATGAGTTAGTTGAAGATTGTCTTTGATCCTTTATGGAGGTGCTGCTGATGCTGCTGTCATCTCCAGGATGTAACTGGATGTTTATTCACTTACGAGTGTCTTTTCTTTTTTATTTATATTTTTACACAACTCTGGTTGTGGGTCAGATTGTGGGTTTACCTCAAAAGGGTGGTAGGTAGGTTATGCATAGCAGTCTTATGGACTGTTGTAGGATGTTCCTGTCATGATGCCTTGTTGCCTCGAGCTTGGCTTAAGTGCACTGTCACAGTTGGCGCACATGGTAATTACACTTCCTACCACTGTAATTGGTACTTTGCTGTAGTAATTGTATGTCCACCTTAGGGTGTTTGATGGTCGCTGTTAATGGTCACTGTTTGTTTTCATTGGTCAGGGCGTTGACTACTGTCTCACAACGTTGTGTCTATCTTGGATTGACTAGTTATATGGCCGTAAATATTTGGATTATAATTTAAATGTATGACGTATGTTCCAAAATTGTACAAAATTAAAGCAATCCTTAACTTGAATTGATCTACCACTTGATTATTAATTAATGCACTGTGTGTTGTACTCCTGAAAACACTATCGAACTATTACTATACTATGGTACGCATTTCCACTGGACCAAATTTAAGATGTTTTTAAGTAACTTGTTGATATTTGATAGTTCAACTTCCTGGACGTCTTCTATAAAGGTTTTCAGTGATTATTATAAGAACCTTCAGGTTCATATCTGGGATGGTAAAATTAACAGAGAGAGTCAGGTATCAGCAACCTTATTACGACCTCATGTAGATCTGTCCTTGTCAGTCTTATTATGACCTGTATGCAGGTCGATCTTTGTGAATCGGTCTGTGGTGTCCTTTGCAGCCACTCAGGTATTCATTTCGTAAAGCAGTGGGGCAGACACATATCTACGCAGAGTGCTACAAGTACTGCCAAAATGCAACTCAGAGTGGTACACAGTGCTATATAGTGCCACAGAATGCCACATAGGGAGTGCCAAATAGGGCAATATAGTGCCAGTATGCTACACACAGTGCCAAACAGTGCTACTCACGCACACAGTTCTACACTGTGTAGAACCGCACACAGTTCTACACAGTGCCACTCACTGCTACACACAGTGCTGCACATAGGGCCGCACACAGTTCTACACAACGCCACAAGCAGAGCTACACAGTGATACACAGTGCCACACAGTGATGCACAGTGCCATACAGTGATACACAGTGCCACAGAGTGATACACAGTGTCACACAGTGATACACAGTGCCATGCATTGATACACAGTGCTACACAGTAATGCACAGTGCCACACAGTGATACATAGTGCCACACAGTGATGCAGAGTGCAACACAGTGATGCACATTGCCACACAGTGATTCACAGTGCCACACAGTGATACACAGTGCCACGCAGAGATGCGCAGTGCCACACAGTGATGCACAATGCCACAGAGTGATACACAGTGTCACACAGTGATACAAAGTGCCACACATTGATACACAGTGCCACAAAGTAATGCACAGTGCCACACAGTGATACATAGTGCCACACCGTGATGCACAGTGCCACACATTGATGCACAGTGCCACACAGTGATGCACAGTGCCATACACTCATGCTCAGTGAAACACAGTGATGCACAGTGCCACGCAGTGATGCACAATGCCACACAGTGATGTGCAGTGCTACACAGTGATGTACAGTGAAACACAGTGATGCACAGTGCCACACAGTGATGCACAATGCCACACAGTGATGCACAGTGAAACACAGTGATGCACAGCGACACACAGTGATGCACAGTGCCTCACAGTGATACACAGTGCCACACAGTGATGCACAGTGCCACACAGTGATGCACTGTGAAACAGTGATGCACAATGCCACAGTGATGCACAGTGTCACACAGTGATACACAGCGCCGCACAGTGATACATAGTGCCACACAGTGATACACAGTGCCACACAGTGATATGTAGTGCCACAGAGTGATACACAGTGTCACACGGTGATACACAGTGCCACACATTGATACACAGTGCCACACAGTAATGCACAGTGCCACAGAGTGATGCACAGTGCCACAGAGTGATGCACAGTGCTACACAGTGATACACAGTGCCACACAGTAGTGCACAGTGCCACACATCGATGCACAGTGCCACAGAGTGATGCACAGTGCTACACAGTGATACACAGTGCCACGCAGTAATGCACAGTGCCACACAGAGATACATAGTGCCACACATTGAAACCCAGTGCCACACAGTGAGGCACAGTGCCACACACTGATGCACAGTGTCACACAGTGATACATAGTGCCACACATTGATACACAGTGCCACCCAGTAATGCACAGTGCCACACAGTGATACATAGTGCCACACAGTGATACACAGTGCCACACAGTGGTGTACAGTAAAACCCAGTGATGCAGGGTGCCACAGTGATGCACAGTGCCACACAGTGATGCACAGTACCACACAGTGATGCACAGTGCCACACAGTATTGCACAGTGCTAAACAGTGATAAAAAGTGCCACACAGTGATACCTAGTGCCACACAGAGATATATAGTGCCACACAGTGACGCAGAGTAAAACACAGTGATGCACAGTGCTACTCAGTGATACACAGTGCCACGCAGTAATGCACAGTGCCACACAGTGATACACAGTGCCACGCAGTGATGCATAATGCCACACAGTGATGTACAGTGCCACACAGTGATGTACAGTGAAACACAGTGATGCACAGTGCCACTCAGTGATGCACAATGCCACACAGTGATGCACAGCGCCACACAGTGATACATAGTGCCTCACAGTGATACACAGTGCCACACAGTGATATGTAGTGCCACAGAGTGATACACAGTGTCACACGGTGATACACAGTGCCACACATTGATACACAGTGCCACACAGTAATGCACAGTGCCACAGAGTGATGCACAGTGCCACAGAGTGATGCACAGTGCTACACAGTGATACACAGTGCAACACAGTAATGCACAGTGCCACACATCGATGCACAGTGCCACAGAGTGATGCACAGTGCTACACAGTGATACACAGTGCCACGCAGTAATGCACAGTGCCACACAGTGATACATAGTGCCACACATTGAAACACAGTGCCACACAGTAATGCACAGTGCCACACAGTAATGCACAGTGCCACACAGTTATACATAGTGCCACACAGTGATGAACAGTGCCACACAGTGATGCACAGTGAAACACAGTGATGCACAGTGCCATACAGTGATACACAGTGCCACACAGTGATGCACAGTGCCACACAGTGATGCACTGTGAAACAGTGATGCACAATGCCACAGTGATGCACAGTGTCACACAGTGATACACAGCGCCACACAGTGATACATAGTGCCACACAGTGATACACAGTGCCACACAGTGATATGTAGTGCCACAGAGTGATTCACAGTGTCACACGGTGATACACAGTGCCACACATTGATACACAGTGCCACACAGTAATGCACAGTGCCACAAAGTGATGCACAGTGCCACAGAGTGATGCACAGTGCTACACAGTGATACACAGTGCCACACAGTAATGCACAGTGCCACACAGCGATGCAGAGTGCCACAGAGTGATGCACAGTGCTATACAGTGATACACAGTGCCACGCAGTAATGCACAGTGCCACACAGTGATACATAGTGCCACACATTGATACACAGTGCCACACAGTAATGCACAGTGCCACACAGTTATACATGGTGCCACACAGTGATGAACAGTGCCATACAGTGATGCACAGTGAAACACAGTGATGCACAGTGCCACCCAGTAATGCACAGTGCCACACAGTGATACATAGTGTCACACAGTGATGCACAGTGAAACACAGTGATACATAGTGCCACACATTGATACACAGTGCCACCCAGTAATGCACAGTGCCACACAGTGATACATAGTGCCACACAGTGATACACAGTGCCACACAGTAATGCACAGTGCTAAACAGTGATAAAAAGTGCCACACAGTGATACCTAGGGCCACACAGAGACATATAGTGCCACACAGTGACGTACAGTAAAACACAGTGATGCACAGTGCTACACAGTGATACACAGTGCCACGCAGTAATGCACAGTGCCACACAGTGATACACAGTGCCACGCATTGATACACAGTGCCACACAGTAATGCACAGTGCCACACAGTGATACATAGTGCCACACAGTGATGAACAGTGCCACACAGTGATGCACAGTGAAACACAGTGATGCACAGTGCCACACAGTGATGCACAGTGTCACAGTGATGCACAGTGCCACACAGTGATGCACAGTGCCACACAGTGATGCACAGTGCCACACAGTGATGCACAGTGCCACACAGTGATGCACAGTGCCACACAGTGATGCACAGTGAAACACAGTGATGCCCAGTGTCACAGTGATGCTCAGCGCCAGAGTGATGCACAGTGAAACACAGTGATACACAGTGATGCACAGTGCCACACAGTGATGCCCAGTGTCACAGTGATGCTCAGCGCCAGAGTGATGCACAGTGAAACACAGTGATACACAGTGCGACACATTGATACACAGTGCCACCCAGTAATGCACAGTGCCACACAGTGATACATAGTGCCACGCAGTGATACACTGTGCCACACAGTCATGCACAGTGCCACACAGTGATGCACAGTAAAACACAGTGATGCACGGTGCCACAGTGATGCACAGTGCCACACAGTGATGCACCGTGGCACACAGTGATGCACAGTGCCACACAGTCATGCACAGTGCCAAACAGTGATACATAGTGCCACACAGTGATACCTAATGCCACACAGTGATACATAGTGCCACACAGTGATGCACAGTGCCACACAGTGATGCACAGTGCCACACAGTGATGTACAATGAAACAGTGATACGTAGTGCCACACAGTGATGCACAGTGCCACACAGTGATGCACAGTTCCACACAGTGATGAACAGTGCCACACAGTGATGCACAGTGAAACAGTGATACGTAGTGCCACACAGTGATGCACAGTGCCACACAGTGATGCACAGTTCCGCACAGTGATGGACAGTGCCACACAGCGATGCACAGTGAAACAGTGATACGTAGTGCCACACAGTGATGCACAGTTCCACACAGTGATACATAGTGCCTTCCAGTAATGGACAGTGCCACACAGTGATACATAGTGCCACACAGTGATACACAGTGCCACACAATCATGCACAGTGCCACACAGTGATGCACAGTTCCACACAGTAATACACAGTGATACACAGTGCCACACAGTGATACACAGTGATGCACAGTGCCACACAGTGATACACATTGCCACACAGGATAAAGTCCATTATATGATGCCAGGGAAATACTTTATCTGGTGTGAATATTTTTTTACTTTAATTCTCTGTAATTCCTACCTGGGAGATGCAGCCAATCTTACTTTGTTTCACCGTGCAGACACCTGGCACAAGGACAACCTTTGAGCTGCCGAACTGCTACAAAGGCAGCCTTTATTAATTTTAGAGCTGCATTTGTCACAGCCAACAAAGACCTTGGAACAATTGGCTAACTTCGGCGTTAGAAGGAAATTATTAACTTGAATCCAAGGATACTCGAGCAACAGAACAGCCTCAGTAATATATGAAGGTATTAAGATACCACCAGTGTCTTATCTGAGCTAGGCACACCTCAGGGTGGAGTACTCAGCCCCATTCTCTCTTTAATGTTGTGATGCACAACCTTGTCTCAAACATCCCCACGCAGGATGACGAGCCTGTCATCTTGACCAACACATTCATCACTCTATTAACTTTCCTGGGCGTCTCCACAATAAAAACATTCAATATGATCTTGTAGCATCCACAGACAAGATACAGATCTTGTGTCTAGATGTCAGCAATAATACTGTACTATGCTACTCTCAAACACAGTGACGCCGTGTTCTTGGCTCGCGAGACAAGATTAGAACCAATGGCAAACCAATTATAAAACTAGCAGGCCAGTAGTGAAACATTTCAGCATTTTAAAAATCCTTCTTGACGGAATATGACAGGTAAACATACTTAGCTTTTGTTCTCACTATGTAACCATCATGGAGAATAGGGTAGCAGCACACTGCTGAGGTATTCACTCTTGTTATACAAATAAAACATAGAGGCCCGGCAGCAATCTTGACCCATGTCGTTTACATAATTAAACAAGACGGCTGGAAGAGGCCGCCGGACGGCTTACTCTACGCTCCTGGTGGATCACTTGGTTCACTGCCACTACATTGTTACACCCTCTTACACTAGAGTAAGTCCTTCATACTCCACCAGTACGTCCTTCTCTCTCCAATAATATAGTTCCCACACTTCAACAGCACCACCCCTCCTTCCCTCCAAACAAGATTTGTATACCGATCTAGTCATTCTCTTTTCATCCATCCTTTCTAAGTGCCCAAAGTACCTTAATTTTATTTCCTCAGCCCTCGGAATAATATTTCTGGTAATCCCAAATCCTCTTTTAATATCCAAGCTCTGAATTCTCTGCAAAATATGCACACCACACATTGCCCTGAAGCACCACTGTACTCTCATATACTCCCCTTGTTACCTCACTGAATAAAGTTCTTTGTACAAAGACCTAAGCGCACTACCCACCTTTTTCCTCTCTTTTATTCTATGGTTCACCTCATTTTTCATAGACCAGTCCGCCGACAAGTCCACTCTCACATATCTGAACACGTCCATTTCCTTTATATTTCCTCCAATCTGATATTCAGTCTCTCGTGTCCTTGATTTTTTGTTAGTCTCATCACCTTGCTCTATCCTATGTTAATTTAATATACCATCCCAAATTCCTCCACCACCCTTGGCAACTTCTCTTGACAACCTCCCGAAAGTACCTCATCATAGAAAAAAAGGAACTGTTAGAGCTACCACTTTATGTTAGATTTATTATCTTTTAATTCCACACCTCTCCCCAGCACCCTAGCATTCACTTGTTAAAGAACCCATGCATGATGTTACTATGGTTGCTTAATGTATTTACATTAAGCAACCATAGTAACATCACACATTCCTTTCTATAGCTTACTTTTACTGGAAAAATTTCCCCTCCCACATATCTTTTTCTTAGCCTCGTCATAGCATAAATTCTCTTAACTGCTTTAAGTGACTTACAACCTATTCCATACATTTGCAGCATCTATCACATTGTCTTGTTTAAATCTATAAACGCAAGAAAAAATTTCATTACCTTTATCTGAGTATTGTTCACTTCTGTGCTTCAACGTCAACACGTGATCTGCACATCCATAACCTTCCTCAAACTTCCTTATTCTTCTGCAGTCCTATTTTGTCTTACCGTTAATTCTTTCAATAATATGTCTATCATACACTTTATCCGGTGAATTCAACAGACTTATTCTTCGATAATTCTTACTCTCATTCTTGTCCCCATTCTACTACACAAAGGAATTATGCATGCTCTCTGTCAGTCCCTTATTCACCTTCACTTCTTTCATGCATATATTGAACAAATACACCTGGAGTATCTACCTGGAGGGTATTCAGGAGGATCAACGCCCCCGCGTCCCGGTCCACGACCAGGTCTTCCGCAGGATAAAGGCCTGATCAACAAGGCTGTTATTGCTGGCCGCATATAGTCCAACGTACGAACCACAGCCCGGATGATCTGGCACAGACTTCAAGTATCTGCCCAGCTCCCTCCTGAAGGCAGCCAGGGGCCTATTGGTAATTCCCCTTATACATGGGGGGAGGTTGTTGAACAGTTTTGGGCCCCAGATACTTATGGTGTTTTCTCTTAGTGCACCAATGGCGCCCCTACTTTTCACTGGAGGTATTTTGCACCGCCTGCCCAGTTTTTTACTTTAGTAAGGAGTGATTTTTGTGTGCAGATTAGGGACCATTCCTTCTAGAATTTTCCAAGTGTAGATTATGATATATCTCTCTCTCGCCTGCGTTCCAGCGAGTACAAGTCAAGTGCTTCCAAACGTTCCCAGTAACTGAGGTGTTTGATGGAACTTATATGTACAGTAAAAGGTCTCTGTACACACTCTAGATCTGCAATTTCATCTGCTTTGAACGGAGATGTTAATGTATAGCAGTGATTTGAAAAGGATCATCATTGGCTTGGCTCTCTTGTTTTGAACGTTCTTATTATCCATCCTATCATTTTCTTTACAGTTATGATCGTGGCACTGTTGTGATCATTGAAAGTGAGATCCTCCTCACATTGTTTTTTCGCTCTATTGTATGATCAGAGTTTGTAGTATACTCAGTTCTAATTATTATCTTCTCCAGTTTTCCATAACGGAGTAGTTGGAATTTGTCTTTATTGAACATCATATTCTTTTCCATTGCCCATTGGAAAACTTGGTTTATATCTTCTTGGAGATTTGCCGTGTCCTCAATAGATGTCAGTCTCATGCAAATCCTAGTATCGTCTGCAAAGGATGACACGGTGCTGTGGATTACATCTCTGTCTATGTCTGATATGAGGATGAGGAACAGGATGGGGACTAGTACTATGCCTTGTGGAACAGATTTTCACTACGCAGCTTCCGATTTAACTCTATTTACCACTACTCTTTGTGTTTGATTGGTTAGAAAGTTGAAGATCCATGTCTCCACTTTGCTAATTATTCCTTTAGCACGTATTTTGTTCGCTATTACGCCATGATCGCACTTGTCAAAGGCTTTTGCAAAGGTTTTTATATTACATCCGCATTCTGTTTTTCTTTCAGTGCATCCAAGACCATATGATAGTGATCCAGTAGTGGTGAGAGGCAGGAACGACCTTCTCTGAACCCATGTTGTCCTGGATTTGGAGTGTTTGGGAACCCAAGTGGATTGCAATCGTGCTTCTTACTCTTTCAAAGACTTTTATAATGTAGGACGTTAAAGCTATTGATCTATAGTTCTTAGCTAATGCTTTGCTGTCACATTTATGGAGTGGGGCTATATCCATTGCTTTTAGTGACTGTAGAATTTCACCCATGTCTAAGCTCCTCCATAGTATACTTAGGGCACACGAAAGAGGGTTTCTTGCAGTTCTTAATGAACACAGAGTTCCACGAGTCTGGGCCTTGGGCTGAGTGTATGTCAATGGCTTACTAAAAGTCTATCGGGGTTAGGGTAATGTCGAAAATCTGGCATACATTGATGGAGCTCTGAGGCTCATTCATGAAAAAAATAATTTGGATTGACGAAATTGTTAGGGCTTCTAGACACAATAACATAGTCATAGTAGGGGACTTTAACTTTAGTCAAATTGACTGGAATTCTTTGACAAGTAATCTAGAGTCCAGTGACTTTATGGAAACAGTTCAGGACTGTTTTCTGAAGCAGAGCGTAACAGAGCTTACCAGGGGTAATAATTTGCTAGACCTAGTCTTGTCAAATAAGGAAACACTCGTGAATAATCTGGAGATCACTGAAGAGCTTGGCGCAAGTGATCACAAATCCATCACTTTTAGCATTAACTGGGAATGCAAGAATAATGACAATACAGTAAAAATCCCTGATTTTCGTTCTGCCGATTATAATGGACTTAGGAAACACCTGTCTAATCTTGATTGGGGTTATCTAGCTAATGATTTTATTGATGATGATCATACTTATGATTATGAAGGGATCTGCTTTTATGATTGTTTTCTTAAAAACATAAGAACATAAGAAAGGAGGAACACTGCAGGAGGCCTGTTGGCCCATACTAGGCAGGTCCTTTACAATTCATCCCACTAACAAAACATTTGCCCAACCCAATTTTCAATGCCACCCAAGAAATAAGCTCTGATGTGAAAGTCCCACTCAAATCCAACCCCTCCCACTCATGTACTTATCCAACCTAAATTTGAAACTACCCAAAGTCCCAGCCTCAATAACCCAACTAGGTAGACTGTTCCACTCATCAACTACCCTGTTTCCAAACCAATACTTTCCTATGTCCTTTCTAAATCTAAACTTATCTAATTTAAATCCATTACTGCGGGTTCTCTCTTGGAGAGACATCCTCAAGACCTTATTAATATCCCCTTTATTAATACCTATCTTCCACTTATACACGTCGATCAGGTCTCCCCTCATTCTTCGTCTAACAAGTGAATGTAACTTAAGAGTCTTCAATCTTTCTTCATAAGGAATATTTCTAATGCTATGCATTAATTTAGTCATCCTACGCTGAATGTTTTCTAACGAATTTATGTCCATTCTGTAATATGGAGACCAGAACTGAGCTGCATAATCTAGGTGAGGCCTTACTAATGATGTATAAAGCTGCAGTATGACCTCTGGACTTCTGTTGCTTACACTTCTTGATATAAATCCCAGTAATCTATTTGCCTTAATACGTACGCTTAGGCATTGCTGTCTTGGTTTAAGGTTGCTGCTCACCATAACCCCCAAGTCCTTTTCGCAATCTGTATGGCTAAGTTCTACATCATTTAACTTATAAGTACTAGGGTTATGGGCACTCCCAAGCTTCAGAACCTTGCATTTATCTACATTGAACTGCTTCTGCCACTTTTCTGACCAAGAATAGAGTTTGTTTAAATCCTCCTGAAGTTCCATAACATCTACGTTTGAATCAATTATCCTACCTATCTTTGTGTTATCGGCGAATTTGCTCATATCACTAGTAATTCCCTCATCAAGATCATTGATATATATTATAAACAACAACGGGCCCAAGACTGATCCCTGTGGAACGCCACTTGTTACAGATCCCCACTCGGATTTAACCCCATTTATGGACATTCTCTGCTTCCTGTCAGTGAGCCATGACTCGATCCACGAGAGCACTTTTCCCCCAATGCCATGAGCTGCCACTTTCTTTAACAGTCTATGGTGCGGAACTCTATCAAAAGCCTTACTAAAATCTAAGTAAATAATATCAAATTCTTTATCGTGGTCAACAGCCTCTAAAGCTTTACTGAAGAAAGTTAATAAATTAGTTAGACAAGACCGGCCTCTTGTGAATCCATGCTGAGTATCATTAATCAAGCTATGCTTATCGAGATGGCTTCTTATAATCCCAGCTATAATTGACTCTAGTAATTTGCCTACAATTGAGGTCAGGCTTATTGGGCGGTAATTTGACGGTAACGACTTGTCCCCTGTTTTAAAAATAGGAATTACATTAGCCATCTTCCACATATCAGACACTACACCTGTTTGAAGAGATAAATTAAAAATATTAGTTAATGGTTCACAGAGTTCCATTTTGCATTCCTTAAGAACCCTTGAAAAAACCTCATCAGGACCCGGCGACTTATTTTGCTTCAGTCTGTCTATCTGCTTCACAACCATTTCACTAGTGACTGTGATGTTACATAATTAATCTTCTTCTAGCCCACTATAAAAATTAATTACTGGAATATTGTTAGTGTCTTCCTATGTAAAAACTGAGAGAAAATAATTATTAAAAATCGAGCACATTTCATTCTCTTTGTCAGTAAGGTGCCTATAGTTATTTTTAAGGGGACCTATCTTATCTCTAACTTTTGTTCTATAGACCTGGAAAAAACTTTTTGGGTTAGTTTTAGAATCCCTAGCAACTTTAATTTCATAGTCCCTTTTAGCTTTTCTTATCCCCTTTTTAATGTCCCTCTTAATGTCAATATACTGATTCATAAGATGACCCTCACCTCTTTTGATACGCCTATAAATTCCTTTCTTATGCCCTAGTAGATATTTCAGCCTATTATTCATCCATTTTGGGTCATTTCTATTTGATCTAATTTCTTTATATGGGATAAACGTTCTTTGAGCAGCATGTATAGTGTTCAGAAAACTGTCATATTGATAGCTCACTTCGTTACCCCAGTCAACAGATGATAAGTGTTCTCTAAGACCATCGTAATCTGCTAAGCGAAAATCTGGGACTGTTACTGTGTTATCGCTACTATCGTACTTCCATTCAATGCTAAATGTAATTGATTTGTGGTCGCTAGCACCCAGTTCCTCTGAAATTTCTAAATTATTAAGAAGGGATTCATTGTTTGCCATAACTAAGTCAAGCAGGTTATTACCCCTTGTAGGTTCTGTCACAAACTGCTTCAAAAAACAATCCTGAACTACTTCTAGGAAGTCGTATGATTCTAAATTCCCAGTCAAGAAATTCCAATCAATATGACTAAAGTTAAAGTCTCCTAGAATTACTACATTATCGTGCCTTGTGGCCCTAACAATTTCCTCCCATAGTAGTCTCCCTTGGTCCCTATCTAAGTTTGGGGGACGGTATATCACTCCTAAAATCAGTTTTTCATGCCCCTCTGAAAATTCTATCCAAACAGACTCTGTATGTGTTACTTCAGACTTAATACCCGTTTTTATGCAACAGTTCAAGCGATCTCGGACATACAATGCCACCCAACCCCCCTTCCCGATACTTCTATCTACTTGGAACAATTTAAAACCCTGAATATGACATTCCGCAGGCATGTCCCGACTTTTTGAATTAAACCACGTCTCAGTTAAGGCAAATACATCAATGTTACCTGCACTAGCAACTAATCTCAACTCGTCCATCTTATTCCTAGCACTACGGCAATTAGCATAATAAACACTGAAAGACTCTCCTTTCTCTTTACCCTTCCTGCTCATTTGTTTTTCTACTAAACCTATTACTGTCCTTATCACCCAAAGTCCCTGGCTTTTCAATATCTACCTCGTTCTGCTTATTACTAGTCCCCCTAGAACTCGTAATATTACTACACTGGGACTTTACTGTTTTCCTGCCAAAACCCATACCACTAACTATTCCTAGTTTAAAGTCCTAACTGCTCCCTCCACTGCAGTTGCCAGTGCTACCACCCTAGACCTAGATAAGTGAACCCCATCCCTGGCATACATGTCATTTCTGCCATAGAAGAGGCCCCAGTTGTCAATGAATGTTACCGCATTTTCCTTACAGTATTTGTCCAGCCAGCAATTGACACCAATTGCCCTGGACAACCATTCACTTCCAACTCCCCTCCTTGGCAAAATACCACATATAAGAGGGTTCCCACCCTTACTCCTAATTATTTCTATTGCTGACCTATACCTGCTAATCAGGTCTTCACTCCTACGTCTGCCAACATCGTTGCCTCCAGCACTGAGACAGATAATAGGATTGCTCCCATTACCGCTCATGATGTCATCCAGACGGCTAACAATATCCTCCCTCCCAGCCCCAGGAAAGCAAACTCTCTGTCTCCTACTCCTGTCCTTCAAGCAGAACGCCCTATCCATATACCTAACTTGGATATCCCCAACAACAACAATATTCTTACCTTCCTTGGTGTCGTTCGTCGTGATGTTCCCAGTAGTCGACTCACATTCGTCGGGTAGCACTGAGAATGTATTAGATGTTTCCACAACAGTTTCCACGGCAGCATCTTTCTTCTTCATCGTTTCTACCTTTCCATTCATCACAACTGTCAGACACTGCAGCATCATGGGATCTTGTTACAAAGAATTCTTCAACGCTTGTTCAACCTTTGGACGAAGACCTACTTCGACTAGTGGATGGTACCACTATGACCCCGCCTCTGCCTGCTTCACCTCACCTCACTACAGTATATAAGCCACGTCTACGGCTCTATGCTGTACATTCTACAAGATTGATGGACTGAACACATCGACTCCAGGCTGAGGGACTGATTACCTCATACTCCTCCTCTCCTTACGCCTTCCTCTTTGTATTGGACTGATGAAGCCACTGTGTGGCGAAACGTTTCTTGAATAAAGATTCCCATATGCTGCATAAGTGTCTCAATCTTCAACTTGTCGGTTTTTCAAACCATTCATCACACACACACACACACACACACACACACACACACACACACACACACACACACACACACACACACACACACACACACACACACACACACACACATATATATATATATATATATATATATATATATATATATATATATATATATTGGTTCTCCCTTACCATGAAAACTTGGTTGATATGCCTTCTCTTCTTAAAACTTTTAATATCAAAGTTGTATTTAAAATTCTTGATACAGTAAAGAATTTCCCCCCAAAATGCTGACGGATGTGTCTATAAGATTCCTTGTAAAATTTGCGATGAAGTTTATTACGGTCAAACTGGTAAGTCTCGAACTAAGATTAAAACAACATAAATATAGCATTAGAACTGGACAAGATTCCAATGCTCTGTTTATATATGTGAGAGATTTTAACCATCCAATTGATTTTCAAAAAGTTGAGAAAGTTGTATCAAGCAAGTCCATGGTCGACAGGAATATAATTGAATCTTGTTTCATAAAAAGCAGTTTTGACAATAATATGAATATTTCCTTTGGTTTATATAAAGTAGATCCCTTTATAATTACTAGAATTTGGGAAGAATTTAATAATACATTGGACAAATAATAAATTTTAAAATTCTTAATTCTTGGGTTGAATAGTTTGTTCGTGGGTTGTGTGAAGGGCCTGTCTAGTTGGGCCAGCAGGCCTGCTGCAGTGTTCTCTTTCTTATGAGTCGCGCATCAGGTGTTGCTTTGTTGTGGGATGTGATAGTGAGGTGTGGTCTAGACCCTTTATATGCCTTCCTTTGATGCATTACTTTTATTGTTCCTTGATAATGTGAGTAGTCACGAAAGCGCTTGGAATTTCTCTATTCTTTCACAGTGGTTGTTTTGCCTATTCTGAAATCACCTGTTTACTGTGTTTTTACTGCATATTTATATAATATATATATATATATATATATATATATATATATATATATATATATATATATATATATATATACATATATATATATATATATATATATATATATATATATATATATATATATATATATATATATATATATATATATATATATATATATATATATATATATATATATATATATATATATATATATATATATATATATATATATCACTAACAACGCTGCGACTACCCAAGGACTCGAACCCATGTCGTTTTGGCCTGCATCATGGTGAGCTAAAATCACAAGATGCTCTAACCCACAAAACCACTAAGTCCTACAAGAATCAACCACCCAGCAGAGCAAAGTGTTTTACCTTCATACGAGGACATACGGCGGTGTTGGTGCCTCTGAGCTAATTTCATTCTACTCCCCGTTTGGTGTACTAGTCTCCACAAGCAGTATTTTATATTACTGTAAGCATGAATGAGCGAAAATCACATGACGCTCTAACGCACAGGACCACCAAATCCTACTAGAATCAAGCAGATAAGTTAGACACATGTGCAACTCTTGAGTATTTTTATCGAGGAAACGTTTCGCCACAGTGGCTTCATCAGTCCATACAAAGGAGAATCTTGAAGAACAGGAGGAGAATGAGGTAATCAGTCCCTCAACCTTGAGTCGATGTGGTCAGTCCATCAATCTTGAATAAAATACGGCATAAGTGCGGAGAAGGAGCTTATAAACCGTAGACAGGTGAGGGGCAGCAGTCGTAGGCGGTGTCACATTTGTTCAATGTGGAAGTAGGTCGTGCCCAAGGGTTAGGCAAGTGAAAAATTCCCAAGTATTAAGATCCCAAGAATTTGCAGTGTCTGACAGGATTGTAGATGAATGGTTCAAAGAACCGACAAGTTGATAAGTTAGACACATGTGCAACAAGATATATATATATATATATATATATATATATATATATTATATATATATATATATATATATATATATATATATAAACATTTTCTCTCAGTTCACAGCAGGATTCGAACACCATTATAACAATATCTTCTCACCTAATTAAAATATATTTTAATAAATGTATATCACTCACGAAATGCGACATTTTCTGTCCTTCACACTGGTGCTTGTTTAAGCATAATAAATATTTTAAGAGATAAGCGCTCCCGTAACCATTAATTTCTGCTGATAGCCAGAATAAAAAAACGAATTCAATTTTTCCTTTAAAGGGAGTGATTTGTTATGATAACATATGCAGTGGATGTTTCAGCAGCGCTGCATTGTCTTAAGAAACAAACATCTAGTTGTGTTAGCTAGCCTCGTCTTCATCAGTGGAGTAAAACAGTCAGACATTGTCCTTAACATATAATTATATCTAAGACGCAATAAAAGTCTGGTTTATTGCCTGGCAGCAGAGATGTGGAAGCTGTGGGGAACTGTGCTGTGTGCCGCTGTGGTGCAGCTGCCTCTCCCGTGTATGCTGCTGTGGTGCATCTGCCTCTCCCGTGTATGCTGCTGTGGTGCATCTGCCTCTCCCGTGTATGCTGCTGTGGGGCAGCTGCTTCTCCCGCGTATGCTGCTGTGGTGCAGCTGCCTCTCCCGTGTATGCTGCTGTGGTGTAGCTGCCTCTCCCGTGTATGCTGCTGTGGTGCAGCTGCCTCTCCCGTGTATGCTGCTGTTTCATCCACTGTGTGGCGAAACGTTTCCTCATTAAAGATATTTAAGTGTTGTACATGTGTCTAATTTATCAACTTGTCGCTTCTCTGAACCACTCATCTACATGTGTAGGGCATGTTAGATTCCTGGACCACCATTAGTAAAGTGTGTGTGTGTGTGTGTGTGTGTGTGTGTGTGTGTGTGTGTGTGTGTGTGTGTGTGTGTGTGTGTGTGTGTGTGTGTGTGTGTGTGTGTGTGTGTGTGTGTGTGTGTGTGTGTGTGTGTGTGTTTGTGTGTGTGTGTGTGTGTTTACTCACCTATTTGTACTCACCTGTTTGTGGTTGCAGGGGTCGAGTCATAGCTCCTGTCCCCGACACTTCACTGATTGCTACTGGGTCCTCTCTCTCCCTGCTCCATGAGCTGTATCAAACCTCGTCTTAAAACTATGTATGGTTCCTGCCTCCAATACATCACTTTCTAGGCTATTCCACTGCCTGACAACTCACTAAAGAAATACTTCCTAACATCCCTTTGACTCATCTGAGTCTTCAACTTCCGATTGTGACCCCTTGTTTGTGTCCCCTCCCTGGAACATCCTGTCTTTGTCCACCTTGTCTATTCCCCGCAATATTTTATGTCGTTATCATGTTTTCCCTGACCCTCCTGTCCTCTAGTGTCGTCAGGCCAATTTCCCTTAACCTTTTTCGTAGGACAATCCCCTTAGCTCTGGGACTAGTCTTGTTGCAAATCTTTGAACTTTCTCTAATTTTTTTACGTGCTTGTCCAGGTGTGTGTGTGCGTGTGTGTGTGCGCGCGTGTGTCTACTCACCTAATTGTGCTCACCTAATTGTCGTTGCAGGGGTCGATACTCAGCTCCTGGCCCCATCTCTTCACTGACCGTTACTGGGTCCTCCCTCTCCCTGCTCCTTGAGCTTTGTCATACCTCGTCTTAAAACTATGTATGGGTCCTGCCTCAACTACATCGCTTGCCAGACTATTCCACTTCCTAACAACTCTATGGCTGAAGAAATACTTCTTAACATCCCTTCGACTCATCTGAGTCTTCAGCTTCCAACTGTGACCCCTTGTTTCTGTGTCCGATCTCTGAAACATCCTGTCTCTGTCCACGTTGTCTAATCCGCGGAGTATTTTATATGTCGTTATCATGTCTCCTCTGACCCCCCTGTCCTCCTGTGTCGTCAGATTGATTTCCCTTAACCTTTCTTCGTAGGACATTCCCCTTAGCTCTGGAACCAGCCTTGTTGCAAACCTTTGAACTTTCTCTAATTTCTTGACGTGCTTGACCAGTTGTGGGTTCCAAACCGGTGCTACGTATTCCAGTATGGGCCTGACGTACACATTGTATAGTGTCTTGAACGATTCCTTACTGAGGTATCGGAACGCTATTCTCAGGTTTGCCAAGCACCCATGTGCCGCAGCAGTTATTCAGTTAATGTCTGCTTCCGGCAAAGTGCTCGGTATTATACTCACCCCTAGATCTTTCTCCTTGAGTGAGATTTGCAGCCTTTGGCCACCTAGCCAATACTCTGTCTGTGGTCTTCTTTATTCTCCTCCGATCTTCATAACTTTGCATTTGGCGGGGTTAATTTCTAGCAGCTAGTTTCTGGACCATGCATCCACCCTGTCCAGGTCTCTTTGTAGACCTGTCTGGTTCGCGTCTGATTTAATTATCCTCATTAACTTTACATCATCTGCAAAGAGGGACACTTCTGAGTCTATCCCATCGGTCATGTCGTTCACATATACCAAGCAGGACTGACCCCTGTGGGACCCCGCTCGTGATACTTCATCACAGACCATGAATCGCTGTTGCTGCTCTGTTAGGTATTCTCTGATCTATTGCAGTGCCCTTCCTGTTATACATGCCTATTTCTCTAGCTTCTGTACTAATCTCTTGTGAGGAACTGTGTCGAAGGCCTTCTTATAGTCCAAGAAAATGCAATCAACCCACCCCTCACTCTCATTTCTTACTTCAGTTACCTTGTCATAAAACTCTCACATACTTCACGATCATTTCTTGTTGTCTCTCCTCCTTCCTTCCTTAGCCTGATTACCTGGTCCTTGACTGTTGTTTTCCTCCTGATGTGGCTGTATAACAGCTTCGAGTCAGATTTGGCTTTCGCTGCTATGTCGTTTTCATATTGTCGTTGGGCCTCCCTTCTTATCTGTGCATATTCGTTTCTGGCTCTACGACTGCTCTCCTTATTCTCCTGGATCCTTTGCCTTCTATATTTCTTCCATTCCCTAGCACACTTGGTTTTTGCCTCCTTGCACCTTTGGGTGAACCATGGGCTCATCCTGGCTTTTTCATTATTTCTGTTTCCCTTGGGTACAAACCTCTCTTCAGCCTCCTTGCACATTGTTGCTACATATTCCATCATCTCATTAACTGGCTTCCCTGCCAGTTCTCTGTCCCACTGAACCTCGTTCAGGAAGTTCCTCATTCCCGTGTAGTCCCCTTTCCTGTAGTTTGGTTTCATTTGTCCTGGCCTTCCTGCTCCCCCCTCCACTTGTAGCTCTACTGTGTATTCGAAGCTCAAAACCACATGATCGCTGGCCCCAAGGGGTCTTTCATATGTGATGTCCTCAATATCTGCACTGCTCAAGGTGAATACTAAGTCCAGTCTTGCTGGCTCATCCTCTCCTCTCTCTCTTGTAGTGTCCCTTACGTGTTGGTACATGAAGTTTTCCAGTACCACCTCCATCATCTTAGCCCTCCATGTATCTTGGCCCCCATGTGGCTCCAAGTTCTCCCAGTCGATCTCCTTGTGGTAAAAGTCGCCCATGATCAGGAGCTTTGCCCTGCATTCATGAGCTCTTCTGGCCACTGCAGCCAGTGTGTCAACCATCGCTCTATTGCTCTCGTCATACTTATGCCCTGGTCTCCTGCTGTTCTGTGGTGGGTTATACATCACTGCAATTACCACCTTGGGACCTCCAGAGTGAAGCGTTCCCGCTATGTAATCACTTTCTTCTCTGCTGTCTCCTCTCTCCAGCTCATCAAAATTCCATCGGTGTTTGATCAGCAGTGCCACTCCTCCATCCCCCTGTTCCTTCTGTCTTTCCTCAGGATCTGGTATCCTGTTGGAAAGATGGCATCTGTTATCATACCTGTAAGCTTGGTTTCTGTGAGCGCTATGATGTCCGGTGATGTATCTTTGACTCTTTCGTGCCACTCCTTCCACTTGTTTGTTATTCCATCAGCGTTTGTGTACCATACTTTCAGTTTCCTTTCCAATACTGTGGTTTGGGGGGCCTGTGGGGGTGGGAGACCTGGTAGCATACTGTGGGATTCTATGATTGGGGGTTGGGTGGAAGCTGTGGGTATGGATTGTAGTTAGTGTTAGGTTGTGGGGTTCTGAGGATAGTTGTGTGTGTGCTTTCCCTTGCTTCTCTGTTCTGCTCTGACCGACCTCTGCTGGTTCCATCCTTGTTTCCTTTCCTATTTCCTTTCGCTTTTTTGTCCTCGCCCTCAGCTGCTGTCTCTCTGTTTGTGTTCTGTTTGTCTATGAACACCTTCTTGTACTCTTCCGAGTTTTTCAACCTTGGTTTCTCTTGGAGGATCCTGTTCCTCACTGTTTCTGTCCTGAGAATCAGCTTTATCGGTCGGTTTCTCCCCTTCATGTACCCCCCTATTCTCTGAAAATTTACAATCTCATCCATCTCTTCTCCCCCTATTTCCGTGATGATTTTCCCAATCTCCTTTCTTTCTTCCTGCTGTCTTTCAGTGTGTGTCTTTTCCTCTCTCTCCCGAAGCCGATGGATAAACACTGATTTTGCCCTTTCCTCCTCCCATTGCCTCTCCCTCTGTGACTCTGGTTCCTGTCTGTATATGGTCATTTTCTCCCTTGATTTTTCCAGTGGCTCTTGGTAGCATGGTTGTGCCTCAGCATTCGACTTATCTCCCTCTCTATCTGCACCCAGCTGCTCTTTCCTTTTACTCCCTGACCCTTCTTTGCAGGCTGATATGACCTTAGCATAATTCATATCTCCTTCCTTCCTGTTCATCCTCTCAGCTTCATATGCTGTGTCTTCTCTGGTCACTGCCCCTGAGACTTGCTTCAGCCTGTTTACCTCAAACTCTAGGACCTTTACCGTGTCTACTGCAGTTTCGACTTGTGCCTCCCATTTCTTCGTCTCCTTCTCCAACCTCTTTTCCCATTTCGCAGAGAGCTCTTTCTCCATTTTTTCAGAAAGCTCTCCTAATTTTCTCCCCCATTCTTGCTCCATCCTTCTCCACTGCTCCTCCATCCATTCCTCCCTACCAATATCACTGTCATCTGATCCCTGATTCCTACGAGTCCCAACCATTTTTTCTGTTTTTTAGTAAAGGAAAGAGAGAAAGAGAGAAAGAGAAAGAGAGAGAGAGAGAGAGAGAGAGAGAGAGAGAGAGAGAGAGAGAGAGAGAGAGAGAGAGAGAGAAAGAAAGAAAGAGAGAGAGAGAGGGGAAAGGTAGAAGGAGAGAGAGGGGGAGAGTGAAAAGGAAAAGGGAGAGAGAGTGAGAGAAAGAGAGGAGAGAAGGGAAAGATAGGAGGAGAGAGGGGAGAGGGAAGGGAAAAAGAGAGAGAGAGAGAGAGAGAGAGAAGAGAGAGAGAGAGAGAGAGAGAGAGGAGAGAGAGAGAGAGAGAGAGAGAGAAAAGAGAGAGAGGAAAAGAGAGGAAGAGAGAGAAGAAGAGAGAGAGGAAGAGAGAAAAAGAGGAAGAGAGAGAGGAAAAGAGAGAGGAAGAGAGAGAGAGGAAGAGAGAGAGAAAAAGAGAAAGGAAGAGAGAGAAAGAGAGAGAGAGGAAGAGAGAGGAATAGAAGAGAGAGGAATAGAGAGAGGAAGGAGAGAAAGATTAAGAGAGAGAGGGAGGAGAGAGAGAGAGAGAGAAGAATAGAGAGAAGAATAGAGAGAGAGAGAGAAAGTTAGAGAGAGAGAGAGAGAGAGAGAGAGAATAATAGAGAGAAATAGAGAGAGAGAGAGGAGAGGAAGAGAGGAAAAGAGACAAAGAGAAGGAGAGAGAAGGAAGGGTTAGAGGGTCAATTCACATAAAGGTGTGAAATTCTGTATATGTGTATGTGTATGTGTATGTGTGTATGTGTGTGTGTGTGTGCTACAGCTATTCAAGTGCCTAACAGCAGATCCTGTTCTCACCTAGTGTGCATGTTTGTGTGTGTGTATGCATGCGTTTATGTAAGCAGTCCTTATTTCCCTCGTATGTACTACATATGTTTTGCATATGTACCCTATCTCTTGGTTTCCACTGTACTGTCTTGTGTGACTAAAATTATGTAAATTCACATAAAGGTGTGAAATCCTGTATATGTGTGTGTGTGTGTGTATGTTATGTGTGTGTGTGTGTGTGTGTGTATGTGTGTGTATGTGTGTGTGTGTGTGTATGTGTGTGTGTGTGTGTGTATGCGTGTGTTTATGTAAGCAGTCCTTATTTCCCTCGTATGTACTGCATATGTTTTGCATATGTACCCAATCTCTTGGTTCCCACTGTACTATCTTGTGCCTAAAATTACGTTCAATTCTGTATGCTAGGCTTCGCTAGGCTACCTCTCATACTAGGCTATCTAACATTATCTGCTCAATTTTCCTAAACCTCAATAAATTCTATTAAATGCCAGTAAATGCTGCTTATTCTAATTCTGATAGCTCGAGGAGAGTGACCCCCAATTTCCAGCTAGAGACTGGTGCTGACCCCATGCAACTCAAAACTAGGTGAATATTACTTGCAGCTGGCAGTGGAGTAATGTTGTCGTCCTCCTGGGTCCCAGTATGAAAATGCTTGATGCTTCTCGGTAATTTTTCCACTAACTTCCTGTAGGCACTGTGGTCTCTAGCTCATCTATTTTTTTTTCACTCACTCACTGTATTTACTGACACATCTATACATATCTCTTATCTCCCTGATCTTGAGTCGCATTTATTCTTCAAATACCCCACTGCGTTATTATGGCAACACTATTTAGGGCTGACACAACCGTTCACCTTCCTTCCAACGGCCCCCACATAGTAACTGTCACTATTTACTAAATTGCTTTTCTGTGATCATTTATATTTCCTTTTTTCGGGGCTTAAGTGATTATATTCACTCTTATGCGTGCACACGCCTATATCCCACACTCTATTCCTTATGGTACAATCAGAAATTACCACCAAAACACGAGCTCAAACTGCGTGACTCCTCCATGAGTGTGTGTGTGTGTGTGTGTGTGTGTGTGTGTATGTTTTTGCCCATACGGGAATAGGTACACTAAACAGACGAGGTTCATTGCAGACGAAGTAGCAGAGTAATGGTAAAGAAAAATGAAGAATACCACTAATA
The DNA here is from genome assembly GCF_026875155.1 of Cherax quadricarinatus. Lineage (NCBI taxonomy): Eukaryota > Metazoa > Arthropoda > Malacostraca > Decapoda > Parastacidae > Cherax > Cherax quadricarinatus. Next base: position 25,025,494 of record NC_069422.1, read on the forward strand.
TCACACACAGGTATTGAAATATTACTGAGACACCAACTTCCTGTTTTTATATGACAAATATAATCTATACCAATCAAGCTAACATAGATTTAGATCATTATAACAAAATCGCTGAGGCTTTGGAAGATGTAATCTACGCAGATTTTACTTAGGTATCTGACAAACGTGACCATGGCGTGATACCCCATAAAATAAGACCAATATGTTTAACCGGAAAAAAATAGGAAAATATAACGATGTCCAGCCTCAGGAATGTAAAAACTCGGTACCCCAAGACACTGTTCTGGCACCTTGACTGTCTCTTATCCTCATTGAATAAATGAAAACACTGGTCATATTTCATAGCATCCTTTGTAGGCGATAACAAAAAAATATGAAAGACCTTAGTAGAATATATAAAAAAATACAGTTAGAAGATGTTTGAGGTAATCAGTCCCTCAGCCTGGAGGGACTGATTACCTCTAACTCACAATCTCGATGTGTTCAGTCCATTAATCGATCCCAGGCTGAGGGACTGATTCCCTCAAACTCCTCGTCTTCCACCGTTCTTCTCTGTATTGGACTGAAGAAAACACTGGCTGGCGAAACGTTTCCTCATTATAGATTACTAAATGTTGCACAAGTGTCTCATTCTTCAACTTGTTGGTTTTCTAAATCATTTATATCACCTGGTTGATTGTAACACACCAGCTGATGTGACCCCAACGATAATCTCTCTCCATGTTATAACAAGTATCCCACACAAAGATTATTATAATAAGTATCCCACACAAAGATTATTATAACAAGTATCCCACACAAAGATTATTATAACAAGTATCCCATACAAAGATTATTATCAACAGTATCCCACACAAAGATTATTATCAACAGTATCCCACACAAAGATCTTCCGGCACATATATTAAAAATTATTATGCAGGTAAGAGGAAACAGAGGCGACAGCCAGGCTGATGGAGGAGGCAGTGTTGCTGAGGCCTAAAACAATCCAAAAATTCATTACAATTCTTCTCCTTTCTCTTTTCTTTTTTCTTTTGTTGTTATTATTATTATTATTATTATTATTATTATTATTATTATTATTAATAATACTATTATTGTTATTATTATTATTATTATTATTATTATTATTATTATTATTATTATTATTATTATTATTATTATTATTATTATTATTATTATTATTATTATTAGGTAACCATGAAAGGGGACTTGAAAGTTATTGCCTGATTTTCTCCGTTTTTTACTATTTTCTTTTCGATTTCGTTCATAGCACAAAAGGCCTCATCCACGATCGGTTTGAGAATTTCAAATTTTCGAGACTGATGCAGCTACCTACATGTACAAGAGCCCTATAACTAGTTGTAGAACCTGTTCCCAGATTCCTGGAATGAGTCTGATAACTTTCAAAAGCTTCTTCTGCTAGGCTTCAAACATTCACCAAGGAGCCTCCTACTTCCAGGACGGCAGTGTGTGTGTCACACTGAAGCGTGTACGTCACCATTCACCAATTTTACGTGTAAAATACCATGAAATTTTTATTCCCGTTGAATCATGTTACAGACGAGCCCCTCTTATACGGCAGGTCAGGTTCTGGACTGCTGCTGTAATGTGAAAACCCCTGCAAAGTGCAAAATAGTTTTTTTCACATTCAAATTATTATGAAAGCCTGGTAACATGTTAATATATATATATATATATATATATATATATATATATATATATATATATATATATATATATATATATATATATATATATATATATATATATATATATATATATATATATAATAATATTATAAGTAGTGCCGAAGGGGGCTCAGCGGTCTCTGCGGCTGAGCGCTGTATTCCTGAGCAGTCTCCTCCCGATAGGGCAGTGGCTGAGCGGTCTCCTTTTCACACCTTTATGCTAATGACCTCACCCACGACTCCCACCCACGACCCCCGCCCACTATCCCCACCCACGACCCCCACCCACGACCCCCCCACCCTCGACCACCTCACCCTCGACCACCTCACCCTTGACCACCTCACCCTCGACCACCTCACCCTCGACCACCTCAACCTCGACCACCTCGCCCTCAAGCCCCCCCCCACGCCCCCATCGCACCCCATGCGCCTGCCTGCCACGCCCTAGCGCCTGCCTGCCCGCGCCCTCGCTCCCGCCCGCGCCTTCTGCAGCGCCTTTTGCAGCGTCGTCCAGATCGCCCCCGCGCCCCGAATTTTTTCCCGATTTTTTTCGAATTTTTTTTTAATTTCATTTTCTTGTGGTCTCCATCTCCTCGGATCAAGTTTTTGAGGTTCCCCCTCCCACTTTCACCCCCATCCAAAACTTTTTCGATTTTTTTTTTAATTTCTTGTGATTTCCATCTCCTCGGATCAAAGTTTTTCTCGATATCAATAACACAAAGACTCCATCTCCTCGGATCATGTTTTTTGGATTCCCCCCTCTGGGGGTAAGCATTCAAAATGGACTCCCACTTGCATCCAAAATTCCCTGCTCCATCTCCTCGGATCAAGTTTTTCTCAATATCAATAATACAAAAATTTTCCCCCCACACCTCCCACCACCCACTTCCATCCCAAAATTCCTGCTCCATCTCCTTGGATCAAGTTTTCTTGATATCAATAATACAAAGACTCCACTTCCTAGGATCAAGTTTTTGGATTCCCCCCTCTGGGGGTAAGCATTCAAAATGGACTCCCACTTTCACCCCAAATATTCCTGCTCCATCTCCTTGGATCAAGTTTTTCTCAATATCAATAATACAAAGACTCCACTTCCTTGGATCAAGTTTTTTTGGATTCCCCCCTCTGGGGGTAAGCATTCAAAATGTGCTCCCATTTGCATCCCAAATTCCCTGCTCCAATTCCTCGGATCAAGTTTTTCTCGATATCAAATAATACAAAGACTCCATCTCCTCGGATCAAGTTTTTGGATTTCCCCCCTCTAGGGGTAAGCATTCAAATGAACTTCTCCTATGGGGCATGGTACTTTCTCTTACTACAGGTCTAAACAAGTGTGACGTCACCCCACCTGTGTTTACTCGGCAGTCAGTGACGTCATGTGATGACCTCACACATACAGGCTGAATCTTGTCGAGCAGACAATAAAATGCAGGATAACACTAATACACAATATTTTCATTTATTTATTTATTATACAACCAATACATTTCATATACATCCAACAAAAAAATTCATTGAAAAAAAAAGGTACAATTTATTGACTAAAATCAACATATTTTTCTCTTGAAGAAATTCTGTGCATTTTGTTCTGGATCTTCTTCGTCGTCACCATCTCAGTTATTTCCATTCCATATACAACATAGGGAAAACATACACATTTTCACTCTTAACCAGGATAACCCAAATAATTCCACATTTTTTTTTTGTTAATACCCACAACAATCCACAATTTCTTTACAAAATACAACACAAGTCTAGATATTTTTCTCGTTTTAAATATTTCATCAAAAAAAGTCACCACAACACTTACAACTTATAAACCACTTTTCGATTAATTCACTAGTCACAAAATTTTCATATTACAAAGTTAATAGCACACACACACACAAAACACACACACACACACACACACAACACACACCCCACACACACACACACCCCACACACTTTTCTCAATATCTCTTAAGAAATATTTATGTACAACCTTTATCATCTCACTACAAAACATCCCCCAGATTACTTCGAACACTCTCATAAATCATTTGAATACTCACAAAAATACCTTTGAACATTTCCAAACAACAACCGAAACACTCCCAAATAAGATTTTACATCTCTAATTTATCTACACTTATATTATTTCATTAAATTACAACTTATCCCCCAAACTCCTCCCTCATTCTCCAGATTTTTACAACAGTATCACAAAAACTAACTCAGACACTTTACTTTGACACCAAAAAAAAACCATAAATTTAACCTTTGAATACTCCAAAAACATCATTCGAACACCCCCAAATCACCACTGAATACTCCCAGAACTCCTTCATAAATACTCTTGCACATCATTTGAACACCTTTAAAAACACCTTTGAATAGTCTCAAACACCACTTGAGTACTCCCAAATACACCACTGAATACTACTAAAACACCACTGAATACGGTCAAAACACCACCAAAATCACCATAAACTAAGATCAACATCACAGACTAACACCCATTTTCACACAAATCCTCTCAAATCACTATAACCAAGATGATTACCAATTTCTATGAGTACACTCACCTCCAACTAAAATGTAACATGAGCGCAAAAAACATGAACACAAACCAAACACACACGAACACTTACAACAGAATCACCTCTTTTTCGGTATCTCTAGTTCGACAACAACGCCCACAACCCACATCACCCACAACCCACAACACCCACAACCCACAACACCTCACAACCCACAACACCCCACAACCCACAACACCTACAACAACAACCCACTTATAACACCTTCGACACAACGCCCACAACCCACATCACCCACATCCCACAACAACCAAAACCCCACATCACCCACACCCCACAACACCCACAACAACATCCCACAACTTATAGCCACTTTTCAGCATCTCTTTTCGACATCACCCACAACCCCACAACACCCACAACAACAACCCACTTATAACATCTTTTTTTGGTATCTCTAGTTCGACAACAACACCCACAACCCACAACACCCCACTACCCACAACACCCACAACCCACATCACCCACAACAACAACAACCCACTTATAACATCTTTTCGGTATCTCTACTTCGACAACAACACCCACAACCCACAATTTTTTTCTCGTTTTAACTAATTTCATCAGAAAAAGTCACAACAACAACCCACAACTTATAACCACTTTTTCGGCATCACTAGTTCGACAACAATACCCACAACCCTCATCACTTACCCATTTATTCACAATTTTTCCCCTTCTTTTTATTGAATCTTAAAATGTAATGCACATTCCTCCCTACATTACTAAAATTCTAATAAAATCCTCTCCATACCCATCTCCTTGTATCCACATAAATTAATATTATACTCACAACAAGTAATCTCACTACCCAACTACTGCGACATGTTTCTACACACTCCATTCTTTTCCAGTGTATCATAACTTTTCACTTCTATAATTTCTTTTATAATATTGACACATTACCTTTATTTTCAGTAAAATCCCCCCATATTTCATTAAATTTTTAATACAACCCTCCCCATGCCCCTCTCCATCTCACCCACATTTTCTTCACACCCACTCACCCGTCTCCCAACACACCTCTTCAGAACAAACACAAAAATCACATTTCACATCCATAAATGCATCTCATCACCCATCTCAAATCCACTAAAATCACTGCATCCAAGATATTCACAAAATTCTATGACCACCTAACTCACACAGACAACTCACTATACTTTGAACACCTTCAAAACACTCTCATACATCATCATTTGAGACTACCTTTTCTCAATATCTCTTAAGAAATATTCTCTCATCGACAACCTTTATCATCTCACTACAGAACAACCCCAAGATTACTTCGAACACTCTCATAAATCATTTGAATACTCACATAAACACCTTTGAACATTTCCAAATAACACTGAAGCACTTCCAAAATATCATTTTGAATACTCCCAAATAAGATTTGTCGTCTCTAATTCATCTACACTTACACATTTCATTAAATTACAACTCATCCCCCAAACTCCTCTCTCAGTCTCCAGATTTTTACAACAGTATCACAAAAACTAACACATACACTTATGACATGAGACATTTTACCAAAACTAACACAAACACACCCACACACACACCCCACTATACTTTGTACAACACCAAAAAACAACATCAATTACCTTTGATTACTCCAAAAACATCATTTGAACACATTCAAAAACATCAACAAACTCCTTTGAATACTCCCAAAACACCACTGAATACTACCAAAACAGCACCGAATACTGCCCAAATAACACTAAAAATCACCAGAAACTAAGATCAACACCACCAGCTAACTCCCATTTTATAGAAATCCCCTCAAATCACTATAACCAAGACGATTCCACTCACCTCAGACTATTATATAACATGAGCGCAAAAAAAAAACATTCTCATAAATCATTTGAATACTCACAAAAAACACCTTTGAACATTTCCAAACATCACCGAAACACTTACAACAGGATCACCACCAACTGAAAACATAACATGTACACCCACACTCACAAAAAAAAAAAAAAACTAAGACATCCATCAAGTATCATCAATGATCACTCATTTTTATAAACATTCACACAAAAAATCACAATACTAACTCCATTCAATATCTAATACACTCCCCTCACTACCGCCAACACATACCAGCACAGATAGGGTTACCTCCCATGACATCACACTCCATCCTGTGTTTACTTGGCGATCAGCGACGTCACACCCCACTTTTACTTCATTTAACTTAACGAGAATAAGTTACTTGTTTCAACCTGTTATATCTCCAATATCTAAGATCACCACAATCAAGACGTTTACCAAATTCTATAACCCCAACACTAAGATCACACATTTTTGTACACATTCTCTTAAAACAACATCATAACGAAGATCACTAAAACTATCTATACTTTTACTAAGATCACATAACATTTTGTCTTCTCTAACTCACCCACCAATTTACATTCTCATTCACACATTTCATTAACTGAAATTACATCTCATCCACCAAACTCCTCCCTCATTCTCCAGACTTTACATCATTAGCACAAAAAAAACTAACTCATACACTTATGACATGAGACATTACCATAACTAACACTGACTAACTTTGAACCAACTCTGAACAACACCAAAACACCACTAAACATCTTCAAAAAAATACTCTGCACATCATTTGAACACTTTCAAAAACAACATCAAACACCTCCGAATACTCCCGAAACACTACTGATTACTACCAAATCACCACTGAATACTACCAAAACACCGTCAAAATCACCAGAAACTAAGTTTAGCGTCACCAATTAACACCCATTTTATAGAAATCCCCTCAAATCACTATAACCAAGAACTCCCTCCCCATGGGCGCAAAAGAAAAAAAAAAAAAAAAAAAACCATGAACACATACCTAATACAGAGACACTTAGTACATGATCACCATCAAGTGAAAACATATCTTGTACACACATAAATCTAAGACAACCACCAACAACAAACAACCATATTCACTTACCTCAAAAACCACTAATATCACAGAAAACACTCATTTTTTATACACATTCACACAAAAAATCATATTTGACTATATCTAAGCGCACTCACCTCACTACCACCAACACACGATGTCACTCCCCACAGGACCGGTGAGGTCACCTCCAGTGACGTCACACTCCCATCTGTGTTTACTTGGTGGTTAATAACATCACACCCAACCCACCTTGTTTCAACCTGTTGTACCCACAATATCGAAGAACACTATAACCAAGACGATTACCAGATTTTATGACCCCACCACTAAGATCACAGAAAACACTCACTTTTATAAACATTCACACAAAAATCACGATCACCAATTCCATATAATGTTCACCATCATCTATCAACACTCATCACCAAGATCACCAAAAATCTAAGCTCATGCATCTCAAAACTACTATGATTACTGAAAACACTTATTTTTTTAAACATTCGCACAAAAATAAGACATACCCAAAAATACCACGACACTTCCACCAACATCTATAACATAACATGAGCACTATAACATATCACCATCACCAAAAAAAAAAAATAATTCACGGACACCCACAACTTATACATTTCAATCACAAATTTAAGACATGAGACATACACAATAAATCTAAGACATTCACCTCCAACTAAGACATACGCATCATAACTAAGACATACACCAAAACCTATACTTGACATATTGACAATAATTATAAGACATAAGCACAAAAAAATTTACCATGTCATGAGACATTACCAGAACTAAGTCACACACCTCCAACTAATACACAATAACTTTACTAAGTTCATGTTAACTATTCATCAAGAAAAAAATATTAATACAATTTACCCTCAAAATTTATGTTATAATCGTCAAAACATAAAACTGTTTTACACATTTTTTTTTCAAACTGAATATTCATACCACATTTATCATTTCTCACCTATGTTACATATCACATTTCTCACCCTCATCATCCCTGAAACATCCTTCCTTATTCATCCGCATATCTCCGAGAGATGTTTTTGACCCCGACGACCCATCACGACGTAGGAGCCAGAGTGTAGTAGGTGGTGTTGGAGTGGTGATGGTTGCTCTGGCTCCTACGTCGTGATGGGTCGTCGGGGTTAAAAACATCTCTCGGAGATATGCGGATGAATAAGGAAGGATGTTTCAGGGATGATGAGGGTGAGAAATGTGATATGTAACATAGGTGAGAAATGATAAATGTGGTATGAATATTCAGTTTGAAAAAAAAATGTGTAAAACAGTTTTATGTTTTGACGATTATAACAAATTTTGAGGGTAAATTGTATTAATATTTTTTTCTTGATGAATAGTTAACATGAACTTAGTAAAGTGATTGTGTATTAGTTGGAGGTGTGTGACTTAGTTCTGGTAATGTCTCATGACATGGTAAATTTTTTTGTGCTTATGTCTTATAATTATTGTCAATATGTCAAGTATAGGTTTTGGTGTACGTCATAGTTATGATGCGTATGTCTTAGTTGGAGGTGAATGTCTTAGATTTATTGTGTATGTCTCATGTCTTAAATTTGTGATTGAAATGTATAAGTTGTGGGTGTCTGTGTATTAATTTTTTTTTTTTTTAGTGATGGTGATATGTTATAGTGCTCATGTTATGTTATAGATGTTGGTGGAAGTGTCGTGGTATTCTTGTGTATATCTTATTTTTGTGCGAATGATTAAAAAAATAAGTGTTTTCAGTGATCATAGTAGTTTTGAGATGCATGATCTTACATTTTTGGTGAACTTGGTGATGAGTGTTGATAGATGATGGTGAACATTATATGGAATTGATGATCGTGATTTTTGTGTGAATGTTTATAAAAATGAGTGTTTTCTGCGATCTTAGTGGTGGGGTCATAAAATCTGGTAATCGTCTTGGTCATAGTGTTCTTCGATATTGTGGGTACAACAGGTTGAAACAAGGTGGGTTGGGTGTGATGTTATTAACCACCAAGTAAACACAGATGGGAGTGTGACGTCACTGGAGGTGACCTCACCGGTCCTGTGGGGAGTGACATCGTGTGTTGGTGGTAGTGAGGTGAGTGCGCTTAGATATAGTCAAATATGATTTTTTGTGTGAATGTGTATAAAAAATGAGTGTTTTCTGTGATATTAGTGGTTTTTGAGGTAAGTGAATATGGTTGTTTGTTGTTGGTGGTTGTCTTAGATTTATGTGTGTACAAGATATGTTTTCACTTGATGGTGATCATGTTACTAAGTGTCTCTGTATTAGGTATGTGTTCATGGTTTTTTTTTTTTTTTTTTTTCTTTGCCCCTGGGACTGTTTTGGAATTTTTTTGTAATTTCCAACTTATTTCGGTGTTTTACGGGGGTTTGGTTTTTCAGTGGTGTTTGGTATGGTTTCCCCACCAAATGTCCACCTTGTGGTTGGGGGGAAGCTACCCCTGGCCCCCCCCTTATGAGTAGGATTTTTTTGCTCCGGTTTTTGGGTCCGTTTTTAAAAAGTTTTTCCCCTATACCCCCTTGTAGCTTTCCACCTACCAAAATTTTTGATGGGTCCTCTTTGCCTCATCTTCAGTTTTGCATTTGGGGGCCCCTTGATTGTTCAGAACCCTTTTCCTGCCCACTTCCACCCCCAAAGGGTTTTCTTTCACCCCTCCCCACCTTTTGCCCCCAATTTTTCTTCCCCTTAACCCCTCAGGGCTCCTTGACCGGCCCCTTTTTTTAAAAACCTTTTTTTTCCAATCAGGTTCCGGTTTTCCACTTTTTTCCCCAAAAATACCAAACGGTCTAAAACGACCTTTTTGGGAAGGGCGCTTTTTTTACGGCGCCCGTTTGGGGTTTTTTGTTGTGTGTGGGTGTTGGTGTTTGGTGGTTTTTTGGTGGGGTTGGTTTTGTGTTATTGTGGGTTTTTTGTTTTTGTTTGTTTGGTGTGTTTGGGGTTGTGGTGTGGTGGTTTTTTGGTTGTTTGTTTTTTTTTTTTGTTTGGGGTTGGTTTTTTTTGTTTTAATTTTGGGTTGTGTTGGGGGTGTAAAGGGGTGTGGTGTGTGTGTGTTGTGTGTGTGTGTTGGTGTGTGTGTGTGTGGTTGTTGTGTGTTGTGTGTGTGTGTTGATGTGTGGTGTTGTTGTGTGTGTGTGTTGTTTTTTGTGTGGGGGGTGTGTTGTGTGTGTGTGGTTGTGGGGGTTTGTGGTGTGGGTTTTGTGGTGTGTGTGTGTGTGTGTGTGTGTGTTGTGTGTGGTATGTGTGTGGGTTTTTTGGGGTGTTGTGTGTGTGTTGTGTTGTGTGTGTGTTGTGTGTGTGTGTTTTGTGTGTTTTTTGTGTGTGTGGGGGGTGTGTGTTGGGGGGTTTTGTTGTGTGTGTGTTTTGTGTGTGTGTGTGGTGTTGTGTGGTGTGTGTGTGTGTGTGTTTGTGTGGTGTTGTTGGGGTGTGTGTGTGTGTGTGGTGTGTGGGGGTTGTGTGTGTGTGGGGTTGTGTTGTTTGTTGTGTTTTGTGTGTGTGTGTGTGTGTGTGGTTTGTTGTGGGGTGTGTGTGTTGTGGTGTGTTGTGTGTGTGTTTTTTGTGGGGTGTGTGTGGTGTTTTGTGTGTGTGTGTGTGTGTTTTGGTGTGTGTGTGTGTGTGTGTGTTGTTGTGTGTTGGTTGTGTGTGTGTGTGGGTGTGTGTTGTGTGTGTTTTTGTGTGTGTGTGTTTTTGTGTGGTGTTTTGTGTGTTGTGTGTGTGTGTTTGTTGGTGTGTGTGTTGGTGGTGTGTGTGTGTGTGTGTTTTGTGTGTGTGTGTGTGGTGTTGTGTTTTGTGTGTGGTTGTTGTGTGTGTGTGTGTGTGTGTGTGTGTTTTGTGGGGGTGGTGTGTTTTTTGGTTTGTGTGTTTTGGGGTGGGGTGTGTTGGGGGTTGGTGTTGTGGGGTTTTTGGGGTGTGTGTTTTTGTGTGTGTGTGTTGGGTTTGTGTGGTGGTGTGGTGTGTGTTGTTTGTGTGTGGGTTTTTTGTGTGTGTGGTGGGTGTTGTGTGGGGGGGTTTTTGTTGTGTGTTGTGTTGTGTGTGTGTGTGTGTGTGTGTGGGTGTGTGTGCTTTTGTGTTTTTGTTGTGTGTGGGGGGTGTGTGTGTGTTTGTTGTGTGGGTTTTTTGTGTGTTTTTGGGGTTGTGTGTTGTTTTGGTGGTGGTGTGTGTGTTTTTGGGTGTGTGGGTGTGTGGGGGGGGGGGGGGGTTTTGGGTGGTGTGTGGTGTGTGGGGGTTTGTGTGTGTGTGTGGTGGGGGTTTTTGTGGGTGTGTTGTGTGTGTGTTGTGTGTTGGGTTGTGTGTGGTGTGGGTGTGGGGGTGGGGGGGTGTGGGTTGTGTGTGTGTGTGTTGTGTTGTGGTTTTTTGTTTTTTTGTGTGTGTGTGTGGTGTGTGTGGGGTTGTGTGTTGTGTGTGCGTGTGCGTGTGTACTCACCTAGTTGGGTTGCGGGGGTCGAGTCCGAGCTCCTGGCCCCGCCTCTTCATACGCTACTAGGTCCCCCCCCCCCTAGCCGGAGTTTATCTACCCTGTTAAATTGTAGGATTGCCCCCATACAGCTTCCCCAAACTTACTTACTGAAAAACTCTGTGGCTAAAGTATTCTTAAATCCCGTGATTCTTGGTTTTCAGCCCCAATGTGTCCCTTTGTTATGTGTCCAATTCGGAAACTCCGTCTTTGCCCCCTTGTAATTTCCCCATATTTTGGGAGTTTTTTAAAACCCCCTAACTCCCGGGGCCTCCATGTCGTCGGTTTTTTTCCCTTAACTTTCCCTCGTGGCATACCCCGTGGACATTTAAGTTTCGGAATGCTGTTCTGAGGTTTTTGCTAGGCGCCCATATGCTGCACAGTTTTTTTGGTTATGTGCGCTTCAGGGATGTCCTGGGTTATCCCTCCCCCCCCAAGTTTTTTTTCCCTTGAGGGTTTGTAGTCCGGGCCCCCAGACCGTACTCCGTCAGCGTCTTCTTTCCCCTTCCCCAATTTCATGACTTTGCACTTGGGTGGGATTGAACTCCGGGAGCCAATTGCGGACCAGGTCTGCAGCTTCCAACCCTTTTGTATTCGCGGTCTTCGATGATGAACTTCTCACAACTTCACGTCATCTGAAACAGGGCACCCAGGCTTTTCCTCCGTCATGTTTTCAAAAATCCAAAAACGCACGGCCCCAGGACTGCCCCCGGGGGACCCCCCGGGTCCCCGGTCCCCCTCTGACACCTCGCCCGTCCATGACTCTCTGCTGCTTCCCTAAATATTTCCCTGACCCATTGTTGCCTTCCCTGTTACCCCGCTTGCTCCCCCCGTTTTGCACCAATCCTTGTGTGGAACTGTGTCAAACGCCCCCCTTGCAGTCCAAGAAAATGCAATCCCCCCCACCCTCTCTCTTTGTCTTACTGCTGTCCCCAATGTCAGGAACTATAGGTTTGTGACCCGGATTTCCGCCCCTGAAACCATTTTGGGTGCTGTTGTGAGATTTTCCTTTTGGTTCCCCCACTCTTCCCTGTAATCTTCTCCTGATTTTGCATACTATAATGTCAGTGAACTGGTCTTAGTTTTAATGTTCATGTCTGTCCCTTTTTTAAAGATTGGGATACATTTTCTGTCTTCCATGCCTAGGAATCCCCCTGTTTCGATAGTTTATTAAATTATTGTTTTTAGGGTACACATACGCCTCTGCTCCCCTCTCAATCCCCCATGGGGGAGATGTTTTGGCCCCATTGCCTTTGATGTATCAGCCACCAGAAGCCTCTTCACTTCTTCCCGGTTGTGTGCACTGTGTCCCCCGATGGGGGCCCACCTCTCCGTCTTTTTGGAGCCCTTGTATCCTCTGTGAACATTTCTTTAAATCTTTTGAGTTCCTAAACAACTTCACGGTATTTCTTTGCCCTTTCACCTTCCTCCTTACCTATTACCTGGTCCTTGACTGTTGTTTTCCCCCTGATGGGCTGTAAACGTTTGGGGTCAGATTTGTTTTCGTGCTAGGGCATTTTCATATTGTTGGGGGGGGCCCCCCCCCCCCTTCTATCTGTCCCTATTCGTTCTGCCTTACGATGTCTCCTTTTTCCCGGGCCGGGCCTTTTATTTTTTCCTTTCCCTAGCACACTGGTTTTTTGTCCCTGCATTTGGGTAAAAGGGCATCCGGCTTTTTATATTCCTTTTCCCTTGGGTACAAATCCCCTGGGTCTCCTTGAATTTTTTGTAATATTCCCATCATCTTTAAGGGTTTCCCTGCCATTTTTCTCTTCCCCTGAACCCCCAAGAAGTTCCTTTCCTGAAAGCCCCCCTTTCTTTAGTTTGGCTTCTTCGTCCTGGTTTCCCGGGCCCCCTCACCCCCTTGTTAGCTCTCTTGTATTTCCCCAAAGCTTAAACCACAGGCCTAGCCCCAAGGGGTCTTTTTTATGTGCCCCCTAATTGACTATCAAGTTGAATAATAATCCATTGCGGGTTTCCCTCCCCCTCTCGTGGGCCCCTTACGTGTTGGTACTGAATTTTTTCCAGTACCACCTCCTCATCTTTCCCTCCTGTATTTGGCCCCCCAATCGGGCCCAAAAGTTCTCCCAAATTTCGATTCCTTGTTTTTTAAAGTCCCCCAATGATCAGGAGTTTGCCTGCATGCGACTTTTTCGGGCCACCCCCGCCAGTGTTCAGCCATCGCCTTTTGTTGGGGTTGTATATGTGTTGGTGTGTGTGTTGTGTATGTGTGTTGTGGGTATGTTGTGTGTGTGTATGTTGTGTCGTGTGTGGTGTTGTGTGGGTGTGGTGTGTGTGTTGTGGTTTGTGTGTGTGTTTAAAAACTATTTTATTGTTCGCCTCCACACTTCACTTGCTAGGCTATTCCATTTGCTGACAACTCTATGAGAAGAAATATTTCCCCTAACCCCCTTTTGGACTCGTTGGTCTTCCAGTTTCCCTTTGTGACCCCTTGTCCCTTGTCCCTCTCGGGAATATCCTATGTCCACCTTGTCAAATTCCCCCCGCAGTTTTTGTATTTTCGTTATATGTCTCCCCTGATTCTGCCTCCAGTGTCGTCGTCCGTTTTTCCCTTTAAAACCTTTCCCCTAGTACGAAAAATTCCCCTGAACTCTGGACTACCTTGTTGAAAAACCTTTGTATTTTCTCAAACTTCTTGCGTGCTTGACCAGGTGTGGGTTCCAAGATGGTGCGCATACTCCAGTTGGGCCTAACTACCGTGACAGTGTTTTGACTTTTCCTTTAAAAGGTTCGGAACGCATTCTCGGGGTTTGCCAGGCGCCCTTGCTGCGGGTTATTTGGTTGATGTGGCCTCCGGGGATGTGCTGGGTGTTATGGTCACCCCCCAAGGTCTTTCTCCCTGAGTGAGGTCTGTGCCCTTTGTCCACCTACCCCTTACTCTGTTTGCGGTTTTCTTTCCCCCCCTCCCCAATCTTCTGACTTTGCATTTTGGCGGGATTGAATTCGAAAGCCAGTTACGGGCCACATGCCCCAGCCTTCCAGGCTCTTTGCAGCCCCTGCCTCAACCTCGTCCGATTTAATTCTTCTCATCAACTTCACGCTTTGCGAACGTGACATTTTAGAGTCATTCCTTCCATCATGTCTTTGCATATACAAAAAAACACTGGTCCTAGAATGCCCCCTGTGGGACCCCCGCTCGTAACAGACGCCCCTGTGTCCTCTTCACGTCCCCAATGCCGTTGCGCCTCCCTGTCAGATTCCCCCCATTGATCCCCCCCCCTTTTAACAGGGCCCCCTGATCCCCCATTTCGCACTAACTTTTGGGGGGAACTGTGTAAAAGGCCCTTCTGCGTCTAGGAAAACGAATCTACCCACCCCTCTTTCGTGCTTACTTCTGTTACCTTGTATAAAACTCCAGGGGTTGGTTATCAAGATTTGCCTTCCAAACCCAGCGGGTTTCTTTTTTTTTTTCCTTTTTCCAGTGTTCGACCACTCCCTCCGGAAAATCTCTCCATGATTTTTGCACAAATATTGCAGAGACAAGGGTCTTATTTAAGTGCCTCGTTTCTGTTTCCTTTTTTTTTAAATATGGGGACTAATTAGCGTCTTATTTCTCGGGTATTTGCCCATTTAAAAAGGGATGTGTTAAAGATTGGGTTAGAGGCCCCACGCATTTTGTCCTCAAAGGCCCTGGAATGTTGTCCGGTCCCATCGCCTTTAGGTGTCAAGGGACTTAAGAGCTTCTTACCCCCTCCTATTTTCGTATGTCATCCAACACTTTTTGGTTATTCCCTCTTGTGTTCCCTTTGTGCTGTCTTTCCCCCCCCTTCCGTCTCTCTGTGAAAACTTCCTTAAAACTCCTTTCACTCCTCCTCCTCCTACATTTTTTGAGTTCTCCATCTTTGTCTTAATTTTCACCCGGTCTTTGATGTTTTTCTTCCCCCCTGATGTGGCTATACAGCGTTTCGGGGCAGTTTGATTCTCGATTTATGCATTTTCATACTGTTGCGGGGCCCCCCTCCTTTCCTGTGAACCATTCTGGCTTTTGCGAGATTCCCTATTTTCGTGTTTCTTGCCCTTTTGTACTTTTTCCTTCTTATTGCCTTTGTTTTTGCCCCCCTTAACCGTCGGGTAAACCAGGGGGTCGTTCTGGTCTTCCCCTTGTTACTGTTCCCTTTGGGAATAAAACTTTGTCGCCCCCTGCATTTTGTTGTTCATATTCAGTCATTTCATTTTAGGCTTTCCTGCCATTCCCTGTCCCCCCGGCCTTTCCCCCAGGAAGTTCTTCAAACCCCATGTGTCCTTTCTTTTTTAATAGGGGTTTTCCCCTTCCAAATTGTTATTCTCCCACTTGCAGCTCTGATATGTTTTTGGGGGTGTTTTGTGTGTGGTGTAGTGGTGTGTGTTGTGTGTGTGTGTGGTGTGGTGTGTGTGTTGTGTGGGTTTTGGGTTTGGGGTGTTGTGTTTGTGTGTGTGTTGGGGTGTATGATTGTATGTGGTATGTGTAGGTATGGGTGTGTATGTTGTGGTGTGTGTATGGTGTGTGTTGTGTGTGTGTGTGTGGTGTGTATTTTTTTTGTTTGTATGTGTGGTTTTGGGGTGTGTGGTTACTCCCTGTTGGTTCTACCTAGTTGAGGTTGCTGGGTCGATCCGAACTCCCCGGCCCCCCCTCTTAATGATAGCATGGTCACTTCCCTGAAACCCTGAGCTTATCATTCCCTGCTTAAAGCTATGTATGGATCCTGCCTCCACACATAGTTCCCAAAAATATTCCACTTCTGCTAATTTGTGGTGAAGAAATAATTCTAAATGAGAATGGTTCTCTGAACCCTTCACCTTCCTAACATCCCTGTGATACTCTGTGTCTTACTTCCAACTGTGTCCCCTTGTTTCGGTTCCAATCTTGGGAAAATCCTGTCTTTGTCCACCTTGCCCCCTTCCTTAGATTTTGTATTTTTATCATGTCCCCCCCATCCTCCTGTCCTCCGTGTCGTCAAGTTTATTTCCCTTAACCTCTCCCCCGTAGGGCATACCTCTTTGCTCGGGACTAGTCTTGTTGCAAACCTTTTCCTTTCTTAGATTCTTTACTGCTTTGGGAAGGGGGGGTTCCAAATGGTGCCGCATCTCCAATATGGACCTAACACACGTGTACAGGGTCCGAAAAGATTCCTTTTTAAAATTGTCGGAATGCTGTTCCTGAGGTTTGCTGGTCCCCCAAAGCTGCAGCGTTATTTGGTTGATGTGCTCTTCGGAGATGTCCTGGTGTTAAATCCCACCCCCCAAAATCTTTTTTCCCTTTAGTGAGGTTTGTGCTCGGGCCCCCCCTGAAATTTGTCTGCGGCTTTTTTCCTTCCCCAATCTTTATACTTGCACTTGGGGGGATGAAATCCAGGACCAATTGCGGACCAGGGCTGCACCCGCCCCAAACCCTTTGTTTCTGCCTGTCTTCGATCAGTGAATTCTTCCCCATAACTTTACGTCATTTCAAAAGGACACCCAGAGTCTATTCCCTTTCCCCTGTCGTTTTACAAAAACCAAAACAGCACTGGTCCGGATGCCCCTGTGGGACCCCGCTGGCCACAGGTGCCCACTCTGACACCTCGCCACGACCATACCGCTGATATCTTCCTGACAATTTTTCCCTGATCCATTGTGTGCCCTTTTCCTTTATCCCCGCTTTTGGGTCTCCAGTTTTTTTGCCCAATCTTTTGTGTGGATCTGGTTTCAAACGCCTTTTTGAAAATCCAAAAATATGCAAAAACCCACCCCTTCTCCTTGTCTTTCTGCTGCACCTGTCAAGAACTCCAGTAGGTTTTTGACACAGGATTTCCCGTCCCCCGAAAAAATGTTGGGTATTGAGAAATCAGTCCTTTTAGGGGTTCCACCACTCTTTTCCGATAATCTTCTCCTGATTTTTTATACTAACATGTCGTGACCTGGTTTGTAGTTTAAGCTTTATTTTCTGTCTCCCTTTTTTTAAAAATTGGGACTACATTTGCTGTCTTTCCTGCCTCAGGCAATCTCCCTGTTTCGATAGAGTATTGAATATTTTTGTTAGGGTACACATAGCACCTCGCTCCCCTCTCAAATACCCCCTGGGGAGATGTTTGGGCCCATTGCCTTTTATGTATCTACTCACTCAGAACCTCTTCACTTCTTTCCCCGGGCGTGTCACTGGTCCAGCACATGGTGGTGTGCCCCACCTTCCTCTTTCTGGAGCCCCTTCTGTCCCTCTGGGAACACGTCTTTTAACTCTTTTTGAGTTCCCCACATATTCACAGTCATTTCTGTTGTCTCTCCCTTTCCTCTTAGTTGATTTCCGGGCCTTGACGTTGTTTTTCCCCCCAGTCGCTGAAACATTTTTTGGGGCGATTTGGCTTTCGGCTATTCCAATTTTTATATTGTCTTTGGACCTCCCTTCTTATCTGTGCATATTCGTTTTGGGTCACGACTGCTTCCTTATCTCCGGGTCCTTTGCCTTCTATATTTCTTCCATTCCTAGCAATTTTGGTTTTTTCCCTCCCTGCACCTTTGGGTAAACCAAGGGGTCATCCTGGGTTTTTATTTTTTTTGTTACCCTTGGGGGAAAACCCCTCCCCCAGCCTCCTTGCAT
>NC_069422.1:25053762-25091262 GCF_026875155.1 Cherax quadricarinatus
TACACGAGTATTTATAGTCAGGTTCAGAATGTTGAGGTCAGGTGGAGAATGCTGCATCTGATGATCTACCGAGTGGGGTTATAGAGTCTAAAATCTTGGGTAGCTTGGAAGGGAGATTGGATAAGTTTGTGAGCAGACCTTCTGCAGTGTGTTACGTCAACATCAACATCAACATCAGGAACAAGAAACTTTCCAGCATTGACGTAACTTCCTTATTCACCTAAGTACCTGCTACACAAGCCATCGATCTCCTGCGCAGGAAAATTGATGATTCACTTGATCTTCCTATTCCAGCCAGCGATTTCATCGACCTTGTTGAACTATGTGTCGGCTTTACGTGTTTCTCTTTCGAAAATCACCTCTTTCAACAGACTTTTGGTCTACCCATCGGTTCGCCACTCAGTGCCGTCCTGGCGAACTTATACATGGAACATCTGGAAGCCCAACGTTTCTCCACCATTATTCCTTCGACTGTCACCTGGCTCCGTTATGATGACATTCTCTCATAACTCCCAGGAGCTTCAACGTTCAAGCTCTCCAAGACAAGCTCAACCAGGTCGAGCCCTCAGTCCAGTTCACACTTGAAGAAGAAGTCGACAACACTCTTCCTTTCCTTGATGTTCTTCTCTGCAAAGCTGACCATAAACTTCGTTTTAAAGTCTATCGAAAACCCACCAACCAAAACGATCTTCTCCACTTCTACTCTCACCACGACACCAAAACTAAACGTGGTGTAATTACAGGCTTCTTCCTGCGTGCACTCAGAATCTGCAGCAATGAGTTCCTTGAGGAAGAATGCACTATAATTGAACAAGTATTTTCTAAACTCCACTATCCTCGTCACTTCATCAGAGACTGCAGACGGCGGGCATTAAACATCTTCAACACACCCAGAGAAGACACTGCCGAGAAGAGATACATAGTCCTCCCCACCAACTCCATTGCCAAACATGTTTCCAACGTCTTTTCCAATACCTCATTCCAAGTATCTATCTCCACAACCACGACCATCAAGGACATTACCAGTAATAGACAGGACAAGCTTCCATCCTCTGCAGGGGTATAGAAAATCCCTTGTAATGACTGCAGCAAATTATACGTGGGCGAAACATCAAGAGACCTCCAAACACGTATTTCAGAACACCAATATGCAAGCAAGGAATGCCTGTGTACAACACCGCAATTCACACACCCATTTAATTAACTACAGAAACTCAAGATTTATCGCCAGAGAAGACAACACTCAATACCGAAGAATCCTGGAATCATCGCTTATCTCTATATCCGACAACTTCAACAAGAATAATGGCTTCTATAACATAGCTGAACCACTTGCCAAGAAACTTCTTCATAAGAACATAGGAATGGAAGAACACTGCAGAAGGTCTGCTCACAAACTTATCCAATCTCTCTTCCAAGCTACCCAAGATTTTAGACTCTATAACCCCACTCGGTACTTCATCAGATGCAGCATTCTCCACCTGACCTCAACATTCTGAACCTGACTATAAATACTCGCGTACCTTCTACCCCAGGTAGATCTGTTTGTGACTTAAAAAAGCCCACTGTGTGGGAGAAACATTGTCAATAAAGGATCACATTAAACTGCATATGTGTTTATATTTCCACTAGGGTTTGGTGCTGGAGCAGCAAGAGTCTCCCATTCAGTGATGGCACTGGCATAGCTAGGGTCTTCTATTCCTGCTGAGTCACTGAGGGTATATATATATATATATATTATAATTTATCCCAAAATATGATATGCATTGTATTGTTTAATCAACAGCAAATAATGCTGATACAATTTTATATTTATTTTAATGGAAGAGGTTTATAAAACGTTGGCTCAGCGACCCATTATCTGACATGACTGAAGATGCTTCTCCAGATAACAAACATGATCAACAAGCTCTCCCATCTGCCACATAAATTAATTTTGCTCCCTCGGTCCCCCGCTGACTCGTCGCAAAATAAAAGCCACAAATTATCAAGTGTTGAGAGGCTGGTTCTGTGACCTTGCAATACAAGAAGGTAATAGTATGTTCTCAAGTGGGAGTGATAGTCTGCGAGGCTCAGGTATTTTAGCAAACTTGAGAACACGTGAACGTCCTGAAACTTTCACCAAGATCTTTAATTCAGCGATGAAAAATCCCTATTTAATGTAGATAAAGAACCTGTATTATTATGCTATAGCCCCTAGCTTCATGAGCTTTGTGAGTGGTGAGATAGGTCTCAGTGAGAGAGAGAGAGAGAGAGAGAGAGAGAGAGAGAGAGAGAGAGAGAGAGAGAGAGAGAGAGAGAGAGAGAGAGAGAGAGAGAGAGACAGACAGAGAGAGAGACAGAGAGAGAGACAGAGAAAGAGAAAGGGTAGAGAAACATCAACCTATGAACCATCAACCTAACCTATCTACTCCATCGAGTGTTTTACTGGCCATGCCTTTCCTCGTCCTTACTTTCCTCTAATATCGTCAGAATCATTTGCTTTAATTTTCCTTGTAAGTCAGTTCCGTGACCAGTCTCTAGGCACCATGATGGTAAAGCCGGTGCAGTGGTAAGTATGAATGGGAGGGTGTTGGTACCTGGGGAAGAAATTGATATCCTTAAGGTGAAAATTTGCCTCCAAACTGGCCATGAAGAACCACGTTGTAAATCTTGCAAACAAGGCAGCCAGGAAGCTTACAGCACTTCGCCGTATCTCACATCTGCTTGACAGCAGGGTTTGCAAGATTCTGTATGAGGCACAAGTACGCTCACACCTTAAGTATGCTCCACTTTCTTGGTTTGCCTGTCCCCCTCTCATCTGCGACTGCTTGACAGAGCAGAGAAGAGAGCAAGACGTCTCATCTCTCGCCTGGACCCATCCTGGATAGATCTGTTATTTCAGCAGAGCCTTCAACACAGGAGGGATATGAGTGGCCTTACTGTTATATGTACAAGGCCAGCGTGAAGCAAGTTTCTAAACCACAAGACGGGCAGAAAGCAGCAACTTCACTCTGGCTGTACCCTTCTCCAGAACATCACTTCATCTGAGATCATTTATCCCCAGGATGACTCGAGTATGGAACACATTCGTATAGCATTATGATGTCAACGAGATAAAGTCAGTTGATCAAATGAAAATGCTGGCCCACAAATGGCTCCAACTTCATCCTGTTCCCTACTTGTATGTTTCATAACAATAAAAATGCTTTCAAATGAGCCGATGTAGGTAACAGCTCTTAGCTTGTCAATAAAGTTAGGAATCCTTAACCTGTAAATAGCTTGTTAATAACACTAGTGATCCTTAACCTAACCTTGTCAAACTCTGTGTAAAGAGAGAGAGAGAGAGAAAGAGAGAGAGAGAGAGAGAGAGAGAGAGAGAGAGAGAGAGAGAGAGAGAGAGAGAGAGAGAGAGAGAGAGAGAGAGAGAGAGAGAGAGAGAGAGAGAGAGACAGAGACAGAGAGACAGAGACAGAGACAGACAGAGAGACATAGAGAGAGAGAGAGACAGAGACAGAGACAGAGAGAAAGGGTAGAGAAACATCAATCTATCACCTCCGTTGAGTGTTTTACTTGCCTTGCCTTTCCTCGTCCCAACTTTCCTCTAATATCATCAGAATCATTTTCTTTAATTTTCCTTGTAAGTCAGTTTTGTGACCAGTTTTGTTGTGAATCATAGGACTTACTCTTGTTCCTGTACACACTTGATGAGGTGTGGGTTCCACACAGGAGCTGCATAATATATGAAAGGTCAAACATATGTAGTACACGAGCCTTGAATGATTCTTTGTTGAGGATCCATACATCCATTATCTGGTTTGCTAGGAGCGAAAGTGTTATGTTCTTATCTGTTTCAGTGCTGGAGGCAACGATGTTGGCAGACGTAGGAGTGAAGACCTGATTAGCAGGTATAGGTCAGTAATAGAAATAATTAGGAGTAAGGGTGGGAACCCTGTCATATGTGGTATTTTGCCAAGGAGAGGAGTTGGAAATGAATGGTTGTCCAGGGCAATTGGTGTCAACTGCTGGCTGGACAAATACTGTAAAGAAAATGCGGTAACATTCATTGACAACTGGGACCTTTTCTATGGCAGAAATGACATGTATGCCAGGGATGGGGTTCACTTATCTAGGTCTGGGGTGGTAGCACTGGCAACTGCAGTGGAGGGAGCAGTTAGGACTTTAAACTAGGAATAGTTAGTGGTATGGGTTTTGGCAGGAAAACAGTGAAGTCCCAGTGTAGTAATATTACGAGTTCTAGGGGAACTAGTAATAAGCAGAACGAGGTAGATATTAAAAAGCCAGGGACTTTGGGTGATAAGGACAGTAATAGGTTTAGTAGAAAAACAGAAATGAGCAGGAAGGGTAAAGAGAAAGGAGAGTCTTTCAATGTTTATTATGCTAATTGCCGTAGTGCTAGGAATAAGATGGACGAGTTGAGATTAGTTGCTAGTGCCGGTAACATTGATGTATTTGCCTTAACTGAGACGTGGCTTAATTCAAAAAGTCGGGACATGCCTGCGGAATGTCATATTCAGGGTTTTAAATTGTTCCAAGTAGATAGAAGTATCGGGAAGGGGGGTTGGGTGGCATTGTATGTCCGAGATCGCTTGAACTGTTGCATAAAAACGGGTATTAAGTCTGAAGTAACACATACAGAGTCTGTTTGGATAGAATTTTCAGAGGGGCATGAAAAACTGATTTTAGGAGTGATATACCGTCCCCCAAACTTAGATAGGGACCAAGGGAGACTACTATGGGAAGAAATTGTTAAGGCCACAAGGCACGATAATGTAGTAATTCTAGGAGACTTTAACTTTAGTCATATTGATTGGAATTTCTTGACTGGGAATTTAGAATCATACGACTTCTTAGAAGTAGTTCAGGATTGTTTTTTGAAGCAGTTTGTGACAGAACCTACAAGGGGAAATAACCTGCTTGACTTAGTTATGGCAAACAATGAATCCCTTGTTAATAATTTAGAAATTTCAGAGGAACTGGGTGCTAGCGACCACAAATCAATTACATTTAGCACTGAAGGGAAGTACGATAGTAGCGATAACTCAGTAACAGTCCCAGATTTTTCGCTTAGCAGATTACGATGGGCTTAGAGAACCCTTATCATCTGTTGACTGGGGTAACGAAGTGAGCTATCAATATGACAGTTTTCTGAACACTATACATGATGCTCAAAGAACGTTTATCCCATATAAAAGAAATTAGATCAAATAGAAATGACTCAAAATGGATGAATAATAGGCTCAAATATCTACTAGGTCATAAGAAAGGAATTTATAGACGTATCAAAAGAGGTGAGGGTCATCTTATGAATCAGTATATTGACATTAAGAGGGACATTAAAAAGGGGATAAGAAAAGCTAAAAGGGACTATGAAATTAAAGTTGCTAGGGATTCTAAAACTAACCCAAAAAGTTTTTTCCAGGTCTATAGAACAAAAGTTAGAGATAAGATAGGTCCCCTTAAAAATAACTATGGGCACCTTACTGACAAAGAGAATGAAATGTGCTCGATTTTTAATAATTATTTTCTCTCAGTTTTTACACAGGAAGACACTAACAATATTCCAGTAATTAATTTTTATAGTGGGCTAGAAGAAGATGGTTGTGAAGCAGATAGACAGACTGAAGCAAAATAAGTCGCCAGGTCCTGATGAGGTTTTTTCAAGGGTTCTTAAGGAATGCAAAATGGAACTCTGTGAACCATTAACTAATATTTTTAATTTGTCTCTTCAAACAGGTGTAGTGTCTGATATGTGGAAGACGGCTAATGTAATTCCTATTTTTAAAACAGGGGACAAGTCGTTACCGTCAAATTACCTCCCAATAAGCCTGACCTCAATTGTAGGTAAATTACTAGAGTCAATTATAGCTGAGATTATAAGAAGCCATCTCGATAAGCATAGCTTGATTAATGATACTCAGCATGGATTCACAAGAGGCCGGTCTTGTCTAACTAATTTATTAACTTTCTTCAGTAAAGCTTTTGAGGCTGTTGACGACGATAGAGAGTTTGATATTATTTACTTAGATTTTAGTAAGGCTTTTGATAGAGTTCCGCACCATAGACTGTTAAAGAAAGTGGCAGCTCATGGCATTGGGGGAAAAGTGCTCTCGTGGATCGAGTCATGGCTCACTGACAGGAAGCAGAGAGTGTCCATAAATGGGGTTAAATCCGAGTGGGGATCTGTAACAAGTGGCGTTCCACAGGGATCAGTCTTGGGCCCGTTGTTGGTTATAATATATATCAATGATCTTGATGAGGGAATTACTAGTGATATGAGCAAATTCGCCGATGACACAAAGATAGGTAGGATAATTGATTCAAACGTAGATGTTATGGAACTTCAGGAGGATTTAAACAAACTCTATTCTTGGTCAGAAAAGTGGTAGATGCAGTTCAATGTAGATAAATGCAAGGTTCTGAAGCTTGGGAGTGCCCATAACCCTAGTACTTATAAGTTAAATGATGTAGAACTTAGCCATACAGATTGCGAAAAGGACTTGGGGGTTATGGTGAGCAGCAACCTTAAACCAAGACAGCAATGCGTAAGCGTACGTAATAAGGCAAATAGATTACTGGGATTTATATCAAGAAGTGTAAGCAACAGAAGTCCAGAGGTCATACTGCAGCTTTATACATCATTAGTAAGGCCTCACCTAGATTATGCAGCTCAGTTCTGGTCTCCATATTACAGAATGGACACAAATTCGTTAGAAAACATTCAGCGTAGGATGACTAAATTAATACATAGCATTAGAAATCTTCCTTATGAAGAAAGATTGAAGACTCTTAGTTACATTCACTTGTTAGACGAAGAATGAGGGGAGACCTGATCGAAGTGTACAAGTGGAAGATAGGTATTAATAAAGGGGATATTAATAAGGTCTTGAGGATATCTCTCCATGAGAGAACCCGCAGTAATGGATTTAAATTAGATAAGTTTAGATTTAGAAAGGACATAGGAAAGTATTGGTTTGGAAATAGGGTAGTAGATGAGTGGAACAGTCTACCTAGTTGGGTTATTGAGGCTGGGACTTTGGGTAGTTTCAAATTTAGGTTGGATAAGTACATGAGTGGGAGGGGTTGGATTTGAGTGGGACTTTCACATCAGAGTTTATTTCTTGGGTGGCATTGAAAATTGGGTTGGGCAAATGTTTTGTTAGTGGGATGAATTGTAAAGGACCTGCCTAGTATGGGCCAACAGGCCTCCTGTAGTGTTCCTCCTTTCTTATGTTCTTATGTTCTTATGAAAGTGGGTTGAGCAATTGTTCTGTTATTGGGTTGGTATGGTAAAGGACCTGCCAAGTATGGGCCAACAGGCCTACTGCAGTGTTCCTCCTACCTTATGTTCACCCAGGGTGAGGGTGAGTGCGTCTAGCAGCTAGAGTTACGTGAACAATTTATTTGCTACCTGGTCAAGGTTAAAATAAATTTTTCTGGATGTTCCGCATTACACCAGGACAGTATTTGTTTATGCAGCACCATGTGATGTGTTCATAAAAATACCCGAAGAAAATTATGAAAGAAAGCAAAGCTGAAATTATGGTTATTACCCTCACCTTCGCTCAAGCTTTTTCTGTTACTACCTGTTTAACGATTTTTTGTCGGTGCTCCGAACTTAGGCAAGCCGGAAGGTTAATTAAGCCACCGCTCTAGCCACCAGGCTTTAATTACAAAATGCTCTCAAACCCACCACAAGCGAACTTGAAAAATATGAGAGAGGTGACCGCGTGGGACCTTGCATGATCATTATTACAACCCAGGAGTCCCAAAGGCCTGTTATCCTGGGTGTAAAGGGAGCAAAATAAACACAGCAGAAAAACTTTTGACTTACATTATCCTTCACCAATTTAGAATAGAAGTATGTACACTATATACACTATGTACAGTGATAGGTATTAGTGCACTCCACGGTAAGCAAGGCAGAATAGAAACCACTAGAGAGCAGACCGTGCTGCAACCAGCTCTAGAATGGGAATGACAAGGGCAGATAGGAGAGTGGTACCCACATAACCTCTGCGATTGCCAAAACCATCTTCTCATTGGCTGGAACCTTGGTACTGGTTGAACGACGGGGCCCCATTGTCAACTCTCAGTCCCCTGGTTCGCTGGTTGGGGGAGATAGCCTGTAAATGAGGGTGTGTACATGCGCCGAATAAAGGTTACGTACTCTTTGCATGCCACAATCATTGAGCCGGAAAAGCGTAATAAACTCTTGCAACAACTCAGGACCTTCTGAGATTCGAATTCATTGACGATGCAGGTTGATATATAAGACATTGTTGCAAAATTTGGGTATCTTTATTCTGGAACATTTCGTCAGCTAGTGGCTTCTTCGGTCCACTGCAGAGAAAAGTGGACAGTGAGGAGGAGTTTGAGTTAATTAGTCCCTCTGGAATCGACGTGTTCAGTCCATCATTCTTGATGGTTTTCTAAAATATCTATTCAGACTGTGCAAGTTGAACACATTGTCCTGACAGAGGCTGTGGCGGAGGAAGGCGCTTTAAGGAACATGGTAGTTGGGTCTCAGGATTGGTAGTCGATGCAGTGTCACCAGGTTGTTGTGGTTGGTATGAAAGTATGAAATTGTAGCTGTTACTGGCTAGACTCAGCCTGGGATGGAGGAATCTAACTTGACTCAGTTCGAATCTCCGTAAAATACTTTGACTAGTTAAAAGGGGCTGTTACATTTCCCTTAACTCATTACTTCGTGTTATTATTTTATTATTACCATTGCTACCATTACTACCAGAGGTTACACTACTACGTTTGCTACCATTACATTACTACCAGAGCTACCAATGCTACTATTACTTGAACTACTACTGTTGTTGCCATTACCGCTAAAGCTACCACTACCATTGGTAGCACCACCACTACTGCTAGCACTACCAGAGCTACCACTGCTACCACTATTATTGCAAGTACTACTACCATTGCTGTCTCTACTATCAGAGCTACTACTACCCCTATTACCCTAACTAGCACCACTACCATTGCTAGCACTGTTGCTAGCTCTACCATTATTACTACTACTACTACTAGAGCTACTAATACCATTGCTACCACTACTATCTGAGCCACCACTACCTCTATTGCTACCACTATACCTGGAGGTTACCTGGAGGTTATTCCGGGGATCAATGCCCCTGCGGCCCGGTCCATGACCAGGCCTCTATTAATATTATTACTCTATTAATATTATTACAGTAATAACCGTTAACACAACTTTCACCACTGTCACTGTCACTGCTACAACCACTACAACTGCTACAACTACCTCTGTTTCAGCCTCTGCTACAACCACTACTACTGCTGCAAACACTACCACTGCTAGAACTATTACCACTGTCAGCACCACTGTCACCACTACCACAGTTATAACTGCTACCACTATCACCTATTACGAACGCAGACGATCTAGGGTAAGCACGGAATGGTTCTTCCTCTCCCGGTAAATATTCATTCACCAACATATGTACAGTATTTGAAGAGGTAAATCAGGGTATAACAATAATAAGCCAGAGATCAAAGAGTCGCTCTTAACAGCAGGTTTACATCTCAGGATAGATAACAAAGTATGAGTGTACCAGACCAGCTTGAGTGACTCACAGCCGGGTGGTCAAGTACAACGTCACCTGGGCCGAGGGAAAGGGCCGGCTCTCAAGCTTTTGGCTGACTGAACTGGACAATGGAGCGGTGGGGCCAAAAGATTTGTTCCATTCTGAATTGCCAGCTGGCTGGTCGATAGAACATGCCAGTGATTGTGTGATGAACGCTGAATAAATTGTAAGTTACTCGGTGTATGCCACTAAAAGGTGTAACAATCCCCTTCATCACCATCACCCACACCACCCCTGAAACCACCCATACTACCCCTAAAACTACACACACTATCCCTAAAACCACCCACACCACTCCTAAAACCATGCCACTACTCGTAAAACCATCCCAATCACAACCAAAACCACAACCACCACCACACCACCAACCACCACCACAACTGCCACCACAACCACCATCACCACCAACCACCATCACCACCAACCGCCATCACAACCGCTACCTCCGCCCACCACAACCACCATCATCATCACCACTACCACCAACCACCCACCATCACCATTGCCACCACCTCCACCAACTACCACCACCAACTACTACCAACCACCATCACAACCACCACAACCACCACTAACTACTACCACAACCACGAACCACCACCACAATCACCCCCACCGCCACTACCAACAACCACCATAATCACCCCCACGACTACCACCACCACAACCACCACTAACCGCTACCACAACCGCCAACCACCACCACAATCACCCCCATCACCACTACCAACAACCACCATAATCACCCCCACGACTACCATCATCACAATCCCTCTCATGACTACCACCACCAACGTCACCTCCACAACCACCACCACCAACCACTCACCACCACCATCACTAACCACTAACCTCCAGTACCACTACCTACCACTCATTACCACCATCACTAACCACTCACCCCCAGCACCACTACCAACCACTCACTACCACCACCAACCACTCACCACCACTACCACCACCACTCGCCATTACCACCACCGTTCACAACCATCACCACCACTCACCACCACCATTCACCACCACCACCACCAGCCACTCACCACCACCACCACCAACCACTTACCACCACCACCAATCACTCGCCACCACCAACCACTAACCACCACTACCACCACCACTCGCCATTACCACCACCGCTCACAACCATCACCACCACTCACCACCACAACCAGCATCCACTCACCACAACCATCAACCACTCACCACCACCACAACCCCTCACTACCACCACCACCACCAACCACTTACCACCACCACCAACCATTCTTCATCACTAGCACTCGCCATCAACACCACCCCCACCACTCACCACCACTACCACCACCATTCGCCATCACCACCACCACTCACAACAATCACCCCCCAATCACAACCACCACTCACAACCACTACCACCACTCACCACCACCACTCACAACAATCACCACCAATCACAACCACTACCACCACTCACCACCACCAGCACTCACCACAACCACTCATCACGATCACCACCACTCACCACCGGCACTAATACTAACCACTCACCACCACCAACCACTCACCATCAAAACCAACCACTCACCACCACCACCACCACCACCAACAACAACAACAACCACTCACCACCACCATCACCACCCCACCAACCACTCATCACCATCACCAACCACCACTCGCTATCACCACACCACACACCACCACCACTACCACTCACCACCATCACTCACCCATCACTCACCACCACCATCACCACTCAAAACCATCACCATATACTACAACCCCTACCACCACCACCATTACCGTCACCACACATCACCACCACCACTCACCACCATCATCACTCACTCCCACCCTTATCACCACCACCATCACCACTCATCAACACCGCAACTAACCACCACCATCACCACCATGACCAACACCATGACCACTCACCACCACTACCATCACCATTATCACCACCACCACCACCATCACCATGACCATTCACCGCCACTATCATCGCCATGGCCACTCATCACCACCACCATCACCATAACCACTCACCACCATCATCATGACCACTCACCAACACCACTGACCACCACCATCACCATGACCACTCGCCACCACCACCATCACCATGACCACTCACCACCACCATCTCCACCACCATCACCACCACCACCATCACCATGACTACTCACCACCATCACCATCACCACCACCACCACCATCACCATCACCATGACCACTCACCACCATCACAATGACCACTCACCACCACCACCATCACCATGACTACTCATCACCACCACCATCACCATGACTACTCATCACCACACCATCACCATGACTACTCACCACCACCACCATCACCATCACCATCATCACCACCACCACTCACCACCACCATCACCATGTCCACTCGTCACCACCACCATCACCATGACCACTCATCACCATCACCACTACCACCACCACCATCACCATCACCATCACCATCATCACCACCACCACTCACCACCACCATCACCATGACCACTCGCCACCACCACCATCACCATGACCACTCATCACCATCACCACTACCATCACCACCACCACCATCACCATCACTACTTGTTGCAACCCCTGAATGGGTTGCAATGTATATTATGCATATATATTACATGTATATTACCTTTTCATATAATTTTATATTGCTTATATTTGCGATAATAGCTAAATCGTAAATATATTGCTTTATATTATTATTTGACTTAGTTTCCTTTTGTTAAGTAGGCTGTAACACATATATTATGTGCTCAAAGTCTTGATTGTCTAACTACTGTAATTATCGCTTGTGGCTCGTTTCCCTGCCGGCTTCTGTTGCTGGGCAACAGCTGTCCACGGAGCTATCACGTGCTAGGGGCGGTGTCCTCACCTCGCCTGAAGTATTCAGTCTGGTCTAGACTCGCTTGGTGGTTGGACGTATTCTAGACAAGAAGTGCCTAACTCTTCCTTATAGGCCCTTGTTGGAAGATCGTCTCTTGTCTCATTATTGTTAGTTCTGGAGACTGTTCACAGAACATTGTATAGACTTAGTGATTTTCGACGTTGTACTGAGGTTGTGTGTCGCATAGACACTCTAAGCAACTCAGGTCCTGAGCTGTAGCTTCTGACCTAACTTATACTGGTATCTGTGTATTGTCACAGTCGGGATTTTCTTATGCTGAACTTAGATTCAGTAGTATGGGAGTTTCGTGACTTTTGTGGAGGATCTGCAGATGGTCCCTACTTAGTATCGTTATATTATCTCCTTGTCCTGATTGTGTCGCAGTTGCTTGCTGTATTGCTATTGGGCTTAGCATTCTTTTTATTGTTCAAGCAGACTGTTCCGATTGCCAGTTGGTCAAGAAATTAGTTTATTTGAGGACTTTGTCAGTCACTTGTTTAAGTCTAGTCGAGTCTTGAGACATAGCGAACTACTTAGAGCACTTACACACATACACACAAACTTACTTGCACATATTTGTAATATCTTATTAAATGTTAATGTACCAGACGGCACTTAAGAATTATAAATGTGATATGTGCTTTCAGCACAATAATACTGTACACGAGAGAAGTGATTAATATTATTTTGTTGATACTGATTTAATTTAATTTGATAATATACCTCTAGACTTAATTAATAAATTTATTAAATTTTATTTTCTCTAGTTAGTAGCCTACCAGTTGTAATCCTGAAACACTATTGAATCATACTGAATTCTAATGGATAGTTGGAAAAGGATACTGACTAATTGTTACGAAAACCCAGTAACAGGCTGGATGCTAGAAGGGCAGTCCTTTCTAGTATTCACTGGAGATTTCTAAGCTTTTAGAATCGCGTTTTTTGTAACACTACTCACCACCATCACCATCACCTTCATCACCAATACCACCATCACCACCATCACCATCACCCTGACCACTCACTACTACCACCACTCACCACCACCACTACCACTCACCACCACTTTCATCACTACTCACCACTACAACCATTCACCACCACTATCATCACCACCAACACTATCACCACCACCACTCACCACCATCACCTACACCACCTACACCACCATCACCATGACCACTCATCTCCACTCACAACCACCAACATCACCATGACCATTTACCACCACCACTCACCACCACCACCACAATCGCCATGACCAATCACCTCCACTCACCACAATCACCACCATCACCACGACCACTAAACACCACCACCACTCGCCACCACCACCACAATTCACGACTATCACTCACCATCACCACTCACCACCACCACCACCACAATCACCATGACCAATCACCTCCACTCACCACAATCACCATCATCACCACGACCACTAACCACCACCACCACCACCACAACTCACGACCATCACTCACCACCACCACTTAACACCAACAGTACCATCACCACCACCACTCACCATCACCACCACCATCACCACTACCACTCACCACCACCGTCATCACCACCACTCACCACCACCACCACCACCACCACCCTACACCACCACCATCACCATGACCACTCACCTACACTCACCTCCACCGTCACCACCACAACCATCACTATGACCACTCACTAACACCACCATCACCATGACCACTCACCACCAACCACTCACAATCACCACCACCACCACCACCCTCACCACTCACCATCACCACTCACAACCACCACTCACCACCACCACCACCGTCATCACCACCACTATCACCACCACCACCACTCACCACCACCATCACCATGATCACTAACCACGACGACTACCATCACCACCTCTTACTACCACCACCACCATCACCACCACCATTCACCACCACCACCACCATTACCACCACCATCACCACCACAACTCACCCCCCCCCCCCCCCCCCCCCCCCCCACCCCCCCCCCCCCCCACCCCACCATCACACCACTCACCACACTCCATCATCACCACCACCACCACCACTCAACACACCATCACCACCACCACCATCATCACCACCACCATCACCACCACCCCACACTACACCACCACCACTATCACCACCACTCACCACCATCACACACCACCACCACCATCAACACCACCACTCACCACCACCACCACCACCACCACTCACCACCACCACCATCACCACCACCATCACCACCACCACCACCCACCACTCACCACTCACCACCACCCACAACTACCATCATCACTACTCACTAGCACCACCTCCATCACCACCACCACTCACCACCACCATCCACCACCACTCCATACACAACCACTCACCATAACTATCACCACCACCACCACCATGGCCACTCACCTCCACCACTCACCACCACCATCACCTTCACCACCACTCACTATCACCACCACCATCACCACCACCACCATCACACCGCCACCACCATCACCATGACCCCTCACCACCACAACTCACACCACCACCACCACACCTCACCACTCACCATCACCACTCACAACCACCACTCACCAAACTCACCACCACCACCACAATCACCACTCACCACCACTCACCACCACCACCTACTCACCACCACTAGATATCACCACCACTGTCACCCAGCACCACTCACCCACCATTAGCATTATCACCACACCACTCACCACCAGCTACCACACCACTATCACCACCACCACTCACCACAAACCACCACCATGATCACTGACCACGACCACCACCATCACTCACTAACCACCGCCATTACCACCATCACTCACCACCACCACCATCACCACCACCACTCCACCACCACCCACCTCCATCACCACCACCGTCACTCACTCACACCACACCATCACCACCACCACTCACCACCACCACCACTCCATCACCACCACCATCACATACCACCACTCACCACCACCACCATCACCACCACTCACCACCACCACTACCACCATCACCACCACCATAACCACCAGCACTCACCACCACCTCCATCACCACCACCATCACCACCACCACCGCTCACCACCACCATCACCACCACCATCAACCACCACTCACCACCACCACCACCATCACCACCGCTCACCACCACCACTACCACCATCACCACCACCATCACCACCACCACCACTCACCACCACCACCACCAACACCACCACTATCACCACCACCATTGACCACCCACCACCACCACTTCATCACCCCACCATCACCATCACCACTCACTACCACCACCATCACCACCACACCATCACCACCACCACCATCACCACCACCACTCACCACCACACTACCACCATCACCACCAGAATCACCACCACCACCATCACCACCACCACCACTCACTACCACCAACATCACCATCACCTCCACCATCACCACCACCATCACTACACCACTCACCCCCACTACCATCATCACCAACCCCTCACCACCACCACCACATCACACCACCACTCACCACCACCGCCATCATCACCACCACCACTCACCACCACCACCACTCACCACCACCACCACCATCACCACCGCCACTCACCACCACCTATATCACCTCCATCACCACCACCCCCCACCACCACCACCATTCACCACTACCACCATCACCACCACCACCACTCACCACCACCACCACCATCACCACCACCACTCACCCCCACCATCATCACCACCACCACTCACCACCACCACCTTCACCACCACCACTCAACACCACCACCATCACCACCACTCACCACCACTCACCACCACTCACTACCACCACCACCATCACCGCCACTACTCACCACCACCGCCACCATCACCACCACCATCACCACCACCCCTCATCACCACCACCATCACCACCCCCATCACCACCACCACTCCCCACCTCCACCCACCACCACCACTCCCCACCACCACCATCACCACCACCACCACCATCACCACCACCCACCACCCCTCACCATCACCACCGCCATCACCACCACCACTAACCACCACCACCATCACCACCACCACCACTCACCACCACCATCACCACTACCACTCACCACTACCACCACACACCACCCCACCACCACCACCACCACCACCACCACCACCACCACCACCACCACCACCACGACTCACCACCACCACCACGACTCACCACCACCACCTACACCACCATTCACCACCACCACTTACCACCACCACCACCACCAACACCACCACCATCACTACCATTGACCACCACCACAAGAATAATAAACCATAAACCTGGGTGGTTGTCCGGGTTAATAAATGAGGTTGTTACTTCCTCTCATAAACTCTTACTCAGTCTCTGATGAAAAAAATCACTCCCGAAACACAACCTTACTGGCAAGCTATCAACCACCCTGAACACTTTGTACCACCAGGTACACTTCTGTGTCACCCTGAACACTTTGTACTACCAGGTACACTTCTGTGTCACCCTGAACACTTTGTACTACCAGGTACACTTCTGTATCACCCTGAACACTTTGTACCACCAGGTACACTTCTGTGTCACCCTGAACACTTTGTACCACCAGGTACACTTCTGTGTCACTCTGAATACTTTGTACCACCAGGTACACTCCTGTGTCACCCTGAACACTTTGTACCACCAGGTACACTTCTGTGTCACTCTGAACGCTTTGTACAACCAGGTACACTTCTGTGTCACCGTGAACACTTTGTAGCACCAGGTACATTCCTGTGTCACCCTGAACACTTTGTACCACCAGGTACACTTCTGTGTCACCATGAACACTTTGTACCACCAGGTATACTTCTGTGTCACCCTGAACACTTTGTACCACCAGGTACACTTCTGTGTCACTTTGAATACTTTGTACCACCAGGTACACTCCTGTGTCACCCTGAACACTTTGTACCACCAGGTACACTTCTGTGTCACCATGAACACTTTGTACCACCAGGTACACTCCTGTGCCACCCTGAACACTTTTTACCACCAGGTACACTCCTGTGTCACCCTGAACACTTTGTACCACCAGGTACGCTTCTTTGTCACCATGAACACTTTGTACCACCAGGTATACTTCTGTGTCACCCTGAACGCTTTGTACCACCAGGTACACTTCTGTGTCACCCTGAACACTTTGTACCACCAGGTACACTTTTGTGCCTCATTGAACACGTTGTACCACCATGTACACTTCTGTGTCACCATGAACACTTTGTACCACCAGGTACACTTCTGTGTCACCCTGAACACTTTGTACCACCAGGTACACTCCTGTGTCACCCTGAACACTTTATACCACCAGGTACACTTCTGTGTCACCCTGAACACTTTGTACCACCAGGTACATCTCTGTGTCACCATGAACACTTTGTACCACCAGGTACACTTCTGTGTCACCCTGAACACTTTGTACCACCAGGTACATCTCTGTGTCACCCTGAACACTTTGTACCACCAGGTACACTCCTGTGTCACCCTGAGCACTTTATACCACCAGGTACACTTCTGTGTCACCCTGAACACTTTGTACCACCAGGTACATCTCTGTGTCACCATGAACACTTTGTACCACCAGGTACACTTCTGTGTCACCCTAACACTTTGTACCACCAAGTACACATCTGTGTCACCCTGAACACTTTGTGCCACCACGTACACTTCTGTGTCACCCTGAACACTTTGAACCACCAGGTACACTCCTGTGTCACCCTGAACACTTTGTACCACCAGGTATACTTCTGTGTCACCCTGAACACTTTGTACCACCAGGTACACTTCTGTGTCACCCTGGACACTTTGTACCACCAGGTACACTTCTGTGTCACCCTGAACGCTTTGTACCACCAGGCACACTTTTGTGCCACCCTGAACACTTTGTACCACCAGGTACACTTCTGTGCCACCCTGAACACTTTGTACCACCAGGTACACTTCTGTGCCACCCTGAACACTTTGTATCACCAGGTACACTTTTGTGCCTCATTGAACACTTTGTACCACCAGGTACACTTTTGCCCCACCCTGAACACTTTGTGCCATCAGGTACACTTCTGTGCCACCCTGAACACTTTGTATCACCATGTACACTTTTGTGCCTCATTGAACACTTTGTACCACCAGGTACACTTTTGCCCCACCCTGAACACTTTGTGCCATCAGGTACACTTCTGTGCCAACCTGGACACATTTTACCACCAGCAACACTTTTTTTTCACCCTGAACACTTTTGTAGGATCCTGAACACTTTCGTAACACCCTGAACACTTTTGTAGCATTATGAACACTTTTGTAACACCCTGAGCACTTTTGTAGCACCCTGAACACTTTTGTAACACCCTGAACACTTTTGTAATGCCCTGAATACTTTTGTAACACCCTGAACACTTTTGTAGCATCCTGAACACTTTTGTAACACCCTGAACACTTTTGTAACACCCTGAACACTTTTGTAATGCACTGAATACTTTTGTAACATCCTGAACACTTTTGTAGCATCCTGAACACTTTTGTAACACCCTGAACACTTTTGTAGCATCCTGAACACTTTTGTAACACCCTGAACACTTTTGTAACACCCTGAACACTTTTGTAGCATCCTGAACACTTTTGTAACACCCTGAACACTTTTGTAATGCCCTGAATACTTTTGTAACACCCTGAACACTTTTGTAACACCCTGAACACTTTTGTAATGCCCTGAATACTTTTGTAACACCCTGAACACTTTTGTAATGCCCTGAATACTTTTGTAACACCCTGAACACTTTTGTAACACCCTGAACACTTTTGTAACACCCTGAACACTTTTGTAACACCCTGAACACTTTTGTAGCATCCTGAACACTTTTTACTACCCGTAACCTTTTGTGTAACTTAAATCATTGTACCAACATGATCCTTTTTGTACAGTTTTGAATTCTTATACCACTCTAAACACTTTGTACCACCATGAATACTTTGTACCGCCCTGAACATTTTGTTCCAACCTGAACTCTTTGTTCCACACTGAGCATTTTGTACCACCTTAAATACTTTGTACCACCTTGAAATCTTTATTCTGCCGTGAACACTTTGTTCCACTTGAACACTTTGTTCGTCTCTGAGTACTTTGTACCACCCTGAATCCTTTGTACCCCCTGAACACTTTGTTCCACCCTGAACATTCTGCACCATCCTGAACACTTTGTACTTCTCTGAACTTTTTGTTTCGCCGGGAATACTTTGTACCACCATCACAACATTGTTTCAGCCTGAACACTTTGTACCACCCTGAATTTTTTGTTTCACCGTGAATACTTTGTACCACCATGAGCACATTGTTTCAGCCTGAACACTTTGTACCACCCCGAACACTTTGTACCACCCTGAACACTTTGTATCACCTTGAACACTTTGTACCACTCTGAACTCTTCGCATCATTGTCGTGTAACAAGTTATCTACACACTGCCAAGTGTCAGCAACCACTTGATCATGAAGTGTATGTGTAGCTTGGTTCCTCTGGTCAGCATGCCTGGTGTGGTGTGGTTGATGCCTCACACTGGTTCCTCTGGTCAGCATGTCTGGTGTGGTGTGGTCGATGCCTCTCACTAGTTCCTCTGGTAAGCAAGTGTGGTGTGAATGTAAGTGTCAGACACTGCAACACAACGGTATCTTGGCACAGAAAATATCTTTGACAACTTTTTCAAGTGAGAAGGGATTGATTTGGGTGTGACGTTGCTCTCTCAATAATTACCTTTTTTCTTCTACTAGTGAATTGCGCCTCACCTTCCGACAGTTTGTAAGTTTCCATACTGCTGTTTGAACTTCACACTGCTCAAGACTATGGAGCAAAACTCTTCTCCAGGCTGAGGGACTGACCACCTCAAAACTATGTCTTCAAAGGTGATGGACTGATTACATCTTCTTCACATCTCTACTGCTTCTGCTAACTTCTCTGTACTCGACTGAAGTACAGAGGAGTTGTAGTACTGAAGTACAGAGGAGTGTAGGCGAAACGTTTCAAAATAAAGATACCTAATTGCTGCATATGTATCTTACTTATCAACATGTCTGGTGTGGTGTGGTTGATGCCTCGCACCAGCCAGCCGACTTTTTTTTTTCGCTTGGTTTGTTTCGTAAATGTAAGCTCTCATTTATATTATCTGAGATTAAGTGCTAAATCCATGTGTCATTCAGCGTATGACGTGTTAAAGGCTCGATCCTCCGTCTGTTGAGCGATACAGACGAGCTTCCTATTATATACTCACCTAAAGATTTCTTGTCAATACGTTTACGTTAGAGCATTGATGATAACATTGCACGGATCCTTTTACTGACATCATCCAATATGGCGTCAGCTGGTGACGTGTAGACCTTGGGATGACTGAGTTAGATTGCTTCAGGATACTACAAAGACTGTGTCTCGTCTCGCTGTGTATCAGGATACTATAAAGACTGTGTCTCGTCTCGTTGTGTATCAGGATACTATAAAGACTGTGTCTCGTCTCGCTGTGTATCAGGATACTATAAAGACTATGTCTCGTCTCGCTGTGTATCTGGATACTATAAAGACTGTGTCTCGTCTCGTTGTGTATCAGGATACTACAAAGACTGTGTCTCGTCTCGCTGTGTATCAGGATACTATAAAGACTATGTCTCGTCTCGCTGTGTATCAGGATACTATAAAGACTGTGTCTCGTCTCGTTGTGTATCAGGATACTATAAAGACTGTGTCTCGTCTCGCTGTGTATCAGGATACTATAAAGACTGTGTCTCGTCTCGCTGTGTATCAGGATACTATAAAGACTGTGTCTCGTCTCGCTGTGTATCAGGATACTATAAAGACTGTGTCTCGTCTCGCTGTGTATCAGGATACTATAAAGACTATGTCTCGTGTAGCTGTGTATCAGGATACTATAAAGACTATGTCTCGTGTCGCTGTGTATCAGGATACTATAAAGACTATGTCTCGTGTCGTTGTGTATCAGGATACTATAAAGACTATGTCTCGTGTCGCTGTGTATCAGGATACTATAAAGACTATGTCTCGTCTCGTTGTGTATCAGTATACTATAAAGACTATGTCTCGTGTCGCTGTGTATCAGGATACTATAAAGACTATGTCTCGTGTCGCTGTGTATCAGGATACTATAAAGACTATGTCTCGTGTCGTTGTGTATCAGTATACTATAAAGACTATGTCTCGTGTCGCTGTGTATCAGGATACTATAAAGACTATGTCTCGTGTCGCTGTGTATCAGGATACTATAAAGACTATGTCTCGTGTCGTTGTGTATCAGGATACTATAAAGACTATGTCTCGTGTCGCTGTGTATCAGGATACTATAAAGACTATGTCTCGTCTCGTTGTGTATCAGTATACTATAAAGACTATGTCTCGTGTCGCTGTGTATCAGGATACTATAAAGACTATGTCTCGTGTCGCTGTGTATCAGGATACTATAAAGACTATGTCTCGTGTCGTTGTGTATCAGGATACTATAAAGACTATGTCTCGTGTCGCTGTGTATCAGGATACTATAAAGACTATGTCTCGTGTCGTTGTGTATCAGTATACTATAAAGACTATGTCTCGTGTCGCTGTGTATCAGGATACTATAAAGACTATGTCTCGTGTCGCTGTGTATCAGGATACTATAAAGACTATGTCTCGTGTCGTTGTGTATCAGGATACTATAAAGACTATGTCTCGTGTCGCTGTGTATCAGGATACTATAAAGACTATGTCTCGTCTCGTTGTGTATCAGTATACTATAAAGACTATGTCTCGTGTCGCTGTGTATCAGGATACTATAAAGACTATGTCTCGTGTCGCTGTGTATCAGGATACTATAAAGACTATGTCTCGTGTCGTTGTGTATCAGTATACTATAAAGACTATGTCTCGTGTCGCTGTGTATCAGGATACTATAAAGACTATGTCTCGTGTCGTTGTGTATCAGTATACTATAAAGACTATGTCTCGTGTCGTTGTGTATCAGTATACTATAAAGACTATGTCTCGTGTCGTTGTGTATCAGTATACTATAAAGACTATGTCTCGTGTCGCTGTGTATCAGGATACAGTTGTTTCCTTCTACTATTGACTACGATTGTTCTTCCCGCTTAATAGTCAAAATGTGGAATATTTGAACGACTGACACAAAGACTAAGTTCCTCTGGATATTGACTTACAAAAGTGTTAATAATTACGAGTTAAGAGTTTTTCCATAACTAGATTAGGTATTATTATATTAACTTGTGGTACTGCTGCTTATAAACTCCCCCCCAACCCCCACTACCACCCCCCACCCCCACTACCACCCCCCACCCCCACTACCACCCCCCACCCCCACTACCACCCCCCACCCCCACTACCACCCCCCACCCCCACTCCCCAAAATGTAATTTTTTTAATAGTTTTAGAGTTTCTTTTAAGTTTTATTTTTTAATGTGCCTTTTTAAAAATATACCTTCAAGGTTCTTGTAAGACGAGAACTTTTAACATGGGAGCCTCGTCCAAACTTAACTAAACAATAATAGCACTTATATATTGCATGGTGCTAGGGCACAGAAA
The DNA here is from genome assembly GCF_026875155.1 of Cherax quadricarinatus. Lineage (NCBI taxonomy): Eukaryota > Metazoa > Arthropoda > Malacostraca > Decapoda > Parastacidae > Cherax > Cherax quadricarinatus. The sequence continues at coordinate 25,076,881 of NC_069422.1, forward strand.
TTTATATAACCTTTTATTTCATTGTCCTTCACCGGACTTTAGGTGTTCCATACAGGTACTGGACAACTAAATTCCAAGTGCAGGGATCAGTCAGTGTCAGACTGCGTAGCTTAGATTTGTTTCTGTTGTAGTTGGAGGCGTCTCTAACATCTTAGGTAAAAGGATACAAGTGAAACCAATGCGACGTTTTATTGAAGCAACGTTTCGCTCACCTGGAGCTTTGTCAAGACGTAACGGCATGACAAAGCTTCTGGAGAGGTAAACATTGCTACATTAAATGCCGCATTAGTTGTACATGTGTCTTTTTACTTAACATATTGCCGGTAATTTTGCGAATAATATTACAGAAATGTTGCTGCTGCTAATGAGCCTAGCCAAATTAAAGACGAGAATTTAACTTCCGTGAAGCTGCTGCTCTCGTGCCAAGATACTGTAAGGCAGACCTGGATAAATATTTTGATACCAGCCTTGAACTGGCTGAGGCAGCATTGCGCTGCAATGCTTCGCTCCAAGTTGCGAGGAAAAGGTCAGGAGTGGTCATGAACAGTGTCCTCTCAGAAGTGTACGGATTACGACTTTGTTAAACCAGCAGTGCTAAAAGCTTGCACAATGGTACCTGTTATATATATCAACAAAAATTTCGTGACATCCGTCTAAGGAGCATAGAGTCTTACCATAATTTTTCCTTGGCTAAGAAGACTACATTCCTACTTTGGAGTAGGGAAGCTGAAGTGGGCCGCTTTCACAAATTGGTTTCATTAATACTCATCGATAACTTTGAGGCTAATACGACTGATAATCCTTGTCTATATCTTGTAGATAAAACGTACTCTTCAGTCGAGGAGGCGAGTTAGTTGACAATAGTGATAAAATGCACAAGAATCAGCATCGGTCTCAGCTAGACCACTAGCAGTTGCAACCTTACCTGCGCAGGCACAGGTAGCTACGGTGCCTGTTACTAGGCAACCTTTGCCTGCTCAAGTTCACCAGCAAATTCACCCTAAAGAGACAGCTCAAAACCGCCCTTCTTATAGGGGTTTCTTGCAGTTATTGTACTAAGTCTAGGTATATTCCTCCAATAAAGTTTCAGCTACAGAGATCTGGCCAAAAACAAGCAAACACTCTTAAATACTTCTTTAATATATGTTGATACTACTCATGTGGCGCATGAACCACCAAAGTCTGAACAAGTTCAAGGGCTCCGTAATGATTCCGTCCGAAATTCTTGGGTATGACAGCCTGGTTACACACTGCCGACTGATGTGCTTGTGAATGTTGCAGTGTGGCCATTTATGGCATTACCAAGGTAGCAGTCGGCTATAGAGATCCCTTAACTGAAGTTCTATCTTATTACAGTCCTCGGTGTTAAAAGTGTCATCTGCCACCTGTACTATAGTTAAGATTTTATTGGAGTCATGTGGTGGAATTATTTCCCGTGTCCCTGTGCACAGTTCTTTTGTAGAAAGTGTGTATTTCACTGGAGACATCTTCATGGGTCTTGCTACTGAATCCCCGTCCATGATGCTCATTTGCTGGCGGCAATATATTCAGGTTGAGAACAAACTGTGAAGAACCATTATTCCTCATAAACAAGTTCTTCATCGAGCAAACCTCTCGATGCCAGACCTTTTTTTGCAATACTGGATGTGATATAGTTAATGTGTCGTGCACAGGCACTGGGTCACAAGGCTGAAGATGGTGAACTTGGCATTGACTGCCTGTTTGATGAGGATATGGTGCAGGCGTACCTCTCTCATGAAGAGTCCAGCCTGGAAGCCAAGCCCTTTGTACAAAGTGAAGTATTCTCTTTCATTTCTCCAGAACCTGCTCTTGACATAGTTAAAAGAGAACTGTCAGGATAATTTCCTTACATCTCTTCGTGCACAGGCCCTCACAGAGACCACAATAAGAATATCAAATTCTGGTGTGCATGCTTGTGGCATGCAAAGACTATGTAACCTTTATTTGGCACATGTACACACCCTCATTAAAAGGCTACCTCTCCAACCAGCAAACCAGATGCTAAGGGTCGGACGATGGGGCCCCATCGTCAGATCAGCATCTGGGTTCAACCAATGAGAAGGTGGTCTGGCAATTGTGGAGGTGACGTGGTTACCATTCACGTTTTCACCCTTGTAATTTCCATTCGAGAGCTAGTTGAAGCATGATCTTTCTAGTGGCATCAATTCTGCCTTGGTTACCATGGCGTGCACTAATATGTATTGCTGTACATAGTGTATAAAGTGTACAAACTGCTGTTTATACTTGGTGAAGGATAATATAAGTCAGAGTTTTCGGCTGTGTTTATTTTTCTCCCTTTACACCCAGGATAACAGGCCTTTTTGTTCCTGGGTTGTAATGTGGGTAGCCTGTCCGAGCGCTGGAGCTGGACTTCGAGCAGGAGTTGAGCATAGAGTTGAAGTTGGATCAGGAAGTAATCATAAATAGCTAGCTATCTGGCACTGCGTCAGCTTTGCCAACGCTTCAGGAATTTTTTCGTGTCAGGCTTACTATTGTGTGATTGTAGAAAACTTGCTGTTTTACGTGTAACTTTGTATTCACTTCACTAAGGTCATCCTTGCTATTATTCTGCAGTTGGCTTTGCTTCTGCATGTCAGCCTTGCTATTGTATGTGCATATTCTGCATTTGGCTTTGTTGCATGGCAGTCTTGCTATCGTGTGAGTATTCTGCAGTCATACAGTGCATAGTTGAGCGTGTATTGCAAATAGCATATTACGTTGGGGTTAAATGCCACCTCTATGAATCAGACGGTTAGTGACTGGATTTACTCTACTTAACCTGCCCAAGTTCTCTCTACAGCATTGTTGGAGAATTGCTCGATTTATTGGCGTTGATTATCAAAGAACTGTAACTGCGGCGCAACTTCGTAACTTCGTAATCTTATTCGCGGTAAGTTAAAGACAGAAGCAGATATGGTACACTAGATTGACGTGTTCCCAGCTACAGGAGCTATTAATAGATCTCCACTCAGGTTTCTGCAGAATGGCCGTGACACACCTGAGCAAAACCAGCAGCCTCGTGAAGCCTCAGGTGTGTCGAGTTTGTCTCAGGGTGAGTCTGCTTCGTTGGCACTTGAGTTGGCAAAAAATCAATCTTGAGCAGAGTAGGGAGCAACGGGCATATGCCAAGGAAGAATTTGATAGGGAAAAGAAAGGAGGCAATTTACTTTAGTTGTAAATGGCTAGTTTGCAAAAAGCAGTACAGCTGGTTCCTCGCTTTATTAAGGCTGAGCCTGAACATTTTTTCGAAACTTTCGAAAACCAGGCTCGAACCTTGAGGTGGCCTGAACAGCATTGGGCGTCTTTGGTGCATACATCGTTGTTTGGTAAGGTACAGGAATTTACATCAGTGTTAAATGACACTGATTTCAGTAATTATCAGGTGAAGACCACGGTTCTTGGTGCTTATTAATGTATCTGCCAAATATAGAAAGGAATTTAAGTTAGGTAGACGACAGCTTGGTCAATCCTTGGTTGACTTTGTAAGACAGCAGACCAAAGCTTTTACCAGTTGGTACAAAGCAAGTGGTGTCGCAAACTTTGACGAGTTGGTTCAGTTGATACTGGTGGATAACTTGCTGGAGTCTGTGGGACCAGAGGTTAGAGTATTTCTGCAGGACCATGTCTTTACTGCATTGGAGGCAGCCAGGTTGGCTGATACTTTTGAAACAACCGCTCCTTGTCCGAGCGGTCCCCTCTCTCTTTTCAACAGCCTGGCATGAGCAGAGACCGTCAACAAGAAGTTCCTGATTGTAGGATGAAGCGCCAGCAGGAAGTAGAATGCCTACGTCAGCCAATTAAGTCACCTGGTCAGCCACGCTACTTAACTTTTGGTCAACATTGTGAATGACAAACCACTCACCATGGTGTATCTCGACAACAGTATCCACAGCGGCACCAGTCACAACGTCAACAGGGAGCTAAGGTCAAGCCTGTCGTTTGCTTTCATTGTAATAAATCAGGCCATATACGGCCAAACTGCCCAAATAAACCCCAACTATTAAGGAAAATTTATGATGTCCCTAGTAACATGACCTTGAAAGAAGTAGAAAAGGGGATGGCCCCTTATTATAGCAATAGCCAAATAACCCTTCAGGAAAATTCAAAGAAAACTAAAGTCAAGAACCTTTAGGGATACTGGAGCATATCACTCACTTATAAGAGAGGGAGTACTTTCCCTTTCTGAACACACCTCATTACAATCCTCTGTTCTGTTAAAAGCTTTAGGAGGAGCAATTTTTTCTGTCCTCTTACATAAAATATATATACAATGCAAGTATCACACTGGATATTTGACTGTAGGTGTATCTGATGGATTTCCTATGAAAGATGCAGTGTTATTACTGGGTAATAATATTAACACTTCTAGTACGTGTCCCGAACCAGTAATGATTATTTCTTCTCCGATGTTGGCCATAACTCGGGCAAAATCCCAAGGGATCTCTGATGAGAATGCTAACCTATCCTTGGACGACTCTGATCTTGGAATAGCCAGTTTGTTTTACGAGGAAAATTGGCCAGGGCCTCGTAAATTTAGTGAACAGACCCAGATCAAGCCTTCCTATTCCAGGGTTGCAGGATTGCAACCATTGTTTCCATGCCCAAGGGACTGTCCTTTCGAGAGGAACAGCGAAAAGACCCTTCTTTAAATATCGCTTTTCAGGCAGCCATGGGTAAATCCTCTTCAGATCACCCAGTCAAGTATAAAATTTAAAACGACTACTTAATCTGCACTGAGACTGGTAAGGAGATAGAGGGCCGGCAACTGTCGGACAGGTTAGTGGTTCCAAAAAGTTTAGACCTCAAATATTAAATATAGCTCATAATACTTCATTAGAAGACCACTTAGGAATTACTAAAACATTGTATAGAATACTAAAAGAATTCTATTGGCCAAAATTATGGCAGGATGTGAAGAATCACATCCGCTGTTGCCGAGAATGTCAGCATGTGCGAAAACCTGGACATTCCCTTAAACCTGCACCTCTCCAGCCTATACCTGCTGATGGAGAACCTTTTGCAGAGTTAATTATAGATTGTGTAGGTCCACTGCCTAAGTCAAAATCTGGAAATCCGTACTTATTTACCATTATGGATAAAGTAACTAGATACCCAGAAGCAATTCCCATGTGCAGTATTAATACTAAAGCAATCCTTAAAGCTTCAACCAAGTTCATCTCTTGCTTTGGCATTCCTAAATCTATTCAAAGTGATCAAGGTACTAACTTCATTTAGGGAAGCATTAACTAGGCTAGGGATAATTCACAACTTATCCACTGCCTATTATCCTCAGTCCCAGGGCTCCTTGGAAAGATTCATCAGACGTTAAAAACCATGATGAGAACTTTTGTATGCATTTTCCTCAAGACTGGGATGAATCACTACCTTTATTGCTGTTTTCAATAAGGGAAACTGTGCAGGAGTCTACCGGGTATAGTCCGTTTGAGCTGATCTTTGGGCACAATATACGAGCTCCTCTTCGGAGGATGGATGGAGAAAGGATGGATGGGAGAAGACGTTTGCTCAACACTCTACAACCCTTCTTCAAGGTTGCAGGTGGCATGTCAGTTAGCCAAGGCTAACTTAAAGGCAGCTCAAAACAAGACGAAACAGAGGTTGACAGAAATTCAAAGTTTCGCTCCTTCCATCCAGGAAACAAGGTGTTGGTACAGGAACCTATACCTGGTCACACCTTGAAAGCTAGGTTTACGGGACCTATGCAAACTGTAAGTAAATTGTCTGATGTAAATTATGTGGTATCTTCCCTTGATAAGACCTCAAAAACTAAAACTTACCACATTAATCATTTAAAATCTTTTCATACACCAGATAAAATCCCAGTAATGAATCTGTCCTCTACCTCTGAGGACGACTCTGACTCTTTGCACTCTATTTCTGAAATTAATGTCAAGCTTCCAAACTCTGTCCTCCTCAAGGACCCTAGCCCTTTAATGATGGGGCTATCTGAAACTCAAGCAACAAGTTTAACTGCGCTTCTACAGTCATACCCTGATATTTTTTCGGACGTGCCAAAAAAATATACATTAGGTTATGACGTAGATGTGGGAAACTCTAAGCCTATTAAATTCTCCCCGTGGAGAGCTAATCCTGAAAAACAGAAGCTACTTCAGCAGGAGGTAGAATTTCTGTTAGAGCATGGGTTAGTGGAGGAGTCATCTAGTCCATGGGCTTCAACGTGCATCCTTGTTAAGGAAGCTGATGGAGGTTTTCGAATGTGTACAGACTACCGTAAGGTGAATGAGGTCACAATCACAGATGCTTACCCTCTGCCACGTCTGGATGACGTAATCGACTTTGTAGGTAAGGCTACTTTTGTGTCCAAGTTAGACCTTCTTAAAGGTTACTATCAGGTACCTTTGACAGATAAGGCGAAAGAAATCTCTGCCTTCGTAATTCCAGGAGGTCATTATCAATATACAGTTACCCCCATCGGCATGAAAAACTCACCCTCTTCATTCCAGAAACTTATCCATTAGGCTATTAAAGGACTTGAAGGCATGGCAGCTTACCTAGACGACATTGTTATTGTGTCTGATACTAGGGATCAACACATGTTTAGGCTTAAGGCTCTCTTTGAGACCTTCCAGAGTTTCCACCTAACTGTTAACTTATCTAAGTCTTCCTTTGGTCAGGCTACTATTCAGGCTACTGTTAATTTTATGGGCCATGAAGTAGGTACTTGCAAAGTCGCCTCTAAATTTGCTAAAGTTCTTGCCATTAAAAATTATCCAGTACTTCATGATAGGAAATCCCTTCAACGTTTCCTAGGCATGGTAGGATTTTACAGAAGATTTTGTAAAAATTTCTCAGATGTTGTAGCCCCTCTAACCTCGCTTACCAGTCACAAAGTTCCCTTTAACTGGACCCCGGAATGTCAAAATGCTTTTACGAAAGCAAAAAGATTACTTTGCACTGCACCCATTGTTTTGTCTCCAGACTTTTCTAAACTTTTTTTCATTACAGGTTGATGCTTGTGAGTCTGGAATTGGGGCAGTACTCTTGCGAGCCGGGGACGATGGATTGCAGCCTGTGGCTTTCTTCTCGGCCAAATACCTTCAACACCAGAGGGCCTGCTCTACAATTGCAAAAGAAGCCCTTGCTCTGGTACTGGCCTTGGAGCACTTTGATGTTCAAGTGGGCCAAACTTCATTGGTCAGTCTATAGTGACCACAACCCTCTGGTGTATCTCCAAGGAATGAAGAACCACAATACGAGACTAATGAGGTGGAGTCTCAAGCTATAGCCCTATCCTCTAAAAATTATTCATATCGCCGGCGAAGAAATTATTCTGGCCGACTGTTTGTCCCGGTTATAACATATATGAGGTTAGGATGTGTTAGGGACCTTGGGTAGATTCAGCTCTTTATTTCCCCCTTTTTGTATATACTGTGTAATTTAATTTGTGTGGGTGTTTTTCTAGTGAGGAGATATTCTGCTACCGTCCACAGGTATCTTGGACCTATGATAGCCCTACTGTCTTCCGTCTCGCTCTAAGTTTAGGGTTTGACTTTGTCATGAATAAAGCTGAGCTCTATCTAAGAGTTGGATGGTTAAGAGGAAAGGTGGTTCCATTATACAGTGCTATGGCTGCACTTTCTACCCATTGGAGGTGGAAGCCTATTCCTGAGTCCTCTTGGGATGGGGGTGTGGCATGCAAAGAGAACGTAACCTTCATTCGGCGCATGTACACACCCTCATTAAAAGGCTACCTCCCCAACCAGCAAACCAGATGCTAAGAGTGGGACGATGGGGCCCCATCGTCGGATCAGTATCTAGGTTTAGCCAATGAGAAGGTGAATCTGGCAATTGTGGAGGGGACGTGGTTGCCACTCACGTTTCCACCCTTGTCATTTCCATTCGAGAGCTGGTTGAAGCACGATCTGCTTTCTAGTGGCATCAATTCTGCCTTGATTACTGTAGTGTGTACTAATACCTATTGCTGTGCATAGTGTATAAAGTGTACATACTGCTGTTTATACTTGGTGAAAGATAATATAAGTCAAAGTTTTCTGCTGTGCTTATTTTGCTCCTTTTACACCCAGGATAACAGGTCTTTTTGTTCCTGGGTTGTAATAATGCTTATGTGGAAGGTTGTGCTTCCTGGCATTAGGAGACACCAAGTTATGACGGGGACACCCAACCCCATGGGTGGTCGTTTTGGTGTGAAAAAGACATTGACAAAAACAGCCAAGAACATTTATTGGCTTAATATGACAATAGATTTGGCTACCTATATTCAGGACGTATCTCACTTGCCAAATACTAGGAAAGTCTGGGCATTCTATTAAACCTTCACCTTTGTTCCCTATACCAAGCGTTTGGTGAGCCTTTCTCAAGGTTGATTGTTGACTGCGTGGGGATATTGCCTCGGACACGTCTGAGGAATGAATTTATTTTCACGGTTGTGTCGTTCCACTAGATATCCTGAAGCAGCACCTTTTTATTTTGCTGGATGAGAGCTGGAGCCATAGTAAAATCTTTGAACATTTTCTTTTTGTTGTTGTTGTTTACACAGGTAGGAGAGCCACGGGAGATCCAGTATGACCAGGGCTAGAACTTTACATCCCCAATTGGGAGCCATCATAGTGTTTCTTCCGCTTACCATCCTGAAAGTCAAGATGCATTTGGGAGTCACTACTAAATTCTAAAGTCAGTGTTATGAGTTAGACCCGCTTCCAGCCAACATTCCCGAATGCTATAAAAGCACAGTATTACACATGATATCTTTACACTGGAGATGTGCACTCTCCATCTCGCCCTACAGCTTTCCGACATTTATTACTGCAATTTCTCGTCTCCTTCAGGATGAGTGATCTGAAGTCATTCCTAGTCTCTTACTCTTGGAGATCAGGTTAATTCTTTCATAATTTTGCACTTTTGGGCTGCATCCTCTTTTCTGAGTCATTTACAAAATGGCTGAGTGTTTTATTACGGTACATCAGTATGGTAAGATTGTATATCCAGCATCTGAGGATATTCTGAATGGGAGGGTGTTACAAAAAACTCGATTTCTAATAAGCATAGAGATCTCCAGTGAATACTAGAAAGGACTGCCCTTCTAGCATTCAGCCTGTTACTGGGTTTTCGTAACAAGGAGTCAGTATCCTGGTCCAATTATCCATTAGAATTCAATAAGAATTATTAGTGCTTCAGGATTACAACTGGTAGGCTACTAACTAGAGAAATTAAAATTTAATAAGTTTATTAATAAACAAAATTGTCTAGGAGTATATTATCAAATTAAAATAAATTAATAATTTTAAACAAATTAATAATAATCACTTCTCTCGTGTACAGTAATATTGTGCTGATGGCACATATCACATTTATGTGTCTTAAGTACCGTCTGGTACATTAACATTTAATAATACATATATATACAAATAAGTTTGTGTGTATGTGTGTAAGTGCTCTAAGTAGTTCGCTATGTCTCACGACTCGACTAGACTTGAACCAGTGACTGACAAAGTCCTCACATCGACTAACTTCTTGACCAACCTGGCAATCAGAACAGCTTGCTTGAACAATAAAAAGACTGATGAGCCGAACAGCAATATAACAAGCAACAGCGACACAATCAGGAACAAGGAGATAATATAACCTCACTAAGTAGGGACCATCTGCAGATCCTCCACAAAAGTCACAAAACTCCCATACTACTGAATCTAAGTTTAGCATAAGAAAATCCCCGACTGTGACAGTACACAGATACCAGTACAAATTAGGTCAGAAGCTACAGCTCAGGACCTGAGTTGCTCAGAGTGTCTATGCGACACAACCTCAGAACAACGTCGAAAATCACTAAGTCTAGACAATGTTCTGTGAACAGAGTTCTACAGAACCATCAACAAGAAAGCGACAGAGACAATCTTCCAACAAGGGCCAATAAGGGAAAGTTAAGCACGTCTTGTCAAGAATACGTCCAACCACCAAGAGAGCCTAGCCCAGACTGACTACTTCAGGCGAGGTGTGAACACCCCCCTCGATCACGTGATTGCTCCGTGGACAGTTGCTGCCCAGCAACACCGAGAAGCCGGCAGAGTAACGAGCCACGAGCGATAATTACAGTAGTTAGACAATCAAGACTTGAACTACGAGCACATAATAATAATATATGAATGTTACATCCTACCTAACAGTAAAACTAAGTCAAATAATAATATAAAGCAATATATTTACGATTTAGCTATTATCGCAAATATAAGCAATATAAAATTATATGAAAAGGTAATATACATTATATACATTGTGACCCATTCAGGGGTTGCAACAGAGGGCAGCTTGGGCCCCTTGGATCAAGAACCCTTCAGCATTAGTGGATGTGTACAGGTTTAGCGCTTCATGTAGACATAACAATGCTGCTGAAATGTTTATATAATGTTGCTGAAGTATTAATTCAGCAATGTTTATATTATTGATGATGTACAGTACCGTCACGTTGATGTTTATGACGCGTCTACAACACTCTGGGGAATTTTACTGCTGATTCGTTTCGCCTGAGCGACAGCAGGAACGTTCCGGCAGTACAGGAGGTACCCAAGTGTTGCACTCGTCTATCTTACTCATCAACCATGTTTCTTTAATGTTTCTCACTGGCTGCTGTCTCACAACCTGTCTATAATACCTACCAGACGATAAACAGCCCACTCTCTCTGCCTCTGTCTGTCTGTCTGTCTCTCTCTCTCTCTCAGGGAGATCAACAGCTCTAAACACCGTGTCAACACGCCTCTTAAGAGAGGATCACTTTCTTTAATACTAAATACTTTCTAACAGGTACAAACTGATTCTCAAAATAATAACAGAGGCGTAAATATAAATCCAGAATGGGTTATAGTATCATAAATTAGTGTTTTATAGGAAGGGTCCCTGTGACCGTCTTTATTAAGGTACAGCAGATTAAGCCTACAATGAGTATTTAAGCTGCGTATTTTGCCCATCAGTACACGCCGGCTCGTTCCTCCAGCGTAAACTGGCGATAACTATCCATTTTTCAGAGGATGTTGATTCCTGGTGATGGCTTGTTTACGATCCTATTTGAGGAGAGAGTAGTTAGCAGGTATTGTAGTGGTTAGGCTGGTTCCCTGTGTGTGTGTGGTCGCTCCTACACTGGAGGGCAGATGGTGGTGTGGGGGTGGTGGTGTGGGGGGGTGTGGGGTGGTAGTGTGGAGGGGGTGTGGTGGTGTGGTGGTGTAGGGGGGGTGGTGTGGGGGTGATGTGGAGGTGGTGGTGTGGGGGTGGTGGTGTGGAGGTGGTGAGGAGGTGGTGTGGGGTGGTGTGGAGATGGTGTGGGGGGGATGGTTTCGGGTAGTAGTGTGGAGGTGGTGGTGTGGGGGTGGTGTGGAGGTGGTGTGGGGGTGGTGTGGAGGTGGTGGTGTAAAGGTGGTGGTGTGGGGATGGTGGTGTGGTGGTGGTGTGGAGGGGGATTGGAGTGGTGGTGTGGAGGTGGTGGTGTGGAGGTGGTGGTGTGGAGGTGGTGTGGGGGTGGTGTGGGGGTGGTGTGGAGGTGGTGGTGTAAAGGTGGTGGTGTGGGGATGGTGGTGTGGTGGTGGTGTGGAGGGGGATTGGAGGTGGTGTGGAGGTGGGGGTGTGGAGGTGGTGGTGTGGTGGTGGTGTGGAGGTGGTGTGGAGGTGATGTGGAGGGGGTGTGGAGGTGGTGGTGTGGGGGGTGGTGTTGAGGTGGTGGTGTGGGGGTGGTGGTGTGGAGTGGTGGTGTGGAGGTGGTGTGGGGGTGGTGGTGTGGAGGTGGTGGTGTGGGGGTGGTGGTTGCGGGTGGTAGTGTGGAGGTGGTGGTGTAGGGATGGGGTTGTGGAGGTGTTGGTGCGGGGTGGTGGTGTGGAGGTGGTGGCGTGGGGGTGGTGGTGTGGAGGTGGTGTGGGGGTGGTGGTATCGTGTGTGGGGGTGGTGGTGTGGAGGTGGTGGTGTGGGGATGGTGGTATCGTGGTGTGGAGGTGGTGTGGAGGTCGTGGTGTGGGGGTGGTGTGGAGGTGGTGTGGGGGTGGTGGTTTCGGTGGTAGTGTGGAGGTGGTGGTGTGGGGGTGGTGTGGAGGTGGTCGTGTTGTGGAGGTGGTGGTGTGGGGGATAGTGGTGTGGAGGTGGTGGTGTGGGGGTGGTGGTTGCGGGTGGTAGTGTGGATGTGGTGGTGTGGGGGTGGGGGTGTGGAGGTTGTGGTTGGGGTGGTGGTATGGAGGTGGTGGTGTGGGGGTGGTGGTATCGTTGTGTGGGGGTGGTGGTGTGGAGGTGGTGGTGTGGGGATGGGGGTGTGGAGGTGGCATGGAGGTGGTGGTGTGGGGGTGGTGTGGAGGTGGTGGTGTGGATGTGGTGGTTTGGAGATGGTGGTGTGGGGGTGGTGGTGTGGAAGTTGTGGTGTGGGGGGTGATGGTGTGGAGGTGGTGGTGTGGGGGTGGTTATGTGGAGGTGGTGTGGGGGTGGTGGTGTGGAGGTAGTGGTGTGGAGCTGGTGGTGTGCGGGTGCTGGTGTGGGGGTGGTGGTGTGGAGGTGGTGTGGAGGTGGTGGTGTGGGAGTGGTGGTGTGGACGTGGTGGTGTGGGGGTGGTGGTTTCGAGTGGTAGTGTGGAGGTGGTGGTGTGGGGGTGGTGGTGTGGAGGTGGTGGTGTGGGGATGGTGGTGTGGAAGTGGTCGGGGGTAGTGGTGTGGAGGTGGTGGTGTGGGGGTGGTGGTTTCGAGTGGTAGTGTGGAGGTGGTGGTGTGAGGGTGGTGGTGTGGAAGTGGTGGGGGTAGTGGTGTGAAGGTGGTGATGTGGGGGTGGTGGTTTCGAGTGGTAGTGTGGAGGTGGTGGTGTGAGGGTGGTGGTGTGGAAGTGGTGGGGTAGTGGTGTGGAGGTGGTGGTGTGAGGGTGGTGGTGTGGAGGTGGTCGTGTTGTGTGGAGGTGGTCGTGTTGTGTGGGTGGTGGCGTGGAGGTGGTGTGGGGGTGGTGGGGGTTTGGAGGTGGTGGTGTGGGTATGGAGGTGGTGGTGTGAGGATGTTGGTGTAGGGGTAGTGGTGTCGAGGTGATTGTGGTGTGGGGGTGGTGGTGTGGGGATGGTGGTGGTGTGGGGTGGTGGTAGTAGTGGTGGTGGTGGAAGTAGTGGTGATGGTGGTCATGATGGAACTAGTGACGGTGGTGGTGGGAGTAGTGGTGGTGGTAGTAGTGGTGGTGGTGGTAGTAGTGGTGATGGTGGCCATGATGGAACTAGTGACGGTGGTGGTGGTAGTAGTGGTGGTGGTGGTCATGATGGAACTAGTGACGGTGGTGGTGGTAGTAGTAGTGGTGCTGGTCATGATGGAACTAGTGACGGTGGTGTGGAGTAGTAGTAGTGGTGCTGGTCATGATGGAACTAGTGTCGTTGGTGGTGGTAGTAGTGGTGGTGGTGGTCATGTTGGAACTAGTGACGGTGGTGGTGGTAGTAGTGGTGGTGGTGATGATGGAACTAGTGACGGTGGTGGTGGTAGTAGTGGTGGTGGTGGTGGTCATGATGGAACTAGTGACGGTGGTGGTGGTAGTAGTGGTGGTGGTGATGATGGAACTAGTGACGGTGGTGGTGGTAGTAGTGGTGGTGGTGGTAGTGGTGGTGGTAATAGTGGTGGAGGTAGTCATGATGGAACTAGTGACGGTGGTGGTGGTAGTAGTGGTGGTGGTGATGATGGAACTAGTGACGGTGGTGGTGGTAGTAGTGGTGGTGGTGGTAGTAGTGGTGGTGGTGGTGGTAGTAGTGGTGGTGGTGGTGGTAGTAGTGGTGGTAGTGGTGGTAGTAGTGGTGGTGGTGGTGGTCATGATGGAACTAGTGACGGTGGTGGTGGTGGTCATGATGGAACTAGTGACGGTGGTGGTGGTAGTAGTGGTGGTGGTGGTCATGATGGAACTAGTGACGGTGGTGGTGGTAGTAGTGGTGGTGGTGGTCATGATGGAACTAGTGACGGTGGTGGTGGTAGTAGTGGTGGTGGTGGTCATGAAAGGAACTAGTGACGGTGGTGGTGGTAAATAGTGGTGGTGGTAGTCATGATGGAACTAGTGACGGGTGGTGGTAGTAGTGGTGGTGGTGGTCATGATGGAACTAGTGACGGTGGTGGTGGTAGTAGTGGTGGTGGTGGTCATGATGGAACTAGTGACGGTGGTGGTGGTAGTAGTGGTGGTGGTAGTCATGATGGAACTAGTGACGGTGGTGGTGGTAGTAGTGGTGGTGGTGGTCATGATGGAACTAGTGACGGTGGTGGTGGTAGTAGTGGTGGTGGTGGTCATGATGGAACTAGTGACGGTGGTGGTGGTGGTAGTAGTGGTTGTGGTAGTCATGATGGAACTAGTGACGGTGGTGGTGGTAGTAGTGGTGGTGGTGGTAGTAGTGGT
>NC_069422.1:25096262-25121262 GCF_026875155.1 Cherax quadricarinatus
CGAAGTTTGAGCCAGGTGCTCGGCCTCCTACCTCAGGTGACTTGAGGTTGTTGGAGGTGTCTGCAAGACACTGAAGATGTTGAAAGTGTCTGGAAGATGCTGGAGTCTAGAGGATGCTGGAAATGTCTAGAAGGTGCTGGAGTCTAGAATATGTTGGAAGTGTTTGGAAGAAGTTGGAGTCTAGAAGATGTTGGAAATGTCTGGAAGATGCTGGAGTGTAGAAGATGATGTAAGTGTCTGGAAGATGCTGGAGTCTAGAAGATGTTGTAAGTGTTTTGAAGATGCTGGAGTCTAGAAGATGTTCGAAGAGTCTAAAAGATGCTGGAGTCTAGAAGATTGTGGAAGTGTCTGGAAGATACTGGAGTCTATATATAAGATATTGGAAGCGTCTGGAAGATGCTGGAGTCTATATATGAGATTTTGGAAGTGTCTGGAAGATGCTGGAGTCTAGAAGATGTTGGAAATGTCTGGAAGATGCTAGAGTGTAGATGTTGTGTTTGGAAGATGCTGGAGTCTATAAGATATTGTAAGCGTCTGGAAGATGCTGGAGTCTAGAAGATGTTGGAGGTGTCTGGAAGATGCTGGAGTCTAGGAGATGTTGGACGTATCTGAAAGTTGTTCTGGTGTAGAAGATACTGGAGATATCTAGAAGATACTGAAGATGTTTGGAAAATGCTGGAGGTGCTTGGAAGATGCTGGAGGTGCCTGGAAGATGCTGGAGGTGCCTGGCAGATGCTGGAGGTGCCTGAAAGATGCTGGAGGTGCCTAGAAGATACTGGAGGTGCATGAAAGATGCTGGAGGTGCCTAGAAGATGCTGGAGGTGCCTGGAAGATGCTGGAAGTACCTGGCAGATGCTGGAGGTGTTGGAGCTACTGACTAGAAGCAAAGCTATGGGAGGATGAGCCACGCTGGGTGGTCATTCTTTTATCTGGCTACGCTGAGCACTAGGAGAGCA
Organism: Cherax quadricarinatus; assembly: GCF_026875155.1. Classification (NCBI taxonomy): domain Eukaryota; kingdom Metazoa; phylum Arthropoda; class Malacostraca; order Decapoda; family Parastacidae; genus Cherax; species Cherax quadricarinatus. Next base: position 25,097,219 of record NC_069422.1, read on the forward strand.
GCTTGGTAACTGCGCCATCCCTTACCTAACAGTGACCCAAACTGTCGTTCGGTGGGGCCAATACACAGCGGTTTACAACTGGCGGACTTGTACTGATAAACTAATGACTACTGCAACTCTTCAGTGACAGCATCCTTGATCTTAAAAGGTGACACCTCGCGTCTACCCAGATGATAGCCGAGGAGGGCAGCAGTATAGAGGTGATAGCCTGAGGGGATAGCATATATAGAGATGATAGTCTGAGGGTATAGCAGATATAGAGGTGATAGCCTGAGGGGATAGCATATATAGAGGTGATAGTCTGAGTGCATAGCAGATAAAGAGGTTGAAGAGATAGCGGATATAGAGGTGATATATTGCCTGAGGGGATAGCAGATACAGAAGTGATAGCCTGATGGGACAGCAGATGTAGAGGCGGAAGTCTGATGGGATAAAATATATGCAGGTGATAGTATCAACACATTACCTCTCCTCTGAGGAAACTTTCTCTCAGTCTACCTGTTGCTGCTGTTGCAATAGTGCATAGCTCCTGATGACGCACGGAGACATGTGAAAGATCTTGAGCTGAAGATTTCTATCTCCTCGTGGCTTCGAGCGTTTACGATTGTATTGTGTATGTGTACTCACATATTTGTGGTTGCAGGGGGTCGAGCAACAGCTCCTGGCCCAGCCTCTTTGATGGTCGCTACTAGGTCCACTCTCTCTACTCTGTGAGCTTTATCGTATCTCTTCTTAAAGCTATGTATGGATCCTGCCTCCACTACATCACTCTCTAGATTGATCTGCTTCCTAAAAACTGCAGAAATACTGCGTAACATCCTTTGTAGCTGTGTCCCATATCTGAAACATCCTGTCCCTGTCCAGTTTGTCAATTCCTCTCAGTACTTTATATGTCGTTATCATGTCCCTCCTATCCCTCCAGTGTCGTCAGGTTGATTTACCTTAATCTCTCCTCGTAGGACATACCCCTTTGGTCCGGGACTCATCGTGTTGCAAACCTTTGCACTTTCTCTAATTTCATGATGTGTATGACCAGGTATGGGCTCCATACTGGTGCTGCAAACTCCAATATGGGCCTGACGTACACGATATACAGACTCTTGAATGACTCCTTACTCAGATGTCAAAACACTATTCTTAGGTTTGCCAGGCACCCATATGCTGCAACAGTTATTTGGTTGATGTGTGCCTCACGAGATCTTTTTCCTTGAGTGAGGTTTGTAGCCTTTGGTCCCCCTAGCCTTTACTTTGTCTGGGGTCTTCTTTGACCCCAGATGAGGTTATACTCCAGGACCCAGGTCTTGGACCAGGCTTGCAGCCCGTTCAGATCCCTTTGTAGTCCTACCTGATCCTCATTAACTTGAATTATCCGCATTAGCTTCACCTCGTCTGCAAACAAGGACCCCCTCTGTCAGTCACATATACCAGAAACAGCACCGGCCTTAGGACTGACCTTTGAGGAACCCCACTTGTCAGAATTGCCCACTCTGACACCTCGTCAAGTACCATCACTCGTTAAAGATTTTACGAAGTGCAGACAAACAGCACGATACGGCCGACGCACAGAACTATTCGTGCCAACGTATGGTACGTCTTTCGACGTACCATACAATCGTGCACCCATATGAAATAATAATAGCAGCGCATGACAGACTGCTGCCGTTATGCTTCCTGTCAGATATTCTCTGATCTATTGCAGTGTCTTTCCCGTTATTCCTGCCTGCTCCTCTAGCTTTTGCACTAATCTCTTGTGCGGAACTGTGACGAAAACCTTCTTACAGTTCAAGAAAATGCAGTCTACCCATCCCTCTCTCTCCTACCTCATTTCTCTCACCTTGTCGTAAAACTCAAGAAGGTTTATGACACAGGATTTCCCTTTCCTGAACCCATACTGATAATTATCGTTTATAAGCTCATTCCCTCTAGGTGCTCCAGCACTCTTCTGATAAACTTCTCCATGATTTTGCATACTGTATATGTCAGTGACACTGATCTGTAGTTTAATGCACCTGTCTGTCTCCTTTCTTAAAAACTGAGAATACATTTGCTGTCTTCCACACTTCAGGTGGTTGCCCTGTATCGATAGATGTGTTGAAGATTGTTGTTAGTGGCGCACACAGTGCTTCTGCTTCCTCTCTCAGGACCCATAGAGAGATGTTCTCTGGTTCTACCACCTTTGAAGTATCTGCTCACTTAGCAGCCTCGTCACCTCCTTCTCGGCTGTGTGTAGTGTATCCAGCACTTGTCAGTGTCCCAGTCCATCCCAGTCTGCTGGAGTCCTTTGTGTCTCCACTGAAAATACTTCTTTAAATCTCATGTTGAACTCTTCACATACTTCTTGGTCGTTTCTTGTCATCTTCCCACCTTCCTTCCTCACCCTGATTACCTGGTCCTTGACTGTTGTTTTCCTCCTGGTGTGGCTGTACGATAGCTGTAGGTCAGATTTGGCTTTCGATGCTTTGTCAGATGCTATGTCATTCTAGTATTGCCACTGGGCTTCCCTCCTTATCCACGCATATTCGTTTCTGGCTCTCCGGCTAATCTCTTTATTTTCCTGGGTCCTTTGTTTCCTGTCTTTCTGCACCTTTGGGTGAACCAAGGACTCGTTCTGGTCTTCCTATTATTTCTGTTGACCTTGGGTACGAACTTCTCCTCTGCCTCTTTGCATTTTGTTGTCACATGTTCCGTCATTTCATTTACTGATTTTCCAACCAGTTCTCTTTCCCACCAAACCTCATGCAGGAAATTCCTCATGCCCAGGTAGCACCCTCTTTTGTAGCTTGGCTTTTCCTATCCTATTCGTGCTGAATTACTCTCCACTTTTAATTCTACAATATATTAGAAGCTCTATCTCCGAGGGACCTTTCATATATGATGTCCTCAATGACTGAACTATTCAAGGTGATTATGAGATCCAGCCTTGCTGGTTCATCCTCTTCTCTTTCTCTCTGGTAGTGTCCCTAACATGTTGATGCATGACGTTTTCCAGTACCGTCTCACATTCTCTGCTCAGACGTTGTGCTGAGCGGTTGTCAGCTGCTTCTCCTCAGTCCCGACACCTGGTGGAGTTTTTACAACATCAACAACAATGACGACTGCGTTTCGCCAGCGTGTTAATACTGTTTGTATTCAACTAACACAGGGCTCTATCACGAGCGATTCAATGAATGTGTTAATGCCAGCAATCATTCGTGATACATATGGCATTTAGCGTGAATCCTTGTGTGGCGTCGCCTTGAATGAAACTACACGGATCTTCGTCAAGTTTTGTGACACTCAGATGTACGAGTAGATTGTGACCCAGTACCAGGATATAAGTAAGCAAGTCACCCCAGCAGTTTCTGTCCAGTTGCATGACGTTTCACGGTACTATACGTGGGTACGTGTGCGAAACGTGCCTTTTGAGGCCAATGAAGTTGATTTACGTGACGTTTTTAAACGTTATGGGAAGATCCACCTGGTCACCATGGGTAAGTGGTCTGACGGCCACTATGCTGGTCTTCAGGAGGGGTCATTTACGTTGAAAATGTCCCTGCATCAGCCGATTCCTTCGTATGTGCACCTGGAGGATTTTCGTACCCAGGTGTACATTATGTATCCTGGACAGAGAAGAACTTGCCGACTCTGCGGCGCTTTGGATCACATAGCGGCTGAATGTGTTCAGCGGCAGCCGCCCTCGGGGCGTAATCGTCGTCCTGACGGCGAGGTACCCATCAGGCTCCGGAAGAAGAGGTTGTCGAGGACTCGCCGCGTCTGACATCATGGAGTGCTGAGGTTGATCGGGCCATGCTACTAGAGTCATCTTGTGTGACTCTACCTGGGACTGCCTCCCTTGACGAGGTGGAATATGTGAGCAGTGAAATCCCTCTAGCAAGAGAGGCAGGTGATATGGAGGCCGACATTGTATCTGAGTTGAGTGACATATTAGCATCGCATGAGTCTGATTCTGTGCCGTGTGTGCCTTCGTTGAAGTTTCTGATGAGGTGAGATTACGTGTGGATGAGGCTGATCAGATAGCTGAAGTGCGAGATTTGGAGAGTTCGAGGGTTCATACTGTTAAGGCTGAATTTCACAAGGAGTACACTCCAAGTATAGACATGTCTGAAGATGCTGTTTCTAGGAAGCGTGCGGCTACCCCGTCCAACTCCGATGATATCTTGACCCCTGGACAACGTTCAGGGAAGAAGACGTGGTCGGAAATCACGGGTGGGGGGAGGTCGCGCGAGTCCAGGACAGCAGGTAATATCACAGGGATTGCCAAAGGTGCGGGAAGTGCCTTGGGTGCTTGCCGACGCAAAGAGAAAAAGGAAGTGGTAGCCCCTAGAGGAAAGCCACCTTTCACATAGTTAGGTGTGTAACTATTAATGTTAATGGTTTGAAATCTGTCAGAAAGTGTGTGCAAGTGCATGAGTGGTTGAATCGTTTTGCAGTAGATGTGTGTTTTTTGCAAGAACATAACCATAAGGTAGGAAGTATGTTTGAGATGGATGGTTATGACATTTATGTGACTCACTCCAGACGTCTGAAAGGTGGAGTGGCTGTGTTGATAAAAGAGACCAGCCCGTTTGTGATGCGACATTGGGAGGAAGGGGGGGAGGGTCACGTGGTGCGAGTCGTGGGGGATTGGGGTAGTAGAAGGGTTGGTTTTGTAGGGGTATATGGGCCGGCTGAACATGATGTTAATATTAAAAATACCTTTGTTAAGATAAGATAAGATAAGATTTCGTTCGGATTTTTAACCCCGGAGGGTTAGCCACCCAGGATAACCCAAGAAAGTCAGTGCGTCATCGAGGACTGTCTAACTTATTTCCATTGGGGTCCTTAATCTTGTCCCCCAGGATGCGACCCACACCAGTCGACTAACACCCAGGTACCTATTTGCTGCTAGGTGAACAGGACAACAGGTGTAAAGAAATGTGTCGAAATGTTTCCACTCACCGGGAATCGAACCCGGGCCCTCCGTGTGTGAAGCGGGAGCTTTAGCCACCAGGCCACTGGGCCTGGTATTATTTGATGTCCCTGCCGAAAATTACAGTGGTCGGTGGTGATTGAAACTGCGTGGTGCGCCGTAAAGCCGTTGAACCGAGGGGAGCAGGTTTCTGTTCACTTATTTTGGGTGACTTGTTGTCTGGGCTGGGGTTGGTAGACGTACGCGGAGGACGTGACTTGGGGATTGAGCATACTTTTGTACATAGGCCTGGTCACAGACCGGGCCGCGGGGGCGTTGACCCCCGGAACTCTCTCCAGGTAAACTCCAGGTAAACATAGGGGCTATGCGGCATGTTTAGATAGGGTGTATGTGTCTCGGCGGGTGGTCGTAATCAATGTGCGTGTGTTGAATGTCTTTTTCTCTGACCACCAGGGAGTTTTTGTAGAGCTCGACTGGGGGGGGTTTCCCGAATCGTTTTAAGGGGTACTGGAAATTGAATACACGGATGGTACAAAGTGCAGATGATCGGGAACTATTCACGGACTTATGGGCGTCTATGGGAGTAGACTCCTGGGAGGGGTGGGATTTAGTGCGACGATGGGATGAGGTTGTGAAGCCTCCAATTAAGGATTTTTATGTGCATCGGGGTAAGGAGGCCACTCGCATGAAGTATGGTTTTTATGAGGTATCTAGAGAGTCAACTACAACAATGTTATATGCAGGGGGAGGCATCTGGGGTTTACCCAGTGGATGAGATTGATGCTCTTAAAGAACAAATCCAGGTATTGAAAAATGAGAATTTCGATGGTGCGCACATTTCGAGTGGGGTGGAAGAGGCTTTGTGGGGTGACAAACCGTCTGCTTGTGTCTTACGAAGTCAGACACAAAGACGAAAGGCGACTGACATCGTGAGTTTAGCGGCACAGGATGAGGTTGACGGGTATAGTGAGGGACAGGTCTTAACAACAACTGAGGGGATAAGTTTTTATGTTGATACTTGGAGTAAGCTCCAGATGCAGAGTAAAGACGTGAGTGAGCATGCAATACAGGAATTGGGGAGAGGAGTATGTTGTGAGTTAAATGATTATGACCGCCTTCTCATGGGTGGGCCTATATCTGAGGCAGAGATGTGGGAGGCACTGCAAGGAATGAGTAAGGGGAAGGCACCAGGCATTGATGGCATCCCTTGTGAATTTTATATCAAACATTGAGAGGTAATACGGACTTTTCTGGTTCGTTTACTCAATGCGATGAAGGAGGGGGGGGGTGTTAGGTCTGTCTCAGCGTACAGCAGTGTTGGTCTTAGGAAATGTGATGTGCCGTTAGCGATTAAGGACTACTGTCCCATATCGTCGATGTGTTGTGACTATAAACTATATGCAAAAATTTTGATGAATAGAATTAAGAAAGTGTTTGATAAGGTAATCCATAAGAGTCAGTTTGGTGTGCCAAGTAGGTCAATGTATGATGGTCATGGGAATATCAGGGAGTTTGTTGAGGAATGCGGGGTGAGGGGTGGGGGTGGTGTTTTGGCTTTAGACTGGCGAGCCACTCTTGATAGTGTGGAAAGGGAGGTTCTGTGGAAATTTATGAGATGGCAGGGTTTTGGAAATGAGGTCATCATGTGGGCCCATTCGTTGTACAATGGAGCGGGATTTAAAATACAAGTTAATGGGAAGTTAGGTGTTTTTGTACGCTTGAGCAGGGGCATTCGTCAGGGATGCCCCATGTCTCAAATGCTTTTTGCATGTATACACAAGTTAATGGGAAGTTAGGTGTTTTTGTATGCTTGAGCAGGGGCATTCGTCAGGGATGCCCCATGTCTCAAATGCTTTTTGCATGTATGCAGGCACAGCTGCTGGCATGGCCGACTTGGCAGGTTGTGTAGCGGGCTAGCTGCGGGATTTTCAAGGATAGTTCCTGGTCAAAGAGGATGACCAGGTCCCTACTTAACAGAACTCAGTGTGAATGCTTTGAGAAGATACCAGAGCAGCGAACGGACATCCCAGTGCATCGTTTCAGCATAAATAGTTTAAGTGTTGTGCAGTTTTAGAGGGTTTGGTGTTGTTGAGTCAGGACCAGTCAGCGCCTCCCCCCCCTCTCCGCTGGGGGGGAGGGGGAGGGCGTGTGTAGTAAACAGTGACCCTCTCATAACGCCTCACCACAGCGCGTCTCCCCCGCCTCACCCACCCAACTCCCAGAGCCACCCCATCTGTAGAGGGTACTTCTCCCATAACCCACGATGTCAGCGATGGCACTGCAGGGAGTGCCGGGCTCACAGGAACTTCCACTACAGGGACAGCATCGTGGAGTTCGACCACGAGGCAGCTGTCAGGTGTGCCACAGGCAGTGTGTACTCAGTTCCTCAAGCTTCAACATCCATGCACACGAGGGCCTGGGATCTTCAATCAACTTGCCGTCCACCAGGACGCTCACATGTCCCTAGGACAGCTCTCCATCGGGCTGCTAATGGAGTCACTGGCTTCTTGGACCTCTTGGGGAGGGTCGATGGTGCTCGTGCAAGCAGCAGATCCCTGGGCAACTTGCTGCTGTTTGCAATGGCTGTCTGCCGAAGAGAGACAGGCACTTAGCAACATCTGTTGTTGGGGCAATGGATGAATTCCCTACTATGTTTGTTAACTGCTCATTACTCTGTAATTTGTCTATGATTGTAATCATGTCATAACGTGTTTATCATTCATTACCTTTGAAACTTGTCATGATTGTGACCAGCTCTACCTGGAGCTCATTACCTTTGTAAATTCTCATGATTAATGTGTTTATGATTCATTACCTTTGCAATTATTCATGAGTGTGACCAGCTCAACCTGGAGTTCATTACCTTTGTAACTTGGTCATGATTATGATCAGATCTAGTTCATTACCTTTGTAACTTGCTCAGCTATCAAAACTTTGGAGTCCAGTCCCTGGACCAATCATGTACCTCTGTAATCTTTTGACTACCGCCCACAGGATGGGTATGGGGTGCATAATAAACATATTAAACTAACTAAATATATGCAGGACCCTTTTTACTGGGCTGTTTGTGGACGGGGAGTAGAGACATCGTGGGGTCCGAGCAGTGGTCGACCGACCCTTGTGGGTTATGTTGATGATACTACTGTGTTATTACAATCACGGGAGCAATTGAGTTTCGTTGGGAGACTTGATGACATATTTGGCAAGGCTACGGGGATGTGTGTTAATAGAGAAAAATCGAAGATTCTGGAGTTGGGGGAGTGGATGGGGGATGGGGCGGATGCAGTGGGGTGGACTGTGGTTGATCGTATCACTATATGTGGTGTTCATTATATGCAGGAGGTCGATCAGATGGGGGCGTGTAATTCGGGAAGGGTTGTACATAGTCCCTTGGGGCGCTTAAATAGTCTACGGCCGCGACATTTAACCCTGCATCAGAGAGCGGTCGTCATTAGTGTCCTGCTTTATAGCAAAGTATGGCATGTTGCTGCACTGTATCCTCTGTTGCAGGGGGACGTCCAACGTCTTTTGCATAGAGTTTATCGATTTTTTGGGGGTTCAGGTTGCGATTGGCTCACAAGAGCGGTGGTGGAGACACCAGTGCATCAGGGAGGGTTGGGTCTCATTCCTCTAGACTCTAGAGGCTCGTGTCATGGCATGTTACGCGAAGCGTCGTTTTCTCCGACTGGGTGGGATGCATGGTGGGTTAAGTGAATTGTATAACGACCTGCGCAGGTGGTGGGGAGGGAGGAATTTAATTAGGTGCGACACGATGCTCCGCGTATTATTGCGCATGAGGGACGTGCGCTGTGTAAAATTATGCACCTTAGAAAGGGCGGGTATGGAGAGAGTCGTGGTGCGAGTTGAAGGATTGTATCCCATGTATGAGTGGGGTGATATATGGAGGCGAGTTCAACAGTTGCGTCTGCCTGCTCAAGTACAGGAAGTGGTTTTTAAATTTTTACATGGAATCTTGCCGTCCGGGGTGGTGTTGTATAATAGGCGTTTGGAGGACGACTGGGGTTGTCCGGCGTGCGGAATGGAGGAATCTGCTTTTCACGTTGTGTATTTCTGTGAGACTTTAGGTATGGTACGAGAGTGGTTTAGTAGGGTTTTGCGTTTGGTGGGGGGGGGGAGGTTTGTCGGTGCTCCGAGCGATGAGCTTTGATGTAGGTGGGGTTGACTTGCGTGTACAACGTGCGGTGTCGTACGTAGTGGCCGATTATATTTTCGTGTCATGGGCTATGAGGCACGTTGATGGTAACAGTAGAATTAGGGTTTTAGCGGGGACAATATATAGGACAAAATGTCGAAACAGGTTGGTATATGAGGGGAGATGGGAGAGAGACTTCCCGTCTGAATATAAAGCCTTGGAGTTACGAGATTTGAGATAGTTGTGAGTGTTCAGTGGGTAATCTAACGGGCTGGTCAGCTGTGTCTAATTGTGTATGTCAAGTGCGTGAATGTTTTGTGATCTCCGTGTTTATGTGCGTCTCCTATGTGACGGTGACGACGATATATCTTAAGGCTTTGTATATACAGTTTTTAGGAATGTTTTCCGTCATTTATGCCTCAACACAAGTCATTGGTGTACATTTTGTATATGGTGTGCTTCCTAGCACAGTTGAATGTTTTCTTATTTCTGTTTATACTTTATGCCGCGTTCGTGTGCTTTACAATAGTATATGTATCTATACAAGTGTTTGTTTTTCTGTAAGCTGTGATGGAGCTTGAACTATATGTGGAAGCAGTATTTTTCAATGTTTGCCTCTCGTCAGTGTATAAGTTCACTTATAGCTGCTTCCATTGTCTTTTCTTGTGTTTATTTGAGATGTCAAATATCACAGTGTAGTTTCGTTTTGTTTTATTATTATATTTTCATTTTTGTGAATTGTAGCGTCATCCTGTTCCACCTTTGAACTGTAAATGCCTATCCTCAGTCATTGATAATAACCCCGTGGTAGTCGCCCAAATTAACGTATTGTTGTGCTCTTTAAGGCACCTGAGTTCTTATATTAAGTCTTGGATACGTTGTGTGTTGGCAGGCGGAAGCCACGCCTAGTTACATGCCAGATGTTGTATCATGTTGTATAATATGTGATTGCTTGTACATGTGTAATTTTGTGTGCTAGTTTTTGTCACATTATTTTTGTATAGTCTTTATATTTTCCAGTACTTTGATTTTATTATTTATTATACAATGATAATCTTGTTAGTGCCTAGTATCTCGTTGACATATTAATTGATGCACTCATATATATTTTGTACCTGAATGTTAAATAAAATATAAACAAAAAAAAAAAAAAAAAATCTCCTTGTGACTGAAATCACCCACAGCTAGTAACTTTGCGCTACCCAATTGGGCCCTTCTGGCCATCTCAACTAGTGTATCCGCCATTGCTCTGTTGCTCTCATCATTCTCTTGTCTTAGCCTCAGTATGTGTGTTAGAGTACCCTTCAAAAATACAGGAACGCTCTCTTCCAGCCACCTTCGACGTTCCTTCCTTGCTATCATTATGTCCCTCCCTGCCTCCATCAACGTTCCTTCCCTGCTACCACCAACGTTCCCTCCCTGCCTCCATCAACGTTCCCTCCCTGCCACCATGAACGTTCACTCCCTGTCATTATCAACGTTCCCTCCCTGCGTCCATCAATGTTCACTCCTTACCACCATCAACGTTCCCTCCCTGCCACCATGAACGTTCACTCCCTGTCATTATCAACGTTCCCTCCCTGCGTCCATCAATGTTCACTCCTTACCACCATCAACGTTCCCTCCCTGCCACCATCAACGTTCCCTCCCTGCCACCATCAACGTTTCCTCCCAGCAGCGTGTTCTACTCCCACGTTTAAGAGTCGTGAGAACACGAGGGTGGAGATAACACAAGAGTTATGATCCTCTGTATTATGAAGGAAAGCAAGTCCTCGTTAGTGTCCTCCTTCGTTACCGTCTCGTTATTCGCTCTCCTTCACATTATTTAAAATCACCCTTTGTTGATACACTCTCCAGTGTGTTGATACACTCTCCTGTGTGTTGATACACTCTCCTGTGTGTTGATACACTCTCCTGTGTGTTGATACACTCTCATGTGTGTTGATACACTCTCCTGTGTGTTAATACACTCTCCTGTTTGTTGATACACTCTCCTGTGTGTTGATGCACTCTCCTGTGTGTTGATACACCCTCCTCTGTGTTCATACACTCTCCTGTGTGTTGAGACACTCTCTTGTGTGTTGATACACTCCCTTGTGTGTTGATACACTCTCCTGTGTGTTGAGACACTCTCTTGTGTGTTGATACACTCTCCTGTGTGTTGATACACTCTCCTGTGTGTTGATACACTCTCATGTGTGTTGATACACTCTCCTGTGTGTTAATACACTCTCCTGTTTGTTGATACACTCTCCTGTGTGTTGATGCACTCTCCTGTGTGTTGATACACTCTCCTGTGTGTTGATGCACTCTCCTGTGTGTTAATACACTCTCCTGGTTGTTGATACACTCTCCTGTGTGTTGATGCACTCTCCTGTGTGTTCATACACCCTCCTCTGTGTTGATACACTCTCCTGTGTGTTGAGACACTCTCTTGTGTGTTGATACACTCCCTTGTGTGTTGATACACTCTCCTGTGTGTTGAGACACTCTCTTGTGTGTTGATACACTCTCCTGTGTGTTAATACACCCTCCTGTTTGTTGATACACTCACCTGTGTGTTGATACACTCTCCTGTGTGTTGATACACTATCCTGTCTGTTAATACACCCTCCTATTTGTTGATACACTCACCTTGTGTTGATACACTCTCCTGTCTGTTAATACACCTATCTGTTTGTTGATACACTCACCTGTTTGTTGATACACTCACCTGTGTGTTGATACACTCTCCCGTCTGTTAATACACCCTCCTGTTTGTTGATGCACTCTCCTGTGTGTTGATACACTATCCTATGTTGATACACCTCCTATATGTTGATACACCTCCTATATGTTGATACACCCTCCTATGTGTTGATACATTCTCCTGTGTAGGTACTGCATCCTGCGTGTCAGCATTTCGTCCTGTGTTTGCTGATATTTCGTTCTATGTGTGTGTTGATTGCTGTATTTCTGGCGATGGCTGCAAAGATAGTGGGAAGTGACATTTCTTGCTGAGGGTCAGATGGCTTACACTTCAATAGTTCATTTGCTCCTGGTTGCCCAGGGGACTCGGTGTTACTACCTTGATGTTACTTGTATCTATGTTACTGAATGGAGCTGACCTACAGGGTCAGGGCTGAGAACTCACAGAAGTTCCTCACTATTTACTTATTTCCCAATGGAAATAAGTCACTTTGACTTTTTTGGGTTACCTAGGTTCTCTACACATATGCTGCTATGTATGATAATCTATGTAACTGTATTTGTGTATACGCAAATAAACTTACTATCCTCTTCCACTGCCAAACTTCACCATCAACTGCAACTAAAAGTCATCGTGTTCAGTGGGTCACTGTTACTAAAATACATTGGTTTGAACGTCCATTCACGGACTAGTTCAAAACGTTTTCCAGACAGCGTCTTGATGTGAGTCCCACTATAAGCTGTGACTGAAGTCAGCGGGCTGACAATCAATCGGAAACTGTTGTTTGTCAATACACGAAGAAACAAGGTGTATTGTGTTCCCCATAGCTACGTCATGAGCTCTTCATATTGGGTGCTCCGAATAAGCTTGACTGTAATCCATCAAGCACCAATATCGAATTCTTTACAAAGAACAGGAATTAGTCTGTTGCACTTCCTGGCCAAGTCCAACATGGGAGTCTGCCACCATGGTATAACCCTGACACCCTCAGGCACAAACATGGATCGCTCGTTGCCTGAGAGCTTCATTACCCTAGCAGCTGTTGTCCTCGGGAAAAACCACTCCCCCTGTCTCTAAATTCTCTGATGTGCTGGAGCCAAGGACAGAGGGAACTTAGAAGATGGTAAGTTGAGAGACAAACGTTGGTTGAGGCAGACACTTGATGTAATCTAAGAGGAACATGGCCTGGTCAGCCCACCTTGACCCTTTACAAAATGTATTAAGAGAGCCACGAGTGACACTGAACCCTTGCCACTATTTCATGTTTCATACAGTGATGGACGAGGTAGATCAATGAACAACAACAGCAAATTTTGGCTACCTGGGTGGATTACGTTGCCCATGGCATCAGAAGCTAGCAATAAGATGATTCAGTGTGACTTTAAGAGGTGGTAAATATCTAAATACCAGTCCGTTCTCTTAACCACAAGTATCATGACACTGTTGTAAAAACAATTAAATGGGTGAGTATTGACGGAGCCTTGAACAGTTGAAATATGACTGTTAACACGAGCTGCGCTCAGTGACTGCTCGTTTTCTGTTCGCGCGGCGCACTTTCTTTTATTTTATATTTATAGTTTTTCCCTTCTATCCTAACGTACCCAACCTAGCCTAACCTAGAAGTGTGCAGCAAACCTATTTTAAACAGTGACATAGTTATTCCGAAGGTGGGATGCAAATAGTTATGCAGAGCGATCTCCAGGCATATGAAGAGCCTGCAAGACCAGGCTCTGTAGGCACATGAAGGCTCTGTAGGCACATGAAGGCTCTGTAGGCACATGAAGGCTCTGTAGGCACATAAGAACATAAGAACATAAGAACGAAGGAACACTGCAGAAGGCCTACTGGCCCATGCGAGGCAGGTCCAAGTCTCCTACCGGCTTAAGCCAATGCACCCAACCTAGTCAGGTCAGGTCACATTGACTTAAGGGAGGAACACGGCAACCGGCCTGGTAGCACAAGCTATCAGGTCCAACTCACACCCACCCACATCCACTCATGTATTTATCCAACCTATTTTTAAAGCTACACAACGTTCTGGCCTCTATAACTGTACTCGGGAGTTTGTTCCACTCATCCACAACTCTATTACCAAACCAGTACTTTCCTATATCCTTCCTGAATCTGAATTTTTCCAACTTAAAAACCATTGCTGCGAGTCCTGTCTAGGCTAGATATTTTCAGCACACTATTTACATCCCCTTTATTTATTCCTGTCTTCCATTTATACACCTCAATCATATCCCCCTAATTCTACGTCTTTCTAGAGAGTGCAGATTCAGGGCCCTTAGTCTATCCTCATAGGGAAGGTTTCTGATACATGGGATCAACTTTGTCATCCTCCTTTGTACATTTTCCAGAGAATTTATATCCATCCTGTAATACGGTGACCAAAAACTGTGCAGCATAATCTAAATGAGGCCTAACCAAGGATGTATAGAGTTGAAGAACAACCTGAGGACTCCTATTATTTATGCTTCTTGATATGAAGCCAAGGATTCTATTAGCTTTATTGCGAACACTTATGCACTGTTGTCTTGGTTTCAGATTACTGCTAACCAGAACTCCTAAATCTTTTTCGCAATCCGTAATATTAAGATCTACATTATTTAGTTTATATGTGGCATGGTTATTGTCCTGTCCAACATTTAGAACTTTGCATTTGTCTATATTAAACTGCATCTGCCACTTCTCCGACCACTGCATCAGTCTATTCAAATCTTCCTGGAGTGCTCGAATGTCCTCGTCAGAATGAATTCGACGGCCTATTTTGGTGTCATCGGCAAACTTGCCGATGTCGCTCTTTATGCCCTCATCTATATCGTTTATGTGGATTGTGAACAGCAGGGGGCCCAACACTGACCCCTGTGGAACACCGCTCGTAACGCTTCCCCACTCTGATTTCTCCCCATTTATGCAAACTCTCTGCTGCCTATTTGTCAACCATGCCTCTATCCAGGAAAAAATTTCTCCTCCTATTCCATGTGCTTTAATTTTCCTCAATAGTCTCTGATGTGGGACCCTGTCAAAAGCCTTACTGAAGTCCATATACACAATATCATATTCATTACCAGGCTCTGTAAGCATAAGAAGGCTGTGGAAGAACATGAAGGCTCTGCAGGCACATGACGGCTCTGCAGGCACATGAAGGCTCTGCAGGCACATGAAGGCTCTACAAACAGACTTGATGAACGCAACACAATGAACAATCATGTTGATTTTAGTGTCATGGATGTCTTGTGGTATATAAGTGGTCAACCTGTCATGTACAGCAGATACATATATGTGTGTACCTCCACGGGGTACATATTTGTGTGTACCGCCACGGGGTACATATTTGTGTGTACCGCCACGGGGTACATATATGTGTGTACCGCCACGGGGTACATATATGTGTGTACCGCCACGGGGTACATATATGTGTGTACCGCCACGGTACTCCTGTGATATACTGAGAACTTCTAAAAATACAAAAAAACATAAGCTGTACAAATTTAAAATGCTTTGTATTACTTTCATAAACATGGTTGATTACTTTCTTTATTATATCCTGCACTATTTAATTTTGGTTAAATTTTTTTTTCAATTTTTAAGTTATGTAAATGGAAATAAAATTTAATGGTCCCGGGAAAATTTTTAATAGAAAAAAATCGGAAAAGGTCCAGGAAATTTCCGACTTTCATTCGGATGGTCCCAACTGTTGTGTTATGCTGCCAGATTGTGTTAACTCAAGTGTTAGGTATTAGCTGATATAATTTTGCTCGGCTGTAATTTTTAAAACATTGTTGCGTGTTATATTCGACTGGGCAATATTACTGTTATGACCTATCGACTACACGATATTCATTGAGGCTGCATGTCACCCGTCCACCACGTAATTAAAATAGGGACCAAAGAAAACTTCCGGAGTATATATACTGACATATACACACCTCTTGGTATATATACTGTCACTGGACAATATAACTTACTTTCAAAATTACGATTCACATGACGTTTTGCAAGCGGCTTTCATCCGTTTTTTAATCCTAGTTTGGCCATATGCACCGTCCAGCTCATCAATATCCTTCCTAATACATATTTATTAAAATTAATGAAGTATTATGGAATCGAACGCATTTCTCTCTTTCAGAATATCTTCTACAAATTATAGAACAGAGCAGAGTAACGAATTATGGAGTGTATTAAGAAACTATAGAATAGAGTGTACTAAGAATTTGTACAGTGAAGTAATTTGATGCATGGAAGCTAGAAGAGATAGGGAGAAGAGATAAATTTATGGTAAGTTTATATATGGAGAAGTACGAGGAGGAAAATGAGGATACAACGAAGGAATAGAGAGAGAGAGAGGGGGAGGAAGCGTGAGTATCTTGCAAGATGTATGTCACGAGATGCTGTGTCTGCTCTCAGAGCCTGCGATGCTGTCATAGAGATAGCACTAACTCTCTCTCAAGTCTTGTTTCTTCTTGCTCACAAATGTTCTCAGGGACGTGAGAGGGAACTTTTAAACAATAATAACAAAAACACGTTCGAACCTCTCAATATTATCAGTTTATATATCAAAGTCAATATAATATTACAACGAACAAGAACAACAAGTCGAAAACGAAGTAAATAAATATAAAATAAAGTACTGAAAATAATAATAATAATAATAATAATAATAATAATCTACATACAACACTACAATAAACATACACCAGTGATAAAGTATTAAAATACAACCTCAAGAATGACAGTAAAGTCAGATGATTTAGTTTCCAATCATTTATAGACAGTTTTCATTTATCCGCCATCACAAACTACCCTCCACCACCACCACCAAACACAAACTACCCTCCATCACCACCACCAATCACAAACTACCCTCCATACACCACCACCATCACAACTACCCTCCATCACCACCACCATCACAAACTACCCTCCATCACCACCCCATCACAAACTACCCTCCATCACCACCACCTCACTAAACTACCTCCATCACCACCACCATCACAAACTACCCTCCATCACCACCACCATCACAAACTACCCTCCATCACCACCACCATCACAAATCTCCCTCCATCACACCACCGCCATCACAAACTACCCTCCATCACCACCACCATCACAAACTACCCTCCATCACCACCACCATCACAAACTACCCTCCATCACCACCACCATCACAAAACTACCCTCCATCACCACCACCATCAACAAACTACCTCCATCACCACCGCCATCACAAAACTACCCTCCATCACCACCACTATCACAAACTACCCTCCATCACCACCACTATCACAAACTACCCTCCATCACCACCACCATCACAAACTTTCCCTCCATCACCAACACCATCACAAACTACCCTCCATCACCACCCCATCACAAACTACCCTCCATCACCACCACCATCACAAACTACCTTCCATCACCACTACCATCACAAACTACCCTCCATCACCACCACCATCACAAACTACCCTCCAAACACCAAACCAACCCCTCACAAACTACCCTCCATTTACCACCACCATCACAAACTACCCTCCATCACCACCACCATCACAAACTACCCTCCATCACACCACCATCACAAACTACCCTCCATCACCACCACCATCACAAACTACCCTTCCCCATCACAAACCCCACCATCACAAACCAACCCCTCCATCACCACCCCATCACAAACTACTCCATCCATCCAACTCACCTCCATCACAAACTACCCTCCATCACCACCACCCAATCACCTCCACTACCCTCCATCAATACCCACCCACCATCACAAACTACCCTCCATCACCACCACCATCACAAACTACCTCCATCACCACCACCATCACAAACTACCCTCCATCACACCACCATCACAAACTACCCAACCTCCACACACCACCAAATATCACAAACTAACCCCCCATCACCACCACCATCACAAACTACCCTCCATCACCACCACCATCACAAACTACCCTCCATCACCACCACCATCACAAACTACCCTCCATCACCACCACCATCACAAACTACCTCCATCACCACCACCATCACAAACTACCTTCCATCACCAACTACCATCACAAACTACCTCCATCACCACCACCATCACAAACTACCCTCCATCTACCACCACCATCACAAACTACCCTCCATCACCACCACATCAACCCCAAACTACCCTCCATCACCACCACCATCACAAACTACCTCCATCACCACTACCATCACAAACTACCCGCCATCACCACCACCATCACAAACTACCCTCATCACCACGCCATCACAAACTACCCTCCATCACCACACCATCAAAAATACCCTCCATCACCACCACCACCACAAACTACCCTCATCACACCACCATCACAAACTACCCTCCATCACCCCCACCATCACAAACTACCCTCCATCACCACCTACCATCACAAACTACCCCACCACCACCACCATCACACACTACCCTCCATCACCACCCCATCACAAACTACCCACCATCACAACCACATCACAAACTACCCTCCATCACCACCACCATCACACAACAACCCTCCATCACCACCCATCACAAACTACCCCCATCACACCACATCACAAACTACCCTCCATTTACCACCACTTCACAAACCACCCTCCATCACCACCATCACACAACTACCCTCCATCACCACCACCATCACAAAATACCTCACATCACCACCACAATCACAAATTACCCCCCATCACCACCACCATCACAAACTACCCTCCATCACCACCACCATTTACAAACTACCCTCCATCACCACCACCATCACAAACTACCCTCAATCACCACCACCATCACAACCTACCCTCCATCACCACCACCATCACAAACTACCCATCCCCCATCACAAACTACCACCACCAAACACTCATACCATCACCACCACCATCACAATATTACCCTCCATCACCACCACCATCACCAAACTACCCTCCATCACCACCACCTCACAAACTACCCTCCATCCCCCACCACCATCACAAACTACCCTCCATCCCACCACCATCACAAACTACCCTCCATCACCACCACCATCACAACTACCCTCCATCACCACCACCATCACAAACTTACCTCCACCACACCATCACAAATCTACCCGCCATCACAAACCCCACCCCTCACAAACTACCCCTACCACTCTCACAAACTACCCTCCATCACCACACCATCACAAACTACCCTCCATCACCACCACCATCACAAACTACCCTCCATTTACCACCACCATCAACAAACTAACCCTCCATCACCACCACCATCACAAACTACCCTCCTCACCACCACCATCACAAACTACCCTCCATCACCACCACCATCACAAACTACCTCCATCACACACCATCACAAATACCCTCCATCACCACCACCATCACAATACCCTCCATCACCACCACCATCACAAACTACCCTCCATCAAACCACCCATCACAAACTTTCCCTCCATCACCACCACCATCACAAACTACCCTCCATCACCACCACCATCACAAACTACCCTCCATTCACCACCACCATCACAAACTACCCTCCATCACCCCCACCATCACAAACTACCCTCCATCACCACCACCATCACAAACTACCCTCCATCACCCACACCATCACAAACTACCTCCATCACCACACCATCACAAATACCCTCCACCACCACCAACACAAAACTACCAACTACCATCACCACCACCATCACAAACTACCCTCCATCACCACTACCATCACAAACTACCCTCCATCACACACCATCACAAACTACCCTCCATCACCACCACCATCACAAAACTACCCTCCATCACCACCACCATCACAAACTACCCTCCATCACCACCACCATCACAAACTACCCACCATCACCACCACCATCACAAACTACCCTCCATCACCATCACCATCACAAACTACTCTCCATCACCACACCATCACAAACTACCCAATCACCACCACCATCACAACTCCCCCATTTACCACCACCATCACAAATACCTCCATCACCACCACCAAACACAAACTACCCACCATCACCACCACCATCACAAACTACCCCCCATCACCATCACCATCACAAACTACTCTCCATCACCCCCACCATCACAAACTACCACCATCACCACCACCATCACAAAACTAACCCTCCACTCCACACCCACTATCACAAACTACCCCCATCACCACCACCATCACAAACTACCCCACATCACCACCACCATCACAAACTACCCTCCATCACCACTACCATCACAAACTACTCCATCACCACCACCATCACAAACTACCCCTCCATCCACCACCTCATCACAAACTACCCTCCATCACCACCCACCATCACAAACTACCCCCATCCACCACCATCACAAACTACCCTCCATCACCACCCACCATCACAAACTACCCTCCATCCACCCCCATCACCATCCACAAACTCCCCCCCATCACCACCACCATCACAAACTACCCTCCATCACCACCACCATCACAAACTACCTCCATCACCACCACCATCACAAACTACCCTCCATCACCACCACTATCACAAACTACCCTCCATCACCACCACCATCACAAACTACCCACCTCACCACCACCATCACAAACTACCCTCCATCACCACCACCATCACAAAACTACCCTCCATCACCACCACCATCACAATACTACCCTCCATCACCACCACCATCCACCCCCAAAACCACCCATCCAATTCCCCAACCACCACCATCACAAACTACTCTCCATCACCACCACCATCACAAACTACCCTCCATCACCACCACCATCACAAACTACCCCCTCACCACCACCATCACACAAACTAACCCCTCCATACCCACCATACCCTCACAAACTACCCTCCATCACCACCACCATCACAAACTACCCTACCATCACCACCACCATCACAAACTACCCTCCATCACCACCACATCACAAACTACCCTCCATCACCACCACCATCACAAACTACCCACCATCACACCACCATCACAAACTACCCTCCATCACCACCACCATCACAAACTACCCATCCCACCACCATCACAAAACTACCTCCATCACCACCACCATCCAAAACTACCTCCACCACCCCACCATCACCCAAACTACCCTCCATCACCACCACCATCACAAACTACCTTCCATCAAACCCCCACCATCACAAACTACCCTCCATCACCACCACCATCACAAATTACCCACCATCACCACCACCATCACAAACTTACCCCCCATCACCACCACCATCACAAATTACCCACCATCACCACCACATCCACAAACACCCTCCATCACCACCACCATCACAACTACCCTCAATCACCACCACCATCACAAACTACCCTCCATCACCACCAGCATCACAAACTACTCTAGATCACCCACCACCATCACAAACTACCCACCATCACCACCACCATCACAAACTACCCTCCATCACCACCACCATCACAAAATTACCTCCATCACCACCACCATCACAAACTACCCTCCATCACCACCACCATCACAAACTACCCTCACACCACCAGCATCACGAACTACTCCCAGATCACCACCACCATCACAAACTACCACCATCACCACCACCATCACAAACCCACCCTCCATCACCACACCATCACAAACTACCCCCATCACCACCACCATCACAAACTTACCCTCCATCACCACCAGCATCACGAACTACCTAGATCACCACCACCATCACAAACTACCACCATCACCACCACCATCACAAACTACCCTCCATCACCACCACCATCACAAACTACCCCTCCATCACCACCAGCATCACGAACTACTCTAGATCACCACCACCATCACAAAAATACCCACCATCACCACCACCATCACAAATACCCTCCATCACCACCACCATCACAAATTACCCCCCCATCAAACCACCACCATCACAAACTACCCTCCATCACCACCACCATCACAAACTACCCTCCATCACCACCAGCATCACGAACTACTCTAGATCACCACCACCATCACAAACTACCCACCATCACCACCATCATCACAAACTACCCTCCATCACCACCACCATCACAAACTACCCTCCATCAACACCAACCCACACATCACAAACTACCCTCCATCACCACCACCATCACAAACAACCCTCCATCACCACCACCATCACAAATTACCCACCATCACCACCACCATCACAAATTACCCCCATCACCACCACTATCACAAACTACCCTCCATCACCACCCCATCACAAATTACCCAATCACCACCACTATCACAAACTACCCACCATCACCACCACCATCACAAATACCCTCCATCACCACCACCATCACAATTACCCACCATCACCACCTATCACAAACTACCCTCCATCACCACCACCATCACAAAACTACCCTCCATCACCACCACCATCACAAACTACCTCTCCATCACCACCACCATCACAAATACCCACCATCACCACCACCATCACAAACTACCCTCCATCACCACCACCATCACAAACTACCCTCCATCACCACCCACCCATCACCACCACTCATCACAACTACCCTCCATCACCACACCATCACAAATCTCCCTCCATCACCACCACTATCACAAACTACCCTCCATCACCCCCCACCATCACAAATTACCCACCATCACCACCACCATCACAAATTACCCTCCATCACCACCACCATCACAAACTACCCTCCATCACCACCACCATCACAAATTACCTCCATCACCACCACCATCACAAATACCCTCCATCACCACCACCATCACAAATTACCCACCATCAACACCACCATCACAAACTACCCTCCATCACCACCACCATCACAAACTACCCTCCATCTCCCCCACCATCACAAATTACCCACCATCACCACCACCCATCACAAACTACAGTCCATCACCACCACCATCACAAATACCCCATCACCACCCACCATCACAAACTACCCCCATCACCACCACCATCACAAACTACCCCCATCACACCACCACCATCACAAATTACCCACCATCACCACCACCATCACAAATTACCCACCATCACCACCACTATCACAAACTACAGTCCATCACCACCACCATCACAAATTACCCACCATCACCACCACCATCACAAACTACCTACCATCACCACCACCATCACAAATTACCCTCCATCACCACCACTATCACAAACTACATCATAACATTGCTGATCTTGAATCTCAAATAGAAAATGATTCCCCAAATGATGGACGCAAAGCGTCAGTTGAATAATGAGCTTCATGGATCCCTGCCACAGTGGCGACTCTTGTCTGCTCTCTGGTCCTGCCCAAACCTTTCGATGTTCGGTTTGTGTATATTTTAGAGGTGTGAGGTTGGGAAGGCGACTATAAAACAAGCTTGTTAAGCAGGGTGTGCGGCTCCTCTGAGTGCACATTGTGTCTAACGAGGAGTGCTGATAATGTGAGATAAGGCGTGGCTCGGTGGGAACAATACAGAGAGTAGATGACCCCTGGATAACACGGTCACAACAATCAGTGAGTGGCGGCCAAGAGTGAAGCTTAGTCATGCAGGTGTTACCTTCCTGACAGCTGACCTGCCACCACCTCTTCTACCACCACTACTACTACTACCACTGCCGCCACCACTACCACTACCACTACTATGAGTACCACCACTGCTACCACCACCGCCACTACCACCACTACCACCACTACCACTACCACCACTACTACTACCACTGCCGCCACCACTACCATCAGTACCACCACTAATACCACTACCACCACCACCACTGCTCCAGCACTACCACCACTACTACCACTGCCGCCACCACTACCATCAGTACCAACACTGCTACCACCGCCACTAATATTACCACTACCACCACCAGTACTACCACCACTACTACTATCAGGACTACTACCACCACCACTACCACTACTACCACCACCACTACCACTACTACCACCACTACTATCACTACTATCAGTACCACCACTACTACCACCACTGCCACCACCACTACTCTCAGTAACACCACTACTACCACCACTGCCACCACCATTGCTACCACCACTGCCGCTACCACCCCTGCCGCTACTATCACCACCACTAATACCACTACCACCACCACCACTGCTCCAGCACTACCACCACTACTACCACTGCCGCCACCACTACCATCAGTACCACCACTGCTACCACCGCCACTAATATTACCACTACCACCACCAGTACTACCACCACTACTACTATCAGGACTACTACCACCACCACTACCACTACTACC
>NC_069422.1:25131262-25156262 GCF_026875155.1 Cherax quadricarinatus
TCAAGAGGAACTCTATCAAAAACTTTTCTTACGTCTAAATCAATCTGTCCATTTATTTCCTTAGCAATATTTTCACTTTTTTTTTTTTTAGGTTTTTCTAGAACCTTTAAATTTTTTTCTTTCAATGACTTTTATAGTAACTTAATAAATTTGGCATGAATTTGCGGACCGAAAACTTAATTTTTTTTTTAAAGTTAGTAGACTTTGTTCTCAAAGTGTTTCATAAAGTTTTCTCTAGTACTTTCTTTCCCTATTACTTTTACATCAACAATTATCAGCGAAACAGACCCATAATTTAAACTATTCTGCTCGTATATTATTTCGTCTTTTTGTCATATTTGCAATAAACTTTTTAATTAAATTTTTATATACGATTCAGAATTCTTTGTCCGATTTTTTTTATGTCCCTCGTAATACTTCCTATACTGAGTTTCTCTAAAATTACTTTTTTTTAGTGTATTATAATTTAATTTCTTATAACCCAGTCGTTCCCGTTTGCTCGTTTTCCCTTTTTTATCGATTAAGTCGTATTTATCAACACATGTTATTTACAACACAATATAATAATTTCGAAGTGCATTTAGATAGTTTATGTTGACAGTTTCTTTTTCTATTCTAGTAAATAATACTAGATATAATATTGACTTTGTGTTGTCTTCTCTCTTGTCACATTATTTACATTACGTTAAGGAATCCTACTGATAATTTATTTCACTTTGTAGACCAATATTCTGACCAGTTTCTTTATAGGTAAAATGTTCATTTATAATAACTTTTCCCCCTCCACTATCACTTATCATTAACTGTTCTTTAAGTATTATTCTGCTGGTAAATATCTTGTCAAATGTACTGGAAGTTCATCATCTGGTTGTTTACATTCACCTGTTGAACAATATTTACAAGTAGAACAAGTTGTGTCTAGAACTAGATCTAGTTCTCATCCGCATCAAGGACATTTTACTAGTATGATGTGGTACAGTTTTCCTTGTTTCGTGACATCAGCGTCCAGAAAGAAACAGATGGTGGGAAGAGAGTCTTATGGTTTATTACCCCTGCCTCATCCCTCTAGATAATAGTAAATAGTCCTTAATCGAAATAGTAGTGGACAGTTCTCCGCAGATAGCCTCGGTATGGACTTCAAAGTTGTCACTTTAGCGAGATTAGCCAAAGTGGGCATGAAACTAGTGGGCAGAGCGCTAGCCTGCCCAGGTGTGAGTAATCCCTGAGGGACGTGGGGCCTTGCTGGCTATTATTCTCTGAGCACCTCTCAACTCGCCACTAAAATGCCTTTCAAATTGAGTGCCCCTTAAAATATGTCTGAGGTATTTTCTGGCTCGTTCCCTAAAGTCTTTCTTGTTGCTCTCTGGGATTAAGATGAATTTAGTGGAAGTTTAATGTGACGTTACAACTTTAAAATATTTTCTTATATATGGAAGTGAATAGTATTTA
Organism: Cherax quadricarinatus; assembly: GCF_026875155.1. Taxonomy (NCBI): domain Eukaryota; kingdom Metazoa; phylum Arthropoda; class Malacostraca; order Decapoda; family Parastacidae; genus Cherax; species Cherax quadricarinatus. The sequence goes on from NC_069422.1 coordinate 25,132,712, forward strand.
TTTTTTTTAACAACAGCTAAATAATAATTCACGCATCGTTTTCAGTGTCAATTTAGATCAAATTGTCGGGTTTATAACTTTCTATTTGTTTTCCTAATATATTTTGATGTCTTGTGCACAAAATAAATACTACTGTTACTACTACTACTAATAATAATAACACCAACAACAACAACAATAATAATAATTATATAATATATAAATAATAATATATATATATAAAATAATATATATAAATATATATAAATATATATATTATATGTGTGTGTGTGTGTGGTGTGTGTGTGTGGGGTGTGTGTGTGTTGTGTGTGTGTAGGTGGGTGGGGTTAGGGCTACATGCTTGAAGTTTACTTTCTTCACTGACTGTATTCTGTATTACTGAGTTATATCACAATGTTGTAGATTGTCACGGCTCACGTTCTTATTAAGTGTGGATTCTCACTTTGTAATTTACTGAGTTAAATGTTTTCCCTTCACTGTGTGGTCGGAAAAAGGTATTCCCGTATCCCATAAGCCCAGCGACCTTAATTCAGTGCATACAAAATGAGTAGTGCAGAGTGCGGTGCAAGTTTCTGTTACAGTTACATATTAGCACTGAAGATGTGAAGACAGACAGAAGAGTCAGCCACAGGTTATCACAGTTATATCTAGTATCTCAGTTTGTTCAGTAATATGGCAAGTGAGCTCCTACACAACCCAAAACCACTTCTATACATCAGCGTTAATAGTTCATAACAATTGTCATTCTCCAGTTATTGCAAAGAGATTAATATCCAAATATGCACCAGCACTTGAAGTTTGAAGCCGTTCAGAAGTTGTGTTCTGAAGTTATTGAAGTTGAAGGCTTCAGGCATTTACAAGTTATTGCATAAAAGTTATTTTCTTAATTTTCCAATTTTTTTCAATATTATTAGCAAATTGCCAACAGCTATATAAGCAAAAATCATTCCAAACCTCTCGCTAAATAAGAAATTGTGGGTTGTAAGGTTTGAAGCCAGTAAGAAGAGGCATTCTGCAGTTGATGCACCTTCACTAAATTGTATAATAAAACTGCCAAATCAAAACTTAAACAACCCAAGAGCAATATAAAAGCTTCTTTTGAAATAGACATACCAATGGTTATGTCACAAACAATAATATACCATTTTAATAATAAAATAAGCAAATTGGCATCAACACACTCCAGTAAAAATCCCAACCTTTTTTTAAGATATACCAATGTTGAAAGTTTTAAGCTGAGCAGAAGTGGCTTTCTAAGGTTGTTTAAAGGAAACCAAAATAAGAAATGGTTTAATAAAATTGATTAAAAAACACATGACTATTTAAATAGTTGCATGAATCTTTCCTTATTTATAGTTCAGCAGCAATGACACTTTGACCTGGTCACATGAGACACTTGGAAGCTGGTCACATGAGACACTTGGAAGCTGGTCACATGAGACACTTTGTAGGTGGTCACATGAGACACTTGGAAGCTGGTCACATGAGACACTTGGAAGCTGGTCACATGAGACACTTTGTAGGTGGTCACATGAGACACTTGGAAGCTGGTCACATGAGACACTTGGAAGCTGGTCACATGAGACACTTTGTAGGTGGTCACATGAGACACTTGGAAGCTGGTCACATGAGACACTTGGAAGCTGGTCACATGAGACACTTGGAAGCTGGTCACATGAGACACTTTGTAGGTGGTCACATGAGACACTTGGAAGCTGGTCACATGAGACACTTGGAAGCTGGTCACATGAGACACTTTGTAGGTGGTCACATGAGACACTTGGAAGCTGGTCACTTGAGACACTTGGAAGCTGGTCACATGAGACACTTGGAAGCTGGTCACATGAGACACTTGGAAGCTGGTCACATGAGACACTTGGAAGCTGGTCACATGAGACACTTTGAAGCTGGTCACATGAGACACCTGGAAGCTGGTCACATGAGACACTTGGAAGCTGGTCACATGAGACACTTGGAAGCTGGTCACATGAGATACTTGGAAGCTGGTCACATGAGACACTTGGAAGCTGGTCACATGAGACACTTGGAAGCTGGTCACATGAGACACTTGGAAGCTGGTCACATGAGACACTTGGAAGCTGGTCACATGAGACACTTGGAAGCTGGTCACATGAGACACTTGGAAGCTGGTCACATGAGACACTTGGAAGCTGGTCACATGAGACACTTGGAAGCTGGTCACATGAGACACTTGGAAGCTGGTCACATGAGACACTTGGAAGCTGGTCACATGAGACACTTGGAAGCTGGTCACATGAGACACTTGGAAGCTGGTCACATGAGACACTTGGAAGCTGGTCACATGAGACACTTGGAAGCTGGTCACATGAGACACTTGGAAGCTGGTCACATGAGACACTTGGAAGCTGGTCACATGAGACACTTTGAAGCTGGTCACATGAGACACTTGGAAGCTGGTCACATGAGACAACCTGGGAGAAACATCAACATTGCTCCTAACAATGTATAATAAAGACTCACTAAACTCATAAAACTTAAAAAGACATAAAATAACAAGTTTGTTTACATCATTTCTGGTTTCCTTATTTTCATTTTATTGCAAATTATCTGCAATTCTGCAAGAAAAAAAAATATTTTCATTTTAAGGAACTAGAATTTACAAACTTTTCTATGAGCTACCTGATGAGAACAGCTGAGGAACTCAGGCAAACTTTTACAGATTGTCATCTACTGATGCGCACATCACTGATCACACGTCATGACTCAGGTCTCTTGATCTTCGTAATTGTCAAGTCTATTTATCTATTGTAATGTTTCGAACTTCTTATCTGTGATGTCTGAATAACTGAGTGACATTGCTCAGTAATTCGTTTACTTCCAGAAAATGTCCTAGAATTCTGCAAGACTTACATGGATACTAACCCCAGTAGGTGTTAATTGTTCAATTGTACAGACTGCGTGCTGTTCTAGACTGCTTGACCTCCATCGATACTATTTAGGAATCTGGCATGTGGCGGGAAGCACTGTTACCTTGATGCTACAGGTTCTTGCCACTTGGCCTGCCATCTGTTGTCATCATCTTCTCATCTACAGTGTACTTAGTGTGGTCTCATTACATTGACCTGTGGGTGAGGCAGAAAATTGTTCTAGTGTTCTTATGGGACTTCGTTTTTCAAGTGTTGTGGTGTGAGGATTATTACCTGTTAGCCTGACTGTGAACAGTGAAGTGATACTAAGCTTGAATGTATGTGTATTCAACGATCTTGATTAATTGTGTAAAAACAGTTTGGACCGGGTCAGGCTTATTGGGCGGTAGTTTGACGGTAACGATTTGTCCCCTGCTTTAAAAATAGAAATTACATTAGCCATCTTCCATATATCAGACACTACATCTGTCTGACGTGATATATTAAAAATATTAGTTAATGCTCATCAGGACCAGGTGATTTATTTTGTTTCAGTCGGTCTATTTGTTTCATAACCATTACTTAATTTATCTTCTTCAGGCTCACTATAAAAATTAATTACTAGGATATTGTTAGTGTCTTCCTGTGTGAAAATTGAGGGAAAATAATTATTAAAAATCGAGCACATTTCATTCTCCTTGTCAATAAGATGTCCAGAGTTATTTTTAAGGGGACCTATCTTATCTAACTTTTGTTCTATAAACCTGGAAAAAACCTTTTGGGTTAGTTTTCGAATTCCAAGCAACTTTAATTTCGTAGTCCGATTTAGCTATTCTTATTCCCTTTTTAACGTCCCTCTTAATGTCAGTATACTGATTTATAAGATGACCCTCACCTCTTTTGATGCGCCTATAAATTCCTTTCTTCCGCCCTAAAAGATATTTGAGCCTATTATCCATCCATTTTGGGTCATCATTTCTTTGATCTAACTTTTTTAAATGGGATAAATGTTCTTTGGGCAGCACGTATAGTGTTATGAAAGCTGGCATATTGATAGCTCTCTTTGTTACCCCAGTCCACAGACGATAAGTGTTCTCTAAGCACACTGTAATCTGCTAAGCGAAAATCTGGGACTGTTACTGAGTTATCCCTGCTATCATATTTCCATTCAATGCTAAAGGTAATTGATTTGTGGTCGCTTGTGCCGAGTTCCTCTGTAATTTCTAAATTATTAACAAGGGTTTCCTTGTTAGCCAGAACCAAGTCATGCAGGTTATTTCCCTTTGCAGGTTCTGTCACAAACTGCTTCAAAAAACAATCCTGAACTACTTCTAAGTAGTCATTAGATTCTAAATTCCCAGTCAAGAAATTCCAATCAATCTAGTTAAATTTAAAGTCCCCTAGAATTACTATGTTATCGTGCCTTGAGACCTTTACAATTTCCTCCCACAGTAGTCTCCCTTGGTCCCTATCTAAGTTTGGGGGATGGTATATCACTCCTGAAATCAATTTTTCGTTCCTCTCTGAAAATTATATCCAGACAGACTCTGTATGTGTTATTTCAGACTTTATACCCGTTTTATGCAACAGTTCAAGCGATCTCGGACATACAGTGTGCCATCCCACCCCCCTTCCCGATACTTCTGTCTACTTGGAACAATTTAAAATCCTGAATGTGACATTCAGCATGCATGTCTCGATTATTCGAATTAAACCACGTCTCAGTTATGGCAAATACATCAATGTTACCTGCACTAGCAACTAATCTCAACTCGTCCATCTTATTCTTAGCACTACGACTATTTGTGTAGTATATATTTAATGAACCTCCATTCTCTTTACCCTTCCTTCTCATTTCTGTTTTTCCACTATACCTATTACTGTCCTTGTTATTATTAAGATTTATGGTGTCAAAGCCTAAATCAACATTACGACACTCATTTTTTCCATCCCTAAACTCATGCCTCTAACTAATCCTAATTTAAAGCCCTAACAACATCCTGAACTGAGCTAGCAAGAAAATGCACACCTGCCCTGGATAAGTGAACCCCATCCCAGGCATACATGTCATTTCAGCCGTAGAAGTGGTCCCAGCTGTCAACGAATGGTATTGCATTATCCTTACAGTGTTTGTCCAGCCAACAATTTATACCAATTGCTCTGGACAGCAGTTCATTTCCAACACCCCTGCTTGGCAAAATGCCACATATAACAGGGCTCCCTCCCTTCTTCCTAATTTTATCGTTTTATCTTTTGTGTCAAAATCATAGAGAGAAAGTTAAATAATTGACTTTTTTTATTACAACCTGGAATCAGATTGCAGGATCCCTTGTAATGACTTAGGTTATTAACCATAATAAGCTACACAGACCTTCAGTTTTAGTATGGTGATCTCAAGCTGCTGAGCTAGTTCTGGCATGTAAATAAGATTACATACTATGTTACTTCATGGAATATATCTGTCAGTTCATAGGTTGAACGGAAAAAAAATAGTTTTCAGAAACATAGTATGTATGACTACTCTGATTTTGTATTCAATGAAGTAACTTTCCGGGGAGTAGATTCATAGTTGCTGACCCCACCTCTGTAGCTGTCCGGAGTCATATTTTCTGGATTCTTGCTTTTTGAACCTTGTCATGTGTGCTCCTGAAGCTATGAATGGTGTTTGCCTCCACCACTTCCAGTAGAATTTATTAAGCTTTTCTACCAAGCAGATATTAAGTAAATGTTAACATTTCTGTACCTCCTCTAGGTCACTTTTCCTCTCCTCTGGGAGAGTCTGTGTATGTCTTGTCCATTCCACTTGAAATTTTCTGTGTCATAATTATTCCCACATTACCTTCCTCAGCTTCATGTTTGTCAGGTTAAGTTTCTTGAGGCTCACACTGTATTTCTGTCATATGTGGGTAATAGATCATGTTGGCTCTGGAACTTCTCTAGTTTTTTACAAATGCCGTTAACAGTAAGGAAATTCCAGTTTTTTACTTCATACTCTACGAAGGGTCTTACATTCGCCTTGTTTAGTGTCTTAAAGATTATTTTAAGTTTCTCAATGATGTTCTGAGACTTATTAATTTCTCATACAGCACAGATATTATCCGGCTTATATGCACCTCTGGCTATATGTTTGTCTTGATGCAGACTCTAAGGTCCCTCGTCTCGTTGATATATGCGCTTGATTCCCCACTCATGTTGTACTTCGTCTTTGATCTTTTTTATCACTCATGAATCCTTGATACCATAACTGCCTTGATTAAATTTCAGATGCCACTTGTTAGACCACCTCTTAATCCGGTCCGAGTCTTCCTGTAAGTCTGACTTTCCATATGTTTACTATGTGTGAATATGTGCACACTGGACCGTGTATGTATGTATTTATGTATGTATATATGTATGTATGTATGTATGTATGTATGTATGTATGTATGTATGTATGTATGTATGTATGTATGTATATGTATGTATGACGTTTACAGGTGTTATCTGAGGAAGACATCCCAACACGTGTAGCAGCTTAGCGAGGGACGTGGCCTCTTGACACCTCTTACAGGGAAAGAGTCTTCAAGGCAACTATTTCATTATCGTCAGTGATACCGCACTCCTGGCTCTGTACTGCCTCACTACACCCCTCACCCCTCCCCACGACTCACCCCCAAGCCTCACCCCCCACGCCTCTCCCCCACGCCCTTCCCCCACGCTTCACCCCCACGCCTCACAACCCCTCCCACTTTTCATGCCAAAGAGACCTGGGAAATATTGAGGAGCAGAAACGAGAGGCAGATGGAGACAAACGCAAAGTAGAAAGATAAAGTCGAAACGGAGGTAGAGTGAAACAGACACAAAGAAGGGAGGGGGTAAGCAGACAGAGACAGAGACAGAGACTGAATCTAACTGAAATACAGAGAAACGAAAGATATGGAGAAGAGAGAGTAACAGACAGGACAGCGACAGCCTCCTCACTCCACCTAACTCTCACCTCTAAAGAGCAAATTCTAACAGGTGGAGCAGATAGTGGAATAACATGTGAGTGGCCAACACAATGTACCTGCAAGTGCCACACTTGTCCAGTATATCATAGTTCACCAGATTATTATTCTCCTTGCGGAGACTAACACGTCAGGTTATGTTTATCTGTCAGCTGTGATGCCCATCATGGAGGCTAATTATAGGATGACGGTAGAATAGCGACAAAGAGCACCGGAAGTATTCCAGTATTATTTCAGCTGATAGTATCCCAGTTTCCTTTCAACTGGTAGTATCCCTTCAACTAGTAGTATCCCGGTATCCCTTCAACTGGTAGAATCAAAGTATCCCTTCAACTAGTAGTATCCCGGTATCCCTTCAACTGTTAGTATCCCGGGACCATTTCAACTGGCAATATCCAGGTATCCCTTCAACTGGTAGTATCCCGGTACCCCTTCAACTAGTAGTATCCAGGTACCCCTTCAACTGGTGGTATCCCGGTACCCCTTCAACTGCTAGTATCCGGGTATCCCTTCAACTGGTGGTATCCCGGTACCCCTTCAACTGGTAGTATTCCGGTACCGATTCAGCTGGAAGTATCCGGGTATTCCTTCAATTACTAATATCTCGGTACCCCTTCAACTGTTAGTATCCCGGTACCCCTTCAACTGTTAGTATCCCGGTCCCCCTTCAACTGGCAATATCCTGGTATCACTTCAACTGGTAGTATCCCGGTACCCCTTCAACTGGTAGTATCCAGGTACCCCTTCAGCTGGTGGTATCTCGGTACCCCTTCAACTGGTAGTATCCGGGTATCCCTTCAACTGGTGGTATCCCGATACCCCTTCAACTGGTAGTATTCCGGTACCGATTCAACTGGAAGTATCCGGTTATTCCTTCAACTACTAATATCTCGGTACCCCTTCAACTGTTAGTATCCCGGTACCCTTTCAACTGGCAATATCCAAGTGTCCCTTCAACTGGTAGTATCCAGGTACCCCTTCAACTGGTGGTATCCCGGCACCCCTTCAACTGGTAGTATCCAGGTATCCCTTCAACTGAAGCGAGGCTTGTTAATAATAATAATAATAATAATAATAATAATAATAGGTTGGTAGACAGTATGCACTCAGGGAGGTACTACCGTCCTGTGGTAGTAGGTTGGTAGACAACTGAGGAGGAGGTGAAGAAGCTGCTAAATGACCTTGATATCTCAAAGGAAATGGGACCGGACAACATCTCCCTGTGGGTCCTTAAAGAGGGAGCAGAAATGCTGTGTGTACCATTAACCACAATCTTCAACACATCCCTTGAAACTGGGCAACTACCCGAGGTATAGATAACGGCAAATGAAGTTCCCATTTTTAAAAAGGAGACAGAAAAGAGGCACTAAATTACAGACCAGTGTCACTGACGTATACAGCATGCGGGGCCAGGAGCTGAGTCTCGACCCCTGCAACCACAATTAGGTGAGTACAATTAGGTAAGTACACACACAGTATGCAGCACCAGTTTGGAATCCACATCTAGTCAAGCATGTAAAGAAACTAGAGAAAGTGCAAAGGTTTGCAACAAGACTAGTCTCAGAGCTATGGGGTATGTCCTACGAGGAGAGGTTAAGGGAAATCGACCTGACGACACTGGTGAACAGGAGAGATAGGGAGAACATGATAACGACATATAAAATACTGAGAGGTACTGACAAGGTGGACAGAGACAGAATGTTCCAGAAATGGGACACAGCAACAAGGGGACACAGTTGGAAATTGAAGACACAGATGGTATGATAAAGCTCAAGGTGCGGGGAGAGGGATCCAGTAGCGGCCAGTGAAGAGGCAGAGCCGGGAGCTATGACTCGACCCCTGCAACCACAACTAGGTGAGTACACACACATACACACACACACACACACACACACACACACACACAAGGTCATGGAGAAGATTATCGGGAGAAGAGTGGTGGAGCACCTAGAAAGGAATGAGCTTATCAACGACAGCCAGCACGGTTTCAGGGATTGGAAATCCTGCGTCACAAACCTACTGAGTTCTATGACAAGGTGACCGCAGTAAGACAAGAGAGAGAGGGGTGGGTAGATTGCGTTTTCTTAAACTGTAAGAAGGCATTTAACACAGTTCTACAAAAGAGATCAGTGCAAAAGCTGGAGAACCAGGCAGGGATAACAGGGAAGGCACTGCAATAGATCAGGGAATACCTGTCAGGAAGGCAGTAGCGAGTCATGGTACGTGGTGAGGTGTCAGAGTGGGCGCCTGCAACGAGTGGGATGCCGCAGGAATCAGTTCAAGGGCCAGTACTGTTTCTTGTATTTGTGAACGACATGACTGAAGGAATGAACTCCGAAGTGTTTGCAGGTGATGTGAAGTGATGAGAAGAATCAGTCGAAGGAGGACCAGGCAGAACTACAGAGGGATCTGGACAGGCTGCAGGACTGGTCCCGCAATTATCTTCTGGAGTTCAACCCCACCAAGTGCAAACTCATGAAGATTGGGGAAGGGTAAAGACGACCACAGACGGAGTACAGTCTAGGGGGCCAGAGACTACAAACCTCACTTTAGGAAAAGGATCTTGTGGGGTGGGGTTGAGTATAACACCGGGCACATCTTCTGAGGTGCACATCAACCAAATAACTTCAGCAGCATACGGGCGATTGGCAAACCTGAGAAGAGCATTCCGACATTTTAATAAGTCATTCAGGACCCTGTACACTGTGTACATTAGGCCTATACTGGAGTATGCAGCGCCAGTTTGAAACCCCTCACGTAGTTAACCATGTAAGGAAACTAGAGAAAGTGCAAAGGTTTGCAACAAGACTAGTCTCGGAGCTAATGGGTATGTCCTACGAGAAGAGGGTAAGGGAAATCAACCTGACGACACTGGAAGACAGGGGAGTTAGTGGGGATATGATAACGACATATAAAATATTGAGAGGAATAGATAAGGTGGACAGAGACAGGATGTTCCAGAGATGGAACACAGCAACAAGGGATCACAGTTGGAAGTTGAAGACTCAAATGAACCACAGGTATGTCAGGAAGTATTTCTTTAGTCACAGAGTTGACATGAAGTGGAATATTCTGGGAAGTGATGTAGTGGAGGCGGGATCTATGCATAGATTTAAGGAGAGATATGATAAAGCTCACGGAGCTGGTAGTGACTGAGTAGCGGCCAGTGAAGGGGCGGGACCAGGTGCTGAGACTCGACCTCTGCAACCATAACTAGGTGAGTACACACACACACACACACACACACACACACACAGTGGGTGCATGTGATGAGTGGTATTCTTCAAGGATCAGTACTAGAGTTGATGTTATTTCTTGTATACGTGAATGACTTACCGGAAGGTATCCCTTTTCACAGATAAAGGAAATCTAATGAGGAAAATACAAGCAGACGTGGACCAGGAAAGGCTTCGCATGGATCTGGATAGGCTGAAGGTCTAATCTGACAAGTGGCTACTGGAGTTTAACCCTTGTAAGTGCAAGGTTATGAAATTTGGGGAAGGGCAAAGTAGACCACAGACGGAGTACATTCTCGGGGAACATAGGTGTGGCATGCTACGAGTATGTTACATATTCACCGTAAGTCACACTCCCATATAGGCTGCCTCCCAACCAGCGAATCAAGTGCTAAGGATTGTTACAAAAAATGCGATTCTAAAAGCTTAGAGATCTCCAGTGAATACTAGAAAGGACTGCCCTTCTAGCATCCAGCCTGTTACTGGGTTTTCGTAACAAGTAGTCAGTATCCTTGTCCAATTATCCATTAAAATTCAGTATTATTCAATAGTGCTTCAGGATTACAACTGGTAGGCTACTAACTAGAGAAATTAAAATTTAATAAATTTATTAAGTCTAGAGGTATATTATCAAATTAAATTAATCACAGCAATCAAAATAAAATCAATCTCTCGAGTTCAATATTATTGTGCTGAAAGCACATATCACATTTATAATTCTTAAGTACCGTCTGGTACATTAACATTTAATAAGATATTACAAATATGTACAAGTAAGTTTGTGTATGCGTGTAAGTCCTCTAAGTAGTTCACTATGTCTCACGACTCGACTAGACTTAAACAAGTGACTGACAAAGTCCTCACATAAACTAACTTCTTGACCGACTGGCAACCAGAACAGTCTGCTTGAACAATGAAAAGAATGCTAAGCCCAATAGCCATATAACAAGCGACTGCGACACAATCAGGATCAAGGAGATAATATAACGACACTAAGTAGGGACCATCAGCAGATCCTCCACAAAAGTTACAAAACTCCCATACTACTGAATCTAAGTTCAGCATAGGAAAAACCCTGACTGTGATTATACACAGATACCAGTACAAAATTAGGTCATAAGCTATAGCTAAGGACCTGAGATACTCAGAGTGTCTATGAGACACACAACCTCAGTACAACGTCGAAAATCACTAAGTCTATACAAGGTTCTGTGACCTGAGTTCTACAGAACTAACAAGAATGAGACAATCTGTCCAACCACCAAGCGAGTCTAGAGCAGACTGAATACTTCACGAGAGGTGAGGACACCCCCCCCTCGATCACGTGATAGCTACGTGGACAACTGCAGCTCAGAAGCCGGCAGTATAACGAGCAACAAGCGATAATTACAGTAGTTTGACAATCAAGACTTGAACTGAGCACATATTATGTACATCCTAACAATATGTAATATGTAACATCCTAACAACATAAGCTACGTCAAATAACAATATAAGGCAAATAAGAATATTAAGCAATATATTTACGATTTAGCTATTATCGCAAATATAAGCAATATAAAATTATATGAAAAGATAATATACATTATATATATACATAATAATCATTGAAACCCATTCAGGGGTTGCAACAAGGATCTAACGATCAATAGAGGCCCCGTCATTATATCGGTACCTCCGTTCATCAGCCAATCACAGACAAGTCCGCCAGAACTGTGAAGCAATGTGGTTCACTTGTAACACGAGGTTTTGGCAGACTTGTCTAGGCTTCTGGTTGACCACGGTGCTTTGTCTGACTCCTTGCTCTTTTGCCTCCTTTGATTACAGTGTTGCACACTTATTCTTGCAGTATTGTACATATTATAAACTGTGTACATATTGTAAATACCAGCTTACTTATTTGGTGAAGGAAACACAAGACATATAACTTTTGTTGTATTTTTCTTGCTCTACTGTTTATTCCATTACGACAAGGTGTGCAGGCCATACTACACTTGTGGTCGTATTAGTAACCTACAAACCTCACGCAAGTATAAGGACCTTGGGGTGAGTACTGTACCGCGCGTATCAACTGAGCACATCAATCGAATAACTGCTGCACCAAATAAGAACATAAGAAGGAACACTGCAGCAGGCCTACTGGCCCCAACCTAGTCAGGTCAGGTCACATTCACTTAAGGAAGGAGCACGCATCTGACCTAGTAGCACAAGCTAGTTAGGTTCAACTCACACCCACTTGCACTCAATCATGTATTTATCTAACCTATTTTTAAAACTACACAATGCTTTTGCCTCTAAAGCTGTGTCCAGGAGTTTGTTCCACTCATCCATAACTCTATTACCAAACCTGTGCTAAATAAGTAGTCATTCACGACACTGTACGCCGTATAGTATGTCAGGCCCATGTTGGGGTATGCAGCACCATTATGGAACCACACCTAATCGAGTATGTAAAGAAAATGGAGAAAGTGCAGAGGTTTGCAGGGAGACTAGTCCCAGAGGTAAGGGGTATGTCCTGTGAGAAGAGGTTGGTACTCAGCCAGATGACACTGGAGAACAGAAAAACTAAGGGTGATATTATAACAACATACAGCAAAATACTTAGAGGAATTGATAGGGTGAATACGGACAGATTGTTAGAGAGATGGGAAACAGGAACACGAGGGCACAGCTGGAAGTTGAAAGCTCAGACGAGTCACAGGGATGTTAGGAAATATTTCTTCAGTCTACTCAGAAAGTGCAACTACCTGGAGAGTGAAGTGGCAGTCAGGATATTTACGATAAGGCTTTCGAAGTCAGGAGGGATTAAACCTAGTAGCAACCAGCGACGAGGCGGGGCCAGGAGCTGAGACTCGATCCCTATTGCCACTTATAGGCAAGTACACACATGGAGGTGTGAGGGTTGCCAGCTAACCTGGTGATACACGTAACTGTCAACACACATGGAAGCACAAGCTGCTGTCTGGGGCCATCACAGTACCCTCTCCAGCACTCACTCTCTCTCACACACACACACACACACACACACACACACACACACACACACACACACACACACACACACACACATTGTAGGGACACCGCGTGCGTGAGTCACGCCTTCCGTGCTCCGCGAATATAAGTGTTTTTGAGGGCTACCCAAGTGTACTGCAAAGGTCGCTAAGTTGTCAGGGTAATGAACAATCCTTGAAGCGATTTACAATTTGCCTGAGCCACATAAGTGTGGGGAGAGTCACAATTTTATAAGTGATGTAGAAAGTGATACTTGATGGCGCATTCAGAGTGGGCAGGCCTAGTGTGCTCCAGGCGACGTTGCCACGTGTCACCCATGAAAGATGATAAAGTGAAACAAATGTGTGACCAGTGAAAGAAATACAGTGAATAGGGTACATTATATATCGAGAAGAAACGGAGGTGGATCTACGCCAGGACATCACATCGAGCTGGACAATCTACAGGCTGCATTTCAAGTACTGTATTCACCTATGTGTAGTTGTTGGGTGTGGGTTTTGGTTTCCAAATAACTGCCAAGCTGATTGTGAACGGTCCAACTCTCCTAGTATGATAAAGAATGTGCGATCAAGTACTCAATAAGGAATAACAATTGGTAATTTATGGAACAAGACAAAACAGATTTCTATAAGACTAGGTGGAAGTAAAAGCATAGAGGTGCAGAATAGTAGGTAGGTATGGGTCAAGTCACAGGAGGGTGTGGTCAGGTCACAGGAGGGTGTGGTCAGGTCACAGGAGGGTGTGGTCAGGTCACAGGAGGGTGTGGTCAGGTAAGGGAACACTGCAGACTCCACATAACACTCTAACACACAATTCCACCTACTTTTCAGATACTTAATAAACCCACATATAGTTCCACACACACACACACATACACACACACACACACACACACACACACACACACACACACACACACACACACACACACACACACACACACATACACACACACACACACACACACACACACACATACACATTCACAGCCACACGTTCCCTCATATACAGACTCACACATGCACTCCCCCCTACCCCCACCCCTGCCAATCTCTCACTCCTTCCCCTGATCCCCCCCTCTATCTCTCACCCTCCTTCCCCCCCCACCTCTCCCTCTTTCCCCCTTTGCTTCTCCCTCCTCCTCACTCTCCATATTACCCCCCAATCCCCCTCCCCACACCTCTCCCATTTAGCAACTGTCTACAGCTTCCTCCTCTAACTCCCTCGCCTCCCCATGCTCGGACAAACACACCACAAAACAAACACAGAATTACATAAGTTTTTCATTCTGAGGCAACCAAAACAAAAAAAAAATGGGTTGCCAGAGAGCAGGAAGGAAAACCAAGGGACAGGAGGATGAATCTGCAAAGGAAGATTGGGCAGCAGAGCTCATGAACAGGGAACATGAATGGGGAAAGAAACTAGAAGAACTTAGCATGAGAATGGAAGAGAGGATAGATGTGGAAAGCAAGAAGTGGGAGATGCAAGTCATAGCAGCAGAGGCTAGGATACAGAGATTAGAAGAGGAACTGAAAAATCTGAAACAGCCTAAAAAAACTAAAGAACAATTGGGGAATGACATCAGAGACCGCTACATCAGCCACAAATAAGGGAACTGTAGGGAATGAAGGAGCGAAACTGCATGTAGAAGCCCTATCAGAGGGGACTGTATTAAATGAAAGAGCTAAGCTTTATGTGGAGGCCCTAACAGACCACAGCAGAGCCCAGGGAAAGCCGAGAAGGGAAAAATGACAGGCTACTGAGCCCAAGCACAATAGATAGTGAAACTGAAGAAAGGAAAGTGGCAATGGAGAAAATTAGATCGAATCAGTGGATACATAGGGATATGCAGTGGGAGAATGAAAGGGAGAAGTCAGTCTTCGTTTATGGGCTCTAGGAAGTTGAAGGGGAAACTTACAAAGCAAGAAAACAAGGGGAAAATATGCAATCAAAAGCATCATAAAAGCAATAGGAGAAGATGACATGACCCAGCTAGCAAATTTTCAGAGAATAGGGGGGTTTGCAAGAAGAACCTGGCTAGTGAAAGTGACTTTCAAGGCAGAATCGACTTGGAACAGGATCCTGCAGGAGAAAGCAAGACTAAGGGACATGCCAGCATAATGAAAGGTGTATCTCGACCATGACAGAACACAAGAAGAAAGGCAGAAACTGAGAGAGATGGTACAAAGGCAAAAGGAGGAAAGAGAGGAGAAGATGGAGATGGACAGGAGAACCCAGACTCAGGAGGAAGATCAAATACAGCCTCCCTTACAACTACCTACAGAAGCCCCCAACCAGGACAACCCCAGTGCGACTAAACATTCCAACCCAAAACACACATGCTATATCCAATGCCCCCACCCACCTCATTACAAACTCCACCCCCACAGCAACCACCCATAGTTCCTTATCAGGTCTCCCACTTCCCCAACCCCAATGTACCCCCCAGACCACAGTTTTAGAAAAGAAGTTGAAGGTGTGGTATACAAATGCAGATGGAATAACAAATAAGTATGAGGAGTGGCATGAAAGAATCAAGAAGACATCCCCAGACATAATAGCACTCACAGAAACAAAACTCACAAGGATGATAACAGATGCAATCTTTCCACCCGGATATCAAATCCTCAGGAAAGACAGAGGGAGGAGAGGGGGAGGAGGAGTTGCACTGCTCATTAAAAAACCAGTGGGGATTTGAAAAAAATGGAAGGAATGGATGGCATAGGCGAGAGGGACTACTTATTAGGAACAATCCTGTCTGAGGGCCATAAGGTGGTAATTGCAGTAATGTACAACCTGCCACAGAACTGCAGGAGGCCGAGAGAAGAATACGATGAGAGCAACATAGAAATAGTCGACACACTAGCCGAGGTGGCTAGAAGAGCTCGCATGGGAGGAGCAAAGTTACTAGTTATGGGTAATTTCAATCACAAGGAGATTGACTGGGAAAACCTGGAGCCCCATGGGGGTCTCGAAGCATGGAGAGTCAAGATGATGGATGTAGTACTGGAAAACTTCATGCATCAACATGTTAGAGACACTACCAGAGAGAGAGGTGAGGATGATCCAGCAAGACTGGACCTTGTATTCACCTTGAGTAGTTTGGACATCGAGGATATCATGTATGAAAGGCCCCTAGGAGCTAGTGTTCATGTGGTTCTGTGCTTTGACTACATAGGAATAGGATGGAAAAAAACAAACTACAAAAGGGGGGACTACTCAGGCATGAGGAACTTCCTGCAAGACGTTCAGCGGGAGGGAGAACTGACAGGAAAACCAGTAAAAGAAATGATGGAGTGTGTGACAAAATGCAAGGAGGCAGAGGAGAGGTTTGTTCCCAAGGGAAACAGAAATAATGGGAAGACCAGAACAAGCCCTTGGTTCACCCAAAGGTGTAGGGAGGCAAAAACTAGGTGTCCTAGAGAATGGAAAAGGTACAGAAGACAAAGGAGTCAGGAAAATAAAGAGATTAGCTGAAGAGCCAGAAACGAATATGCACAGATAAGAAGGGAGGCTCAACGACAATATGAAAATGACATAACATCGAGAATCAAGTCTGACCCGAGGCTGTTGTATAGCCACATCAGGAGGAAAACAACAGTCAAGGACCAGGTAATCAGACTGAGGAAGGATGATGGGGAGTTCACAAGAAGCGACCGAGAGGTATGTAAGGAGCTCAACACGAGATTTAGAGAAGTATTTACAATGGAAACTTGTAGACTCCAGGAAATCGGAACAGGGAGGTACACCAACAAGTGCTGGATGAGGTACACATAACCAAGGAGGAGGTGAAGAATCTGCTATGTGAACTTGACACCTCAGAGGCGGTGGGACCAGACAACATCTCTTTGTGGGTCCTTAGAGAGGGAGCAGAGATGCTGTGTGTGCCACTAACAAAGATCCTCAATACATCCATTGAAACTGGGTAACTCCCTGAGGTATGGAAGATGGCAAATGTAGTCCCAATTTTTAAAAAAGGAGACAGACATGAGGCATTAAACTACAGACTTGTGCCACTAACGTGTATAGTATGTAAAGTCATGGAGAAGATCATCAGGAGGAGAGTGGTGGAGCACCTGGAAAGAAACAAGTGTATAATCGACAACCAGCATGGTTTCAGGGAAGGAAAATCCTGTGTCACAAACCTACTGGAATTTTATGACAAGATGTCAGAAATAAGAAAAGAGAGAGAGAGGGGTGGATAGACTGCATTTTCTTGGACTGCAAGAAGGATTTCGACACAGTTTCTCACAAGAGGTTACTGAAAACGCTAGAGGATCAGGGACACATAACAGAAAGGCACTGCACTGTATCAGAGAATACCTGACAGGGAGGCAACAACAAGTCATGGTACATGACGAGGTGTCAGAGTGGGCGCCTGTGACAAGTGGGGTTCCACAGGGGGTCAGTCCTAGGACCTGTGCTGTTTTTGGAATATGTGAATGACATAACGGAAGGGATAGACTCAAAAGTGTCCTTGTTTGCAGATGATGCGAAGTTAATGAGAAGAATCAAATCGGATGAGGATCAGGCAGGACTACAAAGAGACCTGGACAGGCTACAAGCCTGGTCTAGCAACTGGCTCCTTGAATTTAACCCTGCCAAATGCAAAGTCATGAAGATTGGGGAAGGGCAAAGAAGACCGCAGACACAATATAGTTTAGATGGCCAAAGACTGCAAACCTCACTCAAGGAAAAAGATCTGGGGGTGAGTATAACACCGAGCATATCTCCTGAGGCGCACATCAATCAGATAACTGCTGCAGCATACGGGCGCCTGGCAAACCTACAGATATGCGTTTCCGATACCTCAGTAAGGATTCGTTTAAGACTCTGATTACCATTTACGTCAGGCCCATACTGGAGTATGCAGCACCAGTTTGGAATCCACACCTAGTCAAGCACGTCAAGAAATTAGAGAAAGTGCAAAGGTTTGCAACAAGACTAGTCCCAGAGCTACGGGGATTGTCCTACGAAGAAAGGTTGAGGGAAATCGGCCTGACGACACTGGAGGACAGGAGGGTCAGAGGAGACATGATAACGACATATAAAATACTGCGCAGAATAGACAAGGTGGACAAAGACGGGATGTTCCAGAGAAGGGACACAGACACAAGAGGTCACAATTGGAAGTTGAAGACTCAGATGAATCAAAGGGATGTTAGGAAGTATTTCTTAAGTCATAGAGTAGTCAGGCCGTGGAATAGCCTAGAAAGTGACGTAGTGGAGGCGGGAACCATACATAGTTTTAAGGGGGTGTGTGTGTTGGATGACATACGAACAACTGATGAGGAGGTGAAGAAGCTCTTAAGTGAACTTGACACCTCAAAGGCGATGGGACCGGACAACATCTCCACATGGGTCCTTAGAGAAGGAGCAGAGATGCTGTGCGTGCCTCTAACCACAATCTTCAACACATCCCTTGAAACTGGGCAACTACCTGAGAAATGGAAGACAGCTAATGTAGTCCCCATATTTAAGAAAGTAAACAGAAACGAGGCACTAAACTACAGACCTGTGTCTCTGACATGTATTGTGTGCAAAGTCATGGAGAAGATTACCAGGAGGAGAGTGGTCGAACACCTGGAAAGGAACAAGATTATAAATGAAAACCAGCATGGGTTCATGGAAGGCAAATCTTGTATCACAAACCTCCTGGAGTTTTATGACAAGGTAACAGAAGTAAGACACGAGAGAGAGGGGTGGGTAGATTGCGTTTTCCTAGACTGCAAGAAGGCCTTTGACAGTTCCCCACAAGAGATTAGTGCAGAAGCTGGAGGATCAGGCGCACGTAAAAGGGAGGGCACTGCAATGGATAAGGGAATACCTGACAGGGAGGCAGCAACGAGTCATGGTACGTGAAGAGGTATCACAAGGGGCGCTGTTACGAGCGGGGTCCCACAGGGGTCAGTTCTAGGACCAGTGCTATTTTTGATATATGTGAACGACATGATGGAAGGAATAGACTCTGAAGTGTCCCTGTTCGCAGATGACGTGAAGTTGATGAGAAGAATTAAATCGGACGAGGATGAGGCAGGACTGCAAAGAGACCTGGACAGGCTGGACATGTGGTCCAGCAACTGGCTTCTCGAATTCAATCCAGCCAAATGCAAAGTCATGAAGATTGGGGAGGGGCAAAGAAGACCGCAGACAGAGTATAGGCTAGGTGGACAAAGACTACAGACCTCACTCAACAGACCTCACCATAACACCGAGCACATCACCGGAGGCACACATCAACCAAATAACCGCTGCAGCATACGGGCGCCTGGCAAACCTGAGAATAGCGTTCCGATACCTTAATAAGGAATCGTTCAAGACACTGTACACTGTGTATGTTAGGCCCATACTGGAGTATGCAGCACCAGTCTGGAACCCACACCTGGTCAAGCACGTCAAGAAGTTAGAGAAAGTACAAAGGTTTGCAACAAGGCTAGTCCCAGAGCTCAAGGGAATGTCGTACGAGGAAAGGTTAAGGGAAATCGGACTGACGACACTGGAGGACAGAAGGGTCAGGGGAGACATGATAACGACATACAAGATACTGCGGGGAATAGACAAGGTGGACAGAGATAGGATGTTCCAGAGAGGGGAGACAGGGACAAGGGGGTCACAACTGGAAGCTGAAGACTCAGACGAGTCCACAGGGACGTTAGGAAGTATTTCTTCAGTCATAGAGTTGTCAGCAAGTGGAAAAGCCTAGCAAGTGAAGTAGTGGGGCAGGAACCATACATAGTTTTAAGAAGAGGTATGACAAAGCTCAGGAAGCAGAGAGAGAGAGGATCCAGTAGCGATCAGTGAAGAGGCGGGGCCAGGAGCTGAGTCTCGACCCCTGCAACCACAATTAGGTGAGTACAATTAGGTGAGTACACACACACACACACACACACACACACACACACACACACACACACACACACACACACACACACACACACACACACACACACACACACACACACACACACACACACACACACACACACACACACACACACACACACACACACACTCGCACAGACACACACACGCACAGACACACACACACACACACAACACACACACACACACACACACACACACACACACACACACACACACACACACACACACACACACACACTACAATCCATACCCACAGCCTCCACCCAACACCGAGCTATAGAATCCCACAGTATGCCACCAGGTCTCCCACCCTCACAGGCCCCCCAAACCACAGTGTTGGAAAGGAAACTGAAGGTATGGTACACAAACGCTGATGGAATAACAAATAAGTGGGAGGAGTGGCACGAAAGAGTCAAAGAAGCATCACCGGACATCATAGCTCTCACAGAAACCAAGCTTACAGGTATGATAACAGATGCCATCTTTCCAACGGGATACCAAATCCTGAGGAAAGACAGAGGGAACAGGGGGGGTGGAGGAGTGGCGTTGCTGATCAAAAATCGCTGGAATTTTGATGAGCTGGAGAAAGGAGATAGCGGAGAAGAAAGTGATTACATAGTGGGAACACTTCACTCTGGAGGTCCCAAGGTGGTAATAGCAGTGATGTATAACCCACCACAGAACAGCAGGAGGCCAAGGCAAGAGTATGACGAGAGCAATAGAGCGATGGTTGACACACTGGCTAGAGTGGCCAGAAGAGCTCATGCATGCAGGGCAAAGCTCCTGATCATGGGTGACTTTAACCACAAGGAGATCGATTGGGAGAACTTGGACCCACATGGGGGCCAAGATACATGGAGGGCTAAGATGATGGAGGTGGTACTGGAGAACTTCATGTACCAACACGTAAGGGACACTACAAGAGAGAGAGGAGAGGATGAACCAGCAAGGCTGGACTTAGTATTCACCTTCAGTAGTGCAGATATCGAGGACATCACATATGAAAGACCCTTGGGGCCAGTGACCATGTGGTTTTAAGCTTCGAATACACAGTAGAGCTACAAGTGGAGGGAGAAGCAGGAAGGCCAGGACGAATAAAGCCAAACTACAAGAAAGGGGACTACACAGGAATGAGGAACTACCTGAACGGGGTTCAGTGGGACAGAGAACTGGCAGGGAAGCCAGTTAATGAGATGATGGAATATGTAGCAACAAAATGCAAGGAGGCATGAGGAGAGGTTTGTACCAAGGGTAACAGGAGTAATGAAAAAGCCAGGATGAGCCCATGGTTTACCCAAAGGTGCAGGGAGGCAAAACCAAGTGTGCTAGGGAATGGAAGAAATATAGAAGGCAAAGGACCCAGGAGAATAAGGAGAACAGTCGTAGAGCCAGAAAACGAATATGCACAGATAAGAAGGGAGGCCCAAAGACAATATGAAAATGACATAGCAGCGAAAGCCAAATCTGACCCGAAACTGTTGTACAGCCACATCAGGAGGAAAAACAACAGTCAAGGACCAGGTAATCAGGCTAAGGAAGGAAGGAGGAGAGACAACAGGAAATGACCGTGAAGTATGTGAAGAACTCAACAAGAGATTCAAAGAAGTGTTCACAGAGGAGACGAAGGGACTCCAGAAAGACAGAGAGGTGGGGCACACACCAAGTGCTGGACACAGTGCACACAACCGAGGAAGAAGTGAAAGAGGCTTCTGAGTGAGCTAGATACCTCAAAGGCAATGGGGCCAGATAACATCTCCCCATGGGTATTGAGAGAGGGAGCAGAGGCGCTATGTGTACCCCTAACAACAATATTCAATACATCTACCGAAACAGGGAGATTGCCTGAGGCATGGAAGACAGCAAATGTAGTCCCAATCTTTAAAAAAGGAGACAGACATGAAGCATTAAACTACAGACCAGTGTCACTGACATGTATAGTATGCAAAATCATGGAGAAGATTATCAGGAGAAGAGTGGTGGAACACCTAGAAAGGAATGATCTCATCAACAGCAGCCAGCATGGTTTCAGGGACGGAAATCCTGTGTCACAAACCTACTGGAGTTCTATGACATGGTGACAGCAGTAAGACAAGAGAGAGAGGGGTGGGTGGATTGCATTTTCTTGGACTGCAAGAAGGCGTTTGACACAGTTCCACACAAGAGATTGGGTGCAAAAAACTGGAGGACCAAGCAGGATAACAGGAAGGCAATACAATGGATCAGGGAATACTTGTCAGGAAGACAGCAGCGAGTCATGGTACGTGGCGAGGTGTCAGAGTGGGCACCTGTGACCAGCGGGGTCCCGCAGGGGTCAGTCCTAGGACCAGAGCTGTTTCTGGTATTTGTGAACGACATGACGGAAGGAATAGACTCTGACGTGTCCCTGTTTGCAGATGACGTGAAGTTGATGAGAAGAATACACTCGATCGAAGACCAGGGAGAACTACAAAGGGAACTGGACAGGCTGCAGACCTGGTCCAGCAATTGGCTCCTGGAGTTCAATCCCACCAAGTGCAAAGTCATGAAGATTGGGGAAGGGCAAAGAAGGCCGCAGACGGAGTACAGTCTAGGGGGTCAGAGACTACAAACCTCACTCAAGGAAAAAGATCTTGGGGTGAGTATAACACCAGGCACATCTCCTGAAGCGCACATCAACCAAATAACTGCTGCAGCATATGGGCGCCTAGCAAACCTCAGAACAGCATTCCAACATCTTAATAAGGAATCGTTCAGGACCCTGTACACCGTATACGTTAGGCCCATATTGGAGTATGCGGCACCAGTTTGGAACCCACACCTAGCCAAGCACGTAAAGAAATTAGAGAAAGTGCAAAGGTTTGCAACAAGACTAGTCCCCCGAGCTAAGAGGTATGTCCTACGAGGAGAGGTTAAGGGGAAAACAACCTGACGACACTGGAGACAGGAGAGATAGGGGACATGATAACGACATACAAAATACTGAGAGGAATTGACAAGGTGGACAAAGACAGGATGCTCCAGAGATTGGACACAGTAACAAGGGGACACAGTTGGAAGTTGAAGACACAGATGAATCACAGGATGTTAGGAAGTATTTCTTCAGTCACAGAGTAGTCAGTAAGTGGAATAGTTTGGGAAGCGATGTAGTGGAGGCAGGATCCATACACAGTTTTAAGCAGAGGTATGATAAAGCTCACGGTTCAGAGAGAGTGACCTAGTAGCGATCAGTGAAGAGGCGGGGCCAGGAGCTCGGACTCGACCCCCGCAGCCTCAACTAGGTGAGTACAACTAGGTGAGTACACACACACACACACACACACGCACACACACACACACACACACACACACACACACACACACACACACACACACACACACACACACACACACACAGACACACACACCTAGGAAGGGCACTGCAATGGATCAGAGAATACCTGACAGGGAGGCAACAACGAGTCATGGTACGTAATGATGTATCACAGTGGGCACCTGTGACGAGCGGGGTCCCACAGGGGTCGGTCCTAGGCCAGTGCTATTTTTGGTATATGTGAACGACATGACG
>NC_069422.1:25161262-25218324 GCF_026875155.1 Cherax quadricarinatus
AGCGGTCAGTGAAAAGGCGGGGCCAGGAGCTGAGTCTCGACCCCTGCAACCACAATTAGGTAAGTACAATTAGGTGAGTACACACACACGTATATGTGAATGAAATGACGGAAGGGATAGATTCAGAAGCGTCCCAGTTTGCAGACGATGTGAAGCTAATGAGGAGAATTCAGTCAGATGAGGATCAGGCAGGACTTCTAAGGGACCTGGACAGGCTGCAAGCCTGGTCCAGCAACTGGCTCCTGGAGTTTAACCCCACCAAGTGCAAAATCATGAGTACAGGCTAGGGGGCCAAAGACTGCAAACATGACTCAAGGAAAAGGATCTTGGGGTGAGTATAATACCGAGAACATCTAAGGCGCACATCAACAAAATAACAAATACAGCATATGAGCGCCTGGCAAACCTAAGAACAGCGTTTCGACATCTCAGTAAGGAATCGTTCAAGACTCTGTACAGTGTACACCATGTATGTCAGACTCGTACTGGAGTACGCAGCACCAGTCTGGAACCCACACATGGTCAAGCACGTCAAGGAATTTGAGAAAGTCCAAAGTTTTGCAACAAGACTAGTCCCGGAGCTAAGGAGAATGTCCTACCAGGAAAGGTTAGGGGAAATCGACCTGACGACACTGAAGGACAGGAGAGATAGGGGGACATGATAACGGCATATAAAATACTGCAAGGAATTGACAAGGTGCACAAAGTCAGGATGTTCCAGAGATGGGACACAGCAACAAATGGTCACAGTTAGAAGCTGAAGACCCAGATGAGTCACAGGATGGTAGGAAATATTTCTTCAGTCATAGAGTTATCAGGAAGTGGAATAGTCTGGAAAGAGACGTAGTGGAGGCAGAATCCATACATAGTTTTAAGAAGAGGTATGATAAAGTTCAATGAGCGGGGAGAGAGTGGACCTAGTGGCTACCAGTGAAGAGGCGGGGGCCAAGAGTTAAGAATCGACCCCTGAAACCACAAGTAGGTGAGTACACACACACACACAAACACACACACACACACACACACACACACACACACACACACACACACACACCACACACACACACACACACACACACACACACACACACACACACACACACACAGCGGGTCAGTCCTGGGACCAGTGCTGTTCTTGGTATATGTGAATGACATGACGGAAGGGATAGACTCAGAAGTGTCCCTGTTTGCAGATGATGTGAAGTTAATGAGGAGAATCAAATTAGATGCGGATCAGACAGGACTACAAAGAGACCTGGACAGGCTGGACGTGTGGTCCAGCAACTGGCTCCCAGAATTTAACCCCGCCAAATTCTAAGTCATGAAGATCGGGGAAGGGCAAAGAAGACCGCAGACAGAGCATAGGCTAGGTGGCCAAAGACTGCAAACCTCACTCAAGGAGAAAGATCTTGGGGTGAGTATAATACCCAGCACATCTCCGGAAGCACACATTAACTAGATAACTGCTGCGGCATATGGGCGCCTGGCAAACCTGAGAATAGCGTTCCGATACCTCAGTAAGGAATCTTTCAAGACTCTATACACTGTGTACGTCAGGCCCATACTGTAGTATGCAGCACCGGTTTGGAACCCACACCTGGTCAAGCACGTCATGAAATTAGAGAAAGTGCAAAAGTTTGCAACAAGGCTTGTTCCAGAGGAAAGGGAAATGTCCTACGAAGAAAGGTTAAGGGTAATAGGCCTGACGACACTGGAGGACAGGAGGGTCAGGGGAGACATGATAACGACATACAAAATACTGCGTGGAATAGATAAGGTGGACAGAGACAGGATGTTCCAGAGAGGGGACACTGAAACAAGGGGTCGTCACAATTAAAAGTTGAAGACTCAGATGAGCCAAAATGATGTTAGGAAGTATTTCTTCAGCCACAGAGTTGTTAGGAAGTGGAATAGTCTGGCAAGTAATGTAGTGGAGACAGGAACCATACATAGTTTTAAGAAGAGGTATGATAAAGCTCATGGAGCAGGGAAACGGAAGACCCAGTAACGCTCAGTGAAGAGGCGGGGCCAGGAGCTGAGTATCAACCCCTGCAACCACAAATAGGTGAGTACACACACACAGACACATACACACACAGAAGAGTGGTGGAACACCTAGAAAGGAATGATCTCATCAACAGCAGCCAACATGGTTTCAGGGACGGGAAATCCTGTGTCACAAACCTACTGGAGTTCTATGACATGGTGACAGCAGTAAGACAAGAGAGAGAGAGAGGGGTGGGTGGATTGCATATTCTTGGACTGCAAGATGGCGTTTGAAACAGTTCCACACAAGAGGTTGGTGCAAAAACTGGAGGACCAAGCAGGGATAAGAGGGAAGGCACTACAATGGATCAGGGAATACTTGTCAGGAAGACAGCAACGAGTCATGGTACGTGGCGAGGTGTCAGAGTGGGCATCTGTGACCAGCGGGGTCCCACAGGGGTCAGTCCTAGGACCAGTACTGTTTCTGGTATTTGTGAACGACATGACGGAAGGAATAGACTCGGAGGTGTCCCTGTTTGCAGATGACGTGAAGTTGATGAGAAGAATTCACTCGATCGAAGACCAGGCAGAACTACAAAGGGATCTGGACAGGCTGCAGACCTGGTACAGCAATTGGCTCCTGGAGTTCAATCCCACCAAGTGCAAAGTCATGAAGATTGGGGAAGGGCAAAGAAGACCGCAGACGGAGTACAGTCTAGGGGGCCAGAGACTACAAACCTCACTCAAGGAAAAAGATCTTGGGGTGAGTATAACACCAGGCACATCTCCTGAAGCGCACATCAATCAAATAACTGCCGCAGCATATGGGCGCCTAGCAAACCTAAGAACAGCATTCCGACATCTTAATAAGGAATCGTTCAGAACCCTGTACACCGTGTACGTTAGGCCCATATTGGGGTATGCGGCACCAGTTTGGAACCCACACCTAGCCAAGCACGTAAAGAAACTAGAGAAAGTGCAGAGGTTTGCAACAAGACTAGTCCCAGAGCTAAGAGGTATGTCCTACGAGGAGAGGTTAAGGGAAATCAACCTGACGACACTGGAGGACAGGAGAGATAGGGGGGACATTATAACGACATACAAAATGCTGAGAGGAATTGACAAGGTGGACAAAGACAGGATGTTCCAGAGATTGGACACAGTAACAAGGGGACACAGTTGGAAGTTGAAGACACAGATGAATCACAGGGATGTTAGGAAGTATTTCTTCAGCCACAGAGTAGTCAGGAAGTGGAATAGTTTGGGAAGCGATGTAGTGGAGGCAGGATCCATACATAGCTTTAAGCAGAGGTATGATAAAGCTCACGGTTCAGGGAGAGTGACCTAGTAGCGATCAGTGAAGAGGCGGGGCCAGGAGCTGAGACTCGACCCTTGCAACCACAATTATATGAGTACAATTAGGTGAGTGTCTAATCGACATGGACAAAATGGTAACTAGCACTCACACACACACACACACACACACACACACACACACACACACACACACACACACTCACACACACATATCTGTAAGTCGTCCCTGTTGAAGGCACTTCGATGTTCACTTAGGCGGATCGAAAGATTTCTCCGTTTTCCCTACGTATTTCTTTGGACAGTGTCCACAGGAGATTGTGTGTAGACACTTGCTGTGTAAGTTAGAGGTGTGAGAACTCGCTTCGTGGTGAGGTCTTTGATGGAGGATGTATTCATGGTGGAAACACTGATGTTGCTATAGCAAGCATATGGCGGGTATTCGTGGCAACATCACCACACGGGATGTGGTAATGTTGCCAGAAGAAATTCACTATCCTCATTCCCATCACCGTTTTCTGGTTAGGATACGTTGACGATATCTTGTTAATTTTATCCCAGACTACTTAATATCCAGATCCTCCTCAACAGAATCAAAGCTGCAGAACCATCTGTAAAGTTTACACTGCGGCAGCATTGTTAACTTTACAGATGGTGTAGGCAGGGCTAGCGCGAGTAGGCAAGGCTAGCAGGGGCAGGCAGAGATAGGGAATCGAACCCTAGGCACTGTAGTTGTGAGTTGACTGATCTCACCAGTGAGCAACCTGAAGGAAAAGAGAGAGGTAAGAGGAGAGGCAGAGAGAGGAGAGAAGTAGGAGGAGAGAGGCAGAGGTGCAGAAAGGCAGGGAAAGAAGCAGGGGAGGATTGATAAGCAGGTGAACGCCTCAAGATGGCGCTGAAGATCACTTGCCAGAAGACAGTGTTGATGTATTGTTTCTGGCTGATACTGATCACGACACACACACACACACACACACACACACACACACACACACACACACACACACACACACACACACACACACACACACACACACACACACACACATACACACACATACATACACACACATACACACACACACATATACACATACACACACACACATACACACGCATGCACATACAACAGGCCTAGTGTCTAATCGACATGTGTCTAGGACAAAATGGTAACTAACTGTCACACACACACACATACTATCACACACACACACACACGCACACAGAGAAGAGGCGGGGTCAGGAGCTATGACTCGAGCCCTGCAACCACAAATAGGTGAGTAAATAGGTGAGTACACACACACACACACACACACACACACACACACACACACACACAAAGGTTGGACAAGGTTGTCCAATTGGACGAAGACCTACTTTGACTAGTGAATGGTACCACTATGACCCCACCTCCTGCTTCGCCTCACCTGACTACAGTATATAAGCCACGTCTAGGGCCCTATGCTGTACTTCCTACAAGATTGATGGACTGAACATATCGACTCCAGGCTGAGGGACTGATTACCTCAAACTCCTCCTCTCCTTACACCCTTCTGCTTTGTATTGGACTGATGAAACCACTGTGTGGCGAAACGTTTCCTGAATAAAGATTCCCATATGTTGCATAAGTGTCTCAATCTTCAGCTTGTCGGTTTTCTAAACCATTGATCACTTCTGTGTCCCTGAAACAATTTAAAACCCGGTTTATGACATTCAGCAGCAGTATGGGCTTAGAAACAGAAAATACAAAGAAGAATGGTGAAGAACAGGAGGAATTTGAGGTAGTCTTGGGATCTTAATACATGGAATTCATCACTTGCCTAACCCTTGGGCACGACCTACTTCCACACTGGACAAATGTGACACCACCTACTACTGCTGCATCTCTCCTGCCTGCAGTATATAAGCTACTTCTCTGCACATATGATGTATTCTTTTCAAGATTGATGGACTGACTACATCGATTCAAGACTGAGGGACTGATTACCTTAAACTCCTCCTGTTCTTCACCATTCTCCTTTGTATGGACTGATGAAGCCACGGTGTGGCGAAACGTTTCCTCTTTAAAAATACCCAAGTGTTGCACACGTGTCTAAGTTATCTATATACACACAAGTGAATATAAAAAATGGTATACAATACCAGAGGGTTGGTAGGTAAGACACATGGGCAACAATTAGGCAACTTTATTCCGAAACGTTTCGCCTACACAGTCGTTTTCTTCAATTGTCCAAGGACAACTCTTTCAAGTGAGAATTGTTGGACCTGAGAGGGACGTGACCTCCCAGTGACTACATTCTCTCTTCTGCCACTCTGCATCTCTCCTGCCGACAGTATGTAAGTCTCCACACTGTCGCTTGTGTTTACAGACTGTTTTAGACTATGGAACAAAACTTTTCTCCAGGCTGAGGGACTGACTACCTGAAATCTACGATTTCAAGGATGATGGACTGATTACATCGTCTTCACACCTCTACTGCTCCTGCCTACTTTCTGTACTCAACTGAAGAAACCTACTGCGTAGGGGAAACGTATCAGAATAAAAGTTTCCTAACTGTTGCCCATGTATCTTACCTACACAAGTATCGCCATCATACACACACAAGCACCTCCTGTGTTGTAACAACACACACACTAACCCACTGGTCAGATCAAAACAATATATTGTGTCCATTTTGGTATAACACGAGATTTGCATTTGTGTGTGTGTGTGTGTGTGTGTGTGTGTGTGTGTGTGTGTGTGTGTATGTATACTCACTTATTTGTGGTTGCAGGGGTCGAGACTCAGCTCCTGGCCCCGCCTCTTCACTGATCGCTACTAGGTCCTCACTTTCTGTGCTCCATGAGCTTTATCATACCTCGTCTTAAACCTATGTATGGTTCGTTCCTCCACTACATCACTTTCCAGACTATTCTACTTCCTGACAACTCTCTGACTGAAGAAATATTTCCTAACATCCCTTTGACTCATCTGAGTCTTCAATTTCCAAATGTGACCACTTGTTTCTGTGTCCCATCTCTGGAACATCCTGTCTCTGTCCACTTTATCTATTCCTCGCAATATTTTGTATGTCGTTATCATGTCTCCCCTAACCCTCCTGTCCTCCAGCGTCGTCAGGCCTATTACCCTTAACCTTTCTTCGTAGGACATTCCCTTTAGCTCTGGGACTAGCCTTGTTGCAAACCTTTGTACTTTCTCTAATTTCTTGACGTTCTTGACAAGGTGTGGGTTACAAACTGGAGCTGCATACTCCAGTATGGGCCAAACGTACACGGTGTACAGTGTCCTGAACGATTTCTTACCGAGGTATCGGAACGCTATTCTTAGGTTTTATTGGCGCCCATATGCTGCAGCAGTTATCTGGTTGATGTGTGCTTCCGGAGACGTGCTCGGTATTATACTCACCCCAGGAACTTTCTCCTTGAGTGAGGTTTGCAGTCTTTGGCCACCCAGCCTATACTCTGTCTGCGGTCTTCTTTGCCCTTCCCCGATCTTCATGACTTTGCATTTGGCTGGGTTAAATTCGAGTAGCCAGTTGCTGGACCACGAGTCCAGGATGTCCAGGTCTCTTTAGATTCCTGTCTGGTCCTCATCTGAGTTAATTCTTCTCATTAACTTTACATCATCTGCAAACAGGGACACTTCTGAGTCTATCCCTTCCGTCACGTCATTCACATATACCAAAAACAGCACTGGTCCTAGGACTGACCCCTGTGGAACCCCGCTCGTCACAGGCGCCCATTGTGATACCTCATCTCGTACCATGACTCGTTGTTGCCTCCCTGTCAGGTATTCTCTGATCCATTGCAATGCCCTTCCTGTTATACGCGACTGATCCTCCAGCTTCTGCACTAATCTTTTGTGAGGAACTGTGTCGAGGGCCACCCCATCCCTCCCTCTCGTGTCTTACTTCCGTTACCTTGTCATAAAACTCCAGGAGGTTTTTGACACAGGATTTGCCTTCCATGAACCCGTGCTGGTTGACATTATAATCTTGTTCCGTTCCAGGTTTGTTTGTTTGTTTGTTTGTTTGTTTGTTTGTTTGTGTGTGTGTGTGTGTGTGTGTGTGTGTGTGTGTGTGATATAGTAGTGGTAGCAGCAGTAGCAGTAGTAGTAGTAGTAGTAGTAGTAATAGTAGTAGTAGTAGTAGTAGTAGCAGCAGCAGTAGTAGTAGTAGTAGTAGTAGTAGTAGTAGTAGTAGTAGTAGTAGTAGTAGTAGTAGTAGTAGTAGTAGTAGTAGAATGAAGATTTTTATCATTTCTCAGGAAGGTCACATAGACAATGTAACTCACGTAAACACAAGTCTGGTATAATTCAAGAAAGAAATAGACAACATTCCCGCTCCTGCAACACCTGGACCAGATTCCTGGAATTCGTAATATCTAAAAAAAGTGCAGAACAGCACTAGCACGAGTATTCCTCCTTTGCAGAAAGGGCTTAGATCTAGTTGAAATACCAGATATCTTAAAGAGTGCAGACATAGCTGCTTTGCATAAGGGAAGCGGTAGAGCACTATCCAAAAAAAAAAAAAAAATTATAGACCAGTAACCCTAACATCCCACACTATGTCTTTGAAAGAGTGACGAGATGCCACGTTACAAATTTTATGGAACAGCGGAACCTGCACAATCCAGACCAACATGGTTGTACAAATGGAAGATCTTACCTATCACATATAGTATGTGTGCGTGTTTGTAGATACTGGCGAAAGCAAGAGAGAAAGAGAAGCGAGGAAAATTGAGAGGGAGGGAAAAGAGAGGGAGTAGAATGAGGAAGAAGAGATGGGGAAGAGAAGCGAGAGAAGAGAGAGAAAAAAGGGAGTCAATAAGAAAGGGAGAGGGAAGAGAAAGGGAAGGTGGAAGAGGGATGCATTTAATTTTCCCTCAACTAAATTACCCTCTTCCTTCATTTTTCCTCTTTGTCCATTTTTCTCCCCCCTTCCCCTCCCCACTTTCTCTCCATACCTGTTACCTTCCTCTTTCCATCCCTTGCCTCATATTCTCCATAGTCTTGCATTATTTTCTTACATCTGTGGACACAGACTGATGGCGAGGATCAGTCCAGAGTGATGACAGTGTCGCAGGTATACAAAATAACAAATATTCCAAAGTTGTGTTACTATCGTGTATACTTCATTATCCTGTATATTTTACTGTCTTGTATATTTCACAGGTTGCCCCTCGAAATATAGACACATATGCAGTATAATGAGATCCTTTATTGACAACGTTTCGCCCACCCAGTGGGCTTTATCAAGTCACAAACAGATCTATCTGGGTGGAAGGTACGTGAGTATTTACAGGATGCTAAAGGTAATTGATTTGTGGCCGCTTGCACCAAGATCCTATGAAATTTCTAAATTATTAACAAGGGTTTCCTTATTTGCCAGAATCAAGTCAAGCAGATTATTTCCCCTTATAGGTTCTGTCACAAACTACTTCAAAAAACAATCCTGAACTACTTCTAAGAAGTCATTAGATTCTAAATTCGCAGTCAAGAAATTCCAATCATTCTAGCTAAATTTAAAGTCTCCTAGAATTACAACATTATCGTGCCTTGTGGCCCTAACAATTTCCTCCCACAGTAGTCTTCCCCTGAAGCTGGTCCAGAGCGCAGTGTACCGTCATCCATCGGCTTCGTTTGGGCTTTCCCACAGCCAAGTTGATGGTAGACAAGGCTGAGGAGATGTGCCAGTACTGTCAGCACGTTGTCCAGCTGCCCCTAACACACTATCTTCTGGAGTGCGAAGTTACTGAGACACTCCGCAGGCAACTAGGAGTGATATTCCCTCCCGAACAGGACCCAGAGATGACTGAGGCCACTCTAGTGTACCATGGAGTCAACGAACCAGACAAGCTGTTACCTGTGATAACGACATATCCTCCTCCTCGCTAGTGTCCATAGTTAGGAGTACATATGGTGAGTCAGTACATATGGTGTTGTCGTTTATGAGATGCACCAGTTGAACTGACCAGAAGAGTGCTTGAGCAGCATATGTCGCATCATTGTAGAAACCTTTCTCCGTCGGGAGCCAGAGACGGGTCATCGCAAGATTGAGACCCGTGCCAGGACTACGGTCTTGGCGAACATTATACATAAATAGACCCCTTACTGTATTGAAGGAGGAATTGGATAGGCATCAAAAGTCGGTACCTGACCAGCTGGGCTGTGGTTCGTATGTCGGTTTGTGTGCGGCCAGCAGTAGCAACCTGGTTGATCAGGTCCTGATCCACCGGAAGGCTTGGTCACAGACCGGGCCGCGGGGGCGTTGACCCCCGAAACCCTCTACAGGTAGACTCCAGGTATACCACCAGACGAATCGTTCCTACCACCAGACAGGACGTCCCTACCACCAGACGGGACGTCCCTACCACCAGACGGGACGTCCCTACCACCAGACGGGACGTCCCTACCACCAGACAGGTAGCAGGATGACCTCTCAGGTCAGAGAGCCTTCTGCTTTACTATTCTCACCTCAGACACTTAGATAATGTATGATAATCCTGAGTCAAGAGAAAGTAACATACTTCTCAGCTGAGAATCTCGCTGGGAACTTCCAGTACCTCCCTTGTTCTTGTGCAACGAAATCTCTCTTCATTGTGTCCTCTCAGATTTTTGTGTTTTTGTATTTTTGTATTTTGAGTTGAAATGAAAATTTATTATTATTATTATTATTATTATTATTATTATTATTATTATTATTATTATTATTATTATTATTATTATTATTATTATTATTGTTATTATTATTATTGTTATTATTATTACTATTATTATTATTATTATCATTATTATTATTATCATCATCATCATCATCATCATTGTTATTGATATTACTATTATTATTGTTGTTTTTATTAGTGATATTCTTCTTTTTCTTCTTCTTCTTCTTCTTCTTATTATTATTATTATTATTATTATTATTATTATTATTATTATTATTGTTGTTGTTGTTGTTGTTGTTGTGGTTGTTGTTTTTCTTATTATTCATAGTATTATTTTTATTACTATTATTATTAGGGCAAGGAGGAATAACATCTTGTAGGAGTGAGGAACAATCGGTTGTGAGTGTGGGGGAAGTTCGTGAGGCAGTAGGTAAAATGAAAGGGGGTAAGGCAGCCGGGATTGATGGGATAAAGATAGAAATGTTAAAAGCAGGTGGGGATATAGTTTTGGAATGGTTGGTGCAATTATTTAATAAATGTATGGAAGAGGGTAAGGTACCTAGGGATTGGCAGAGAGCATGCATAGTTCCTTTGTATAAAGGTAAGGGAGACAAAAGAGTGTGCAAAAATTATAGGGGGATAAGTCTGTTGAGTATACCTGGTAAAGTGTATGGTAGAGTTATTATTGAAAGAATTAAGAGTAAGACGGAGAGTAGGATAGCAGATGAACAAGGAGGCTTTAGGAAAGGTAGGGGGTGTGTAGACCAAGTATTTACAGTGAAACACATAGGTGAACAGTATTTAGATAAGGTTAAAGAGGTTTTTGTGGCATTTATGGGTTGGAAAAAGGCATATGATAGGGTGGATAGGGGGCAATGTGGCAGATGTTGCAGGTGTATGGTATAGGAGGTAGATTACTGAAAAGCAGTGAAGAGTTTTTACGAGGATAGTGAGGCTCAGGTTAGAGCATGTAGGAAAGAGGGAGATTATTTCCCAGCAAAAGTAGGCATTAGACAAGGATATGTGATGTCACCGTGGTTGTTCGACATATTTATGGATGAGGTTGTAAGAGAAGTGAATGAGGGTCTTGGCAAGAGGTGTGGAGTTAAAAGATAAACAATCAAACACAAAGTGGGAGTTGTCATAGTTGCTCTTTGCTGATGACACTGTGCTTTTGGGAGATTCTGAGGTAAGGGGCAGGAGGTAGGAAGGCAGGAGGTAAGAAGGTAGGAGGTAAGGGGGCAGGAGGTAAGAAGGCAGGAGGTAAGGGGGCAGGAGGTAAGGGGGCAGGAGGTAAGGGGGCAGGAGGTAAGAAGGCAGGAGGTAGGGGCAGAAGGTAAGAAAGCAGGAGGTAAGGAGGCAGGAGGTAAGAAGGCAGGAGGTAAGGGGGCAGGAGGTAAGGGGGCAGGAGGTAAGAAGGCAGGAGGTAAGGAGGCAGGAGGTAAGAAGGCAGGAGGTAAGGGGGCAGGAGGTAAGGGGGCAGGAGGTAAGGAGGCAGGAGGTAAGGGGGCAGAAGGAAAGAAGGCAGGAGGTAAGAGGACATGAGGTACGAAGGCAGGAGGTAAGGGGGCAGGAGGTAAGAAGGTAGGAGGTAAGGGGGCAGGAGGTAAGAAGGCAGGAGGTAAGAAGGCAGGAGGTAAGGGGGCAGGAGGTAAGAGGGCAGGAGGTAAGGGGCAGGAGGTAAGAAGGCAGGAGGTAAGGAGGCAAGAGGTAAGGGGGCAGGAGGTAAGAAAGCAGGAGGTAAGGGGGCAGGAGGTAAGGGGGCAGGAGGCAAGAATGCAAGAGGTAAGGGGGCAGAAGGTAAGAAGGCAGGAGGTAAGGGGGCAGGAGGTAAGGGGGCAGGTGGTAAGGGGACAGGAGGTAAGGGGGCAGGAGGTAAGAAGGCAGGAGGTAAGGGGCAGAAGGTAAGAGGGCAGGAGGTAAGAAGGCAGGAGGTAAGGGGGCAGGAGGTAAGAAGGCGGGAGGTAAGGGGGCAGGAGGTAAGGGGACAGGAGGTAAGGGGGCAGGAGGTAAGAAGGCAGGAGGTAAGGGGGCAGGAGGTAATAGGGCAGGAGGTAAGAAGGCAGGAGGTAAGGGAGCAGGAGGTAATGGGGCATGAGGTAAGAAGGCAGGAGGTAAGGGGGCAGGAGGTAAGAAGGTAGGAGGTAAGGGGCAGGAGATAGGAAGGCAGGAGGTAAGGGGCAGGAGGTAAGAAGGCAGGAGGTAAGGGGGCAGGAGATAAGAAGGCAGGAGGTAAGGGGGCAGGAGGTAAGAGGGCAGGAGGTAAGAAGGCAGGAGGTAAGGGGGAAGGATGTAAGGGGGCAGGAGGTAAGAAGGCTGGAGGTAAGGGGACAGGAGGTAAGAAGGCAGGAGGTAAGGGGGCAGGAGGTAAGGGGGCAGGAGGTAAGAAGGCAGGAGGTAAGGGGGCAGGAGGTAAGGGGGCAGGAGGTAAGAGGGCAGGAGATAAGAAGGCAGGAGGTAAGGGGGCAGGAGGTAAGAAGGCAGGAGGTAAGGGGGCAGGAGATAAGAAGGCAGGAGGTAAGGGGACAGGAGGTAAGAAGGCAGGAAGTAAGGGGGCAGGAGGTAAGAAGGCAGGAGGTAAGGGGGCAGGAGGTAAGGGGGCAGGAGGTAAGAAGGTAGGAGGTAAGAAGGCAGGAGGTAAGGGGGCAGGAGGTAAGAAGGCAGGAGGTAAGGGGGCAGGAGGTAAGAAGGCAGGAGGTAAGGGGACAGGAGGTAAGAAGGCAGGAGGTAACGGGGCAGGAGGTAAGAAGGCAGGAGGTAAGGGGGCAGGAGGTAAGGGGGCAGGAGGTAAGAAGGCAGGAGGTAATGGGGCAGGAGGTAAGGGGGCAGGAGGTAAGGAGGCAGGAGGTAAGAGGGCAGGAGGTAAGAAGGCAGGAGGTAAGGGAGCAGGAGGTAAGGGGGCAGGAGGTAAGAAGGCAGGAGGTAATGGGGCAGGAGGTAAGAAGGCAGGAGGTAAGAAGGCAGGAGGTAAGAAGGCAGGAGGTAAGGGGGCAGGAGGTAAGAAGGCAGGAGGTAAGGGGGCAGGAGGTAAGAAGGCAGGAGGTAAGGGGGCAGGATGTAAGAGGGCAGGAGGTAAGGCGGCAGGAGGTAAGGAGGCAGGAGGTAAGAGGACAGGAGGTAAGAAGGCAGGAGGTAAGGGGCAGGAGGTAAGAAGGCAGGAGGTAAGGGGCAGGATGTAAGAGGGCAGGAGGTAAGGCGGCAGGAGGTAAGGAGGCAGGAGGTAAGAGGACAGGAGGTAAGGAGGCAGAAGGTAAGGGGGCAGAAGGAAAGAAGGCAGGAGATAAGAGGACAGGAGGTAAGAAGGCAGGAGGTAAGGAGGCAGGAGGTAAGGGGGCAGAAGGAAAGAAGGCAGGAGATAAGAGGACAGGAGGTAAGAAGGCAGGAGGTAAGGAGGCAGGAGGTAAGAAGGCAGGAGGTAAGGGGGCAGGAGGTAAGAAGGCAGGAGGTAAGGAGGCAGGAGGTAAGGGGGCAGAAGGAAAGAAGGCAGGAGATAAGAGGACAGGAGGTAAGAAGGCAGGAGGTAAGGGGGCAGGAGGTAAGAAGGCAGGAGGTAAGGGGGCAGGAGGTAAGAAGGCAGGAGGAAAAGAGGTAGGAGGTATGGGGATAAGGATGTAAGGGGGCAAGAGGTATGGAGGCAGGAGGTATGGAGGTAGGAGGTAGGAGGTAGGAGGTAGGAGGTAAAGATAGTATGGGAATGAAGGACGAATGGTTTGTCAGCTAACAGGAAAATTGTTTCCTGACTCGGATCTTAGTCATGTGATGACCCAGAGCTAGAGCTTTTGGTGTTGTGACTGAGTCCTTCCGCTGGCTTACTGGTCCACCCTTTTAAAAACGATGGTTATAATTATAACCATTTTAGAAGTATGGTGAGGGAAGGAGAGGGTGGCGGTGCAGGGATGATGTCAGGCAGGTAACTAGCTGGTGAGGTGATGCTGGAGGAACACGGAAATTATGACACAACTGAGGCAGCGTCAGGCTTCACGACCTACCCACGACAGGCAACACAGTTGATCAATCAATCTGTTGGGAAGGGCCTCTGCTGCCCAGGAACGGTGAGACAGTGCCTTGGAAGATGTGGTTATTTCTTTCACAAAGAGACCGGTGGCTTCTATTAATCCAAGAAATTCCCACAAATAAATTCAGATTTTTCAGAAAAGTTTGAAACTGTTTTCAGACACTTTTGAAGTTTTATCAACATTATGGAAACAAATAACAGATCTGATGTTCTGCTGTGCGGAATCAAATAGATTACCACAACTTTTAAATCAAACTGTTCTCTACACTGTACTTTAAGGGGGAAATCATGAATAATATCGTCCCGGTCATTGTCCTGTCATAATGACCAGGTACCTACTACAGGGTGAACCTAGCGTCAGGTACCTACTACAGGGTGAACCTAGCGTCAGGTTGCTCCACCCTGCCACAACCACCTGTCACTAGGGACCTTATCTTATTACATTAGAAAAACAAGAGAGATTTTCAAGTCTTCAACACGATAATAAACTCGGGATAAAAACTAATTGCACTTTCTCTAGTTCCCCGTCCTACTAGCCCCCCACTCCCCCCCCCCCAAAAAAAAAAAGATATGTATATATATACTTGTATTTATAAAAAACTATTCAGTGTTTGCAAGTTTTTGTTTGTGTGGACGCGTGTTGGTTTAAGATGATACTTAGAGGCTTGAGTTTACATCACGAAACACACACACACGCACACACACACACACACACACACACACACACACACACACACACACACACACACACACACACACAAACACACACACACACACACACACACACACACACACACACACACACACACACACACACACACACAAACACACACACACACACACACACACACACACACACACACACACACACACACACACACACACACACACACACACACACAGGCTCGAATTATACATGTTTTTGCACCTCTCAAAAACTTACTAGAGTAAGGTAAAAAATAAACTTGATCACATTTGATCGTGAATATCCCTTGAAAGGTTTAATAGAACTTGCGGAGAGTTTTAACAAGATCTCAGCAGCTCGTTGGCGGACTTATGGTCTGTAGATAAGTGTGGAACATGTTAGGAACCTGCAAACCTACTTAACTGGTCTCTCTCACTTTCACCCTTCCTCTGTTTCTACGTCTGAGTTATTCTCTCTCTCTCTCTCTCTCTCTCACCCCCCCCCCACACACACCTCAAGTAGTTATTCAGACAGTAAACAAACAGTAAAAGCTAGCAAAAACAGGTGCTTGTTTAAAATATTATATTGTCTCCACAGGTTTTTCAACCTTCCACCGTCACCACAACAGCCACCATCAAAACCACAACCATTACAACTACTAATCACCACAGCTACCATCACCACAACCCACATTATCAAAACCGCCATTAACACAACCACCATTGTCACACACTAAAACAACCACGATTACTAAACTACTATTGTAACAGACGAGAGTGGTTCAGGTGCTGGAACTCTGTGAGAAGATTGTCTTACATCAACAGACAACAGAACCTA
Source organism: Cherax quadricarinatus (assembly GCF_026875155.1). Classification (NCBI taxonomy): domain Eukaryota; kingdom Metazoa; phylum Arthropoda; class Malacostraca; order Decapoda; family Parastacidae; genus Cherax; species Cherax quadricarinatus. The sequence continues at coordinate 25,176,766 of NC_069422.1, forward strand.
CCAGAAATGAAAATACTCTAAATTTAATATTCACGAACAAAAATGAGCTAATCAGAGATAATCTCAAATATAATGAACTCCGATCATAACTTTAGTGAAACAGAAAGAAACCTAAATCCATGTGTAGAGAACCTACCATAGAGCCAACTTCAACACTCGAGAGAACTGAATGGGACAAAATACAGAGGTATTGGACATTCCCTGAGGAAAGGTTGTGAGCACCGTAACCCTCATCAGTGTATGAAAACGTTGAATGCAGAAGTATACTTGGTCTGTATAAGTATATATTATTGAGAAAGCCTACAGGGAGATAAAATATTTAAAGATAATGTTGAAAAATATACAGAAGACAAAGGATTGTCGAATTGCTTAAAATAAGCATAAATCATCGCAAAGTCAGTCTACACCTGAGAGAACAATATGAATCAGTGTTCAGCAGTCAACTAAGTGACAAATAATTTATTCAGCAAAAAAACCCTACATCCCTCAAAATTCGAAAGGAAACAGAAAAAAACAAGCACAAGCAGCACCTGGGCCCGATTCACAAAGAAGTGCACATCACTAGTACAGACACTTGGATTCTTTGGGGAAAAGAGTTTGGATCTGAGTGAAACTCTTGAGGGTTTTAAAAAGTGCAGACAACTTATGCACAAATACTCATCAGTAGTATTAACATCACACACTTGACTTTGAAAAGGTGGTGAGATGCAGACTTACTAAGTTTATGGAAAAATATAATTTAAAACAAATGAACATGGATTAAGAGCTGGAATATCATGCTTGTCAAAATAATTAGATCAGTATGATAAAATTACGGAGGATTTGGAACAAACCCAAAATGTTGATGTCGTCTATGAGGATTTTGCAGAGATATTTGACCAGTGCGATCGTGGAGTGATGCAACATTGAACGTCAATAATTATAACAGGAAAAAGTAGGGAAAAGGATATTCATTTTTCTAACAAACAGAACACAAAGTAGCAACCCAAAATCTACCCAAGTCCAACCTAGAAGCTGCAGCTCAACACCCTCAGCAGCCTAGGAGCTGCAGCTCAACACCCTTAGCAGCCTAGGAGCTGCAGCTCAACACCCTCAGCAGCCTAGAAGCTGCAGCTCAACACCCTCAGCAACCTAGAAGCTGCAGCTCAACACCCTCAGGGAGCCTAGAAGCTGCAGCTCAACACCCTCAGCAGCCTAGAAGCTGCAGCTCAACACCCTCAGCAGCCTAGGAGCTGCAGCTCAACACCCTCAGCAGCCTAGAAGCTGCAGCTCAACACCCTCAGCAGCCTAGGAGCTGCAGCTCAACACCCTCAGCAGCCTAGGAGCTGCAGCTCAACACCCTCAGCAGCCTAGAAGCTGCAGCTCAACACCCTCAGCAGCCTAGGAGCTGCAACTCAACACCCTCAGCAGCCTAGAAGCTGTAGCTCAACACCCTCAGCAGCCTAGGAGCTGCAGCTCAACACCCTCAGCAGCCTAGGAGCTGCAGCTCAACACCCTCAGCAACCTAGAAGCTGCAGCTCAACACCCTTAGCAGCCTAGGAGCTGCAGCTCAACACTCTCAGCAGCCTAGGAGCTGCAGCTCAACACCCTCAGCAGCCTAGGAGCTGCAGCTCAACACCCTCAGCAACCTAGAAGCTGCAGCAAAACACCCTTAGCAGCCTAGGAGCTGCAGCTCAACACTCTCAGCAACCTAGAAGCTGCAGCTCAACACCCTCAGCAGCCTAGGAGCTGCAGCTCAACACCCTCAGCAGCCTAGAAGCTGCAGCTCAACACCCTCAGCAGCCTAGAAGCTGCAGCTCAACACCCTCAGCAGCCTAGAAGCTGCAGCTCAACACCCTCAGCAGCCTAGAAGCTGCAGCTCAAAAACCCTCAGCAGCCTAGGACCTGCAGCTCAACACCCTCAGCAGCCTAGGGAAACTGCAGCTCAACACCCTCAGCAGCCTAGGAGCTGCAGCTCAACACCCTCAGCAGCCTAGAAGCTGCAGCTCAACACCCTCAGCAGCCTAAAAGCTGCAGCTCAACACCCTCAGCAGCCTAGGAGCTGCAGCTCAACACCCTCAGCAACCTAGAAGCTGCAGCTCAACACCCTTAGCAGCCTAGGAGCTGCAGCTCAACACTCTCAGCAACCTAGAAGCTGCAGCTCAACACCCTCAGCAGCCTAGGAGCTGCAGCTCACACACCCTCAGCAACCTAGAAGCTGCAGCTCAACACCCTTAGCAGCCTAGGAGCTGCAGCTCAACACTCTCAGCAACCTAGAAGCTGCAGCTCAACACCCTCAGCAGCCTAGGAGCTGCAGCTCAACACCCTCAGCAACCTAGAAGCTGCAGCTCAACACCCTTAGCAGCCTAGGAGCTGCAGCTCAACACTCTCAGCAACTTAGAAGCTGCAGCTCAACACCCTCAGCAGCCTAGGAGCTGCAGCTCAACACCCTCAGCAACCTAGAAGCTGCAGCTCAACACCCTTAGCAGCCTAGGAGCTGCAGCTCAACACCCTCAGCAGCCTAGGAGCTGCAGCTCAACACCCTAAGCAGCCTAGAAGCTGCAGCTCAACACCCTCAGCAGCCTAGAAGCTGCAGCTCAACACTCTCAGCAGCCTAGGAGCTGCAGCTCAACACCCTCAGCAGCCTAGAAGCTGCAGCTCAACACCCTCAGCAACCTAGGAGCTGCAGCTCAACACCCTCAGCAGCCTAGGAGCTGCAGCTCAACACCCTCAGCAGCCTAGGAGCAGCAGCTCAACACCCTCAGCAACCTTTGAAGCTGCAGCTCAACACCCTTAGCAGCCTAGGAGCTGCAGCTCAACACTCTCAGCAACCTAGAAGCTGCAGCTCAACACCCTCAGCAGCCTAGGAGCTGCAGCTCAACACCCTCAGCAACCTAGAAGCTGCAGCTCAACACCCTTAGCAGCCTAGGAGCTGCAGCTCAACACCCTCAGCAGCCTAGGAGCTGCAGCTCAACACCCTAAGCTGCCTAGAAGCTGCAGCTCAACACCCTCAGCAGCCTAGGAGCTGCAGCTCAACACCCTCAGCAGCCTAGAAGCTGCAGCTCAACACCCTCAGCAGCCTAGGAGCTGCAGCTCAACACCCTCAGCAGCCTAGAAGCTGCAGCTCAACACCCTCAGCAACCTAGGAGCTGCAGCTCAACACCCTCAGCAGCCTAGGAGCTGCAGTCAACACCCTCAGCAAACCTAGGAGCTGCAGCTCAACACCCTCAGCAGCCTAGAAGCTGCAGCTCAACACCCTAAGCAGCCTATGAGCTGCAGCTCAACACCCTCAGCAGCCTAGAAGCTGCAGCTCAACACCCTCAGCAGCCTAGAAGCTGCAGCTCAACACCCTCAGCAGCCTAGGAGCTGCAGCTCAACACCCTCAGCAGCCTAGGAGCTGCAGCTCAACACCCTCAGCAGCCTAGAAGCTGCAGCTCAACACCCTAAGCAGCCTAGGAGCTGCAGCTCAACACCCTCAGCAGCCTAGAAGCTGCAGCTCAACCCCCCTCAGCAGCCTAGAAGCTGCAGCTCACACCCTCAGCAGCCTAGAAGCTGCAGCTCAACACCCTCAGCAGCATAGGAGCTGCAGCTCAACGCTCTCAGCAGCCTAGAAGCTGCAGCTCAACATCCTCAGCAGCCTAGGAGCTGCAGCTCAACACCCTCAGCAACCTAGAAGCTGCAGCTCAACACCCTCAGCAGCCTAGGAGCTGCAGCTCAACACCCTCAGCAGCCTAGGAGCTGCAGCTCAACACCCTCAGCAACCTAGAAGCTGCAGCTCAACACTCTTAGCAGCCTAGGAGCTGCAGCTCAACACTCTCAGCAACCTAGAAGCTGCAGCTCAACACCGTCAGCAGCCTAGGAGCTGCAGCTCAACACCCTCAGCAACCTAGAAGCTGCAGCTCAACACCCTTAGCAGCTTAGGAGCTGCAGCTCAACACCCTCAGCAGCCTAGGAGCTGAAGCTCAACACCCTAAGCAGCCTAGAAGCTGCAGCTCAACACCCTCAGCAGCCTAGAAGCTGCAGCTCAACACTCTCAGCAGCCTAGGAGCTGCAGCTCAACACCCTCAGCAGCCTAGAAGCTGCAGCTCAACACCCTCAGCAACCTAGGAGCTGCAGCTCAACACCCTCAGCAGCCTAGGAGCTGCAGCTCAACACCCTCAGCAACCTAGGAGCTGCAGCTCAACACCCTCAGCAACCTTTGAAGCTGCAGCTCAAACACCCTTAGCGCCTAGGAGCTGCAGCTCAACACTCTCAGCAACCTAGAAGCTGCAGCTCAACACCCTCAGCAGCCTAGGAGCTGCAGCTCAACACCCTCAGCAGCCTAGGAGCTGCAGCTCAACACCCTAAGCAGCCTAGAAGCTGCAGCTCAACACCCTCAGCAGCCTAGGAGCTGCAGCTCAACACCCTCAGCAGCCTAGAAGCTGCAGCTCAACACCCTCAGCAACCTAGGAGCTGCAGCTCAACACCCTCAGCAGCCTAGGAGCTGCAGCTCAACACCCTCAGCAGCCTAGGAGCTGCAGCTCAACACCCTCAGCAGCCTAGGAGCTGCAGCTCAACACCCTAAGCAGCCTAGGAGCTGCAGCTCAACACCCTCAGCAGCCTAGAAGCTGCAGCTCAACACCCTCAGCAGCCTAGAAGCTGCAGCTCAACCCCTCAGCAGCCTAGGAGCTGCAGCTCAACACCCTCAGCAGCCTAGGAGCTGCAGCTCAACACCCTCAGCAGCCTAGAAGCTGCAGCTAAACACCCTCAGCAGCCTAGAAGCTGCAGCTCAACAAACCCCCAGCAGCCTAGAAGCTGCAGCTCAAAAACCCTCAGCAGCATAGGAGCTGCAGCTCAACGCTCTCAGCAGCCTAGAAGCTGCAGCTCAACATCCTCAGCAGCCTAGGAGCTGCAGCTCAACACCCTCAGCAACCTAGAAGCTGCAGCTCAACACCCTTAGCAGCCTAGGAGCTGCAGCTCAACACTCTCAGCAACCTAGAAGCTGCAGCTCAACACCCTCAGCAGCCTAGGAGCTGCAGCTCAACACCCTCAGCAACCTAGAAGCTGCAGCTCAACACCCTTAGCAGCCTAGGAGCTGCAGCTCAACACCCTCAGCAGCCTAGGAGCTGCAGCTCAACACCCTAAGCAGCCTAGAAGCTGCAGCTCAACACCCTCAGCAGCCTAGAAGCTGCAGCTCAACACTCTCAGCAGCCTAGGAGCTGCAGCTCAACACCCTCAGCAGCCTAGAAGCTGCAGCTCAACACCCTCAGCAACCTAGGAGCTGCAGCGCAACACCCTCAGCAGCCTAGGAGCTGCAGCTCAACACCCTCAGCAGCCTAGGAGCTGCAGCTCAACACCCTCAGCAAACCTTTTAAGCTGCAGCTCAACACCCTTAGCAGCCTAGGAGCTGCAGCTCAACACTCTCAGCAACCTAGAAGCTGCAGCTCAACACCCTCAGCAGCCTAGGAGCTGCAGCTCAACACCCTCAGCAACCTAGAAGCTGCAGCCTCAACACCCTTAGCAGCCTAGGAGCTGCAGCTCAACACCCTCAGCACCTAGGAGCTGCAGCTCAAAAACCCTAAGCAGCCTAGAAGCTGCAGCTCAACACCCTCAGCAGCCTAGGAGCTGCAGCTCAACACCCTCAGCAGCCTAGAAGCTGCAGCTCAACACCCTCAGCAGCCTAGGAGCTGCAGCTCAACACAAACCCCCAGCAGCCTAGAAGCTGCAGCTCAACACCCTCAGCAACCTAGGAGCTGCAGCTCAACACCCTCAGCAGCCTAGGAGCTGCAGCTCAACACCCTCAGCAGCCTAGGAGCTGCAGCTCAACACCCTCAGCAGCCTAGAAGCTGCAGCTCAACACCCTAAGCAGCCTAGGAGCTGCAGCTCAACACCCTCAGCAGCCTAGAAGCTGCAGCTCAACACCCTCAGCAGCCTAGAAGCTGCAGCTCAACACCCTCAGCAGCCTAGGAGCTGCAGCTCAACACCCTCAGCAGCCTAGGAGTTGCAGCTCAACACCCTCAGCAGCCTAGAAGCTGCAGCTCAACACCCTAAGCAGCCTAGGAGCTGCAGCTCAACACCCTCAGCAGCCTAGAAGCTGCAGCTCAACACCCTCAGCAGCCTAGAAGCTGCAGCTCAACACCCTCAGCAGCCTAGGAGCTGCAGCTCAACACCCTCAGCAGCAGAAGCTGCAGCTCAACACCCTCAGCAGCCTAGAAGCTGCAGCTCAACACCCTCAGCAGCCTAGAAGCTGCAGCTCAACACCCTCAGCCAGCATAGGAGCTGCAGCTCAACGCTCTCAGCAGCCTAGAAGCTGCAGCTCAACATCCTCAGCAGCCTAGGAGCTGCAGCTCAAACACCCTCAGCAACCTAGAAGCTGCAGCTCAACACCCTCAGCACCTAGGAGCTGCAGCTCAACACCCTCAGCAGCCTAGGAGCTGCAGCTCAACACCCTCAGCAACCTAGAAGCTGCAGTTCAACATCCTCAGCAGCCTAGGAGCTGCAGCTCAACACCCTCAGCAACCTAGAAGCTGCAGCTCAACATCCTCAGCAGCCTAGAGCTGCAGCTCAACAACCTCAGCTCAACACCTAGAAGCTGCAGCTCAACACCCTTAGCAGCAACTAGGAGCTGCAGCTCAACACCCTCAGCAACCTAGAAGCTGCAGCTCAACACCCTCAGCAGCCTAGGAGCTGCAGCTCAACACCCTCAGCAGCCTAGAAGCTGCAGCTCAACACCCTCAGCAGCCTAGAAGCTGCAGCTCAACACTCTCAGCAGCCTAGGAGCTGCAGCTCAACACCCTCAGCAGCCTAGAAGCTGCAGCTCAACACCCTCAGCAACCTAGGAGCTGCAGCTCAACACCCTCAGCAGCCTAGGAGCTGCAGCTCAAACACCCTCAGCAGCCTAGGAGCTGCAGCTCAACACCCTCAGCAATCTTTGAAGCTGCGCTCAACACCCTTAGCAGCCTAGGAGCTGCAGCTCAACCACTCTCAGCAACCTAGAAGCTGCAGCTCAACACCCTCAGCAGCCTAGGAGCTGCAGCTCAACACCCTCAGCAACCTAGAAGCTGCAGCTCAACACCCCTTTGCAGCCTAGGACTGCAGCTCAACACCCTCAGCAGCCTAGGAGCTGCAGCTCAACACCCTAAGCAGCCTAGAAGCTGCAGCTCAACACCCTCAGCAGCCTAGGAGCTGCAGCTCAACACCCTCAGCAGCCTAGAAGCTGCAGCTCAACACCCTCAGCAGCCTAGGAGCTGCAGCTCAACACCCTCAGCAGCCTAGAAGCTGCAGCTCAACACCCTCAGCAACCTAGGAGCTGCAGCTCAAACACCCTCAGCACCTAGGAGCTGCAGCTCAACACCCTCAGCAGCCTAGGAGCTGCAGATCAACACCCTCAGCAGCCTAGAAGCTGCAGCTCAACACCCTACCCTAAGCAGCCTAGGAGCTGCAGCTCAACACCCTCAGCAGCCTAGAAGCTGCAGCTCAACACCCTCAGCAGCCTAGAAGCTGCAGCTCAACACCCTCAGCAGCCTAGGAGCTGCAGCTCAACACCCTCAGCAGCCTAGGAGCTGCAGCTCAACACCCTCAGCAGCCTAGAAGCTGCAGCTCAACACCCTAAGCAGCCTAGGAGCTGCAGCTCAACACCCTCAGCAGCCTAGAAGCTGCAGCTCAACACCCTCAGCAGCCTAGAAGCTGCAGCTCAACACCCTCAGCAGCCTAGAAGCTGCAGCTCAACACCCTCAGCAGCATAGGAGCTGCAGCTCAACGATCTCAGCAGCCTAGAAGCTGCAGCTCAACATCCTCAGCAGCCTAGGAGCTGCAGCTCAACACCCTCAGCAGCCTAGAAGCTGCAGCTCAACACCCTCAGCAGCCTAGGAGCTGCAGCTCAACACCCTCAGCAGCCTAGGAGCTGCAGCTCAACACCCTCAGCAACCTAGAAGCTGCAGCTCAACACTCTTAAACAGCCTAGAGCTGCAGCTCAACACTCTCAGCAACCTAGAAGCTGCAGCTCAACACCCTCAGCAGCCTAGGAGCTGCAGCTCAACACCCTCAGCAACCTAGAAGCTGCAGCTCAACACCCTTAGCAGCCTAGGAGCTGCAGCTCAACACCCTCAGCAGCCTAGGAGCTGAAGCTCAACACCCTAAGCAGCCTAAAAGCTGCAGCTCAACACCCTCAGCAGCCTAGAAGCTGCAGCTCAACACTCTCAGCAGCCTAGGAGCTGCAGCTCAAAAAACCCTCAGCAGCCTAGAAGCTGCAGCTCAACACCCTCAGCAACCTAGGAGCTGCAGCTCAACACCCTCAGCAGCCTAGGAGCTGCAGCTCAACACCCTCAGCAACCTAGGAGCTGCAGCTCAACACCCTCAGCAACCTTTGAAGCTGCAGCTCATCACCCTTAGCAGCCTAGGAGCTGCAGCTCAACACTCTCAGCAACCTAGAAGCTGCAGCTCAACACCCTCAGCAGCCTAGGAGCTGCAGCTCAACACCCTCAGCAGCCTAGGAGCTGCAGCTCAACACCCTAAGCAGCCTAGAAGCTGCAGCTCAACACCCTCAGCAGCCTAGGAGCTGCAGCTCAACACCCTCAGCAGCCTAGAAGCTGCAGCTCAACACCCTCAGCAAACCCAGGAGCTGCAGCTCAACACCCTCAGCAGCCTAGGAGCTGCAGCTCAACACCCTCAGCAGCCTAGGAGCTGCAGCTCAACACCCTCAGCAGCCTAGGAGCTGCAGCTGAACACCCTAAGCAGCCTAGGAGCTGCAGCTCAACACCCTCAGCAGCCTAGAAGCTGCAGCTCAACACCCTCATCAGCCTAGAAGCTGCAGCTCAACACCCTCAGCAGCCTAGGAGCTGCAGCTCAACACCCTCAGCAGCCTAGGAGCTGCAGCTCAAAACCCTCAGCAGCCTAGAAGCTGCAGCTCAACACCCTCAGCAACCTAGGAGCTGCAGCTCAACACCCTCAGCAGCCTAGAAGCTGCAGCTCAACACCCTCAGCAGCCTAGAAGCTGCAGCTCAACACCCTCAGCAGCCTAGAAGCTGCAGCTCAACACCCTCAGCAGCATAGGAGCTGCAGCTCAACGCTCTCAGCAGCCTAGAAGCTGCAGCTCAACATCCTCAGCAGCCTAGGAGCTGCAGCTCAACACCCTCATCAACCTAGAAGCTGCAGCTCAACACCCTCAGCAGCCTAGGAGCTGCAGCTCAACACCCTCAGCAGCCTAGGAGCTGCAGCTCAACACCCTCAGCAACCTAGAAGCTGCAGCTCAACACCCTTAGCAGCCTAGGAGCTGCAGCTCAACACTCTCAGCAACCTAGAAGCTGCAGCTCAACACCCCCAGCAGCCTAGGAGCTGCAAACTCAACACCCTCAGCAACCTAGAAGCTGCAGCTCAACACCCTTAGCAGCCTAGGAGCTGCAGCTCAACACCCTCAGCAGCCTAGGAGCTGCAGCTCAACACCCTAAGCAGCCTAGAAGCTGCAGCTCAACACCCTCAGCAGCCTAGAAGCTGCAGCTCAACACTCTCAGCAGCCTAGGAGCTGCAGCTCAACACCCTCAGCAGCCTAGAAGCTGCAGCTCAACACCCTCAGCAACCTAGGAGCTGCAGCTCAACACCCTCAGCAGCCTAGGAGCTGCAGCTCAACACCCTCAGCAGCCTAGGAGCTGCAGCTCAACACCCTCAGCAACCTTTGAAGCTGCAGCTCAACACCCTTAGCAGCCTAGGAGCTGCAGCTCAACACTCTCAGCAACCTAGAAGCTGCAGCTCAACACCCTCAGCAGCCTAGGAGCTGCAGCTCAACACCCTCAGCAACCTAGAAGCTGCAGCTCAACACCCTTAGCAGCCTAGGAGCTGCAGCTCAACACCCTCAGCAGCCTAGGAGCTGCAGCTCAACACCCTAAGCAGCCTAGAAGCTGCAGCTCAACACCCTCAGCAGCCTAGGAGCTGCAGCTCAACACCCTCAGCAGCCTAGAAGCTGCAGCTCAACAAACCCCCAGCAGCCTAGGAGCTGCAGCTCAACACCCTCAGCAGCCTAGAAGCTGCAGCTCAACACCCTCAGCAACCTAGGAGCTGCAGCTCAACACCCTCAGCAGCCTAGGAGCTGCAGCCAACAACCTCAGCAGCCTAGGACTGCAGCTCAACACCCTCAGCCAGCCTAGAAGCTGCAGCTCAACACCCTAAGCAGCCTAGGAGCTGCAGCTCAACACCCTCAGCAGCCTAGAAGCTGCAGCTCAACACCCTCAGCAGCCTAGAAGCTGCAGCTCAACACCCTCACAGCCTAGGAGCTGCAGCTCAACACCCTCAGCAGCCTAGGAGCTGCAGCTCAACACCCTCAGCAGCCTAGAAGCTGCAGCTCAACACCCTAAGCAGCCTAGGAGCTGCAGCTCAACACCCTCAGCAGCCTAGAAGCTGCAGCTCAACACCTCAGCAGCCTAGAAGCTGCAGCTCAACACCCTCAGCAGCCTAGGAGCTGCAGCTCAACACCCTCAGCAGCCTAGAAGCTGCAGCTCAACACCCTCAGCAGCCTAGAAGCTGCAGCTCAACACCCTCAGCAGCCTAGAAGCTGCAGCTCAACACCCTCAGCAGCATAGGAGCTGCAGCTCAACGCTCTCAGCAGCCTAGAAGCTGCAGCTCAAAAATCCTCAGCAGCCTAGGAGCTGCAGCTCAACACCCTCAGCAACCTAGAAGCTGCAGCTCAACACCCTCAGCAGCCTAGGAGCTGCAGCTCAACACCCTCAGCAGCCTAGGAGCTGCAGCTCAACACCCTCAGCAACCTAGAAGCTGCAGCTCAACATCCTCAGCAGCCTAGGAGCTGCAGCTCAACACCCTCAGCAACCTAGAAGCTGCAGCTCAACATCCTCAGCAGCCTAGGAGCTGCAGCTCCCAACACCCTCAGCAACCTAGAAGCTGCAGCTCAACACCCTTAGCAGCCTAGGAGCTGCAGCTCAACACCCTCAGCAACCTAGAAGCTGCAGCTCAACACCCTCAGCAGCCTAGGAGCTGCAGCTCAACACCCTCAGCAGCCTAGAAGCTGCAGCTCAACCCTCAGCAACCTAGAAGCTGCAGCTCAACACCCTCAGCAGCCTAGGAGCTGCAGCTCAACACCCTCAGCAGCCTAGGAGCTGCAGCTCAACACCCTCAGCAGCCTAGGAGCTGCAGCTCAACACCCTCAGCAGCCTAGGAGCTGCAGCTCAACACCCTCAGCAGCCAAGGAGCTGCAGCTCAACACCCTCAGCAGCCTAGAAGCTGCAGCTCAACACCCTCAGCAGCCTAGAAGCTGCAGCTCAACACCCTCAGCAGCCTAGAAGCTGCAGCTCAACACCCTAAGCAGCCTAGGAGCTGCAGCTCAACACCCTCAGCAGCCTAGAAGCTGCAGCTCAACACCCTCAGCAGCCTAGAAGCTGCAGCTCAACACCCTCAGCAGCCTAGGAGCTGCAGCTCAAAAACCCTCAGCAGCCTAGAAGCTGCAGCTCAACACCTCAGCAGCCAAGAAGCTGCAGCTCAAACAAACCCCCAGCAGCCTAGAAGCTGCAGCTCAACACCCTCAGCAGCCTAGGAGCTGCAGCTCAACGCTCTCAGCAGCCTAGAAGCTGCAGCTCAACATCCTCAGCAGCCTAGGAGCTGCAGCTCAACACCCTCAGCAACCTAGAAGCTGCAGCTCAACACCCTCAGCAGCCTAGGAGTTGCAGCTCAACACCCTCAGCAGCCTAGGAGCTGCAGCTCAACACCCTCAGCAACCTAGAAGCTGCAGCTCAACATCCTCAGCAGCCTAAGAGCTGCAGCTCAGCACCCTCAGCAACCTAGAAGCTGCAGCTCAACACCCTCAGCAGCCTAGGAGCTGCAGCTCAACACCCTCAGCAACCTAGAAGCTGCAGCTCAACATCCTCAGCAGCCTAGGAGCTGCAGCTCAACACCCTCAGCAGCCTAGAAGCTGCAGCTCAACACCCTCAGCAACCTAGAAGCTGCAGCTCAACATCCTCAGCAGCCTAGGAGCTGCAGCTCAACACCCTCAGCAGCCTAGAAGCTGCAGCTCAACACCCTCAGCAACCTAGAAGCTGCAGCTCAACACCCTCAGCAACCTAGAAGCTGCAGCTCAACACCCTCAGCAACCTAGAAGCTGCAGCTCAACACCCTCAGCAGCCTAGGAGCTGCAGCTCAACACTCTCAGCAACCTAGAAGCTGCAGCTTAACACTCTCAGCAACCTAGAAGCTGCAGCTCAACACCCTCAGCAACCTAGAAGCTGCAGCTCAACACCCTCAGCAGCCTAGAAGCTGCAGCTCAACACCCTCAGCAGCCTAGGAGCTGCAGTTCAACACCCTCAGCAGCCTAGAAGCTGTAGCTCAACATCCTCAGCAGCCTAGGAGCTGTAGCTCAACATCTTCAGCAGCCTAGGAGCTGGAACCCAGCCCAGCCAAACACTGAAGAAAATATGACACCACTCAGAATCTCAGGCGAGTATGTTACATTTTATTCAGTGTTCGTCACACAACCATTTGTCATGCCCTCGTGACCAGTGAGCTGGCACTTCAGAGTGTAGCAGTTCTGGGGCCCACTGTTGCGCTTGTTGTCCGGTTCAAACCACCAATCACTTGGAAGTCGACTTCTCCAGCTAAGGTGACGTCAATGCCCACCTGGCTGGGTGGCAGACTTCGGCGAACACTGGTCGTGTCCACTTGTGTCTTTGGCTCCTGGTTGCACCATTACGTACTCTGATATCTTACATAAGAACATAAGAAAGCATAAGAAAGGAGGAACACTGCAGGAGGCCTGTTGGCCCATACTAGGCAGGTCCTTTACAATTCATCCCACTAACAAAACATTTGCCCAACCCAATTTTCAATGCCACCCAAGAAATAAGCTCTGATGTGAAAGTCCCACTCAAATCCAACCCCTCCCACTCATGTACTTATCCAACCTAAATTTGAAACTACCCAAAGTCCCAGCCTCAATAACCCAACTAGGTAGACTGTTCCACTCATCAACTACCCTATTTCCAAACCATTACTTTCCTATGTCCTTTCTAAATCTAAACTTATCTAATTTAAATCCATTACTGCGGGTTCTCTCTTGGAGAGACATCCTCAAGACGTTATTAATATCCCCTTTATTAATACCTATCTTCCACTTATACACTTCGATCAGGTCTCCCCTCATTCTTCGTCTAACAAGTGAATGTAACTTAAGAGTCTTCAATCTTTCTTCATAAGGAAGATTTCTAATGCTATGTATTAATTTAGTCATCCTACGCTGAATGTTTTCTAACGAATTTATGTCCATTCTGTAATATGGAGACCAGAATTGAGCTGCATAATCTAGGTGAGGCCTTACTAATGATGTATAAAGCTGCAGTATGACCTCTGGACTTCTGTTGCTTACACTTCTTGATATAAATCACAGTAATCTATTTGCCTTATTACGTACGCTTAGGCATTGCTGTCTTGGTTTAAGGTTGCTGCTCACCATAACCCCCAAGTCCTTTTCGCAATCTGTATGGCTAAGTTCTACATCATTTAACTTATAAGTACTAGGGTTATGGGCACTCCCACTCTATTAATCTATTAACATTGTGTATATTGTAAATAAGTGGTGAAGGAGTGCATAATTAAAGAAATCTACAACAATATGAACAATACACTACTCATACTAGCCATTACAAAACCAACAAGACTGAGACGAGTGCAACCATAAATGACCATGTATGAACAAACATACTAGCCCCTCTTAAAGCGGGGATAATCACGGACAGCACTACTGACCACTACCCAACTTTCCTCTAAACAAACATATGTAAGCAACCAATGGAATATAATAAGTTCTCTTTTCAACTCTATGATGAGGAATCAATAAGTAACTTCGCTGCATAACTCAGTTGATTGATCTACAGAATTTTTCAATGCTGTTGGTATAGATGAATGGATAGACATATTTCTAAACAGAATTCATAGACTATATAACAAATATTGTCCCACAAAAACTAAACAGATCACTAATAAAAGACAAAGTTGCCCAAGGCTTACTAACACCGTCCTAAGGTCCATCAACATAAAACATTAATATGAAGGGGCTTAATAACTAAAGAATTTATCAGTCCTCACCAAATTAATCAGAAAGTCCGAACAATTATACTGTTTTAATAGATTCATCGTAACGAGAGGAGATAAAAAAAAAAGACCTGGAAGATACTGTTAGAGCCTGGGCACCACAAACCGAACAGAGCTAGTAATATTGTACTAAGTCAGATGAACCAAAACTCCAGCCTATTAATACAGCTAACAAGATAAATGACTTCTTCTCAACCATAGGATCAAATCTCGCCAGTAAAATTCCAATTATCAATGCACAAGCTAATGATTATCTAGATGGAAACTTCCCAATATCTTGCACCAACAAAGCCCACTGAGGTTACCATGATTATTAAGTCTCTAAAAAAAAATCACGAAATGTAACATAAGGATCACCACTACTGTACAAACGAGTGGCTCAAATCCTTTCACCCACCATTGCATTACTTTTCAACAAATCACTAGAAATCAACACTTTCCGGCATCACTCAAAATAGCAGGGATTACACCGATACACAAAGATGGTGACCCAGTAAATGTAAACAATTGTAGGCCAATATCATACTTTACTTTCCAAAATCTTCGAGATGCTGATACACAGAAGGTTATACTCCTTCATTATATCACCAAGTATCCTCAACCCCTGCCATTTAGATCCAGGAGAAACAAAAGCACAAATGACGCAATAATAAATATGCAAGACCTAATTTACATAGCACTTGAAAAAAACGAGTACCCGCTTGGACTCTTTATCGACCTTAAGAAAGCTTTTGATACAATAGACCACAGCATCTACTCCTCAATCTTGATCATTACGATGTAAGAGACCATGCACTTGCATATCAAGTCGTACCTTACTAATAGAAAGCAATACATCTCTATCAAGGATACAACTTGTTCAACAAGTCCCCTGGACAGATCTTCCAAGAGTATCGCAACTTACGGATAAAACACAGGATGATCATGTCATAGAACGAGAGAATCATGTAAAAGACTAGGGTGTAATTTTCAGATGAAATATCAGGAAGGCAAACGCTGGGAAGGCAAGAAAAAAAAAGTACTAAAATCATAATAACAGTGACTTTTCAGATCACTTTTTCTCTCGCACTTAGAATATTGTTTAGTGTTGACGTCTCCAACTTCATCCTGTTCCCTACATGTATGTTTTATAACAATAAAAATGCTTTCAAATGAGCTGACATAGGAATCCTTAACCTAACCTTGTCAAACCCTGTATAATGAGAGAGAGAGAGAGAGAGAGAGAGAGAGAGAGAGAGAGATCAGGGATAAAAAGCTTACAGAGATGATATCACGGCCTCGGGATGATATCACAGCCTCAGGATATCGCAGACTCAGGATGGCATCACTGCCTCAGGATATCGCAGACTCAGGATGGCATCACTGCCTCAGGATATCGCAGACTCAGGATGGCATCACTGCCTCAGGATATCGCAGACTCAGGATGGCATCACTGCCTCAGGATATCGCAGACTCAGAATGGCATCACTGCCTCAGGATATCGCAGACTCAGGATGATATCACAGCCTCAGGATATCGCAGACTCAGGATGGCATCACTGCCTCAGGATATCACAGCCTCGGAATAATATCTCAACCTCAAGATATCACAGCCTCAGGATATCACAGCATCAGGATGATATCACATCATCAGGATGTTATCACTGCCTTGGGATCATATCACAGCCTCAGGATGATGTCACAGCTTCAGGATATCACAACCTCAGGATATCACAGTCTCGGGAAAATATCACAGTCTCAGGATGATATCACAGCATCAGAATGATATCACAGCCCCAGGCTGATATCACGTCTCAGGATATCACAGCCTGAAGATGATATCACAGCCTCAGGATAATATCACAGTCTCAAAACGATATCACAGCCTTAAGATGATATCACAGCCTCAGGATATCAAAGCCTCAGGATAATATCACAGCCTTAACATGATATCACAGACTCAAAATATCACATCCTCAGGATATCACAGAATCAGAATGGTATCATAGCCTTGGGATATCACAGTCTCAGTATATCACAGCATCAGGATAATATTATAGCCTCAGGATATCACAGTCTCAGGATGTTATCACAGCCTTAAGATATCACATCCTCATTATGTCACAACCTTGAGATATTATAGCCTCAAGATATCACAGCCTCAGGATATCACAGACTCAAGATAATATCACAGCCTTGGGATGATATCATAGCCTCAAGATGGCATCTCCAGCTACATCAGTATATCAAGAGTGGGTTGCCCACTAGAACTTATGCATTGACCTGAATAGGTTTTTATATTCTGTCTCTATTATGAACACAGGTAAAGAATGGCCTGTAACATGGTCGTAATGGGTTTTTGGAGCAAAACAAACTCAGCAGTAATATTTAACTTGTATTTCCTTCACCAGATATATATACAATCATGTACAATGTACACTGTGTACAGGAGTTGAATATAAGTGTACCACATAGTGACAAAGAATGGAAAAAAAACAGAAGCCAGAGAGAGCACTGTACTCAACCAGCTAGTAGGCTAGTCTGGCAAATGCTGACTGCGAGTGAACCACATCGTCTCAGGACTTGGCGGGCTCTCCTGTGATTGGACAATGGACCAAGGTACTGATTTAACGATGGGTACCCTAAAAAATCGCTAAACCCTTAGCACCCAGTTCACTGGTTGGGAGGCTGCCTATATGGGAGTGTGTACATTACTGACCATTGAAATTATGGTCAAAACTGCACTCTTCAGGCATTGTTCCTGTTGAGTATGTCCATGCCCGACAGTTTTTATACTAGGATATGCTCCTTTATTTTATTACATATATATGTTAATGCTAATATTGTGTTATAATATAATGTTTGTTAGGCGTTCATAATAGGAAGTGTTATTTTCATGTAGTGGGAAGCCACTAGTTTGAGTGCTGGTTATTAGTTCAGGTACTGACGTCTCCCTCAGTTACGTGACCAACCTGACGTCAGCTTACCACGCATTAGTATAGTCAGTAGATTCACAGCACTCGCTCAGAGTAGGTTCACAGCACTCACTCTGAGTAGGTTCACAACACTCAGGGCAAAGTAGGTTCACAGCGCTCGCTCAGAGTAGGTTCTGAGTAGATTCATACACTCTCTTGTGAGCAGAATCAGGTGCTCAGCCTTTAACAGTTCCCCGTTCTAGAATATTCCTTAATCTCAGACAAAGTTTGGATCCCATTGCGGTGCAATATTTAGACACCGCTGTAATCAGTAATCGTATTAAGCTGGAATCTGTTTATGCTTTAGGAAAGTTATTCTAATGGTCCCTGGTATGGTCGGTAACGTCCTCTACTCATCTTTGACCCAGTGATAGCTTGTTGTTAGCTGAGATCTCGGTCTGTCCATACTTTATCAAAGTCGTCTGACTTTAGGGATTAATGTGTTTGAAATTAATGTATATATGGTCTCCACTGGTATCTAATACTAGCCTGTTTTTAATGAGACGATAGTTTCATTTGATACATTTCCGAACTTCCTGGTAAATATATTTTTGTATAAGACTTATATCATTGAGCAGAAGCATTGTACAGGAACATTTACAAGTAAGTCGTATGTCGACTGTTTTCTGTATTAAGTATCTTTATGTATTAAACCGCAAGAGGGGGAACTTTGTATGGTATACTAAATTTTATACAAATTCTTTTGTAATAAAGATCACATTTTATTTAGTCGGATCAGTCTCCTAATGATAATCCCCATATTAAAATGACGTTTGTCTATTGACAACTAGACCAGAGTTTGATTCGACATCTTGTTACAGAAAAGGGCCAAAACAGGCCTATAGAACTTGACGTAACAGTTCCTTATATACATCTTGGATTCAGTGCCAAATATGAAGTTGATTGGTTGAAGTTTAGCCTAGAGCATTTGTGACTGAAATTTTTGAATATGCCTGTATTACTTAGTAGTGCAGTGCAGTATTTTATGTACTGTATCTATGTACCCTGCAGCATTTATAAACATTAACTAACTTTCTCGGTGATTATGCTGGAGCTGCCATTGCTACCACTACCTTAATGGACTATGGCATTATCACCAAGGGCAGCAAGAGTCAAGTTATTGGACCACAGAAGTTACGAGATACCAGACACAAATATCGAATTGAGAGGCAAGAAAATGAGCTATCAAACTTGGAAAATATCACATTACTGTATTTTGATGGTAACATAACATCCACTCGTGTAATGACAAAGAATAAGAAGACCAAGAAATGGAGTCCAAAGATAGTGGTGAAAGATTATTGCGTCATCATGGTGAAGTCTGACACTGAATATCTCACTCATGTGAATCCCAAGTCAGGCCATGGAAAGGAGATTGCCATGACTATCGGTACATTTCTGGTGGAACAGAAACTAACTCGGCAGCTTGTTGTATGTGCTGGTAGTGACGGAACCAACATAAATGGTGGAGCTGAAAATGGAGCCATTCATCCTCTTGAAATGTTGCTTGGTCATCCAGTCCATTGTTTCATCTGTCAGCTTCATGGGAATGAGCTGCCATTCTAGGCTGTTTTCTACCACTATGACGGTAATCCAAGTGGTCCTGAGCACTGAGGTGGTTCCATTGGCAAGCAAATCAAGGATCCTCTATCTTGAGCTGCCAGTTGTTGCTTTCCAGCCAGTCAATTTCATTGAATTTGCTTCCCTGAATGACAAGGTGACAGAGGGTCTGTCCTGGGACCAGAAATACTTGTATAGGATTTGCAAAGGAGTGATCACAGGTGTGGTTGATGACGACTTGGCTGCTCTTGAACCAGGTCCACTGTGTGTGTCAAGGTGGAATACTTTATGGAGTAGGATCCTTAGGCTGTACGTGGGAACATCAAGACCCAGTCAGGAGTTGAAAAGAGTCGTCATTATGATTTTAAAGTTCAGTGCTCCAATGTTGTTCCATATCAAGCTGCACCCTTATGTCAGACACGGTCCAAAGAACGTCTTCCAGTCACTGCAGTTTATGAGACATCTGAACAGTGAAGAAAAGAAGATAGTAAAGAAGACTGTCCAAAGAAATTCCTACTTTGCTCACACAGATCAGCTGCTTCTTGGTATGTGTGCTGATGAAGACATGACTGTGAGAGACAAAGCTGTCTCAGTGATGAGAAAAAATATATAAGAGAATCAGCAGACAGAAGTATTGAGAGCTGGGATGAGGATAGAGAAGATTCTGCTGATGCTGCTGACGAGGACTTGTTAATTTACACTGATGATGAGGATGACAGTGAAGATGAAGAGAATGACAATGTGGCTCCTATTGTCAACTCAAGAAAAGTATTGATTCCCAAACTAAAGTGGCAAGCAAAGAACTATTCCATGATTGACTGGAAGATTGAACTCAAAACTGAGCCTCCTTTCATTGCTCCTCTATCAGATCAACAGGTTCTGAAAATTATTGAGACTCCACTGGAGGTGCCCAAGTGACCAAACAACACTCAAGCTGTTGAGAGAGGGATGAAATTGATGACTGAAGCTTGTACAGAAGTGACTGGACAGAAGGCAAGAGATGGATATATCAGGCAAAGGATATTTTCCAGGAAAGTGATGCCCAAGTTCTGCACAAAGAAAGACTTCACTTGTAATAGATTAAAATTAAATAGTTGATTGATATAACCCTTGTACATTTGATTATACAATCTTCACAACCAAAAATGATATAAACCATGTACACTTGATTATTATCCTGACAACCAATAAATTATAACTAATTGCTTTCAATGGTGCATAATTTGACGAAGAGTCAGTGGCGATGCTGCAGGGTAAATGGTCACGAAATGGTCTGAAATTTTGCACAGACGTTTGTTGTGACCATATAAATAATGCCTGAAAAGTGCAGCTTGCATCTCAAAAATTTGTATTTTTTTCAATGTTCCCTTGTGTACATGCGCCAAAAAAAATTGTAACATACTCTTTGCATGCCACAGTCTCATTGTATTTCTGTATATTTTACATGTTGTATCATGTCTCTTGTTCTATATGTTATATCCTGTGTTGTATTTTATATGTTATATCGTGTGTGTTGTACTTTATATACGATACATGCTATAAGTTACATATTGATATCAGATTCTACCATTATCAACACTGTCTATCCATAATTAACACCAGCATCCTTATTACCATCACAATAGTTATTACAACCACCACCACCAGTAACACCAACTAACCACCACCACTAACACCACCACTGCCACCACCTCTACAACCACCACCACCACCAGCACAATTGTTCCCTCCCCTCTCACACTTCGTGGGCAAATGATGATAGCTGGCTAACGACTTCTCGACACGCACAAACAATCACTTAACGAAGCAGTTTGAGAGCCGGAGGTCTGCTTACACCAGCTCCATTAATCTGAAGGTGAGAAGTGCTCGCGCAGATAATATATTATTAACCACCACCGCTGTTACCACCATCACTGCTACCACCATCACTGCTACCACCATCACTGCTACCACCATCACTGCAACCACCATTACCGCTACTGCTACCACTACCACCGCTACAGCTTCCACTGCTACCACCATCACTGCTACCACCATCACTGTTACCACCATCACTGCTACCACCATCACTCTTGCCACCATCACTGCTACCACCATCGCTTCTATCACCATCGTTGCTACCACCATCACTGCTAGCACCAATACTACCACCACCACTGCTACCACCATCACTGCTAATATCATCACTGTTACCATCACTGCTACCATCACTACTATCACCATTACTGCTACCACCATCACTGCTACCACCACTACTGCTACCACCATCACTGCTACCACCATCACAGCTACCACCATCACTGCTACCACCATCACTGCTATCACCATTACTGCTACCACCATCACTGTTACCACCATCACTGCTACCACCATTACTTATACCACCACCACCGCTACTGCTACGTCCACTACTACCACCATCACTGCTACCACCATCACCGTTACTGCTACCACCACTACTACCACTATCACTGTTACTGCCACCACTGCTACACCACTGCTGTCACCACTGCTTCCACCACTACTACCACCACTGCCACCACTGCTACCACCACTACCACCACTGCTACCACCACTGTTACCAATGTTACCACCATCATCGCCACTGCTACCACCATCCTCACCACCACCATGACTACCACCACCATAATCACCATCACCAATATGATTTCATTTATCCTCACACATCTTTGCTGGTGAGAGTGTGTACTGGTGTTCTTGTGAGTTTTATCTCACCAGGATCTTATGTAGAGGGTCCATATTTATGTCTTGTGGATGGTTGCAGGATTTTCTTGCCATGATTCCTTTCTGTCTAGAGCCAAGCTCTAGGCCGAAAGGAATGTACACTGTCACAGTCGGTGCATGTTGAATTACACTGCCTAGCACTGTAACCGGGACTTGCTTGGGTTCTAGAACCTTTGTGTGACCACACTTAGGAGACTTGATACTCAGTGTTTGCTCACGTTGGTCAAGGTGCTGACTGTTGTTGTACAATGTTGTATCTATCATGGACGGGATATTAAGGGTGTTATATTCCCTCTCTCAATCTGATATCCAGTTTTTCATTACATAATTTTTTTTTGTTATCCTCATCACTTTACTCTTTCCTAAGTTTACTTTCTATTTCCTTCTTTTACATACATCACCAAACTCATCCACCAGTCTCTGTAACTTCTCTTCAGAATCTTCCAAAAGCACAGTGTCATCAGCAAAAAGTCGCAGTTTGTTATTGATTAAATAACACTTGTTCGTGGTTACAATACATACACACACACACACACACACACACACACACACACACACACACACACACACACAAACACACACACACACACACACACACACACACACACACACACACACACACACACACACATATATATATATATATATATATATATATATATATATATATAATATATATATATATATATATATATATATATATATATATATATATAATATATATATATATATGCAGAACAACCACTGTGAAAAAAATAGCGACATTCCAAGCGCTTTCGTGACTTCTTCCATTATTAAGGAAGTATAAAATAAAAGGTTAAGAGGAAGCATATAAGGACGAGACTACACCTCGCTACACACACTTATCAGATGTAATATTAGATAAAAATACAACTGTTGCTCTAGGTTTCGGTCTAAGTTTTGCAACTTCAAAAATTACTTAAAATGTTGAAATTGCAAAAGCCTTTTGTAACTTAAAAAAATCCTCTGATTTATCCACTGATAAAATTAATATTAGTAAAAGGGATGGTATAAAGCTCTTGTTAAAACAAAATATTCCATTGCCCTCAAAGATTCTTTAAGTCTTATGATACATTGATTAATAATAAAAAATTGAATCTTACTAAAGCAGATAAAATAAATACAACAGTAATTATGAAAGAAACTGATAACCAAGATAAAATGAATAATCACCTAGATGATACTGAAACTTATTCTAAACTTGGAAAGAATCACTTACAAACTGTTAACAGTAATTTCAATAAAACAATAAAACATCTACTGCAAGGCAAAGATGAATTAATTAAAAAAATTACTTCCACTAATCCATCTTCACTCTATATATGTATATGGATTAATAAAAACGCACAAACCAGATAATCCAGTTAGACCAATTATTAGCTCCACAGGTTCAGTTTCCTATAAATTATCTAAATGGCTTGTTGATATTTTGAGCCCAATTGTTGGAAAAAATTCTAACTTTAATGTTAAAAACAATATAGATTTAGTGGATAAATTAAGCATCTTGACTGACTTATATGATTTCAGTATGGTTAGTTTTGATGTTACTTCCTTGTTTACAAAAGTTCCAGTTGATGATTTATTAAGTTTATTATCTGAAGAACTTGTTAATTACAATTTACCGTTGCCAGTTCCTACTATTATTAAACTTATTAAACTTTGCATTGTTGATGCAAAATTTGTACTTAATGATGATTTTTATACTCAGAAGTTTGGTATGGCAATGGGAAATCCTCTTCCACCTGTTCTTAGTAATTTATACATGGATTTTTTTGAAACAAGGCTACTTAACACAATCTTTCCTAATAGAGCTAAATAGTATAGATATGTTGATGATATTTTGTATCTTATGCCTAAAAATGTAGATATAAACCATTTCCTTGTTAAGTTAAATAATTTAGCTCATTTTATAAATTTTGCTATTGAGTTCGAAGAAAATAGCTCATTGCCTTTTCTAGATGATTTAATTATTAAGGGTAGTAATGAATTTAAATTTAAAATTTACAGAAAACCTACAAATAACTGTTCCTACGTACACTGCTATTCTTCACATCAAGATAGAGTTAAATTTCGGTATTGTCATCAGTGTTTTTGAGAGCGTTACGTATTTGTAGTCCAGAGTTCATAGATGAAGAAATCTCCAAAATTTATAAAATAGCTAATGCTCTAAAATACCCATGAAACTTAATTAATAAATCCTTTAAAATAGCTAGAAATATTTTTTACAGTTCAAAAATAGGCAACCAACCTTATTCAACTAAAAATATGTTGGTTCTTCCTTACCATGAAAACTTGGTTGATATGCCTTCTCTTCTTAAGACTTTTAATATCAAAGTTGTATTTAAAAATCTCGACAAAATTAAAAAAAAAATTTCATAAAAAATTCCCCCCAAAATGTTGACAGATGTGTCTATAAGATTCTTTATCATATATGTGATAAAGTTTATTACGGTCAAACTGGTAAAAGTCTTGAACTTAGGTTAAAACAACATAAATGTAGCATTAAAACTGGACAAGATTTTAATGCTCCGTTTATTCATGTGAGAGATTTTAACCATCCAATTGAATTTGAAAAGGAATATAACAGAATCTTGTTTCATAACTAACTCCGTTTTTTCAACACACATGTTCTTTTCATGGGAGGCTACTGGGCGCGGTGAAGAGGCTTTTGGTCTAAGGAATTGGGCCGTTCGGTCTTCTTCCTGCGACAGAACCTAATTACCCCCTACTCTCCTCCTTCCCTGCCCTATCCTTCCTACCCCTCCTTTCCCTTCTGTTATTTCCCCATCCCTCCCCTCTCCTTCCTTTCCTGTTTTATGGCCTTTGAGGTCTTTCCCTCTGAAATTCTAGTTTCTAGGTTCGAAAGAAGTGTCGTTATCGGTCCCATTCCATTGAGGTCCTTGGTGGTGTTGTTTGCTGTGGAATCTGGATCATCTGGGGATGTCCCGATATCCCCCTCTGGAGCACTGGAGGGGGATCTGGCTAAAGGTGTCCTTCAGGTGACAAGTGTATTTCTGGAGGCTGCTTGTCGGTTCCAGGAAGTGGTGGCTGATGGAGGTACGCCTTGTCACTGATTTCCGGTTGCCCTATCTTTTGTCCGCCCTGGTAGCTCGGATATGAGGTTGCTATCCTGGATTGCTGATTTACTAGCATGAAGGATAGGTATGGCACAGGTTCCATGTAGCATCTACACTGCTGGCTGCACTCTCTTGGGTGCAGAGGGGGGATATACAATCCCTTTCATTCCTCCTGGGAACTATCCCTCCACATTCCCCCACCCCTCCTTTTTTCCTCTCCCCTTTTTTAAAAAGAAAAGGTAAACTTATCATAGATTCCCATTCCCAACCGACTTCTGTTACTGATTATCTTTCTGACCACAGCAGTTTGCCATGTTGGGCAGAACATTTCTTTCCATGTTCTTAAGAGTGGCACACGCATTGTCACTGTAAAAAATGCAGAGCAGGCACGTACTCTTTCACTTTTTGACATTAACATACCAATTACGATCGCAAGCACATCTTCCCTAATTCTTGCTGGGGATCTATTGTCCTTCCACGTATGATCATACAACGCGACTTTCTTCGCGTTTAAAAAAGACATTCTGGTGCATCTCGAGCTCCAGAATCTCCCGATCATTGAAGTTAACACTTATGCACTCCCTGCCCATGGGCGGAGGTGCTATCCTTGCAATATAGCGAGGCTAACTTTTGACAGTTATGAACTGCCCCAATTTGTTTACATAGGTGGACAAAGCCTACAAATGAGGAAGGTAATCCCTACCTCGCAACAATAAAGAAAATGCTGGTGCTTTGGCCACCCAGCAAAATATTGCAGGTCACTGGCAGAATGCCCTGTCTGTCGTGCAACTGACCACAGCAGTTCATCCTAAAGTCACCCTCCCTCTTGCCTTAACTGCAAAGGGCACACCTTGCCTATTCTCGCCGTTGCCTGATTTTCTTAAGAGAAAGATCCATTGTCTTAAAGGGAAAAAGGGCTTGTCTTACTTTACGCAGTTTTCTATATCCGCCTCCAAGGGAGACTCCCATGGCTCTGTTATTCCAAGGTTGCTAGACAGCCCCAGACCTCGGTGGTGCCTGCTTCCACATTTGCCTTTGTGCCCTTACTTCCACAGTCATCTCTGTGTCCAACCCTTTTGCGGACCTGAGCTCTGAAGTCCCAACATCGTCACCTCTTCCTGTACCTACTTCTTCACTTTCTCACTCACATGTTTCAATATCTACTCGCCCCCTTCAGTCTAAATTGACACCACATATCCCTTCTTCTCCAAAGCCTACATCTTCATTTACATCCAAATCTCCTTCAACCCCCAAACCCTGTGACATTCCCAAACGTGCTTCTCCCCCTATCTCTGAGTTTAGACATTTACCTCGAGATGTATCTGATACTGTTGTGGAGGTTCATCCACCCCCATGTCCAGTTGCTCCATCGCCTGTCCCTCTGGAAGTTTTTTGCTTGTCAAGACACCTCTACCCCCTCTTTGGTGTCTTTTGTTGTCTCTCTGCTTTTTATCCATACTACATCTTCCTTCACTGCCAGGCTCTCTCCGATTTTTCCCTCATCTGAAACTATTGATACCATATCCACGTTTATCGAGGAGACATCATCTATGATGGACATTGATCCACCCTCCCAACACATTACATTTTCACCTTCCATGCTTTTCTTCACACTGCCTTTCTTCACATCATCCCAATGCTTCACTCCTTACTAATTTCCCAATGCCTCCACATGTTGACTTTACTAACCCTCCTGGTCCATAGACATCTTCAAAATGTTAGTGTTATGCTCTCTTAGCCGACCATAGCTTATTTCCAGTGGAATATTCGAGGCTTCAGGGGTAATTGGGGTGAACTTCAGATGTTGCTTTCCCGGTTTTCCCATTTGTGTCTGTAAGAACCAAAATTGCACTCTGCTGTTTTCCTTCCCATCTCAGGCTATATTTTATTACATTCATCAGTCTCCTTTATTGTTGAGACTTATAATGAAAGTGCACATCTCATGCGTCATGGTATACCACATTTTTGGGTCCTTGTCCATACTTCGCTGCATTACACTGCAGCCCACATCTACTTGGACAAGTGGTATAAAGTCTGTTCTTTAAATCTTTCTCCTTCTTGGCCATTATCTATTCCAGATGTGGCTTCTCTAAGTTCTTCTCTACCTCCTCCTTTCCTCTTATTAGGAGATTTTAGTACTCATCATTTCCTCTGGAGATGGTCTCACTGTGACTCTCATGGTGATTAGTTAGAGGCTCTTTTCACTTCTCTTCCCCTCCGTATTATAAATATCGGTACTCCCACTTATGTCGACCCTCGCAATCAAACTCTCTCTTGAAAAGAGCTCTCAATTTGCTCCTCTTCAGCTGCACTCGACTTTATCTGGTCTGTGCTCCCTGCTGTACATGACAATGATCATTTTCCTATCTCATGCATATTCTCAACCTCCTCGTAGCCCACACTGGCGGTTTGAACGGGCGAACTGGGCCACTTACTCACATCAAACTGTTTTTAGTGAAGAACCTTCTCCTTTTCTCCTCAACTGCTGAGCTATTACAACTATTTTTGTCCTCGGTTTTAACCGCAGCCTCGAATACAGTCCCTCAAATCTCACGTAGGCAGAAATGTGTGCCTTGGTGGTCTTCTACTTGTGCTCGTGCAATGCGCTTGAAACGTGCTGCATGGGGCTGATATCGTTATAATAGAACCACAGAGGGACTCCTTGATTTTAAGCGGGCGAGGGCAGTTGCCCAACATGTCATCCGAGAAGTTAAACGCCATTTGTTAGCAGGATTATGTTTATACCGTCACTTCGAAAATTGAGTGGCACGTATTCTCCAGACCTGACTCCGGTTCTTAGAGCTGCGGGTGTCAGTATAGCAAGCCCTCTTGAAGTTGCCATAGAAATTGGAAATCACGTTGTCCGTATATCTCAGGAGCTCAATCTATGCCCCTCGTTTCTTTCCTCCAAATCTACTAGAGAATTACTGTCTTTAGACTTCTTGTAGCAGAGAAGTGTAATAATTCATGCTTCTAGAACTATAGTCAATACTTTCTGCTTGCAGTTCGTCACCCACTGGGCCTGATGGCATTCATATTCGTATGCTTCATCATTTACATCCGTCATCCCAAGCAGTACTCTTACGTCTTTTTAATCTTATTGGATTGCAAGGGGTTCTTCTCCATTTGTGGGAAACAGACGTTGTTCTGCCTTTCATAAACCAGGTACTTCGGGCCATGATGCTTCACACTAGCATCCCATTGTTCCAGCAGTGCAGTTTTCAGGAACTTCTAGTAAATAGACGTTTGGTATGGTATTTAGATACACACAATAAACTCTCTGCTACTCAATTTGGCTTTCGTAAGGGCCGCTCTACTATTGACCCCTTACTCCACTTAGATATCAAAATGGTATACAATACCGACAGGTTGTTAGGTATGTTGCATATGTGTCTTAGGTAAGACACATATGCAACATACCTAACAACCTGTCGGTATTGTATACCATTTTGATGTTCATCTTGTCAGACACTGCAACACATGGCATCTTGGTACAGAAAACACCTTGGACAAGCTTTTCAAGTGAGAAGTGTTGGATCTGAGAGGGACATGACCTCTCAGTGGCTACATTCTCACTACTACTACTACTACTCTGCACCTCTCCTTCCGACAGTATTTAAGTCTCCGCACTGTCGCTTGATCTTCATATAGTTCCTGACTATGGAACTGAACTTCTCCAGGCCGAGGGACTGACAACCTCAAATTCTACGACTTCAAGGGTGATGGACTGATTACATCGTCTTCACATCTCTACTGTTCCTGCCTACTTTCTGTATTCTACTGAAGAAGCCTACTGTGTAGGCGAAACGTTTCGGAATAAAGTTGTCTAACTGTTGCATATGTGTCTTACCTAACAACCTGAAAGATAGAGAAATGCCTTCTGAATGCAACATACAGGGTTATAAACTATTCCACACTGATAGGGTCAACAGGAAGGGTGGTGGTGTGGCGATGTATGTCAGAGAAAATTTAAATTGTTGTCTTAGACATGATATAAGATTAGAAACATCGAACACAGAATCTGTTTGGCTACAGTTTCTCGAGGGACGTGACAAATTAATTGTGGGTGTGATTTATAGGCCCCCAAACCTTGATAGGGAGGGCAGTAAGCTGTTGTCGGACGAAATTCACAAGGCATCTAGATATGAAAATGTGATAATGGGAGATTTTAACTTTAGACAAATTGATTGGAGCAATACGACAGGAAATCTTGAGTCTAGTGGCTTTCTTGATACGGTTCAGGATTGCTTTTTAGAACAATTTGTGACAGAACCAACTAGAGGAGACAATCTGCTTGACTTGGTTCTTGCCAACAAAGATTCACTAATTAATAATCTTGAGGTTAATGGTGAGTTTGGGGAAAGTGATCACAAATCACTTAGTTTCAATATATCATGGAATTACCCAGATAACTGCAATCAAATCTCTGTCCCAGATTTTTGCTTGGCCGACTTCATGGGACTGAAAAATTACTTGGGTGGGCTAAATTGGGATGTCCTGACTATGGGTCAGGTAGGTGATCTTGGTTGCCAATATGACGTTTTTCAGAGCATAGTACTAGCTGCCCAGACAACTTTTGTTCCGAGTAGGGAAATTAGATCTAACAAAAATGATCCCAAATGGATGAACAATAGATTAAAACATCTCATTGGTCAAAAGAGAGGCATGTATAGGCGTATCAAAAGAGGAGATGGGCAGTTAAGAAATCAATATATTCAATTAAAGAGAGAAATAAAAAAAAAAAAAAAAAAAAAAAAAAAAAAGGAATCAGAAAATCAAAAAAAAAAAAAAAGGGGTTATGAAGCTAAGGTCGAAAGGGATTCAAAGACTAACCCAAAAGGGTTCTTTCAGGTATACAGACCCCTCAAGGAAGGTTCCTTGATGTTGGTGAGGGGCTCTTGATTTAGGGAATTGGATCTGTGCTCCAGTTCCCCGAATTAAGCCTGAATGCCTTCCACATCCCCCCCCCCCCAGGCGCTGTATAATCCTCCGGGTTTAGCGCTTCCCCCTTGATTATAATAATAATAATAATCAGGTATACAGAAGTAAGATTAGGGACAAGATTGGCCCACTTAAGAGTAACTCTGGTCAGATCACTGACAGTGATAAGAATGTGTGTGAAATTCTAAATACCTACTTCCTCTCAGTTTTCACCCAGGAAAATACTAGCGATATTCCTGAAATAATAGATTATGTACAACAGGATGATAATAAACTATGTACGATTGCGGTAACTAGTGACATGGTCCTCAGACAAATAGAGAAACTAAAACCTAACAAATCCCAAGGTCCTGATGAACTGTTTGCAAGGGTGTTAAAGGAATGTAAAGAGGAACTTAGCATACCTTTGGCTAATCTTTTTAACATGTCACTACAAACTGGCATAGTGCCTGATAAGTGGAAAATGGCAAATGTAATACCTATTTACAAGGCAGGTGACAGGTCCTTGGCTTCGAACTATAGACCAATAAGCCTTACCTCCATAGTGGGAAAATTTATGGAATCAATAATTGCCGAAGCAATTCGTAGCCATCTTGACAGGCACAGATTGATTAATGAATCTCAACTTGGTTTTACAAAGGGGCGTTCCTGTCTTACAAATTTACTAACTTTTTTCACTAAGGTGTTTGAGGAGGCAGATCATGGTAATAAATATGATATTGTGTATATGGACTTCAGTAAGGCTTTTGATAGAGTTCCACATCAGAGGCTATTGAGGAAACTTAGGGCACACGGAATAGGAGGCGAAATTTTTTCCTGGGTAGAGGCATGGCTGACAAATAGACAGCAGAGAGTTTGCATAAATGGGGAGAAATCAGCATGGGGGCACGTCACAAGCGGTGTTCCTCAGGGGTCAGTGTTGGGCCCGTTGTTGTTCACAATTTACATAAACGACATAGATGAGGGAATAAATAGCGACATAAGCAAATTTGCTGATGACACCAAAATAGGCCGTCCAGTTCATTCTAATGAGGACATTAGAGCACTCCAGGATGATTTGAATAGACTGACGCAATGGTTGGAGAAGTGGCAGATGCAGTTTAATATTGACAAATGCAAAGTTCTGAATGTTGGACAGTTAAATAACTATGCCACATATAACTAAATAATGTAGATCTTAATACTACTGATTGCGAAAAGGATTTAGGAGTTCTGGTTAGCAGTAACCTAAAACCAAGACAACAGTGCATTAGTGTTCGCAATAAAGCTAACAGAATTCTTGGCTTCATATCTAAAAGTATAAATAATAGAAGTCCTCAGGTTGTTCTTCAACTCTATATATCCTTGGTTAGGCCTCATTTAGACTATGCTGCTCAGTTCTGGTCACCGTATTACAGAATGGATATAAATGCTTTGGAAAACGTACAAAGGAGGATGACAAAGATGATCCCAAGTATCAGAAATCTTCCCTATGAGGATAGACTGAGGGCCCTGAATCTGCACTCTCTCGAAAGGCGTAGAATTAGGGGGGATATGATCGAGGTGTATAAATGGAAAACAGGAATAAATAAAGGGGATGTAAATAGCATGCTGAAAATTTCCAGCCATGACAGGACTCGTAGCAATGGTTTCAAGTTGGAAAAATTCAGATTCAGAAAGGATATAGGAAAGCACTGGTTTGGTAATAGAGTTGTGGATGAGTGGAACAAACTCCCGAGTACAGTTATTGAGGCTAAAACGTTGTGTAGTTTTAAAAATAGGTTAGATAAATACATGAGTGGGTGTGAGTTGACCTGACTAGCTTGTGCTGCTGGGTCTGGTGCAGTGCTCCATCCTTGAGTGGAGATGACCAGGATGGGTGGGTCACTGGGATAATCCGGGGGGTGAGTCATTGGTCTAATCCGAGGGGAAAACATGGACTTGCTCCGCTTGGGTCAGTAGGCCTGTTGCAGTGTTCCTTCTTTCTTATGTTCTTATGTTAATTTTATCGAAACTAGACTATGGTGACCAAATGTATTCTGCGGCCTCTCCCACAACTCTTTCTAACTTAATCCCATCCATCATCAGAGTATACGTTTATGTCTAGGTGGTTTTTCACTCTTTCTCTGTCAAGAGCCTATATGTAGAGGCGAATGTTCCATCCTTGAACGATCGCCGTGATACCCATTGCCTCCCTCATTTTGTCCACTCTCGTGATCTTCACGATCATTCTACATGCAGGATAGTATTAGATGTTAGTAGAGGTCCATTATTTGTTTTCTGCCCCTGTTTACTACATCCCTTCTCTTTTCGTCTTCACGTGCTCTTGACTTCTTTACAGTTGCCCCTTCATATATATATATGGTATCTAACTTTTCTCTTGAGCCTTTGGAGGTTCCGACAGTTTATTTCTGTTCTTCCCACTGCTGTGCGTGAAAGGTCAAATACTTACAGTAGCTTCTCACTCCCTTTTCCTTTACTTTTGGTCTCATTCACATGCAGCTTCAGTTTACACTGATGGTTCTAAATCCTCTGATGGTGTCGGGTTTGCAGCAGTGTTTCCGGACAGTGTTTTGCGAGGTCATTTATTAGACTCAGCTAGAATTTTCACAGCTGAACTGTATGCAGTTTTCATAGTGATTATCTATATTGCGTCCAGGTCTACCTCAACATTTGTGGTAATGTAGGACTCTTTTAGTGCTTTTCAAGTTATCAAAAAATTCAATTCGCCTCATCTTTTAGTTCTTCATATACAACTTCGGCTACACATAAACAAAGAAATCGTTTTTTACTGGCTGCCTGGTCATGTTGATGCTCAGGCCAATGAGTAAGCAGACTCTGCTGACAGTCAGCAGTACATGACCTTACAGTTTCGTATAGAGGTATTCCATTCTCAGATTATTTTGCTGTAATCTCTAGTCACTTTCGCAACTGTTGGCAATAACATTGGTCTGAATTGATTCATAACAAATTATACTGTATCAAGCCGAGTTTAGGATCTTGGTCTTCTTATCATCGATGTCGTGGTTGGAAGAATATGTTTTCTGATCTTCACATCGGGCACACACGTCTCACTCAAGGGTATATCATGGAGAGGCGCCCAGTTCCACTCTGTGCAAATCGTCAGGTTCCATTTTCAGTTTGTCATATTCTGTTGGACTGTCTATCAGCGAGCACGCAGAATTTACCTTCGACGTCATCACTCTTCTAACTGTATTTTCCCTCCTCACTGACAGCCCCACCTTTGACACAGACTTCCTATTTGACTTTTTGACAGCAACAGATTTCTTACACAGCCTTCGATTATACTTCCTTTAGCACTCCTCACCGACCTTATAACCTCTACCCTGCAGCGCTGTATGCCCCTGGTGGTTTACCACTTAGTTTTGATTATAATAATAACATTAGACAAATTTTTGGGTAGAATGTAAGGTGTGTTTCACAGATCATTGACTACCTGCCTACGTCATCATATAAAGTCAGGTGTTGTTGGGGTGTGGCAGCGAGGTGTAGTCTCCTCCTTATATGCCTTCTTGTTAACCTTTTATTTTTATAGTTCCTTGATAATATGAGGAATCACGAAAACGCTTGGAATTTCACTATTTTTTTCGCAGTGGTTGTTCTGCATATAGTGATATATATATATATATATATATATATATATATATATATATATAATATATATATATATATATATATATATATATATGTGTGTGTGTGTGTGTGTGTGTGTGTGTGTGTGTGTGTGTGTGTGTGTGTGTGTGTGTGTGTGTGTGTGTGTGTGTGTGTGTGTATACAATTCCTTGGCTGGTCTGATTCCTGACGAAATTAAGCCTTTCTTATTTGGTGCATCACTTTGTGCCCTTAGAATGAAGAATGGAGGAATTAGGCCAACTTAGGTGAGCAACACTCTTCATCGCCTCGTTTCCAAAGCTGCTGTCCAAAGTATTCGTGCAGAGGCAGCCATGATGCTTCAACCAAACCAGCTTGGTTTTGGGGTCTCTCAAGGAAGTGAAGCAGCAGTTCATGCAACAAGGGCGTATATCAACAACCTGCCTGAGGACAATGCAGTGGTAAAATTAGATTTCAAGAATGCATTTAATCTCCTGAAAAGAGACGTGGTATTAACAGCTGTACAAGAACATTTCCCAGGTCTCTTCCCTTTTGTTTCAGCTGGATATAGCAAGGAATCAATGCTCATGTTTGAAGAGCATGGAATCACATCATCAGAGGGTGTCCAGAAAGGGGATCCTCTTGCACCATTTCTCTTCTGTATATCGGTTAGGGAAATCACAGTCAGACTGACCAGTGAGCTAAACATCTGGTTCCTGGATGATGGCGCACTAGCAGGTACAAAGGAGTCCCTCCTAGATGATCTTACACAGGTGATGACACGGGGACAGGAAATGGGTTTCATCCTGAATCCATCCAAATGTGAAATCATCTCAGTCAGTCAACAAGTGATAGATACAATGAGATCAAAACTACCAGGAGCATCAGTCATTGCCCTCCACACAAATAGCGTCTTGCTTGGAGCACCTCTGGGAAGCGATGCCATTGACACAATTCTCAGGAAGAAATTGGAAGAGTTGAGGAGAATGGAACAATGAATATGCAATCTTGACACCCACGATGCTTTGTACCTTCTCACAAAGTGCTTGGGTCTGTCCAGGTATGGACAGGGTATGTTTTTTTCAGGTTGACATATTTCGTAAGATGTGCACCTTCATATGGTAACCTTATACGGCACGAATATGAAACTACCCTGAGGCAGATTTTTAAGAAAGTAATGAGGCATTGGTGTCCGCACGTCATCACAGATTGCGCTACCTGCTTTCCTGTCCTCATGCATTGTATCCAGAGGGCTTGTAGCAGCGATTCTCCCAGAACATCTTAGGGACAAGATTGGCGTCCATGACCAAATGTTCGTTGATAGAGCCATGATCTGGGATAATCTAACAGGCTATGAAATCAGACCTGCTCCCCCCAACTACAAACAGTCGCACTGGGATGGCCCAATAGTAATGCTTTAGAGTGTGTCAGGGAAGAATAGAGCCCGCCTCCTGGCAGTGAGAGCTCCTTGTGCAGGAGACTTTCTGTTGGCTGTTCTCAACTCCAGCCTTGGCACACGCGTCGACCCACAGACCATCCACACTGGTGTTACCCTTCGACTTGCAGCCCCTATTCTCGCCGAACACAGGTGTATTTGTGGTGGTGAAGCAGGAGACCAATTCGGGTACCACGGTCTTGTGTGCCGTAAATCCGAGGGAAAGATTGCAAGACATGAAGAGATTAATAACATTATCAAGAGAAACCTCACAACAGCCAGATGCCCAGCAGGAGGGAACCACCCCAACTATGCAGATCTGATGGCAGCCAGAAGCGTCCAGGTGGTATCACCCTTCAAGCTCAGACAGACGGCAAGCAGGTGGTGTGGGACTACACATGTGCATCTACCCTGGCTGATACCTATCTCCAATACACCAGGGATGAAGGAGGGGCAGCTGCCAGCTTCAGGGAATCCCAAAAGTCTAGAAAATACGGAGAACTTGCCCATCATTATATGTTTGTTCTCATAGGCTCAGAGACCCTTGGCTCAAGGGGCAAGAGTGCATCTAAGGTCCTTAAGGAGCTAGGAAAAAGACTCATCAGGGCAACTAGGGATCCCAGGGCAGCTAGTTTTCTGTTCCAGTAACTCAGTGCTGCTGTTCAGAGGGGTAATGCCTGCTGTATTTTGGGTACGCATCCCAGCTCTAAGGAGCTGGATGAGATTTTCGTTTTATAATCAGTGATAAATACGTAACAGTATATACTGGATATGTATTTCTCACACCTCATATACTGTATATGCCACCTTTATATAAACAATGTATTTTTTAAATCTTTTGTACCATATTATTTAATAAAATATACCTATTGGTAAAAAAGAATGAAAAGATGGGTGGTAGGGGAAGTGGAATATTCAAATGACTTCAGGAAGAAATCCAATATTATTCCTTGAAGCCTTTTTAACCACTTCTCCGGGGCTATGGGTCCCACAAATTGCACCTCTGGTGCAAATTGTGGGACCCACCTTTACCGGGAAGTAATATTCCTCTCTTCTACACACCCTAACCTGAGCCTCACTAGCCTCATAAAAACTCTTTACAGCATTTAGTAACTTACCACCTATTCTGTATACTTACAACATCTGCCCCATTGCTCCTCTATCCACTCTATCATATGCCTTTTTTAAATCCATAAATGCAATGAAAACTTCCTTACCTTCATCTAAATACTGTTCACATATATATTCTTCAATGTAAACACTTGATCTACGCATTTATGGCCCACTCTAAAACCTCCTTGCTCTTCCGCAATCCTACTCTATGTCTTACCTCTAATTTTTTGAATAACAACCCTACCGTACACTTTTCCTGGTGTACTCAGTAAACTTATTCCCCTATAATTTTTACAAATTCTTTTGTCCCCCTTCCCTTTATATAAAGGAACTATACATGCTCTCTGCGAATCCCTAGGTAGCTTACCCTCTTTCATACATTTATTAAACAAAAATACCAACCACTCCAACACTATATCCACCCTGTTTTTAATATTTCTGTCATTATCCCGTCAGTTCCAGCTGCTCTAGCTCCTTTCAGTCTACGTAATGCCTCACGCACCTCCCCGACACTCACATCCTGCCCCTCTTCACTCCTAAAAGATGGTATACCTCCCTGGCCAGTGCATGAAATTACTACCTCCCTTTCTTCATCAACATTTAAAAGTTCCTCAGAATATTCCCACCATCTACCCAATACCTCCATCTCCCCATCTACTAACTTCCCTACTCTGTTTTTAACTGACAAATCCATTCGTTCCCTAGGTTTTCTTAACTTGTTTATCTCACTCCAAGTTTTTTTCTTATTTTCATCAAAATTTTTTGACAGTGCCTCTCCCACTCTATCATATGCTCTCCTGTTGCACTCTCTCACCACTCTCATCACCTTTCTTTTACTCTCCATATACTCTGCTCTTCTTATAACACTTCTGCTTTGTAAAAACCTCTCATAAGTTACCTTTTTCTGTTTTATCACACTTTTACTTCATCATTCCACCAATCACTCCTCTTTCCTCCTGCACCCACCCTCCTATAGCACAAGCTTTTTCCCTACATTTGAATACTGCATTTTTAAAACTATTCCAACCCTCTTCATCCCCCCCACTACTCACACTTGCACCAGCCCACCTTTCTGTGAGCCTCAAGCATGGATTCAAGCTATTTCAATTTCCTCCTGTATGTTCTGACCTCTCAAGCGATTTTTAAGTCAATGCATCATGCAGAAACAAGCAAGTATATATAAAGAAAGATCGTAGTCACCAGGATTAGAAACTACTACTAGAGACAGTCAAGATTCTCAGGCAGCTTGAGAGGTCAGAACATCAGGAGGAGATTGAAATAGCTTGAATCCATGCTTTAGGCTCACTGACGTGCCCGGGCTGGGAAAGAAACATGGCTTGTGAACCAGGCTGCCCAGCTTATGTAGCATTTATGTGGCAGAGTGGACTAGAGCGCTGCCTGGGAATCTTGACCGTCCTCAGTAGTAGTTTCGAATCTTGCTGACTGCGATCTTTTTTTGTATATACCAGCTAGTTTCTGCGTGGTGCACTGATATATATATATATATATATATATATATATATATATATATATATATATATATATATATATATATATATATATATATATATATATATATATATATATATATATATATATATATATATATATATATATATATATATATATATACATATATATATATATGTATATATATATATATATATATATATATATATATATATATATATATATATATATATATATATATATATATATATATAATATAGGGAGGTACCATCTCTAGAACTGTCATAGGGACCCTCATCCTCAGAGAAAAGAATAAACTTGCTTCAGGGAAAACTCAAGGTTTTCCCTGAAGCTGTTTGAGAATTTTCTCCTACCACCCCCTATATTTCAAGTATGTTTTATTTAAAGACAAAAATACATTGGCCAAACATTCACAAAAATACAACAGAAAGTAAAACAACATAGGTGACTCAGAGCTACATCTCGAATACTTCGTCCAGCTCCCCAGCGGTGGGCCGCGTGCCCAGAATGCTGCAGGCATTTCCTCTCTGGATCGCAACACTGAGTCTCTGAAAGAGAAAGCTGGTCGCTTTACATACATACATACATACAAACGAAGCACTAACTAGGAACCCCACAGACCAGGTCAACAGCCCTTTCAACAAACAACTTAAAACGCTATTGAAGGGGAATGATGACCTAATTAAACATCTGTCAGCTAGGTCGGCAACTTTACCATATCTTTATGGGGTAATAAAGACTCAAACCAGGATACCCAGCCCGTCCTATTATAAGTTCAGTAGGCCCCGCAACGTATAACCTAAATGGCTGGTTAAACTGCTAACTCCTATGGCAGGTAAGATCTGATATGCACATATTAAAAACAACGTTGACCTTCCTGAAAGACTCCAGAAATTAAATGTCCCTCATGACTTTACCCTAGTGAGCTTTGACGTCACAGCTCTGTTCACCAAAGTCCCTGACTTGCTTTCGCACCTTGAAAAGGAACTAGAAAATTCCCATACCCTACCCCACGAAAACAATAATCGAATTGATAAAAGTTTGTGTTACTGATTGTAAATTCGTGTTTGAAGGAAAATACTATGCTCAAAAACAGGGCATGGCAATGGGAAATCCCCTTAGCCCCTTACTCAGTAACTTATGTATGGAATTCTATGGGACTAGACTTCTTAAAGACATTCTCCCAGATAAAGTTAGTTGGTTCAGATACGTAGATGATGTTCTTTACCAGTGGCCGAGAGATCACAACATTGATGAGTTTCTACATAGACTCAATGGGCTAGTACCTTCCGTTCAGTTCACTACAGAACATGAAACAAACAACACTTTGCCTTTCCTAGATGTTTTAATCCATTGTATTTATAGAAAATTCAAATTTGCAGTTTTTATGAAGTCCACCAATGTGTTGTCATACATTCACTACTGTTCCAGTCATGAAACTAGTGTGAAAAAGAGTGTATTCCTCACAATGTTCTTGAAAGCCTTGCACATCCGCAGTCCGGAGTACTTAGAGCACGAAATCAGCAAGATATTCAACATAGCCACAAAACTGAGATATCCTAAGGATTTTGTCGAAAAGACATTAATGTCAGCAAAAAAGACTTTCTACGGGACTGAACCTAAGGAAATGATGGCTAGGAAAAATGTACTAGTTTTACCATATAATGAGAATCTGGTTTGCTTGAGTGAGGCATTAAAAAATATCAATATAAATCTTGCTTTTAAAAACACGGGGACAGTGAAACAAAGGCTGATTAAAAACACACCCTCCAACAAGGGTTTACAATGTTCCATGTACCCAGTGTTCTCTCTCATATATAGGTCAAACAGGTAAAATTCTGAAATCGAGAATAGCCCAACATAAATACTCAGGACAGGGTAGGAGTCGAACGCTATCTTTAACCATGTTAATTCCTGTAATCACCCACCTGGTTAAGATTCTGCCCAAATTATTGTACCAAACAGTTCCGTCATGACAGGAATACTGCATAACGCAAATTTTGGGTTATAATGCTCGATAGCTATCTAGTAAAGTTTATTACACACAACCTTAAACAACAATGCTATACAAAATTGCAGGATTGCTCATTATGCCAGGTAGTCTCATGACGGATTAGTGACTCTCGACCAGTCGTCTACGCATCAAAACACCATGCTACGCTAGTTGATGTATGGTTATATAATGCGTTTAGCTGTAATTGCATCATACATTGACAAGATTATCTGATTACATAGGTAGTGGGGTAAATGATATCAGAAGTAGAAACATGGATCATAGAATATTATTGGAATGGTACAGAAGAATCCCAAGTAAGGCATCATAATAATCGATACTGAGAAGAATAGTAGACAATATAAAGGTTACGTCTCAGTACCCCTGAAAACATTCGGGAACAGGACATTTAAACGGACAAAGAGCACATTCATTTCTTTTTTTATTATTATTAATTAAATAAGTTAAACAGAAAAATAGAAATCCATATATATAATATCCACTGAGAAACGTACTTTCTCAAGTCACAGGAGCTGTTCTAAATGGTTAGAAAAACTTAGGGCGGACTATTATTCCTTCTAATTTCATAATTCTTGACTTCTCAAAACCCTCTTACCCCATATGGGGGGGAGGGTGGCAGTGGTGAGTGTGACGCTGACTGCTGGCCACATTCTAAGAGAGCCAGGAGGAGGCGACAGGCCCACTCTGCGCTATTCTGAGTAAAAACTTCCCCTCACTCTTTCCATTGCATAGCTCCTGATGACGCACTGAGAAGTGTGAAAGTACCTGAGCTAAAGATTTCCACCCCCTGTGGCTTGTCTTGAATAGGTAAGATCGCCTGTCTGCGATTGTTTGCATATACGTATATATATATATATATATATAATATATATATATATAATATATATATATATATATATATATATATATATATATATATATATATATATATATATATATATATATATAAATATATATATATATATATATATATATATATATATATATATATATAATATATATATATATATATATATATAATATATATCAACAAACAAAGTTTCTCTTTTTAAATTTAGTAATTTATACAGGAGAAGGGGTTATTAGCCTCTTGCTCCTGACATTTTAGTCGCCTCTTACGACACATATGGCTTACGGAGGAAGAATTCTTTTCCACTTCCCCATGGAGATAAGAGGAAATAAACAAGGACAAGAACTAGTAAGAAAAATAGAAGAAAACCCAGAGGGGTGTGTATATATATGCTTGTACATGTATGTGTAGTGTGACCTGAATGTAAGTAGAAGTAGCAAGACATACCAAAACCTTGCATGTTTATGAGACAGAAAAGACACCAGCAATCCTACCATCATGTAAAACAATTACAGGCTTCCGTTTTACACTCACTTGGCAGGACGATAGTACCTCCCTGGGCGGATGCTGTCTATCAACCTACTAACCTGAATATATATATATATATATATATAATATATATATATATATATATATATATATTTATATATATATATATATATATATATATATATATAAGTAGTCAAAAAAGCGGCTGGGGGCCCCTTCAAAGGATGCCGCCTTTTCACACCTATGTGCTAATGACCTTGACCCTATGATAATGACCCTTCCGGGCACGTGTCCCCTTTTCACACCTAGGTGTTACTTCCGGTTTTGACCATGACCTCGCCCTCGAGACTACCTCACCCTTGACCCCCCCAACCAATACCCCCGCCCACGACCCCCCCCCCTTCGCGACCCCCGCCCCGCCCGCCCGCGCGCCCGCGCGCCGCGCCCGCGCGCCCCCGCCCGCGCGCCCGCCCGCGCGCCCGCCCGCGCGCCCGCCCTTCGCGAGCCCCGCCCGCGCCTTCTGCTGCGCCTTCTGCAGCGTCATCCGGATCGCCCCCGCGCCTCGAATTTTTTTCCGATTTTTTTCGAATTTTTTTTGAATTTCATTTTCTTGTGCTCTCCATCTCCTCAGATCAAATTTTTGAGGTTCCCCCTCTCACTTTCACCCCCATCCCAAAATTTCTCGACAATACAAGTTTTTTGGATCCCCCCTATGGGGTTTTCGAAAGTCTCCATCTCCTCGGATCCCCCTCCCACTTTCACCCCCCAACCCCAAAATTTTCTCGATAATACCATGACTCCATCTCCTCGGATCAAGTTTTTTGGATTCCCCCCTATGGGGTTTTCGAAATTCTCCAATTCCTCGGATCAAGGTTTTTTTGGGTACCCCTCCTTTCACCCCCCATCCCCCAAAAATTTCTCAATATTACCAAGTTTTGGATACTCCCCCCTATGGGGTTCTCAATATCAAAGTCTCCACTTCCTCGGATCCCCCTCCCACTTTCACCCCCCAACCCCAAAAATTTCTCGACAATACAATTTTTTGGATCCCCCCTATGGGGTTTTCGAAATTCTCCATCTCCTCGGATCAAGTTTTTTGGATTCCTCCCTATGGGGGTTTCGAAATTCTCCATCTCCTTGGATCAAGTTTTTCTCGAAATCAAAGTCTCCATCTCCTTGGATCAAATTTTTGGGTACCCCTCTCACTTTCACTCCCACCCCAAAATTTCTCGATAATAC
>NC_069422.1:25218824-25243824 GCF_026875155.1 Cherax quadricarinatus
TATTATTTATTTTATTTATTTTATATATAATATATAATTATTTATTATATTAATATATATATTATATATATAAAATTTGTGTGTGTGTTGTGTGAAAAACGCACCCCAAGGCCACTGGGGGAAAAACCATGCGCAAGGAATGAATCCACTGGGGAAAAAGCAGGAGCCATTACCACGCTCATTGTGCCCCCTCGTATGTGTGTCTTTTCTCCTTGCGCTGCATAAAATACATCATGCATCATCCGGAATGGTTCATTATAGGTATATAATGTGGGTTTTTGGGGATAAGTACTTGGGAGAGAGACAAAGCCTCGGGGACCCAACAATTGAAAGTTCTGAAATATTGTCTTAGTTATTATTTTTACGGCCTCGCTGATTATTTGATATGTTGTTACCTATGAGCACATCCCCGAACATACAGCGGCACTCCACTGAGTAACGTTGAAAACAAGCTAAGCACGCGAGCAACCTAGGTAGAGCGTTCACGTAAACAAATGGAGAATGACCCCCCGGGTTTTCGTTAAAAACATGTATATATCGAGGTTGGGGAATACACAGTGTGCAGCCCCTGGGTATCTTCATTTGAAGGCGTTTGTAAACAAGTGGCTTTTATCTTTCAGTACAAAGAAATTTTAAAGGGTGTTGAAAATGGGACAGTGAAAGATGAGGTAATCAGCCCCTCAGCTTAAAGAATTATCACAGAAGAATGGAAGATTGTGAAAAAAATCACCGGTAGAAGCCGGTATTCAGCCCCTAAGTGTTGATGAATCTAAAGTGTGCCAGGAGATGTCTTTATGCACTGTATATAAAAAGTACACTTCCTGCTTTACTTCAGATTAACAAGACTAAGGTGCGAACTCGGCCCGGGGTGAGACTGATATCATCTTAAGTGTAAATGGATTAGGTCAGAAACAACAAAAAATTAATTCATTTTTTGCGTTACCACAAAATCACTCCATTCCCCGTGTTTTACTTCGCTAAGGCTGCAACATCCGTTCTTTTCACCAAAAACACTGACAGTCAGTTGCTTCCCCTCAGCTGTACTACACCAGTACACCAAAAAAACCCTAAAAATGTTCTTTTTGTCCCCTTTTAGCAATTTATACGGGAGAAGGGAAGTTACTTTCCCCTTTTTCGGGCATTTTAGTGCCCTTTATTACACGCATTACTTACGGAGGAAGAATTATCAACCCTTCCCCCCAGGATGAAAGAAAACAAACACTGGGGAAATAAAAGTGAAATTCCAAACGATTCAA
The DNA here is from genome assembly GCF_026875155.1 of Cherax quadricarinatus. Taxonomy (NCBI): domain Eukaryota; kingdom Metazoa; phylum Arthropoda; class Malacostraca; order Decapoda; family Parastacidae; genus Cherax; species Cherax quadricarinatus. The sequence goes on from NC_069422.1 coordinate 25,220,081, forward strand.
GTTTCCACATTTTCAAGGAATGGTTAAAATTAAAAAAAAAACAACAGAAAGGTATATGTACGAGATTACACCTCCCCGTCAAATTACAGTAACGATTTTCATGAGATGTGGAAGGGGTTAAAGACGTCAAAAACACCTTATATTTTACTCAGTCTTTAAGATTTTAACTTGTCTAATGTATTTTAAATTCTTCCCATATTTTATTGATTATAAATGAAACCAATTTGTATAATCCTAAAGCAATATTCATATAAATTTGAAAACGTTTTCTAAAGTTTGAGTAGAACATAAGCTGTGTTTGACAGCTCCTTCACTACCTGCATCATCATAAGAAGGTCAGGTGTTGTAAATTGACCGCGAGGTGTAATCTCGTCCTTATATACCTTCCTGCTGATCATTTATTTTTACAGTTCCTTGATAGCGTGAGAAATCACGAAAGCACTTGGAAATTCACTATTTTTTTTTACAGTGGTTGCTCTGCATATTGTGATATCACCTGCTTACTGTGATCTTATTGCATATATATGTATTAAAATATATTATATATATATATTTATATATTATATATATTTATTATATATATATATACACGCACAGGAAAATAAGGAGATTAATCGAAGAGCCAGAAACGAGTATGCACAGATAAAGAGGGAGGCCCAGCGACAGTACGAAAACAACAAAGCATCGAAAGTCAAGTCTGACCCGAAACTGCTGTACGACTGCATCAGGAGGAAGACAACAGTCATAGACCAGGTGATCAGTCTGAGGAAAGGTGGGGAACTCACAAGAAACGACAAAATGGTATGTGAGGAGCTCAACAGGAGATTTAAGGAAGTATTTTCAGTGGAGACAGGTAGGACTCTGGGAAGACAGAACAGATGGGAACACCAACAGGGAATAAACCAGCAAGTGTTGGATGACATGCACACAACAGATGAGCAGGTGAAGAAGCTGCTAAGTGACCTTGATACCTCAAAGGCGATTGGACCGGACATTTCCCCGTGGGTCCTTAGATAGGGAGCAGAAACGTTGTGTATGCCACTAACCACGATCTTCAACACATCCCTCAAAACTCGACAACTACCTGAGGTATGGAAGACGTCAAATGTAGTTCCCATTTTTAAGAAAGAAGACAGAAACGAGGCACTAAACTATAGACCAGTGTCACTGACGTGTATAGTATGCAAAGTCATGGAGAAGATTATCAGGAGGAGAGTGGTGGAGCATCTGGAACAGAACACGATTATAAAAGACAATCAGCATGGATTCATGGAAGGCAAATCCTGTGTCACAAACCTCCTGGAGTTTTACGACAAGGTAACAAAAGTAAGACACGAGAGGGAAAGGTGGATTGACAGCATTTTCTTGGATTGCAAGAAGGCCTTCGACACAATTCCCCACAAGAGATTAGTGCAGAAGCTGGAGGATCAGGCACGTATAACAGGAATGGCAATGCAATGGATCAGAGAATACCTGACAGGGAGGCAACAACGGGTCATGGTACGAGATGCGGTATCACAATGGGCGCCTGTGACGAGCGGGGTTCCACAGGGGTCAGTCCTGGGACCAGTGCTCCTTTTGGTATATGTGAATGACATGACGGAAGGGATAGACTCAGAAGTGTCCCTGTTTGCAGATGATGTGAAGTTATTGAGAAGAATTAAATCAGATGAGAATCAGGCAGGACTACAAAGAGACCTAGAAAGACTGGACACGTGGTCCAGCAACTGGCTCCTAGAATTTAACCCCTCCAAATGCAAAGTCATGATGCTCGGGGAAGGGCAAATAAGACTGTAGACAGAGTATAGGCTAGGTGAGCATAATTCCAAGCACGTCTCCGGAGGCACACATCAACCAGATAACTGCTGCCGCATATGGGCGCCTGGCAAACCTGAGAATAGTGTTCCGATACCTCAGTAAGGAATCGTTCAAGACGCTGTACACCGTGTACCTCAGGCCCATACTGGAGTATGCAGCACCAGTTTGGAACCCACACCTAGTCAAGCACATCAAGAAATTAGAGGAAGTGCAAAGGTTTGCAGTAAGCCTAGTTCCAGAGCTAAGGGGAATGTCCTACGAAGAAAGGTTAAAGAAAATAGGAGGACAGGAGGGTTAGGGGAGACATGATAATGACGTACAAAATATTGCGAGGAATAGATAAGGTGGCCAGAGACAGGATGTTTCAGAGATGGGACACAGAAACAATGGGTCACAATTGGAAGTTGAAGACTCAGATGAGTCAAAGGGATATTATTCTTCAGTCACAGAGTTGTCTGAAAAGTGAGGTAGTGGAGGCAGGAACCATACATAGTTTTTAAGACGAGGTATGATAAAACTCATGGAGCAGGGAGAGAGAGGACCTCGTAGCGGTTAGTGAAGAGGAGGGGCCAGGAGCTGAGTCTCGACGTCGGCCTGCAACCACAAATAGGTGAGTACAAATAGATGAGTACACACACACACACACACACACACACACACACACACACACACACACACACACACACACACACACACACACACACACACACACACACATACACACACACACAGTAGTTCGGACATCGAGGATATCATGTACGAAAGGCCCCTTCGAGTTATTGATCATGTAGTTCTGTGCTTTGATTACATAGTTGAGCTACAATTAGAGAGAGTAGCAGGAATAGGAAGGGAAAAACCAATCTGCAAAAGGGGGACTACACAGGCATGAGGAACTTCCTGCAAGACGTTCAGTGGGAGAGAGAACTGGCAGGAAAACCAGTAAAAGAAATGATGGAGTATGTGACAACAAAATGCAAGGAGGTAGAGGAGAGGTTTGTTCCCAAGGGAAACTGAAATAATGGGAAGACCAGAACGAGTCCTTGGTTCACCCAGAGGTGTAGGGATCTCATCATTAGATTTAAAGTAGTATTTACAATAGAGACAGGAAGGACTCCAGGAATTCAGGACAGGAAGGTACACCAACAAGTGCTGGATGAGGTACACATAACCGAAGAGGAGGTGAAGAAGCTGATATGTGAATTTGATACCTCAAAGGAGGTGGGACCAGGCAACTTCTCTCCGTGGATGCTTAGAGAGGGAGCAGAGATGCTGTGTATGCCATTAACAAAAATCTTCCATACCTCAGGTAACTGATACTGGGCAATTACCTGAGGTATGGAAGATGACAAATGTAGTCCCAGTTTTTTAAAAACGAGACAGACACAAGGCATTAAACTACAGACCTGTGTCACTAATGTGTATAGTATGCAAAGTCATGGAGAAGATCATCAGGAGGAAAGTGGTGGAGCACCTGCAAAGAAACAAGCATATAAACGACAACCAGCATGGTTTCAGGGAAGGAAAATCATGTGTACGAATGGTATATAATACCGACAAGATGAGAGTAAGACACATGGAAAATCATGTTTCACAAATCTACTGGAGTTTTGTGACAAGGTGATGGAAGTAAGACAAGACAGAGAAGGATGGATAGACTGCATTTTCTTGGACTGCAAGAAGGCCTTCGACACAGTTCATCAGAAGAGGTTAATGCAAAAGCTAGAGGATCAGACATACATAACAGGAAAGGCATTGCAATGAATCAGAATATGTGACAGGGAGGTAACAATGAATCATGGTACATGATGAGGTGTCAGAGTGGGCGCCTGTGACAAGCTGGGTTCCACCTGGTGACATAGTGATTATTGACAATGATGGTCCGAGGTCCCAATGGCCTCTGAAAGATTGTGACCATATATCCTGATGTAAATGGAATTTTCAGGACAGTTGATGTTTTGAGCAAAGGTGTAGTGAATAAGCAGACAATAAATAAATTAGTGCCATTAGAATAACAGTGTTGAAAACAAAATCAGTTATTCTCCAGAAACCCCACAGACTAAAGCTGTCCAGAAAAGACAAGCAGCAGTGGTGGCGAGTGAGAAAATCAAATTAATGTTAAGTGATGAATAGTTCACCTGCAGTGAACCTCCGCAGCCCCCCAGTGTGGAGAAAATTTCTCCAGGAGGGGGCGGTATCAGCTGCTTCAAACCCTCTGAGAGACTCAGCCCTCCAGAGGGGCTGATAGCTTCTAGCTTCTTGGTCAACACTTTAATTTGGAACACGTGTTCATACCCGGGCACGCCAGTAAGTCATATCATGGCTGACCAGTGCTGCAACCATAATGTGGATTAATAAGAGAAACAAGAGAAAACCGAACTCTTACCCTAGCAGGACACTTAAAGAAAATCCTGCACCCACTTTATTACCATGTTAAAGATAGTGTACATGACGTCTATGCCCAGAGAGCAAGAATCAAGCATTCTGCATTGCCTCATGGTGGAAGTTCGGCAAGCGAAGGAAATATGATTGATCAATACTTCTTTTGTGTCAGGGGAGATGCCGAGGGCACACCAAGGCAAAGGAGGCGCCATGAGTCAGATTGCAATATGTAATGGTGCACCACAAACTCATACTTCATGCTATAAGAGCAGACAAAGAAAGTGAATCGCGCATTACTGTACCTCAAAGACAATCTCCATAATAACAATAAACCTATTACAAGTGTGCGCAGCTTCTTTAGTGACATTACGGTGAACAATAGACAAATCTTGAGCTTTGATGTATTGTAGTTCAATTGACTCTGAAGTTGAGAACTAATGTACGATCTAGGTAGATTACTATAAACCCAGTAACAGGCTGGCTTTTTAGCCCAACACAGGTGAGTATAAGGCCTCGTCAGTATTCAGTTATTCAATGAAATACTGACGCAACACCCCTTAGGGGTGATTATATTCATCATATCTTTCCTCTTCAGCCACATGGTTGGAACAACTGCCGTACGTCGAAGGTGTCTGTCGTCGGAGGCTGCGATTGGGCAGAGACAGCAACAAAGCTAAGTATCTTCATTACTGATACAAAGTTACTTTGCTTGTTCTACAAGTTTATTGAACTATACTTTGGTGCGATAAGTTTTACCACAAGGTATGATAAAGTTCATTGAGCAGGGAGAGAGAGGACCTAGTAGCAATCAGTGAAGAGGTGGAGCCACGAACTATGACCGGACCCCTACAACCACAAATTGGTGAATACACACACACACACACATACACGCACTCACACACACACACACACACACACACACACACACACACACACACACACACACACACACACACACACACAACACACACACACACACATACACACACACGGGGCCAGGAGCTCGGACTCGACCCCCGCAACCTCAACTAGGTGAGTACACACACACACACACACACACACACACACACACACACACACACACACACACACACACCACAACACACATACACACACACGGGGCCAGGAGCTCGGACTCGACCCCGCAACCTCAACTAGGTGAGTACACACACACACACACACACACACACACACACACACACACACACACACACACACACACACACACACACACACACACACACACACAACACACACTTGACGACACTGGAGGACAGGAGAGATAGGGGGGACATGATAACGACATACAAAATACTGAGAGGAATTGACAAGGTGGACAAAGACAGGATGTTCCAGAGATTGGACACAGTAACAAGGGGACACAGTTGGAAGCTGAAGACACAGATGAATCACAGGGATGTTAGGAAGTATTTCTTCAGCCACAGAGTAGTCAGGAAGTGGAATAGTTTGGGAAACGAAGTAGTGGAGGCAGGATCCATACATAGCTTTAAGCAGAGGTATGATAAAGCTCACGGTACAGGAGGCAGGATCCATACATAGCTTTAAGCAGAGGTATGATAAAGCTCACGGTACAGCGAGAGTGACCTAGTAGCGACCAGTGAAGAGGCGGGGCCAGGAGCTTGGACTCGACCCCTGCAACCTCAACTAGGTGAGTACAACTAGGTGAGTACACACACACACACACACACACACACACACACACACACACACACACCTGAAGACAACCTTCCTCCTCTTCCATGAAATCTGATTATCTCTCACTCCTCAAGCGCTGTGTGACTCCTATGAGTTTAGCGCTTATCCATGAATACTGCCTCCGTATCCCACACACCTATCCTATCCCTCCATCTCCCTCGCACATATCCACTGCTTCCTTCTATCTCGCAACTATCCTCTGCTTCCATCTCCCTCGCACCTATCTTCTGTTTCCTTCTATCTCGCATCTATCTTCTGTTTCTATCTATCTTGCACTGCATCTATCCTATGTCTCTATCTCCCACAGACCTATTCCTCACCATCCAAGCACACATCACATATGCATTTATCATAAGTCTCCATGTCCCACTTATCGTATGCGCTAATCTCCCACGCACCCATCACCTTCGCGCCTATCACCCACGTATTTATCGTATGCCTCCATCACCCACGCAAGTGTCTCTCACGCGCCTGCATTCTGCTGCAGGAGTTATGTTGCTTGTGCTGTTAGGGCCAGTGTGCGTGTTACCACTTGTTAAAGACACTTGTCGATAGACATTATGCCTGTTTTGTATGTTAATTACCAGTCGTCAAAGCGTGTACGTGAGTTTGTGTGTGTGTGTGTGTGTGTGTGTGTGTGTGTGTGTGTGTGTGTGTGTGTGTGTGTGTGTGTGTGTGTGTGTGTGTGTGTGTGTGTGTGCGTGCGCGTGCGTGCAGGCACCACCGGTGTGGCGCCCGTGGTCAATCGATAAGAGGAAGATCCCTGGTCAGTGTTCTTCATGGCGGGGCGAGGCGTGAAATTTCAGGCCTCTCCACCCTTCCATTACCTGCCTGGGAGAGGCTCTTATGCTCGCCGCGAAAGATATGATCGGCGAGTTTGCAGTTCCAAACTAGTGGTCATTTTCTCCGGGGTCTTAGCCACTGTGTATATTTGCACGCCGCTCTCGCCACTTATCCTCAGTGTTATATCAAATAGATCGTTCCAAGTATTCTCCTGCAAATTTATTTAACTTCTTAAAGGATGGAAGTTTATCTTTCTTATAGAGATTGGTTACTGAGGCTAGGGTAACTATACTTGTTGATGGATGAAGACTTTGATGGATGAACACATCGCCGGATGGAGACTACGATGGATGGATACCTTGATGGATGAAGACCTTGATTGATGAAGACCTTGATGGATGGAGACCTTGATGAATGAAGACCTTGATGGATGAAAACCTTGATGGATGAAAACCTTGATGGATGAAGACCTTGATGGATGGAGACCTTGATGGATGAAGACCTTGATGGATGAAAACCTTGATGGATGAAGACCTTGATGGATGAAGACATTGATGGATGGAGACCTTGATGGATGAAGACCTTGATGGATGAAAACCTTGATGGATGAAGACCTTGATGGATGAAGACCTTCGATGGATGGAGACCTTGATGGATGAAGACCTTGATGGATGGACACCTTGATGGATGAAGACCTTGATGGATGGAGACTTTGATGGATGAAGGCCTTGATGGATTGAGACTTTGATGGATGGAGACCTTGATGGTTGGAGACCTTGATGGATGGAGACCTTGATGGATGGAGACCTTGATGGATGGAGACTTTGATGGATGAAGACCTTGATGGATGGAAACCTTGATGGATGAAGACCTTGATGGATGGACACCTTGATGGATGAAGACCTTGATGGATGGAGACCTTGATGGATGGAGACCTTGATGGATGGAGACCTCGATGGATGGAGACCTTGATGGATGGAGACCTTGATTGATGGAGACTTTGATGGATGAAGACCTTGATGGATGGAGACCTTGATGGATGGAGACCTTGATTAATGAAGATCTTGATGGATGGAGACCTTGATGGATGAAGACCTTGATGAATGGAGACTTTGATGGATGAAGGCCTTGATGGATTGAGACTTTGATGGATGGAGACCTTGATGGTTGGCGACCTTGATAGATGGAGACCTTGATGGATGGAGACCTTGATGGATGGAGACTTTGATGGATGAAGACCTTGATGGATGGAAACCTTGATGGATGAAGACCTTGATGGATGGACACCTTGATGGATGAAGACCTTGATGGATGGAGTCCTTTATGGATGGAAACCTTGATGAATGAAGACCTAGATGGATGGAGACCTTGATGGATGAAGACCTAGATGGATGGAGACCTTGATGGATAAAGACCTTGATGGATGGAGACCTTGATGGATGGAGACCTTGATGAATGAAGACCTTGATGGATGAAGGCCTTGAGGGATGGAGACCTTGATGGATAAAGACCTTGATGGATGGAAACCCTGATGGATGAAGAACTTGATGAATGAAGACATTGATGGATGAAGATCTTGATAGATGGAGACCTTGATGAATGAAGACCTTAATGGATGAAGACCTTGAGGGATGGAGACCTTGATAGATGAAGACCTTGATGGATGGAGACCTTGATGAAAGAAGATCTTGATGGATGGAGACCTTGATGGATGAAGACCTTGATGGATGGATACCCTGATGGATGGAGACCTTGATGGTTGGAGACATTGATGGATATATATCTTGATGGATGGAGACCTTGATGGATGGAGTCCTTGATGAATGAAGACCTTGATGAATGAAGATCTTGATGGATGGAGACCTTGATGGATAAAAATTTTGATGAATGGGGACCTTGATGGATGGATACCTTGATGGATGGAGACCTTAATGGATAGAGACCTTGATGGATGGATGCCTTGATGGATGGAGACCTTAATGGTTCGAGACCTTGATGGATGAAGACCTTTATGGATGAAAACCTTGATGGATGGAGACCTTGATGAATGAAGACCTTGATGGATGGAGACCTTGATGGATGGAGACCTTGATGGATGGAGACGTTGATGGATGAAAACTTTGATGGATGGAGTCCTTGATGGATGGAAACCTTGATGGATGGATGCCTTGATGGATGGAGACCTTAATGGTTGGAGACCTTGATGGATGAAGACCTTGATGGATGAAAACCTTGATGGATGGAGACCTTGATGAATGAAGACCTTGATGGATGGAGGCCTTGATGGATGGAGACCTTGATGGATGTAGACTTTGATGGATGGAGACCTTGATGGATAGAAACCTTGATGGATGGATACCTTGATACATGGAGACCTTGATGGTCGGACACCTTGATGATTGGAGACCTTCATGGATGAAGACTTTGAATGATGGAGACCTTGATGGATAGATACCTTGATGGATGGATACCTTGATGGATGAAAACCTTGATGGATAGAAACCTTGATGAATGAAGACATTGGCGGATGAAGACCTTAATGGATGGAGACCTTGATGGATGAAGAAGTTGGTGGATGGAGACTTTGACGGATGAAGACCTTGATGGTTGAAGATTTTGATGGATGAAGATTTTGATGGATGAAAACCTTGATGGTTGAAGATCCTGCTGGATGAAGATCTTGATGAATGAAGACCTTGATGGATGAAGACCTTGATGGATGAAGATCTTGATGGATGAAAACCTGGATGGGTGGAGATCTTGATTAATGAAGACATTGGCGGAAGAAAACCTTAATGGATGAAAGCCTTGATGGATGAATTCCTTGATGGACGAAGACCTTGATAGATAAAGACCCTGATGGATGGAAACCTTGATTGATGAAAACCTTGATGGATGGAGACCTTGATGGACGAAGACCTTGATGAATGAAGACCCTGATTGATGGAGACCTTGATGGATGAAGACCTTGGTGGATGAAGACCTTGATGGATGAAGACCTTGATGGATGGAGACCTTGATGGATGAAGACTTTTGTGGCATACAAAGAGTATGTTACAATTTATTCGGAGTATGTCACACTCCCATATAGGCTGCCTCCCAACCAGCGAACCGGGTGCTAAGGGTTTAATGATCGTTAGGGTTTCCGTCGTTAAATCAGTACCTTGGTTCATTGACCATTCACAGGCAAACCCGCCAAAGCTGAAGCAACGTGGTTCACTTGCGGGAAGGTTTTGGCAGACTTGCCTACCTGTTGGTTGAGTACGGTGCACTCTCTCTGGCTTCTACTTTGCCATCTATCACTTATTATTCTGTCTGTACATATTGTACATAATGTACATACTTGTATATATCATCTGGTGAAGGCAAATATACATTACATTCTGTTGAGTTTTGTTTGCTCCACATTCCCATTACGACCAGACCTCACAGGCCATTCATTACCTGTCTTTGAATGACCCTGATAGATGAAGACCTTGATGGATGATGATCTTGATGGATGATGACCTTTATGGATGACGACAATGATTGATGATAACCTTGATGGATGACGATTGATAGATGAAGACTTTGATTGATGACATACGTTATTCCAGTGGCGAGCACCTCTGCATGTTGCAAGAGTAAGTTGTTATGCAAGGTGATACTCAGACACAGGCACTTAGTCAGACACAGGCACTTAGTCAGACACAGGCACTTAGTCAGACACAGGCACTTAGTCAGACAGAGACACTCAGTCAGACACAGGCACTTAGACAGACACAGGCACTTAGTCAGACACAGGCACTTAGTCAGACACAGGCACTTAGTCAGACACAGGCACTTAGTCAGACACAGGCACTTAGACAGACACAGGCACTTAGTCAGACAGAGACACTCAGTCAGACGCAGGCACTTAGACAGACACAGGCACTTAGTCAGACACAGGCACTTAGTCAGACACAGGCACTTAGTCAGACACAGGCACTTAGTCAGACACAGGCACTTAGTCAGACACAGGCACTTAGTCAGACACAGGCACTTAGTCAGACACAGGCACTTAGTCAGACACAGGCACTTAGTCAGACACAGGCACTTAGTCAGACACAGGCACTTAGTCAGACACAGGCACTTAGTCAGACACAGGCACTTAGTCAGACACAGGCACTTAGTCAGACACAGGCACTTAGTCAGACACAGGCACTTAGTCAGACACAGGCACTTAGTCAGACACAGGCACTTAGTCAGACACAGGCACTTAGTCAGACACAGGCACTTAGTCAGACACAGGCACTTAGTCAGACACAGGCACTCAGTCAGACACAGGCACACAGTCAGACATAGGCACTCAGTCAGCCATTAACACTCAGTCAGACACAGGAACTCAGTCAGACACGGGCATTCAGTCAGGCACAGGCACTCAGTCAAACACAGACACTCAGTCAGACACAGACACTCAGTCATACACAGACACTCAACGAGACACAGACACTCAGTCAGACACAGACATTCAGACAGACACAGGCACTCAGACACAGACACTCAGACACAGACACTCAGGCACAGACACTCGGAGACAGACACTCAGTCAGACACAGACACTCAGACACAGGCACTCAGTCAAACACAGGCACTCAAACACTGACACTCAGTCAAACACAGACACTCTGAAACAGACACTTAGACACAGACAGTCAGACACAGACATTCATTCAGACACAGACACTCAGTCAGACACAGACACTCAGTCAGACACAGACACTTAGTCAGACACAGGCACTCAGCCACAGGCACTCAGTAAGACACAGACACTTGGACACAGACGCTCAGTCAGACACAGACAGTCCGACAGACCAAACAAAGGGTCTTAAAATGAGGAAGGAGCTTGGTATTTCTAGTATCAGTGATAGGATTGTTGAGATTAACACTGTACTCGGTATTAGAATGTTAAGAAATGAACCAGACACTGTCACAATGAATCTTGTTAGGTAAGACACATATGCAACAGTTAGACAACTTTATTCCGAAACGTTTCGCCTACACAGTAGGCTTCTTCAGTCGAATACAGAAAGTAGGCAGGAACAGTAGAGATGTGAAGACGATGTAATCAGTCCATCACCCATCACCCATCATCAACCTGTCGGTATTGTATACCATTTTGATGTTCACAATGAATCTTACTAAATGTCTCGAAGTAAATACACACAGATCTAAATGGATTGTGAAAGCGTGCAATCGCATTAAGTTTTATAACCTGCATGAACTGTATCACTGTAGACAACAAGAGCATTTCACCCCTCCATGGAAGATGTCTTCATTTAATATCACATACCTGCAAGTCTCTCCCAAGAAGCTCATTGCTAGTAATCCTTTCCTTAAATCACTTGTTAAAACAACTGCTCAAGAAGAAATTTCTCACCTAGCAACATACACTGATGGATTTAAAAAGGAGTCTTCTGGCAGGGCTGCATCTGTTCTTGTTGCCACCTCCCTAGTTAAGAACGTGAATAAATTTTGTTAAGTTAGGCAGAAGAATTAGCAACTGGGCGTCTACACTGCAAACTGAATTATTTGCGATCCTAATGGCGCTAAAGTTAAGTTATGAAACTGAGCTTGACTCTATCATCATTACTGATTCTATGTCATCATTGAAGGCTCTTGACTCATATAATGACTCCAACAACATGCTCATTGGAGAAGACAGGTACAGATACTCAGAAATTCGGGAAAAATTAATTAATGTACAATTTGTATGAATCCCATCACACATTGGATTACTCCTTCATGATAAAGTTGATATGTTAGCGAAGAAGAGTACCCTGAAGGAGAAGTAGAATATAACTTTGGTATATCTGTGTCAAGCATTAGGAATAATATTAAGAGAGAAGTAAATAATGAAAATGATTGTTATAGGAATGCAATTAGAAGCCTGAGTAGATCTATAACCCACTATGATAACATGAACATAGATAAGTATGTTTATGGAGCAACTTGCAATGTGAACAGACTGACTGATGTTGTAGTAGCCAGGCTTAGGCTTGGTTACAAGTACTTCTGGCAGTATGGGAGACACATAGATGATGATCAAACACTCAGTCAGACACAGACACTCAATCAGACACAGACACTCAGTCAGACACAGACACTCAGTCAGACACAGACACTCAGCCAGACACAGGCGCTCGGACACAGAGACTCAAATCACACCCAGACACTGAGACAGGCACAGACATTCAGTCAGACACAGACACTCGGACACAGACAGTCAATCACACACAGACACTCAGTCGAACACAGGCACTCAGTCAGACACAAACATTCAGTCACACATTGGCACTCAGTCAGACACAAGCACTCGGACACAGACAATCAGACACAAACACTCAGACACAGACGCTCAGCCAGACACAGACACTCAGCCAGACACAGATATTCGGACACAGACACTCAGCCAAACACAGACACTCAATCAGACACAGGAACTCAGTCAGACACAGACACTCAGCCAGACACAGATATTCGGACACAGACACTCAGCCAGACACAGACACTCAATCAGACACAGGAACTCAGACACAGACACTCAGCCAGACACAGATATTCGGACACAGACACTCAGTCAGACACAGATACTCACCAAGACACAGACACTCAGCCAGACACAAGCACTCAACCAGACACAGGCACTCACTCAGACACAGACACTCAGACAGAGACACTCAGTCAGACAGAGGCACTCAGTCAGACAAACACACTCATATACAGACACTCAGACATAGACACTCAGTCGGACACAGACAGTCAGATACAGACACTCAGACACAGATACTCTGACACAGACACTCAGTCAAACACAAACACTCAGCAGGACACAGACACTCACTCGGACACAGACACACAGTCAGACACAGACACTCAGTCAGACACAGACACTCACTGGGATACAGACACGTCAGACACAGACATTTCATCAAACACAGACACTCGGACACAGCAACAAGGGGACACAGTTGGAAGTTGAAGACACAGATGAATCACAGGGATGTTAGGAAGTATTTCTTCAGCCACAGAGTAGTCAGGAAGTGGAATAGTTTGGGAAGCGCTGCAGTGGAGGCAGCATCCATACATAGCTTTAAGCAGAGGTATGATAAAGCTCATGGTTCAGGGAGAGTGACCTAGTAGCGACCAGTGAAGAGGCGGAGCCAGGAGCTCGGACTCGACCCCTGTAACCTCAACCAGGTGAGTACAGACACTCAATCAGACACAGACACTCAGTCGCACACAGACACTCGGACACAGACACTCAGTCAGACACAGACACTCGAACACAGACACTCAGTCAGACACAGACACTCGGACACAGACACTCAGTCAGACACAGACACTCAGTCAGACACAAACATTCAGTCAGAAACAGACACTCGGACACAGACAGTCAATCAGACGCAGACACTGAGTCAGACACAGACACTCAGTCGCACACAGACACTCAGTCGCACACAGACACTCAGTCAGATATAGACACTTAGATACAGACAATCAGTCAGATTCAGACACTCAGACACAGACATTCGGACACAGTCACTCAGTCAGATTCAGACACTCAGACACAGACATTCGGACACAGTCACTCAGTCAGACACAGATACTCAGTCAGACACAGACACTCAGTCAGACACAGGCACTGAGTCAGACACAGACACTCAGACACAGGCACTCAGTCAAACACAGTCACTCAGGCAGACACAGGCACTCAGCCAGACACAGGCAATCAGTCAGACACAGGCACTCAGTCAGACACAGGCACTCAGTCAGACACAGGTACTCAGTCAGACGCAGGCACTCAGCCAGGCACAAGCACTCAGTCAGACACAAGCACTCAGTCAGACACAGGCACTCAGTCAGACACAGGCACTCAGTCAGACACAGGCATTCAGTCAGATTCAGACACTCAGTCAGACACAGGCACTCAGGCAGACACAGGCACTCAGTCAGACACAGGCACTCAGTCAGACAGGGGCACTCAGTCAGACACAGGCTCTTAGTCAGACACAGGCACTCAGTCAGACACAGGCACTCAGACACAGGCACTCAGTCAGACACAGGCGCTCAGTCAGACACAGGCACTCAGTCAGACACAGCACTAAGTCAGACACAGACACTCAGCCAGACACAAGCACTCAGTCAGACACAAGCAATCAGTCGGACACAGGCACTCAGTGGGACACAGGCACTCAGTCAGGCACAGGCACTCAGTCAGACACAAGCATTCAGTCGGACTCAGGCACCCAGTCGAACACAGGCACTAAGTCGGACACAGACACTCAGTCGGACACAGACACTCAGTCAGACTCAGGCATTCAGTCTGACACAGACACACAGTTGGACACTGACACTCAGTCAGACACAGGCACTCAGTCAGACACAGGGACTCAGTCAGACACAGGCACTCAGTCGTACACAGACACTCAGTCGGACACTGACACTCAGACACAGGCACTCAGTCAGACACAGGGACTCAGTCAGACACAGACACTCAATCAGAGACAAACAATCAGTCGGACACTGGCACTCAGTCGGACACAGGCACCCAGTCTGACACAGGCACTCAGTCAGACAAAGGCACTCAGTCAGACACAGGCACTCAGTCAGACACAGGCACTCAGTCGGACACTGGCACTCAGTCAGACACACACACTCAGTCAGACAGAGGCACTCAGTCGGACACAGGCACTCAGTCAGACACACTGAACTGCGCAGTCCCCTGTATAACAAGTTGGTTCAAAACCTACCTTGCTCTTGTAGCGTGAGCATGGTGTTGGATACACCATCTTCGACAGGTATTGATGACTTGATAGAAGGTGAAGTGTCATTGCATGTCCACGTCTTCCACAGTCTAGGAATACACACACTGGTAAACTATGTTCCACAAGATTTGTTCATTTCACAGTGATACAATTACAGGAAGCTGATTTCACTTCTCTGTAATTGTTCTGTGTCCGTTGAGATTCTTTATGTACAAAAACGCGAGGATCAGTGTTCTTCGTTCGTTATCCCGGCGTTAATGTTTCCCCTGGCTGGGTTTAAAGTAATCTGAAGACGCCACAGCGCCCTACGCCCTGCTTCCCGACACACAAAAGAAGTGCCGACAAAGCATATTTCCCCTGCTTGCCAAACTTCCACCATGAAGCAATGCAGAATGCTCCATTCCCGCTATCTGGGCACAGACGTCAATGTACATCTTTAACGAGGCAACAAAGTGGGAGCAGGATTTTCCTTAATTGTCCTGCTAAGGTAAGAGATCGATTGTCTCTCATTAAACTACACTATTTGCAACATTGGTCTCTAGCAAAGACGTGGCATGATCATGACACACTCTTGTCATATGCTTCCAATTAAAGTGTCGCAGAAGACGCCATTGCCCTTTCTGAGAGGGCTGGACACCTCAGGGCTGAAAAGGCTGAAGGGGACTGAAAGGGGGCCGATACCCCTTCTTTAAAGAAACTTTCTCCACAAGGTGGGTTAATACCCTCTAGTTAACCAACACACAAAAATCAAGTGAAAAATCTGATTGCGCGGGACATATTGTTGTCCATTATGTCGTTGCTCTCCACACACACTTTGATTAAGTAGGAGGATGGACTGGACGACCAATGTTGACAATATAGTGCTAGATTAGGTAAGAGTTGTCAGGAAACAGGATAATTGTTTCCTGAGGCGGGTCATAGTCATATGATAACCCACCGCTGAAGCTTTGGTCATCTGACCGAGGCCTTAAGCTGGCTTACCGTTCCATCCCATTAAAAGCTAACGTCACAGTTATAATCATTAGTATATAGTATGTAGATACAATCCTAGATGCACATATCTTGTCAAGTTGTTTTTCTCCCACTCAGCGCCTAAGTTGTCAATTTTCATAACATGATTCGCGAAATTCCAGAAATAATAAATTATGTAGAACAGGACGGTAATAAACTATGCACGATTAGGGTAACTAGTGACATGGTCCTCAGACAAGTAGAGAAATTAAAACCTAACAAATCCCCAGGTCCTGATGAACTGTTTGCAAGGGTTTTAAAGGAACGTAAAGAAAAACTTAGCATACCTTTAGCTAATTTTTTCAATATATCACTACAAACTGGCATAGTACCTGACAAGTGGAAAATGACAAATGTAACACCTATTTACGAGGCAGGTGATAGGTCCTTAGCTTCGAACTATAGACCAATAAGCCTTATCTCCATAGTGGGAAAATTTATGGAATCAATAATTGCCGAGGATAAGCTATTTAATTTAACATGGATATGCTGTATATCTACATTCTTGGGCATAAGACACAATACATATATATATATATATATATATATATATATATATATATATATATATATATATATATATATATATATATATATATATATATATATATGTGTATATATACATGATCAAATATACTATTTCTTCGATAAGAGATACACAAGCTGTCTCAGTCAGTATTATTATTAAATATCACATGTGTGAGTACTGTAGCAGTGTAGGTTCGTACACTCCAAGTAGTGATGGGTGATGCTGGATTATGTTAGTGAGGAGAAATGAAAAAATTATCTACTGACGCTGGTGTTCGTCACATGTACGTGAACGGTATACACTACCGACAAGGTGAAGAAATACTCACATGTTCAACATCTGGGTATCTTTATTTGTAGACGTTTCGCCATCCAGTGTCTTTATCAACACAAGGACATAATGTGAAGACTAGTCTTCACATTAAAGATATATTTTTATCATTTATGTTAAAGTAGACTAGTCTTCGCATATTGTCTTGTAGTGATGAAAACACTGGATGGCGAAACGTCTACAAATAAAGATCCCCAGATGTTGCACACATGTCTAATTCTTCATCTTCGTCACATGCTGATCCGCTCATTTGGTTATTTAATCGAGGCCTTTCACTGGCTTACCTGTCCACTCTCCCCCCCCCCCTCAAAAAATCAAGAAAAAAGAAGCATAACATAAGATGGAGTTTAAGACCGGAAAGGTTAATCACAAGTACTGGACTTGTGGCGGCAGACACTCATAACTTCAAGCAGTATATTCATTTCCTAAACAAAGTTAAAAATGACCATCTCTGGGTGACAACTTTCACCACAAAAATTTCCTTTCGGGGTTTATCTAGGAGATATCTCTCTTATTTTTTTTTTTTTCAGAAATTCCGTGGTCTTGAACCGGACGCCTGTCCAGTTTTTGCTTGAATCTGTCACTGCACTCATGGGAGCCCCACAGCGCTGTAACAGAGGAACTAGCGACCAGGCTCTTGCATGGGTTCACTACCAGAGAAATTAGAGACCAGGCTCTTGCATGGGTCCACTACCAGAGGAACTAGTGACCAGGCTCTTGCATGGTCCACTACCCGAGAAACTAGCGACCAGGCTCTTGCATGGGTCCACTACCAGAGGAACTAGTGACCAGGCTCTTGCATGGTCCACTACCCGAGAAACTAGCGACCAGGCTCTTGCATGGGTCCACTACCAGAGGAACTAGTGACCAGGCTCTTGCATGGTCCACTACCCGAGAAACTAGCGACCAGGCTCTTGCATGGGTCCACTACCAGAGGAACTAGTGACCAGGCTCTTGCATGGTCCACTACCCGAGAAACTAGCGACCAGGCTCTTGCATGGGTCCACTACCAGAGGAACTGGCGACCAGGCTCTTACATGGGTCCACTACCAGAGGAACTAGTGACCAAGCTCTTGCATGGGTCCACTACCAGAGGAACTAGTGACCAAGCTCTTGCATGGGTTCACTACCAGAGGAACTAGTGACCAGGCTCTTGCATGGTTCACTACCCGAGAAACTAGCGACCAGGCTCTTGCATGGGTTCACTACCAGAGGAACTAGCGACCAGGCTCTTGCATGGGTTCACTACCAGAGGAACTAGCGACCAGGCTCTTGCATGGGTCCACTACAAGAGGAACTAGCGACCAGGCTCTTGCATGGGTCCACTACCAGAGGAACTAGCGACCAGGCTCTTGTATGGGTTCACTACCAGAGGAACTAGCGACCAGGCCCTTGCATGGGTCCACTGCCAGAGAAATTAGCGACCAGGCTCTTGAATGGTCCACTACCAGAGGAACTAGCGACCAGGCTCTTGCATGGGTTCACTACCAGAGGAACTAGCGACTAGGCTCTTGCATGGGTTCACTACCAGAGGAACTAGTGACCAGGCTCTTGCATGGGTTCACTACCAGAGGAACTAGTGATCAGGCTCTTGCATGGGTTCACTACCAGAGGAACTAGCGACCACGCTCTTGCATGGGTTCACTACCAGAGGAACTAGTGACCACGCTCTTGCATGGGTCCACTACCAGAGGAACTAGTGACCAAGCTCTAGCATGGGTTCACTACCAGAGGAACTAGTGACCAGGCTCTTGCATGGGTTCACTACCAGAGGAACTAGTGACCAGGCTCTTGCATGGATTCACTACCAGAGGAACTAGTGACCAAGCTCTTGCATGGTCCACTACCAGAGGAACTAGCGACCAGGCTCTTACATGGGTCCACTACCAGAGGAACTAGTGACCAGGCTCTTAAATGGTCCACTACCCGAGAAACTAGTGACCAGGCTCTTGCATGGGTCCACTACCAGAGGAACTAGCGACCAGGCTCTTGCATGGGTCCAGTACCAGAGGAACTAGTGACCAGGCTCTTGCATGGTCCACTACCAGAGGAACTAGTGACCAGGCTCTTGCATGGGTCCACTACCAGAGGAACTAGCAACCAGGCTCTTGCATGGATCCACTACCAGAGGAACTAGCAACCAGGCTCTTGCATGGGTTCACTGCCAGAGGAACTAGCAACCAGGCTCTTGCATGGGTTCACTGCCAGAGGAACTAGCAACCAGGCTCTTGCATGGGTCCACTTCCAGAGGAACTAGTGACCAGGCTCTTGCATGGTCCACTACCAGAGGAACCATGGAACAGAGGAAGAATGAGACTTGTGCATCGTTTAGAAATTTTTAGTGAGGGAGCGTTTCGCCACATATTGGCTTCATCAGTCCAATACAAAGAATGTGGAAAAAGAGAAGTTTGAGGTAATCAGTCCCTCAATCTGGAACTGATGTGTTCAGTTCAATCTTGAAGATTGATGGACTGAACACATCGATTCCAGGCTGAGGGACTGATTACCTCAAACTTCTTTCCTTCCACTTTTTTTCTTTCTATAAGACTGATGAAGCCACTGTGTGACGAAACGATCCCTCAATAAAGATTCCCAAATGTTGCACAAGTCTCTAATTCTTCAAAGACTCCTTTACAATAGCTTCAGTCTTTGTACACGTGCCGGGCGCTGTATGATCCATAAGGGTTTAGCTCTCAAAAGGAATATAAAAAAATGTGTGCGTTAACTTTGGGTTCGCTGGTAGTGATACACGCTCGTGATAGTGTAACTACATCATCACTAATCCTTGTGTGACGACCATCATAGTCTCCAGTGAGGGAGGATGGTTGGTTAATTGGGCTCGATTACTCAGTGTCACCCTTTGGGGGCACAACCCACAATTGCCGGTCGTGGAAGCATGGATTTTTGGGCATTCCTCCTATACCCACTGCAATCTGGGTTCCCTTGCTCTATTTCTGACCTATCACAAGCCTTCTCTGAGTTGCTCCAGCTAAGTGGTGATGGCGCCTGCTCGCTTCCCATTGGTTGAGAGACCAAAATGTAAACACTTCTGGCTTGGCGTCGCTGAGAGACGTATTTTCATCGAGTGACACTCATATACCCTTGGATTTTACCCTCTGCAATGTTAGTAAGTACTGACTTGTGTGTCTAGTACGTAAATGAATAGTTTAGCCATATTTTGATATATGTATAGTCTGTGTGAAGCAAAATATGAGTGCACCATGCAAATGAAAAAAGTGCAACAGAAAACGACTGAAAAAACTTGTTCTTGCCACTTTAGGCCCCATTTTAAATTTCAGTAAATAAATATTTATAAAAAAAATTGCAATGCATGTAGGAATTCTCTGGTGGTCTGGGTGTGTACAGAACGTTTTTATTGTCCTTCCAGATCAATGAGAAATTGTTTCATGGTCAGTCCTCCAAAGAGAAGTCCAAATATGTCTGCAGTTTGGAGGAAAGTGACTCAGATCCAGAGCCAGATGACCTGAAATTGCTTGACAGTGGTGATGAGTACTTGCCACCGGTTGCAGAGGTGTCAAGTGATGATGAGGAGGAAAACAGACCATCCAAAAAGCCAAAATTGTCACTGGCCAGTGCCAGGCAAGCTACTTACATGCAAGTTATGCAGCAAACACAAGCATCATGTCACATCCTCATTTTCCTGTGCCATATGTAAAGTAAATCTATGCATTAAGAAGGATAGAAATTGTACAAATTAGCAATCTAGAATGATTGTTCCTTCTCAGGAAACTCAGGAATACGAGAATTGAAAGTTACATCCTTTGCAATGTGTCCATATTGCCACTTGGTCCATTTTTGTATTTTTTTAATACTTACAAAATATTTGGAAACAAGTTAAATTTATATTTTTTATATTGTCTTTTTGTGTAAGATATTTAAAAAATAGTTATTTCAGTCCCCAGGCACTGTATGACCCATGTGGATTTAATAATAATAATAATAGTAATAATAATAATAATAATAATAATAATAATAATAATAATAATAATAATAATAATAATATCTGTTAATTCTAGCACTAGAAGCAGTAGATACAGTAACAGAGCCTGGGTTAAGCATCATATTAGGAACACAATGATATTATGTTAATGGTATACACTGCTAGCAAGTTGATGAGCAAGACACACGTGCAACACTCAGACATTTTTATTGTGGACAGTAAAGATATCTAGGTGTTGCACAAGTGTCTTACTAGTCCAATATTATACAAATTGAATCATTCATATGACACATAATATCACTAGCGCGAATTCCAATTTAGTATTCTCTAACTCTGTCGGGAAGAGATATTTTGTCAGTGTAGTGGAGGATGGAAGATGGGAGGAAATAGCGTAAACGCACGAAATAATGGTGGAAGTAGCAGAAGCATATATGAAATTCCTGCAAGTACTGTGAATAGTAGTGTACGAATTCATAGCTTAAAAGAAGATACTTAGAGGCGTTTATTTAAGGAAAAACTAGATGTATTTCGGTGGGTGCGAGATGCGAGTAAGATATCCCCGTGTTGTACGTGTATGGTATACAATACCGACAAGATAAAGAATTAGACACATGTGCAACATCTGGGTATCTTTGTTGTAGACGTTTCGCCATCCAGTGGTTTTATCAATACAAATCCAAGGACATAATGGGAAGACAGTAAAACTATATACAAAATATAAGGTTATCAGCTCCCTTAGACTTGGAGTCGGTGAAGAGCACCGTAGTCTGGAAGACTGAAGCACTGGCATGAAGACTGGCGCTTATATACTGGTGTCAGGTGAGGGACGTGCGGCAGACGAAGGCATTGTCACTGGTGGGCGGGTGTTGTATAACTCTAGTCCTCTGTGCCTCATTGCACGCGATAACAGGAGTGAAATGTAAGCTTGTAATGCAGGTAAATATCGGTGTTGAAGATTTAAAGCGATTCGAATAGGGCATTCACAAATTATCACATCCTCCGTTTTTTCAATCAAAATGTCAAATTAGTGCATGTACAACCCAAATTTACTTCAAACCTTATATATACCTTATATATACCAAGTTTGAAGTTAAACTCATTTCTTGATATCTCAGAGAGACCAATATAATAAAGTACGGTAGTACATGAAGCTGCTCGGACGTTGTATTATTAAATTATCAGTGTTGAAGTTTCAAAGGCACTCGGAAAATATCGCAGGAAAAATAACATAATTTTAATTTTTAGAATTTCTTCCATTAAAAAGGCAAATTGGGACCTAACTGTTCTATAATTAAGATTAATCAGCGTTTAAGCAATAAATAAGCAAACCAGGAAGGTGCTCTGTTTTAATGGGTTTTTCACCAAAATAAAGCCTTTGGGTGTTTTCTCATGGTTTTTCCATGTGTTCAGTTTGTGTTGTAGAAGACTGCGAAACTTTCCAGCATGGCGAGTAATTGTTATTTAGGCTTTGGGTACAGTACATAACATATACTTTTTTTTCAATGACCTTGAGGATGAGTAAATGTTATGGATACATGAAATAATATTATTTAGATTGCCGTTGTCCGCTTCGACTTCTTCGTAATGAGGGAAGACAAACTCCGGAGCAAGAGAGTCACTTTCCACCATGGAAAAAAGGTGGTGAATTGGGGTTGTCTTGTGGGAAGTCAGCTTCGTTAGCGCTTGAGTTGGCTGTCTCATACTTAAGAATATATATGTTTGTTTATTATTAAATTATTGTAAACTTATCAAAAATATATTTAGTTGGATTAGGCTAAATTAAATTGTGCTTGTTATAATAAGGTTAGGTAAGTTTTCTAAGGTTCCTCTGGTATAAAATTATTAATCTTAACATTACCATTAGGCAGGGTGGCCCGAAAAAGAAAAACTTTCATCATCATTCACTCCATCACTGTCTTGCCAGAGGCATGCTTAGGCTACAGTTATAAATCTGCAACATTAACACCCCTCCTTCAGAGTGCAGACACTATACTTCCCATCTCCAGAAATCAAGTCCGGCCTGCCGATTTCCCTGAATCCATTCATAAATGTTACCTTGCTTACACTCCAACAGCACGTCAAGTCCTAAAAACCATTTGTCTCCACACGCTCAAGCACGCTTGCTGGAAGTCCAAGCCCCTCGCACACAAAACCTCTTTTACCCCCTCCTTCCAACCTTTCCTAGGCCAAGCCCTACCCCGCCTTCCCTCCACTACAGATTTGCATACTCTCGAAATCATTCTATTTCGTTCCACCTCTCTACATTTCCAAACCATTTCAATAAGCCCTCCTCAGCCCTCTGGATAATAGTTTTGGTAATCCCCCACCTCCTCCTAATTTCCAAACTACGGATTCTCTGCATTATATTCACACCACATGAAATGAATAGACATGAAATCTCCACTGCCTCCAGCCTTCTCCTTGTTGCAAC
>NC_069422.1:25248824-25281324 GCF_026875155.1 Cherax quadricarinatus
AGCATTGTATCACACCAGCATTGTATAACACCAGCATTGTATCACAGCAGCATTGTATCACAGCAGCATTGTATCACACCAGCATTGTATCACACCAGCATTGTATCACACCAGCATTGTATCACACCAGCACTGTATCACACCAGCACTGTACCACACCAGCATTGTATAACACCAGCATTGTATCACACCAGCACTGTATCACACCAGCATTGTATCACACCAGCATTGCATAACACCAGCATTGTATCACACAAGCACTGTATCACACCAGCACCGTATCACACCAGCACTGTATCACACCAGCACTGTACCACACAAGCATTGTATAACACCAGCATTGTATCACACCAGCATTGTATCACACAAGTACTGTATCACACCAGCACTGTATCACACCAGCACTGTATCACACCAGCACTGTATCACACCAGCACTGTATCACACCAGCACTGTACCACACCAGCACTGTGCCACACCAGCATTGTATCACATCAGCATTGTATCACACCAGCACTGTATCACACCAGCATTGTATCACACCAGCACTGTATCACACCAGCACTGTATCACACCAGCACTGTATCACACCAGCATTGATACACACCAGCATTGTATCACACCAGCACTGTATCACACCAGCATTGTATCCACCAGCACTGTATCCACCAGCATTGTATCACACCGCACTGTATCACACCAGCACTGTATCACACCAGCACTGTATCACACCAGCACTGTATCACACCAGCACTGTATCACACCAGCATTGTATCACACCAGCACTGTATCACACCAGCACTGTGCCACACCAGCACTGTACCACACCAGCATTGTATCACATCAGCACTGTACCACACCAGCACTGTGCCACACCAGCATTGTATCACACCAGCATTGTATCACACCAGTACTGTACCACACCAGCACTGTACCACACCAGCACTGTACCACACCAGCATTGTATCACACCAGCATTGTACCACACCAGCACTGTGCCACACCAGCATTGTATCACACCAGCACTGTACCACACCACCACTACCACACCAGCACTGTACCACACCAGCATTGTAACACATCAGCACTGTACCACACCAGCACTGTGCCACACCAGCACTGTATCACACCAACATTGTATCACACCAGCACTGTACCACACCAGCACTGTGCCACACCAGCATTGTATCACACCAGCATTGTATCACACCAGCACTGTATCACACCAGCACTGTACCACACCAGCACTGTACCACACCAGCACTGTACCACACCAGTACTGTGCCACACCAGCATTGTATCACACCAGCATTGTATCACACCAGCATTGTACCACACCAGCACTGTACCACACCAGCACTGTACCACACCAGCACTGTACCACACCAGCACTGTGCCACACCAGCATTGTACCACACCAGCATTGTATCACACCAGCATTGTATCACACCAGCATTGTATAACACCAGCATTGTATCACACCAGCATTGTACCACACCAGCACTGTACCACACAAGCACTGTGCCACACCAGCATTGTACCACACCAGCATTGTATCACACCAGCACTGTACCACACCAGCACTGTGCCACACCAGCATTGTATCACACCAGCATTGTATCACACCAGCACTGTGCCACACCAGCACTGTATCACACCAGCATTGTATCACACCAGCACTGCATCACACCAGCACTGTATCACACCAGCATTGTATCACACCAGCATTGTATCACACAAGCATTGTATCACACCAGCACTGTATCACACCAGCACTGCATCACACCAGCACTGTATCACACCAGCACTGTATCACACCAGCATTGTATCACACCAGCATTGTATCACACCAGCATTGTATCACACAAGCATTGTATCACACCCAGCATTGTATCACACCAGCACTGTATCACCCAGCACTGTATCACACCAGCACTGTATCACACCAGCACTGTATCACACCAGCATTGTATCACACCAGCATTGTATCACACCAGCATTGTATCACACCAGCATTGTATCACACCAGCATTGTATCACACCAGCATTGTATCACACAAGCATTGTATCACACCAGCATTGTATCACACCAGCACTGTATCACACCAGCACTGTATCACACCAGCACTGTATCACACCAGCACTGTACCACACCAGCATTGTACCACACCAGCACTGTACCACACCAGTACTTTATCACACCAGCATTGTATTACACCAGCACTGTACCACACCAGTACTTTATCACACCAGCATTGTATTACACCAGCACTGTACCACACCAGCATTGTACCACACCAGCACTGTACCACACCAGTACTTTATCACACCAGCATTGTATTACACCAGCACTGTACCACACCAGCACTGTACCACACCAGTACTTTATCACACCAGCATTGTACCACACCAGCACTGTACCACTCCAGCACTGTACCACACAAGCACTGTATCACAACAGCACTGTGCCACACGAGCACTGTACCTCACCAGCACTGTACCACACCAGCACTTTAACACACCAGCAATGTAACACACCAGCACTGTACCACACCAGCACTGTACCACACCAGCACTGTACCACACCAGCACTGTACCACACCAGCACTGTTACACACCAGCACTGTAACACACCAGCACTGTACCACGCCAGCACTGTACCAAACCAACACTGTAACACACCAGCACTGTACCACACCAGCACTGTACCACACCAGCACTGTACCACACGAGCACTGTACCTCACCAGCACTGTACCACACCAGCACTGTACCACACCAGCACTTTAACACACCAGCAATGTAACACACAGCACTGTACCACACCAGCACTGTACCAACAACACTGTACCACACAGCACTGTACCACACCAGCACTGTTACACCAGCACTGTAACACACCAGCACTGTACCACGCCAGCACTGTACCAAACCAACACTGTAACACACCAGCACTGTACCACACCAGCACTGTACCACACCAGCTCTGTACCACACCAGCACTGTACCACACCAGCACTGTAACACACCAGCACTGTACCACACCAGCACTGTACCACACCAGCACTGTAACACACCAGCACTGTACCACACCAGCACTGTACAACACCAGCACTGTACCACACCAGCACTGTACCACACCAGAACTGTACCATACCAGCACTGTACCACACCAGCACTGTACCACACCAGCACTGTACCACACCAGCACTGTACCATACCAGCACTGTACCTCACCAGCACTGTACCACACTAGCACTATACCACACCAGAACTGTACCATACCAGCACTGTACCACACCAGCACTGTACCACACCAGCACTGTACCACACAGCACTGTACCACACAGCACTGTACCACACCAGCACTGTACCACACCATAACTGTACCACACCAGCACTGTACCACACCAGAACTGTACCACACCAGCACTGTACCACACCAGCACTGTACCACACCATAACTGTACCACACCAGCACTGTACCACACCAACTGTACCACACCAGAACTGTACCATACCAGCACTGTACCACACCAGCACTGCTTACCACACCAGCACTGTACCACACCAGACTGTACACACCAGCACTGTACCACACCAGCACTGTACCATACCAGCACTGTACCACACCAGAACTGTACCACACCAGCACTGTACCACACCAGCACTGTACCACACCATAACTGTACCACACCAGCACTGTACCACACCAGAACTGTACCACACCAGAACTGTACCATACCAGCACTGTACCACACCAGCACTGTACCACACCAGCACTGTACCACACCAGCACTGTACCACACCAGAACTGTACCACACCAGCACTGTACCACACCAGCACTGTACCATACCAGCACTGTACCACACCAGCACTGTACCACACCAGAACTGTACCACACCAGCACTGTACCACACCAGAACTGTACCACACCAGCACTCTACCACACCAGCACTGTACCATACCAGCACTGTACCACACCAGCACTGTACCACACCAGCACTGTACCATACCTGCACTGTACCACACCAGCACTGTACCACACCAGAACTGTACCACACCAGCACTGTAAAACACCAGCACTGTACCACACCAGCACTGTACCACACCAGAACTGTACCATACCAGCACTGTACCACACCAGCACTGTACCACACCAGCACTGTATCACAAAAGCACTGTACCATACCAGCACTGTACCACACCAGCACTGTACCACACCAGAACTGTACCACACCAGCACTGTAACACACCAGCACTGTACCACACCAGCACTGTACCACACCAGCACTGTACCACACCAGAACTGTACCACACCAGCACTGTACCACACCAGCACTCTGTACCAACACCAGCACTGTACCACACCAGCACTGTATCACACCAGCACTGTACCATACCAGCACTGTACCACACCAGCACTGTACCACACCAGAACTGTATCATACCAGCACTGTAACACACCAGCACTGTACCACACCAGCACTGTACCAAACCAGCACTGTACCACACCAGCACTGTACCACACCAGAACTGTACCACACTAGCACTGTACCACACCAGCACTGCACCACACCAGCACTGTACCACACCAGAACTGTACCACACCAGCACTGTACCACACCAGCACTGTACCACACCAGAACTGTACCACACCAGCACTGTACCACACCAGCACTGTACCACACCAGCAATGTACCACACCAGCACTGTACCATACCAGCTCTGTACCACACCAGCACTGTACCACACCAGCACTGTACCACACCAGCACTGTACCACACCAGCACTGTACCATACCAGCACTGTACCACACCAGCACTGTACCACACCAGCACTGTACCACACCAGCACTGTACCACACCAGCACTGTACCACACCAGCACTGTAACACACCAGCACTGTACCACACCAGCACTGTGCCACACCAGTACTGTACCATCACCAGTACTGTACCAACACCAGCACTGTACCACACTAGCACTGTACCACACCAGCACTGTACCACACCAGAACTGTACCACACTAGCACTGTACCACACCAGCACTGTACCATACCAGCACTGTACCACACCAGCACTGTACCACACCCAGCACTGTACCACACCAGCACTGTACCACACCTGCACTGTACCAACACACAGCAACTGTACCACACCTGCCACTGTACCACACCGCACTGTACCACACCAGCACTGTATCACACCAGCACTGTACCACACCAGCACTGTACCACACCAGCACTGTACCACACCAGCACTGTACCACACCAGCACTGTAACACACCAGCACTGTACCACACCAGCACTGTACCACACCAGCACTGTACCACACCAGCACTGTACCACACCAGCACTGTACCACACCAGCACTGTTCACACACCAGCACTGTAACACACCAGCACTGGTACCACACCAGCACTGTACCACACCTAGCACTGTACCAACACCAGCACTGTACCACACCAGAACTGTACCATACCAGCACTGTACCACACCAGCACTGTACCACACCAGCACTGTACCACACCAGCACTGCACCACACCAGCACTGTACCTCACCAGCACTGTACCACACTAGCACTGTACCACAACAGAACTGTACCACAACAGAACTGTACCACCCCAGCACTGTACCACACCAGCACTGTATCCACACCAGCACTGTACCACATCCAGCACTGTGCCACACCAGCACTGTGCCACACCAGCACTGTGCCACACCAGCACTGTACCACACCAGCACTGTACCACACCATAACTGTACCACACCAGCACTGTACCACACCAGCACTGTATCACACCAGCACTGTAGCACACCAGAACTGTACCAACACCGAACATGTACCGTACCAGCACTGTACCACACCAGCACTGTACCACACCAGCACTGTACCACACCAGCACTGTACACACCAGAACTGTACCACACCAGCACTGTCCACACCAGCACTGTACCATACCAGCACTGTACACACCAGCACTGTACCACACCATGAACTGTACCACACCAGCACTGTACCACACCAGAACTGTACCACACCAGCACTGTACCACACCAGCACTGTACCACACCAGCACTGTACCATACCTGCACTGTACCACACCAGCACTGTACCACACCAGCACTGTTCCACACCAGCACTGTAACACACCAGCACTGTACCACACCAGCACTGTACCACACCAGCACTGTACCACACCAGCACTGTACCACACCAGAACTGTACCATACCAGCACTGTACCACACCAGCACTGTACCACACCAGCACTGTACCACACCAGCACTGCACCACACCAGCACTGTACCTCACCAGCACTGTACCACACTAGCACTGTACCACAACAGAACTGTACCACAACAGAACTGTACCACACCAGCACTGTACCACACCAGCACTGTACCACACCAGCACTGTACCACACCAGCATTGTGCCACACCAGCACTGTGCCACACCAGCACTTTGCCACACCAGCACTGTACCACACCAGCACTGTACCACACCATAACTGTACCACACCAGCACTGTACCACACCAGCACTGTATCACACCAGCACTGTAGCACACCAGAACTGTACCACACCAGAACTGTACCATACCAGCACTGTACCACACCAGCACTGTACCACACCAGCACTGTACCACACCAGCACTGTACCACACCAGAACTGTACCACACCAGCACTGTACCACACCAGCACTGTACCATACCAGCACTGTACCACACCAGCACTGTACCACACCAGAACTGTACCACACCAGCACTGTACCACACCAGAACTGTACCACACCAGCACTGTACCACACCAGCACTGTACCACACCAGCACTGTACCATACCTGCACTGTACCACACCAGCACTGTACCACACCAGAACTGTACCACACCAGCACTGTACAACACCAGCACTGTACCACACCAGCACTGTACCACACCAGAACTGTACCATACCAGCACTGTACCACACCAGCACTGTACCACACCAGCACTGTATCACACCAGCACTGTACAATACCAGCACTGTACCACACCAGCACTGTACCACACCAGAACTGTACAATACCAGCACTGTAACACACCAGCACTGTACCACACCATCACTGTACCACACCAGCACTGTACCACACCAGCACTGTGCCACACCAGAACTGTACCATACCAGCACTGTACCACACCAGCACTGTACCACACCATCACTGTACCACACCAGCACTGTATCACACCAGCACTGTACCATACCAGCACTGTACCACACCAGCACTGTACCACACCAGAACTGTACCATACCAGCACTATAACACACCAGCACTGTACCACACCAGCACTGTACCACACCAGCACTGTACCACACCAGCACTGTACTACACCAGAACTGTACCACACTAGCATTGTACCACACCAGCACTGCACCACACCAGCACTGTACCACACCAGAACTGTACCACACCAGCACTGTACCACACCAGCACTGTACCACACCAGCACTGTACCACACCAGCACTGTGCCACACCAGCACTGTACCACACCAGTACTGTACCACACCAGCACTGTACCACACTAGCACTGTACCACACCAGCACTGTAGCACACCAGAACTGTACCACACTAGCACTGTACCACACCAGCACTGTACCATACCAGCACTGTACCACACCAGCACTGTACCACACCAGCACTGTACCACACCAGCACTGTACCACACCAGCACTGTAACACACCAGCACTGTAACACACCAGCACTGTACCACACCAGCACTGTACCACACCAGCACTGTACCACACCAGCACTGTACCACAACAGCACTGTACCACACTAGCACTGTACCACACCAGCACTGTAGCACACCAGAACTGTACCACACTAGCACTGTACCACACCAGCACTGTACCATACCAGCACTGTACCACACCAGCACTGTACCACACCAGCACTGTACCACACCAGCACTGTACCACACCAGCACTGTACCACACCAGAACTGTACCATACCAGCACTGTACCACACCAGCACTGTACCACACTGAAACTGTACCACACCAGCACTGTACCACACCAGAACTGTACCACACCAGCACTGTACCACACCAGCACTGTACCATACCAGCACTGTACCACACCAGCACTGTACCACACCAGCACTGTACCATACCTGCACTGTACCACACCAGCACTGTACCACACCAGAACTGTACCACACCAGCACTGTAACACCAGCATGTACCACACCAGCACTGTACCACACCAGAACTGTACCATACCAGCACTGTACCACACCAGCACTGTACCACACCAGCACTGTATCACACCAGCACTGTACAATAACCAGCACTGTACCACACCAGCAACTGTACCTCACCAGAACTGTACCATACCAGCATGTAACACACCAGCACTGTACCACACCATCACTGTACCACACCAGCACTGTACCACACCAGCACTGTACCACACCAGAACTGTACCATACCAGCACTGTACCACACCAGCACTGTACCACACCATCACTGTACCACACCAGCACTGTATCACACCAGCACTGTACCATACCAGCACTGTACCACACCAGCACTGTACCACACCAGAACTGTACCATACCAGCACTGTAACACACCAGCACTGTACCACACCAGCACTGTACCACACCAGCACTGTACCACACCAGCACTGTACTACACCAGAACTGTACCACACTAGCACTGTACCACACCAGCACTGCACCACACCAGCACTGTACCACACCAGAACTGTACCACACCAGCACTCTACCACACCAGCACTGTACCACACCAGCACTGTACCACACCAGCACTGTGCCACACCAGCACTGTACCACACCAGTACTGTACCAGACCAGCACTGTACCACACTAGCACTGTACCATACCAGCACTGTAGCACACCAGAACTGTACCACACTAGCACTGTACCACACCAGCACTGTACCATACCAGCACTGTACCACACCAGCACTGTACCACACCAGCACTGTACCACACCAGCACTGTACCACACCAGCACTGTAACACACCAGCACTGTAACACACCAGCACTGTACCACACCAGCACTGTACCACACCAGCACTGTACCACACCAGCACTGTACCACACCAGCACTGTACCACACCAGCACTGTACCACACCAGAACTGTACCATACCAGCACTGTAACACACCAGCACTGTACCACACCAGCACTGTACCACACCAGCACTGTACCACACCAGCACTGTACTACACCAGAACTGTACCACACTAGCACTGTACCACACCAGCACTGCACCACACCAGCACTGTACCACACCAGAACTGTACCACACCAGCACTGTACCACACCAGCACTGTACCACACCAGCACTGTACCACACCAGCACTGTGCCACACCAGCACTGTACCACACCAGTACTGTACCACACCAGCACTGTACCACACTAGCACTGTACCATACCAGCACTGTAGCACACCAGAACTGTACCACACTAGCACTGTACCACACCAGCACTGTACCATACCAGCACTGTACCACACCAGCACTGTACCACACCAGCACTGTACCACACCAGCACTGTAACACACCAGCACTGTAACACACCAGCACTGTAACACACCAGCACTGTACCACACTAGCACTGTACCACACCAGCACTGTACCACACCAGCACTGTACCACACCAGCACTGTACCACACCAGCACTGTATCATCCGCAAATTTTACACTTCCACGTAAAAACGTGCAATTCAGTGGGTTTATTTGCATTAAAATCAGTGTATGAAGCCAGATATACTTGGACTGGTATAACGGAAGTTGATATACTACGAACTGTATAACTAATGAATACCTATTGAGAGGTACGATACGATGTTTAGTAGCGGCATTTAGTGAGGTGCAACAATATAGTATTGCTTAATATACTACAAGTACATTATTCACTAAAACAATATGTAATATAACAAGGCTGTTAAATATAACAAGGCTGTTATATATAAATATAACTAATACACAAGTTATAGACCGGGGTGAGACTCGGACTCATGGCAAGCATATCCTAAAACCCGAGTACCAACCATCCTCTGATTAGTTCCTAGTAATGTTATTACGATTTCGTGAGTCGTATTATATACCGTATACATCCTGGCGTGAGGGATGATCTCCACACCTGCTCTTACATCATGTTATCTTCTGCTGGTGTTGACACCTGACACATCTATACACGGGACTGTATAACACAAATGATGAACTTATATATTATACAATATCTGAAGTTTTGAATAACACTCAGAATATATTGATATATTTTTTTACATACAAGACACATATATGATGAGGAAGACACGTGTTGAAGAATTAGACACATGTGTAACATCTGTGTATCTTTATTGTAGATGTTCTGCCACTCTTCACCACTACGGTGTTCTTCACCACTACGGTGTTCTTCACCTCTACGGTGTTCTTCACCACTACGGTGTTCTTCAACACTACGGTGTTCTTCAACACTACGGTGTTCTTCACCACTACGGTGTTCTTCACCACTACGGTGTTCTCAACACTACGGGTGTTCTTCACCACTACGGTGTTCTTCACCACTACGGTGTTCTTCACCACTACGGTGTTCTTCAACACTACGGTGTTCTTCACCACTACGGTGTTCTTCACCACTACGGTGTTCTTCAACACTACGGTGTTCTTCACCACTACGGTGTTCTTCAACACTACGGTGTTCTTCACCACTACGGTGTTCATTCCAACACTACGGTGTTCTTCAACACTACGGTGTTCTTCACCACTACGGTGTTCTTCACCACTACGGTGTTCTTCAACACTACGGTGTTCTTCACCACTACGGTGTTCTTCAACACTACGGTGTTCTTCAACACTACACGGTGTTCTTCACCACTACGGTGTTCTTCACCACTACGGTGTTCTTCAACACTACGGTGTTCTTCACCACTACGGTGTTCTTCACCACTACGGTGTTCTTCAACACTACGGTGTTCTTCAACACTACGGTGTTCTTCACCACTACGGTGTTCTTCACCACTACGGTGTTCTTCAACACTACGGTGTTCTTCACCACTACGGTGTTCTTCAACACTACGGTGTTCTTCACCACTACGGTGTTATTCAACACTACGGTGTTCTTCAACACTACGGTGTTCTTCAACACTACGGTGTTCGTCAACACTACGGTGTTCTTCACCACTACGGTGTTCTTCACCACTACGGTGTTCTTCACCACTACGGTGTTCTTCAACACTACGGTGTTCTTCACCACTACGGTGTTCTTCACCACTACGGTGTTCTTCACCACTCGGTGTTCTTCAACACTACGGTGTTCTTCACCACTACGGTGTTCTTCACCACTACGGTGTTCTTCAACACTACGGTGTTCTTCACCACTACCGTGTTCTTCACCACTACGGTGTTCTTCAACACTACGGTGTTCTTCACCACTACGGTGTTCTTCAACACTACGGTGTTCGTCAACACTACGGTGTTCTTCACTACTACGGTATTCTTCACTACGGTGTTCTTCAACACTACGGTGTTCTTCACCACTACGGTGTTCTTCAACACTACGGTGTTCGTCAACACTACGGTGTTCTTCACCACTACGGTGTTCATCAACACTACGGTGTTCTTCAACACTACGGTGTTCTTCACCACTAAGGTGTTCTTCAACACTACGGTGTTCTTCAACACTACGGTGTTCTTCACTACGGTGTTCTTCACCACTACGGTGTTCTTCACCACTACGGTGCTCTTCACCACTACGGTGTTCTTCACCACTACTGTGTTCTTCACTACTATTCTCTTCACCACTACGGTGTTCTTCACCACTACTATGCTCTTCACCACTACGGTGTTCTTCACCACTACGGTGTTCTTCACCACTACGGTGTTCTTCACCACTACGGTGTTCTTCACCACTATGGTGTTCTTCACCACTACTATGCTCTTCACCACTACGGTGTTCTTCACTACGGTGTTCTTCAACACTACGGTGTTCTTCACCACTACGGTGTTCTTCACCACTACGGTGTTCTTCACCACTACGGTGTTCCTCACCACTACGGTGTTGTTCACCACTACGGTGTTGTTCACCACTACGGTGTTGTTCACCACTACGGTGCTCTTCACCACTACGGTGTTGTTCACCACTACGGTGCTCTTCACCACTACGGTGTTGTTCACCACTACGGTGCTCTTCACCACTACGGTGCTCTTCACCACTACGGTGCTCTTCACCACTACGGTGTTGTTCACTACGGTGCTCTTCACCACTACGGTGTTGTTCACCACTACGGTGTTCTTCACCACTACGGTGTTGTTAACCACTACGGTGTTCTTCACCACACCGGTGCTCTTCACCACTACGGTGTTGTTTACCACTACGGTGCTCTTCACCACTACGGTGTTGTTCACCACTACGGTGTTGTTCACCACTACGGTGTTGTTCACCACTACGGTGTTGTTCACCACTACGGTGTTGTTCACCATTACGGTGCTCCTCACCACTCCGGTGCTCTTCACTACGGTGCTCCTCACCACTACGGTGCTCCTTACCACTACGGTGCTCTTCACTACAGTGCTCCTCACCACTACAGTGCTCCTCACCACTACAGTGCTCCTCACCACTACGGTGTTGTTCACTACGGTGCTCCTCACCACTACGGTGTTCTTCACCACTACTATGCTCTTCACCACTACGGTGTTCTTCACTACGGTGTTCTTCAACACTACGGTGTTCTTCACCACTACGGTGTTGTTCACCACTACGGTGTTGTTCACCACTACGGTGTTCTTCACCACTACGGTGTTGTTCACCACTACGGTGTTGTTCACCACTACGGTGTTTTTCACCACTACGGTGTTGTTCACCACTACGGTGTTTTTCACCACTACGGTGTTGTTAACCACTACGGTGTTCTTCACCACACCGGTGCTCTTCACCACTACGGTGTTGTTTACCACTACAGTGCTCTTCACCACTACGGTGTTGTTCACCACTACGGTGTTGTTCACCACTACGGTGTTGTTCACCACTACGGTGTTGTTCACCACTACGGTGTTGTTCACCACTACGGTGTTGTTCACCATTACGGTGCTCCTCACCACTCCGGTGCTCTTCACTACAGTGCTCCTCACCACTCCGGTGCTCTTCACCACGGTGCTCCTCACCACTACGGTGCTCCTCACCACTACGGTGCTCTTCACTACAGTGCTCCTCACCACTACAGTGCTCCTCACCACTACGGTGTTGTTCACTACGGTGCTCCTCACCACTACGGTGCTCCTCACCACTACGGTGCTCCTCACCACTACGGTGCTCCTCACCACTACGGTGCTCCTCACCACTACGGTGCTCTTCACTACAGTGCTCCTCACCACTACGGTGTTGTTCACTACGGTGCTCCTCACCATTACAGTGCTCCTCACCACTACGGTGTTATTCACTACGGTGCTCCTCACCACTACGGTGCTCCTCACCACTACGGTGCTCCTCACCAACTCCAAGACTGAGGGACTGATTACATAATCTTTTGTATATAGTTCTATTGTCTTCCAGTTATGTTCCTAAATTTGTATTGATAAAGCCACTGGATGGCGAAACATCTGCAGTGAAGATACCCAGATGTTGCACATGTGTATTACAACCCAGGAGTCCAAAAGGCCTGTTATCCTGGGTGTAAAGGGAGCAAAATAAACACAGCAGAAAAACTTTTGACTTACATTATCCGTCACCAATTTAGAACAGCAATATGTACACTATATACACTATGTACAGTGATAGGTATTAGTGCACTCCATGGTAAGCAAGGCAGAATAGAAGCCACAAGAGAGCAGACCGTGCTTCAACCATCTTATGAATGGGAATGACAAGGGCAGACAGGAGAGTGGTACCCACATGACCTCTGCGATTGCCAAAACCATCTTCTTATTGGCTGGAATCTGGTCACTAGTTGAACGACGGGGCCCCATCATCAACTCTTAGCAACCTGGTTCGCTGGTTGGGGGAGATAGCCTGTAAATGAGGGTGTGTACATGCGCCGAATAAAGGTTACGTACTCTTTGCATGCCACAATGTGTCTATTCATCTTGTTGGTACTGTATACCATACATATACAAGATGTGATAAGTAAGACACATGTTGATGAGTAAGACATATATTTAGATGAGTAAGCTACGTGTTGATGAGTAAAACACATGTGCAACAGTTGAGTGTCTACAGTGTTGAAGAAGCCTTGAGAAGCCTGCTCTGCAGGCTTTCTCAGTCGAGTACCTAGGTGACATATATTTGTCGACAGCAGAAGAAGTGGTTAGACAAAGCAGACGAGATGATTCCCAGGGATTTGAAGAAACAGTTTTGAGAATGATGAGATAATGAATTTGGAGATGGCGTCATAAGAGGAGGGGTTGACTAGTAGAAATAATAACTTAATAGTACTGTAGCAGGCCTACTGACCCATGCTAGGCAAGTCTCTCTCAAATATGAGCCAGTTGGTAGATATTGTAGACAAGGACATCCACCATTTCTACCGCCTCCATCAGAGATCTCGCCAAACAAGCGACCTACTGATTGAAGATTGAGACACTTATGCAGCATATGGGAATCTTTATTCAGGAAACGTTTCGCCACACAGTGGCTTCATCAGTCCAATACAAAAAGGAAGGCGTAAGGAGAGGAGGAGAATGAGGTAATCAGTCCCTCAACCTGGAGTCGATGTGTTCAGTCCATCAATCTTGTAGAATGTACAGCATAGGGCCGTAGACGTGGCTTATATACTGTAGTGAGGTGACTTGAAGCAGGTGGAGGCGGGATCATAGTGGTACCATCCACTAGTCGAAGTAGGTCTTCGTCCAAAGGTTGAACAAGTGTTGAAGAATTCTTTGTAACAAGATCCCATGATGCTGCAGTGTCTGACAGTTGTGATCAATGGTTTGAAAAACCGACAAGTTGAAGATTGAGACACTTATGCAGAATATGGGAATCTTTATTCAGGAAACGTTTCGCCACACAGTGGCTTCATCAGTCCAATACAAAAAGGAAGGCGTAAGGAGAGGAGGAGTATGAGGTAATCAGTCCCTCAACCTGGAGTCGATGTGTTCAGTCCATCAATCTTGTAGAATGTTAGGTAAGACACATATGCAACAGTTAGGTATCTTTATTGTGAAACGTTTCGCCTACACAGTAGGCTTCTTCAGTCAAGTACAGGAAAGGTTGATAGAAGCAGAAGATACTTGAAGACGATGTAATCAGTCCATCACATTTAAAGTTTTGAGGTGGTCAGTCCCTCAGTCTGGAGAAGAGCATTGTTCCATAGTATGAAACAATATGGAGAAGAAGTGACAGGATGGAGCTTCTATAGCGCCAAGAGGTGAGACGTAGGAGAGGTAAGAACTCAGATGTTGAGAGGTCCCTCTCAAATCCAGCCCCTCTCACTAGTGGAAGTTGCCGAAGTTGATTGCAGGTCTGTACCAAGATACCCTTGTGTTGCAGTGTCTGACAGATTGAACATTAAAATGGATAAAAACCGACAGGTTGTTAGGTAAGACACATATGCAACAGTTAGGTATCTTTATTGTGAAACGTTTCGCCTACACAGTAGGCTTCTTCAGTCAAGTACAGGAAAGGTTGATAGAAGCAGAAGATACTTGAAGAACGATGTAATCAGTCCATCACCCTTAAAGTTTTGAGGTGGTCAGTCCCTCAGTCTGGAGAAGAGCATTGTTCCATAGTATGAAACAATATGGAGAAGAAGTGACAGGATGGAGCTTTTATAGCGCCAAGAGGTGAGACGTAGGAGAGGTAAGAACTCAGATGTTGAGAGGTCCCTCTCAAATCCAGCCCCTCTCACTAGTGGAAGTTGCCGAAGTTGATTGCAGGTCTGTACCAAGATACCCTTGTGTTGCAGTGTCTGACAGATTGAACATTAAAATGGTATAAAATACCGACAGGTTGTTAGGTAAGACACATATGCAACAGTTAGGTATGAAAGTTAAGACACATGTGCAACATCTGGATATCTTTATTGTAGTAGACGTTTCGCCATCCAGTGGCTTTATCAATACAGATTCTAGGACATAATAGGAAGACAGTAGAACTATATACAAAAGATGAGGTAATCAATCCCTCGGCCTTGGAGTTAGTGTTCACAGCATCGTGGTGGAGGAGAGTCTGGAGCAAAGGCAAGAAGACTGGCGCTTTTTATAGGCGTCAGTGAATGGGACGGGCAGCAGACGAGGGCAGTCACTGGTTGGCGGGATTCCCCAGTGGAAGTAGGTCCTTCCCAAAGAGATGGGTTAGTTGCAGCAGCCGTGAAGAAGGTCTTGTAGATTTTCCTCTGAACCAAGATTCCATGATGTTGCAGTGTCGGGCAAGTTGTGCAAGAAAGGTATAAAATACCGACAATATGAAAGTTAAGACACATGTGCAACATCTGGATATCTTATTGTAGTAGACGTTTCGCCATCCAGTGGCTTTATCAATACAGATTCTAGGACATAATAGGAAGCAGTAGAACTAAATACAAAGATGAGGTAATCAATCCCTCGGCCTTGGAGTTAGTGTTCACAGCATCGTGGGGGGAGGAGAGTCTGGAGCAAAGGCAAGAAGACTGGCGCTTTTTATAGGCGTCAGTGAATGGGAAAGGGCAGCAGACGAGGGCAGTCACTGGTTGGCGGATTCCCCAGTGGAAGTAGGTCCTTCCAAAGAGATGGGTTAGTTGCAGCAGCCGTGAAGAAGGTCTTGTAGATGTCCTCTGAACCCAAGATTCCATGATGTTGCAGTGTCTGACAAGTTGTGCAAGAAAGGTATAAAATACCGACATATGAAAGTTAAGACACATGTGCAACATCTGGATATCTTATTGTAGTAGACGTTTCGCCATCCAGTGGCTTTATCAATACAGATTCTAGGACATAATAGGGAAGACAGTAGAACTATATACAAAAGATGAGGTAATCAATCCCTCGGCCTTGGAGTTAGTGTTCACAGCATCGTGGTGGAGGAGATCTGGAGCAAAGGCAAGAAGACTGGCGCTTTTTATAGGCGTCAGTGAATGGGAACGGGCAGCAGACGAGGCAGTCACTGGTTGGCGGGATTCCCCAGTGGAAGTAGGTTCCTTCCCAAAGAGATGGGTTAGTTGCAGCAGCCGTGAAGAAGGTCTTGTAGATGTCCTCTGAACCAAGATTCCATGATGTTGCAGTGTCTGACAAGTTGTGCAAGAAAGGTATAAAATACCGACAATATGAAAGTTAAGACACATGTGCAACATCTGGAATTCTTTATTGTAGTAGACGTTTCGCCATCCAGTGGCTTTATCAATACAGATTCTAGGACATAATAGGAAGACAGTAGAACTATATACAAAAGATGAGGTAATCAATCCCTCGGCTTGGAGTTAGTGTTCACAGCATCGTGGTGGAGGAGAGTCTGGAGCAAAGGCAAGAAGACTGGCGCTTTTTATAGGCGTCAGTGAATGGGACGGGCAGCAGACGAGGGCAGTCACTGGTTGGCGGGATTCCCCAGTGGAAGTAGGTCCTTCCCAAAGAGATGGGTTAGTTGCAGCAGCCGTGAAGAAGGTCTTGTAGTGTCCCCTGAACCAAGATTCCCTGATGTTTCAGTGTCTGAAAATTGTGCAAGAAAGGAAAAAAACCGACTTGGTTAAAACACATGTGCAAAACTGGATATCTTTATTGTAGTAGACGTTTCGCCATCCGTGGCTTTATCAAAACAATTCTAGGGACATAAAATAGGGGGGGAAGAAGTAAACTATATACAAAAATGATAATCAATCCCCTTTGGGCCCTTGGGGTTATGTTCACAGCTCGTGGGGAGGGGAGTCTGGA
This sequence comes from Cherax quadricarinatus, assembly GCF_026875155.1. Taxonomy (NCBI): domain Eukaryota; kingdom Metazoa; phylum Arthropoda; class Malacostraca; order Decapoda; family Parastacidae; genus Cherax; species Cherax quadricarinatus. Next base: position 25,266,680 of record NC_069422.1, read on the forward strand.
GCAAAGTGATGCCCTCGTCTGCTGCCCGCCCATTTACTGACGCCCATAAAAAGCGCCAGTCTTCTTGCCTTTGTCCAGAATCTCCTCCACCCGGCTGTGAAACTAACTCCCAAGGCCGAGGGGTTGTTATCTCTTTTTTTATAGTTCTCTGTCTTCCTATTATGTCTAGAATCTTATTTAAAAGCCAGGGGGCGAAACGCTATACAAAAAAGATATCCAGATGTTGCACATGGCTTTACTTTATATTTTCGGTTTTTAACCCTTTCTTGCACAAATTTTTCAGAACTGCAACATCATGGGTCTTGGTTCAGGGACATCTACAAGCCTTTTCACGGGTTTGCAATAAACCCATCTCTTTGGGAAGGACCTACTTCCCCTGGGGAAACCCGCCAACCCTGTGCCCCCTCTGCTGCCCTCCCATTCACTGACCCCCTAAAAAAGCCAGTTTTTTGCCTTTGCTCCAGACTCTCCTCCACCACGATGCTGTGAACACTAACTCCCAAGCCAGGGGTTGATTACCTCATCTTTTGTATATTTTTACTGTCTTCCATTAGTCCCAGAATCTGTAGATAAAGCCATGGATGGCAAACCTATACAATAAAGATACCAGAGTTGCACATGTTCTTAACTTTCATATTGTCGGGTATTTTTTCCTTTTTTGCACAACTTTTCGACACTGCAAAACAGGAATCTTTGGTTAGAGGCATCTACAAGACCTTCTTCACGGCTGCTGCAACTAACCCTCCTTTGGGAAAGGGCCTATTCCACGGGAAACCCGCCCCCCTGACTGCCCTCGTCGTGCCCCCTCCCATTCATGACGCCTAAAAAACGCCAGTCTTTTGCCTTTGCCCAGACTCTCCTCCCAACGTGCTTGAACACTAACTCCAAAGGGCCCAGGGATTGTTACCTCATTTTTGTATATATTCACGTTTTTTCCCATTATGTCCCAGAATTTTGTATTGATAAAGCCCCTGGTGGCGAAACGTTATACAATAAAGATATCCAGATGTTGCCATGGTTTTTAACTTTCTATTGTCGGTTTTTATACCTTCTTGCACCCTTTTTCAGACACTGCAACTCATGGAATCTTTTGGGTTTAGAGGACATCTACAAGCCCTTTTACGGGTGCTGCAACTAACCCTCTCTTTGGGGGAAAGGGCTACTTCCACTGGGGAATCCCGCAACCCGTGCTGCCTCGTTGCTGCCCGTCCCATTACTGGGCCTTAAAAAACGCCAGTCTTCTCCTTTGCTCCGCTCTCTCCACCCCGATCTGTGAACACTAACTCCAAAGGGCCCGGGGATTGATTACCTCATCTTTTGTATATGTTCATGTCTTCCTTTTTGTCCCAGAAACTTATTGATAAAGCCACTGGTGGCGAAAAAGCTACTACAAAAAAGATACCAGATGTTTACATGTGCTTAACTTTTATTGTCGGTATTTTATACCTTTCTTGACAACTTTTCAGACACTGCAAAATATGGAATATTGGTTCGAGGCTTTTACAAACCTTTTCACGGCTGCTGCAACAAAACCATCTCTTTGGGAAGGGGCCCACTTCCACTGGGGGGAAACCCCCCAACCCCTGATGCCTCGTCTCTGCCCCTCCCCTTTAGAGCTTAAAAAGCGCCAGTTTCTTGCCCTTTTCTCCAGACTCCCCCCCACCACGATGTGGAACCTAATCCCAAGGCCCAGGGATTTTATTTCCTCATCTTTTGTTTATAGTTTACTGTTTCCATTTGTCCTAGAATCTGTATTTTAAAGCCATGGATGGCGAAAAAAGTTACTAAATAAAGTTCCCGATGTTGCCAGTTTTAATTTCATTTGTCGGTATTTTTTTCCTTTTTGCACAACTTGTCAAAACACTGCAACACATGGAATCTTGGGTTCAAGGGCATCTACAAGACCCTTTTTCACGGTGCGCAAAATAAAACCCCCTCTTTGGGAGGACCTACTTCACTGGGGGCCCGCCAACCAGGGTGCCCTGTCTGTGCCCGTCCCATTCACTGGGGGCGCCTATAAAAGCGCCCAGTTTCTTGCCTTTGCTCCAGACTCTCCCCACCGTTCTGTGAACACTAACTCCCAAGGCCCAGGGGTTGATACCCCCCATCTTTTGTATAAAGTTTTTACTGTCTTCCTATTATTCCGAATTGTATTTATAAAGCCCCTGGAGGGGAAAGTCTATACAAAAAGATATCCCGATGTTGCACATGTGTCTTAACTTATTTGTCGGTATTTTTTTTTCCTTTCTTCACCAACTTGTCAGACCTCAACATCATGGAATCTTGGTTCAGAGGACATTCAAGACCCTTTTTCACGGGTCGCCAAAAATAACCAAACTTTTGGGAAGGACCTACTTCCCCTGGGGATCCCCCCAACCCGGACTGCCCCTTGGCCCGTCCCATTCACTGACGCCATAAAAGCCCAGTCTTCTTGCCTTTGCCCAACTCTCCCCCCACGTTCTGTGAACACAACTCCAAGGCGGGGATTGATTTCCTATCTTTTTATAAGTTTACTGTCTTTTCCCATTTTGTCCCGAAATTTTATTGATAAAGCCACTGGATGGCGAAAAAGTCAATACAATAAAGTATCCAGTGTTGCACAGTGTCTTAACTTTTATATTGTCGTATTTTATACCTTTCTTTAAATTGTCAGCACTGCAACATCATGGAATCTTTGGTTCAGAGGACATCTACAAAACCTTCTTCACGGCTGTGCAACAACCCCTCTCTTTGGAAGGACCTCTTCCCCTGGGGAACCCGCCAACCGTGACTGCCCCCGTCTGTGCCCGTCCCCCTTTCCCGAGCCATAAAAAGCGCCTTTCTTGCCTTTGCTCCGACTCTCCTCCACCACGTGCTGTGAACACTAACTCCAAGGCCGGGGTTGATTACCCCTCTTTTGTTTTTATAGTTTTCTGTCTTTTATGTCCCCGAATCTGTATTTATAAAACCAAATGGGGTGGCAAAGTCTACTACAATAAAGATTCCAGATGTTGCACTGGTCTTAACTTTCAATTTCGGTTTTTTATACCCTTTTTTGCACAATGTCAGACCTGCAAATCATGGAAAACTTGGGCAGAGGACATCCAAAAAACCTTCTTCACGGCTGCTGCAACTAAACCCCTCTCTTTGGGGGGACCTATTCCATGGGGAACCCCCCAACCCCTGATGCCCTCGTCTGCTGCCCGTCCCATCACTGAGCCCATAAAAAGCGCCGTCTTTTTTTTGCCTTTGCTCCAGATCTCCTCCACCACGATGCTGTGAAAAACTAACTCCAAGGGCCCAGGGGTTGATTCCTATCTTTTTTTATAATTTCTCTGTTTCCTATTATTCCTAGAAACTGTATTGATAAAGCCCCTGGATGGCGAAACGTTACTACAAAAAAGATATCCCTGTTGCACATTGTCTTTAAATTTCTTTTTGTCGGTTTTTTTTTATACCTTTTTTGCACAACTTTCAGACCTCAACATCATGGAATCTTGGTTCAGGGACATCTACAAGACCCTTTTTCACGGGGGCCTGCAACTAACCCCCCTCTCTTTGGGAAGGACCTACTTCCCTGGGGGAATCCCCCCACCCGTGACTGCCTCGCTGCTGCCCGTCCCCTTCACTGACGCCCATAAAAAAACGCCAGTTTCTTTCCTTTGTCCAGATCTCCTCCAACGATGCTGGAACACTAACTCCCAAAGGGCCCAGGGGTTGTTACCTATCTTTTGTATAAGTTCTACGTCTTCCCTTTTTGTCCTAGAATCTTATTTATAAAACCATGGAGGCGAAACGCTACTACAATAAAGATATCCCGATGTTTTCACATGGCTTAACTTTCATATTTCGGTTTTTTACCTTTCTTGCACAACTTGTCAGACACGCAAATCATTTGGGAATCTTGGGTTTAGAGGACATCTACAAGCCTTCTTCACGGCTGCTGCAACTAACCCCTTCTTTGGGGAAAGGGCCCACTTCACTGGGGAATCCCGCCAACCGTGCTGCCCTTTCCCGCTGCCCCCCATTCACTGACGCTATAAAAAACGCATTTTTGCCTTTGCTCCGACTCTCCTCACCACGATCTGTGAACCTAACTCCCAAGGGCCCAGGGTTGATTACCTCTCTTTTGTATAATTTTTACGTCTTCCTATTAGTCCGAATCTGTATTTATAAAGCCACTGGATGGCGAAAAGTCTACTACAATAAAGAAATTTTAAAAGTTGCAATGTGTCTTATTTCATATTGTCGGTATTTTTACCTTCTTTCACAAAATTTTCAGACACTGCAACATATGGGAAATTTGGGTTTAGAGGGCATCTACAAGACCTTCTTCCGGCTGCTGCAACTAACCCCCTCTCTTTGGGAGGCCCACTTCCACTGGGGAATCCCCCAACCAGTGACTGCCCTCGTCTGCTGCCCCTCCATTCACTGACGCCTATAAAAAGGCCAGTCTTTTGCCCTTTTCTCCCAAACCCCCTCACCCCGATGCGTGAAAACAACTCCCAACCCAGGGGTTTTTACCCCCATCTTTTGTTTTAGTTCTACGTCTTTATTTTGTCCTAGAATCTTTTTGATAAAGCCCCGGATGGGAAACGTCTACTCAATAAAGTATCCAGATTTGCACATGGGCTTAACTTTATATTGTCGGATTTTATACCTTTTTGCACAACTTTCAGACACGCAAAATCTGGGAAACTTGGTTCAAGGACATTACAAACCTTCTTCCGCTCGCAAATTTTCCCTCTCTTTGGGGAAAGGGCCTACTTCCCGGGGGGAAACCCCCCAACCCCTGCTGCCCTCTCTGCTGCCCGTCCCATTCCTGACGCCTATAAAAAGGCCGCTTCTTGCCTTTCTCCAGACTCTCCCCCCCACGAGCTGTGAACACTAACTCCCAAAGGGCCGAGGATTATTACCTCACTTTTTATAAGTTCTACTGTTTCCTATTTGTCCTAGAATCTGTTTGATAAACCACGGATGGGAAAGTCTATACAATAAAGTATCCAGATTTTGCACGTGTCTTAAATTTCATATTGTCGGTATTTTTTACCTTTCTTGCCAACTTGTCAGACACTCAACATCATGGAATCTTGGTTCAGAGGACATCTACAAAACCTTCTTCACGGCTGCTGCAACTAACCCATCTCTTTGGGAAGGACCTACTTTCCCCTGGGAATCCCCCCAACGTGACTGCCCCCGTCTGCTGCCCGTCCCATCACTGAGCCCAAAAAAAGCGCCATCTTTTGCCTTTGCTCAAATCTCCTCCACCACGATGCTGTGAACACTAACTCCAAGGCCCAGGATTGTTACCTTCTTTTTTATATAGTTCTACTGTCTTCCCCCTTATTCCCAGAATCTGTATTGATAAAACCCCTGGGTGGCGAAAACGGGCTACACAATAAAGTATCCAATGTTGACATGTGTCTTAACTTTCATATTTTCGGTTTTTTTACCTTTTTTGCACAACAGTTAGGTTCTTTATTTGAAACGTTTCGCTACACATAGGCTTCTTCAGTCAAATACAGGAAAGGTTGATAGAAGCAGAAATACTTGGTAAAGACCTCAATCAAAATTCGGCAATTCCACTAGTGAGAGGGGTGGGTTTTAGAGGGACCCCTCAACATCTGATTCTTTCCTTGTCTCACCTCTTTGGGGCATAAAACTCCCTCCCGTCACTTTTTCTCCCTATTGTTTCATACTATGGAACAATGCTCTTCTCCAGACTGAGGGACTGACCACCTCAAAACTTTAAGGGTGATGGACTGATTACATCATCTTCAAGTATCTTCTGCTTCTATCAACCTTTCCTGTACTTGACTGAAGAAGCCTACTGTGTAGGCGAAACGTTTCACAATAAAGATACCTAACTGTTGCATATGTGTCTTACCTAACAACCTGTCGGTATTTTTATACCATTTTAATGTTCAATCTGTCAGACTCTGCAACACAAGGGTATCTTGGTACAGACCTGCAATCAACTTCGGCAACTTCCACTAGTGAGAGGGGCTGGATTTGAGAGGGACCTCTCAACATCTGAGTTCTTACCTCTCCTACGTCTCACCTCTTGGCGCTATAAAAGCTCCATCCTGTCACTTCTTCTCCATATTGTTTCATACTATGGAACAATGCTCTTCTCCAGACTGAGGGACTGACCACCTCAAAACTTTAAGGGTGATGGACTGATTACATCGTCTTCAAGTATCTTCTGCTTCTATCAACCTTTCCTGTACTTGACTGAAGAAGCCTACTGTGTAGGCGAAACGTTTCACAATAAAGATACCTAACTGTTGCATATGTGTCTTACCTAACAACCTGTCGGTATTTTATACCATTTTAATGTTCAATCTTGTAGAATGTACAGCATAGGGCCGTAGACGTGGCTTATATACTGTAGTTAGGTGACTTGAAGCAGACGGAGGCGGGATCATAGTGGTATCATCCACTAGTCGAAGTAGGTCTTTGTCCAAAGGTTGAACAAGCGTTGAAGAATTCTTTGTAAGGTTGAACGCTTGTTCAACCTTTGGACAAAGACCTACTTCGACTAGTGGATGATACCACTATGATCCCGCCTCCGTCTGCTTCAAGTCACCTAACTACAGTATATAAGCCACGTCTACGGCCCTATGCTGTACATTCTACAAGATTGATGGACTGAACACATCGACTCCAGGTTGAGGGACTGATTACCTCATACTCCTCCTCTCCTTACGCCTTCCTTTTTGTATTGGACTGATGAAGCCACTGTGTGGCGAAACGTTTCCTGAATAAAGATTCCCATATGCTGCATAAGTGTCTCAATCTTCAACTTGTCGGTTTTTCAAACCATTCATCACAAGCGACCTACTGCTACATCCCCAGTGTCTACAGGTGGTGTCTTCAGCTGGTGTCTACAGCTGTTGTCTTCAGCTGGTGTCTACAGCTGGTGTCTCCCGCTTGTGTCTACACTATCCCGTGTGGACACTGAAAAAAACATGTGTATAAGACACGATATAGGCTTTTGGCATTTATTCAGATGCGGACGTGGGCGAAACGTCTTCTAAATAAATACCATACACCATACATCGTGTCTTATTCACACACTTGGCAGTATATATTACCTCTGATATACATAAATATGCATATAAGAACATAAGAACATAAGGGAAATATAAACCCAAATGCAGTATAATGTGATCCTTTATTGACAACGTTTCACCCACGCAGTGGGCTTTTTCAAGTCACACACGGATCTACCTGGGGTTGGAAGGTACGGGAGTATTTATAGTTCAGAACGTTGAGGTCAGGTGAAGATTGCTGCATCAGATGATCTACCGGGTGGGGTTGTAGAGTCTTGGGTAGCTAGGCGGGGATATTGGACAAGTTGTGAGTAGACCTTCTGCAGTGTTCTATGTTCTTATGTGGGATAGCGATGAAGAAGTTTCTTGGCGAGTGGTTCAGCTATGTTATAGAAGCCATTGTTCTGGTTGAAATTGTTGGTTATAGAGATAAACGATGATTCCAGGATTCTTCTGTATTGAGTGTTGTCTTCTGTGGCTATAAGTCTTGAGTTTCTGTAGTTAATTAAATGGTTGTGTGAATTGCGATGTTGTACACAGGCATTCCTTGTATCGTCAGTCCTGCTTGCATATTGGTGTTCTGAATACGTGTTTGGAGGTCTCTTGATGTTTCGCCCACGTATAATTTGTTGCAGTCATTACAAGGGATTATGTATACCCTGCAGAGGATGGAGGCTTGTCCTGTCTACTACTGGTGATGTCCTTGATGGTCGTGGTTGTGGAGGTAGATACTTGGAATGATGTTTTGGCAAAGATGTTGGAAACATGTTTGGCAATGGAGTTGGTGGGAAGGACTATGTATCTCTTCTCGGCAGTGTCTTCTCTGGGTGTGTTGAAGATGTTTAATGCTCGCCGTCTGCAGTCTCTGATGAAGTGACGAGGATAGTGGAGTTTGGAAAATACTTGTTCAATTATAGTGCATTCTTCCTCAAGGAACTCGTTGCTGCAGATTCTGAGTGCACGCAGGAAGAAGCCTATAATTACACCACGTTTGGTTTTGGTGTCGTGGTGAGAGTAGAGTGGAGAAGATCGTTTTGGTTGGTGGGTTTTGATAGACTTTAAAACGAAGTTCGTGGTCAGCTTTGCAGAGTAGAACATCAAGAAAAGGAAGAGTGTTGTCGACTTCTTCTTCAAGTGTGAATTGGATTGAAGGCTCGACCTGGTTGAGCTTGTCTTGGAGAGCTTGAACGTTGAAGCGTTTAGGAGTTATGAGGAGAATGTCGTCAACATAACGGAGCCAGGTGACAGACGAAGGAATAATGGTGGAGAAACGTTCGGCTTCTAGATGTTCCATGTATATGTTCGCCAGGACTGCACTGAGTGGCGAACCCATGGGTAGTCCAAAAGTCTGCTGAAAGAGGTGATTTTCGAAAGAGAAACACGTAAAGCCAACACATAGTTCAACAAGGTCGATGAAATCGCTGGCTGGAATGGGAAGATCATGTGAATCGTCATTTTCCTGCGCAAGAGATCGATGGCTTGTTTAGTAGGTACTTTAGTGAATAGGGAAGTCACGTCAAGGCTGGAAAGTTTCTTGTTCCTGATGTTGATGTTGCGAATGCGATTGAGAAGATCACCTGAGTGTTTGAGATGTGCTGGACTGATAGTGCCCAAGAGTTTAGAGAGGTGTTTGGCGAGAATTCCTGAGAGCTGGTGGGGAGCACTGCCTATTCCGAGGATATGGGCCTCAGTGGGATACCAGGCTTGTGAGTCTTTGGCAGGCCGTACATTCTGGCAGGTCTGGGTTGCTGGGCATGGTGTGCAGAAGTTTCTTCCCTTGTTCTGAGCCCCTCAGAATGCGGCGAGTCCTTTGAAGAAAAGTTTTAGTGAGGTTGTCCACTTGGTTAGTTGTGAGAGTTTGTAGGTATCTGGGTCATTAAGTAGATTAAGCATTTTGTTCCTGTAATCGTCAGTGTTCATGATAACAACACCACCTCCTTTATCAGCGGTGGGTGACCCTGATGGTCGTGTCTTCTGCTAAACCTTTGAGTGCATTGATGTAACGTCGAGGTATGACTGGGGAGCTGCGTGTTGAGATGGCTGCTGAGATGATGCCTTGAAGATAGCTTTTTGGAAGTCGGAGTCATTGTGTCTGTAGTTTTTGGCGGTGAAATTGAGGTCTTGTTTTGGTTTCGCAATTCCTGTTGCGAATTTGAGGCCTAAGCTGAGGGCTTCAGTTTCTGTGGTTGACAGTGGACGAGATGAAAGATTTTGAATAATTTCAGGTCTTCCTAAACTTTTCCAATTACTATTATCGCAGAGTGTTTGTAGTTTCCTAGTAAGTCTGATCTTCTGTTGAACATTCGCTGTGGTAACTCTGCTGCGAATGATTTCGGCGGTGCGTCTGTTCATGTTGCCCCGGAGTGTTGTGCCTAGTGTTCTGGCTTGGAGAAAAGCTTCCTTTGTAGCATTGTTTAAGTCATCTGCACACTCTTCAAGGTAGGTCCGAGCTGTAGCGGAGAAAGGTGGTTTGATGTTGGCAATTTGAGGAGGAGTAGATCTTGGTAAGACCATTTCTTCGATGCATTCACGAAGAAAATTGTGTCTGTTGCGAAGTGAGTAAGCAACCAGAACAATGGCTTCTATAACATAGCTGAACCACTCGCCAAGAAACTTCTTCATCGCTATCCCACATAAGAACATAGAACACTGCAGAAGGTCTACTCACAACTTGTCCAATATCCCCGCCTAGCTACCCAAGACTCTACAACCCCACCCGGTAGATCATCTGATGCAGCAATCTTCACCTGACCTCAACGTTCTGAACTATAAATACTCCCGTACCTTCCAACCCCAGGTAGATCCGTGTGTGACTTGAAAAAGCCCACTGCGTGGGTGAAACGTTGTCAATAAAGGATCACATTATACTGCATTTGTGTTTATATTTCCATTGTGTCGGTATTTTATACCATTTATTTCCATAAAAAACATAAGAATGTAGGAACACTGCAGAAGGCCTACTGGCCCATACGAGGCAGGTCCTTATCAAAACGACATCTACCTAAAGCTACTCAAGAAACAACTCCCGCACCCCCCAACACCAATCAAACCCAGCCCCTCCCACTCATATATTTGTCCAGTCTCTTCTTAAAGCTACCCAAGGTCCTAGCCTCTATCACCCCACTGGGAAGACTGTTCCACGCATCTACAACTCTGTTAGAAAACCAGTACTTACCTATGTCCTTTCTAAATCTAAATTTATCCAACTTAAATCCATTATTCCTGGTTCTACCTGGTTCGACACCCTCAGTACCTTATTAATGTCTCCCTTGTTTATGCCCGTCATCCACTTATACACTTCAATGATATCTCCCTCATTCTACGCCTCTCCAGAGAGTGGAGATTTAAGGCTTTAAGTCTATCTTCATACGGGAGGTTCCTTACACAGTAAATCATTTTAGTCATTCTTCTCTGTATGTTCTCTAATGAGTCTATGTCCATCCTGTAGTAAGGGGACCAAAACTGAGCAGCATAATCTAAATGAGGCCTCACTAGTGATGTATAGAGCTGTAAAATAACTTTTGGACTTCTGTTACTTATACTTCTTGAGATAAATCCAAGTAATCTGTTGGCCTTGTTGCGCACACTGAGGCACTGCTGTCTTGGCTTTAGATTTCTGCTTACCATGACTCCCAAGTCCTTTTCACATTCTGTATGACCAAGCTCTACTTCACCTAGATATAGCTTCGAGGGTTATTTTCATTACCAAGGGCAAGTACCTTACACTTATCCACATTAAACTTCATCTGCCATTTCTCAGACCAAGACATTAATTTGTTCAAATCGTCCTGGAGTTCATTGATATCCTCCTCAGAGTGAATTATACGGCCTATCTTTGTATCATCAGCAAACTTACTCATGTCACTAGTAATCCCTTCATCAAGGTCATTAATGTAAATTATGAACAAGAGAGGGCCAAAACTGATCCTTGTGGAACGCCACTAGTGACTAATCCCCATTCAGATTTCACTCCATTAATGGTAACTCTCTGCTTTCTATTGGTAAGCCATGCCTCAATCCATGCTAGAATTTACCTCCTATACCATGAGCTGCCACTTTTCTTAAGAGTTCTCTTGTGAGGTACTCTGTCGAAGGCTTTACTAAAAATCCAAATAAACAATATCATATTCCTTATCACTGTCAACTGCCTCAAATGTTCTATTGAAGTAACGTCAGTAAGTTTGTCAGGCAGGAAACGACCTCTCGTGAATCCATGCTGAGATTCATTTATCAAATTATGCTCTTCAAGGTGACTTCTGATAATGTCAGATATAATTGATTCTAATAACTTGCCCACTATAGATGTCAGGTTTATTGGACGGTAATTTGAAGGAGTGGACTTATCCCTGATTGAATATAGGACCCACATTAGCCATCTTCCACATCTCTGGCAAACACTGGTAAGGATGGATGCATTGATACATCGTTAATGGCTGACTAAGCTCCATCTTGCATTTCCTTAAGTACCCTTGAAAACAACTCATCGGGTCCCGGGGACTTATTTTGTTTCAGTTTGTCTATCTGTTTAGTAACCATGTCCTCGTGACAGTAATATTAGTTAACTTAAATTCATCAGAACTAAATAATGTTAATTACTGATTCATTACATCTTCCTGGTAAAAACTGAAAAATGTCATTAATCATAGAACATTTCCAGTTCATTATCGTCAGCTGTCCATCCAGATTTCAGAGGTCCTACTTTTTCTCACCTTCGCTATACACTTGAAAGACCCTTTGATTGTCTTTGATTCATTAGCGACTCTAATTCATAGTCACGTTTTAGCCTTTCTACAGTCGCCTTTTTTAGCTCTAGTTTAAGCTGAACAATTGGTGTCAGTAAGGTTTAACCTTCCTCTTCTGGATGCGCCTATAATTCCCTTTCTCCCAATAGATGCTTTAACTCCTGTTAACCATTTGGGATCGTATTATTAGACTAATTCTCTGGGGAATGTTATCTCTGGCACTGTGTAATTATTAAGAAAACAATCATAAAGCAGATCCTTCATATTCATAAGTATGATTATCGTCATAATAATCTTAGCTAGATTAACCCAATCAAGATTAGACAGAGTTCCTAAGTCCATTTATAATCGGCAGAACGAAAATCGGGGATTTTTACTGTATTCATTATTCTTGCATTCCCAATTAATGCTAGAGGTGATGATTATGGATCACTTGCCCAAGCTCTTCAGTGAATTCAGATTATTCACTAGTTTTCCTTATTGACAAGACATGGTCTAGCAAAATTATTACCCTGGTAGGTTCAGTTTACACTCTGTTTCAGAAAACAGTCGATGTTTCCATGAAGTCACTGGACTCTAGATTACCGTCAAAGGATTCCAGTCAATTTGGCTAAAGTAAATCCCACTTATAACGTTACTGTGTCCAGAAGCCCTAACAATTTCGTCCCAAAGAAGTCTCCCTCTATCGTGATCCAAGCCTGGAGGTCGGTATATTACACCTAGAATTAGTTTTTCTTGACCCTCCACGAACTCTACCCAAACAGACTCTGTTACTGCTCCATCTATTTTTATACCTTTTTTTATGCAACAATTAATATTTTCTCGAACATACAATGCAACTCCTCCCCCCTTCCCATTACATCTATCCACATTGAATAACTTAAATCCCTGAATATTACACTCAGCAGTCATATCCCGACTCTTTAAATCATACCACGTTTCAGTTAATGCAATGATATCAAAGTTCCCAGCACATGCTACCAAACGTAGTTCATTAATTTTATTTCTTGCACTTCTACTGTTAGCATAAAATACCATCATATGTTTTTTCTTCTGCACATTTTTCCTATTCATCTTTGTTTTTACACAATTTCTGAAATTATCATTACCCAGAGTTACTCCATGACAGTTACTATTAAGATTCTTAATATCAGAGCATAAGTCAATATATCCATACTCATTATTAATCATTTCTAAACCCATACCTCTAACTAATCCTAGTTTAAAGTCCTAACAACCCCCTCAACTGAGTTAGCAAGAAAACCCACACCTGCCCTGACCAGAATAATAGCTGTGTGATCCATAATGACACAGAGAATCACTTAATGAAAGGGAATAACGCCCAGCTGGTCAGCAGGGATCCAGATTTGTGAAGATGCCAGTGTTGAGAGGTATCCCTGGGTGCACTAACAGATACCATGAAGAATTACACACATGTGCAACATCTGGATATCTTTATTTGTAGACGTTTCGCCATCCAGTGGCTGTATCAATACAGATTCAAGGATATAAAGACTGCAGAACTATACAAAAGACAGAGTGAAGATGAATGGTTCATAGAACCGACATGTTGATAAATTAGACACATGTGCAACTCTTGGGTATCTTTATTGAAGAAACGTTTCGCCACACAGTGGCTTCATCAGTCCATACATAGGAGAAACTTGAAGAACAGGAGGAGAATGAGGTAATCAGTCCCTCAACCTTGAGTCGATGTGTTCAGTCCATCAATCTTGAGTAGAATACGGCAGATGAGCGGAGAAGCAGCTTATAAACCGTATTCTACTCAAGATTGATGGACTGAACACATCGACTCAAGGTTGAGGGACTGATTACCTCATTCTCCTCCTGTTCTTCAAGTTTCTCCTATGTATGGACTGATGAAGCCACTGTGTGGCGAAACGTTTCTTCAATAAAGATACCCAAGAGTTGCACATGTGTCTAATTTATCAACAGAGTGAAGAGTTGGTGAAGAGCACTATGGAAATATAAACACAAATGCAGTATAATGTGATCCTTTATTGACAACGTTTCACCCACGCAGTGGGCTTTTTCAAGTCACACACGGATCCGTGTGTGACTTGAAAAAGCCCACTGCGTGGGTGAAACGTTGTCAATAAAGGATCACATTATACTGCATTTGTGTTTATATTTCCATTGTGTCGGTATTTTATACCATTTATTTCCATCGAAGAGCACTATGGTGGTCTTCAACTGGTATGAGAAATTTTCTGAGAGAAGTGGAATGGTAATAGAAACCGGAAGGCGGAAGTGCACAAGAAATGATGGACGTAATAAAGGCCAAGAGGCAAAAGAGAGATTCATACCAAGCATAAAGAGAAAAAAAAAGCAGGTGAAACAAACAGAGTTCATGGTTTAATAAAGGATGCACAGAGAGCTTGAAAAAAAAATAGAGCAAATTAAAATGCGGAAACCCGAGAGAGAAGCGGGAGAGCCATAAACAAATAAGCAAGAATAAGAAGAGAGACTGAAAGACAGTTCAAAAATGACAAAGCATCGAAAGCCAAAACTGAACCAATGTCACTCCAGAGCCACATAAAAAAAACACTGTAAAGGAACAAGAAATACGGCAAAGAAAGGAGGAAGGGACGCTGACAGAGATGACAAAGAAGTATGTGAAGTTCTCAGCAAAAAAATCAAAGAAGTCTTCATTGAAAAAAGGGAAAATTACCATAGACTTTCTGGTCAGAACAAACCGCCAGGTACTCGAGATTATCAACACAACACAAGAAGTGAAGATACTTCTATAAGAGCTGGCTGTAACAAAAGCAATGGGACCAGATAAATCTTCATGGGTGCTGAGAAGGTGAGAAACTACAATGTGACGCAATAGGAAAGGTATTCAACC
>NC_069422.1:25284620-25324620 GCF_026875155.1 Cherax quadricarinatus
TCTGCTCTCCTTTTGCACTCTCTCCCACTCTCTTCCCCTTTCTTTTACTCCCAATACTCTGCTCTTTTTTTAAAATTCTGCTTTGAAAAACCTCTCGTAAGTATTTTTTCCTTTTTTTATCAACCCTTATTTCATCATTCCCCCAACACTCCTCTTTCCCCCTCCCCCCCCTCCTATAACCACAACTTCCCCCCCACATTCTAATACTGCTTTTTTAAAAACTATTCCAACCCTTTTTTCAACCCCCCCACTACTCTCTTTGCACTAGCCCCCCTTTTTCTGCCAATAGTCGCTTATTTTTCCCCCCGAAATTCCTCCCCCCCTTTATTTTTACCTTTCACCCCCTTATTGTTGTTGCCCTTCCTTTTTCCCCCATTACCCTATTAACTGTATAAACTAAATAATGATCCGATATATCATTTGCCCTCTATAAACTGTACACCCGGGGCCCCTACCCATAAAACCTTTTATCCCCCAAATACATAATTAACAAACTCTTTATTACGGGGTACATCATACTTGTTATTTATTTATCCTTTTTTCAAAAAATATTATTATTATTACCAAATTTTTTCTACACATAGTCAATTAAAGGCTCCCCATTTACTTCCCTGGCCCCCCAAATTCCCCTACTACCCCCTCCAAAACATTTTTACCCACTTTAGCATTGAAATCCCCCACCATTACTCTCCACTTGATTAAAAACTCCCCACGCTTCACTCAACTTTTCCCCCAAATCTCTCTTCCCCTCTACACTTCTCTCTTTTCCAGGTGAACACGCTTACTATAACCCCCTTTTCACAATCCAATCTTTATTTACTCCACTAATCCTTGAATTTTACTTTTTTATCCCCTTTTTCCGCCATAGTTTTCCCTTAACATTTTTGCACTCCTTCTTTTGCCTAATCTATTTGAAAACCCCCGACCTAATCCCTTTTTTTCCTCTCCATTGAAACTCTCCCCCCCCTTTAGCTTTTTTTCACTTAAAGCCAGGACACCAGCTTCTTCTCATTCATTACTCCACCCTCATTCTTTTTATCATTTGCACAAAACACGCACACAGACTTCCCATTTGACAATTTTCTTCTTTTTATTCTTTTGTAATCTTTTTCAGGAAAAGGGGTTTTTAAACCATTTTTCCCGGATTTTAGTTTATTTTCAACACGTGGCTTACGGAGGAAAAGGGATTTTTTATTCCCTTCCCTGGGTATAAAAAAGGGAAAAGTAATAAGACCAAGAACTATTAAGATAAAATCAAAGAAAACTCAGATGAGTGTGTATAAATAAACGTGTACATGTATGTGTAGTGTGACCTAAGTGTAAGTAGAAGTAGCAAGACGTACCTGTAATCTTGCATGTTTATGAGACAGACAAAAGACACCAGCAATCCTACCATCTTGTAAAACAATTACAGGCTTTCGTTTTACACTCACTTGGCAGGACGGTAGTACCTCCCTGGGTGGTTGCTGTCTACCAACCGCTTTCGTGACTACTCACATTATCAAGGAAATATGAAAGTAAAGCATCCAAGGAAGCTATATAAGGGGTCAGGCCAGCACCTCACTATCAGATCCCACAACGGTTAAACACCTGTCGCGCGCCTACCCAACTTGGATAGGTCCTTTGCACAACTCACCCCACAAACTATTCTACCCAAGAAAATTTAAAAATTATTTGTCCAGTGTATTATTAAATTCTTTCCAAATTCTATTGATTATAAATGGATCTAATTTATATAAACCAAAGGAAATATTCATATTATTGTCAAAACTGCTTTTTATGAAACAAGATTCAATTATATTCCTGTCGACCATGGACTTGCTTGATACTAGTTTCTCAACTTTTTGAAAAATATTGGATGGTTAAAATCTCTTACATGAATAAATAGAGCATTGGAATCTTGTCCAGTTCTATGTTATATTTATGTTGTTTTAATCTTAGTTCGAGATTTTTACCAGTTTGACCGTAATAACTTTATCGCAAAATTTTACAAGGAATCTTTAGACACATCCATCAGCATTTTGGGGGGAATTCTTTATTAAAACTTTTTTCTACTGTATAAAGTTTTTTGAATACAACTTTAATTAAAAAAGTCTTAAGAAGAGGGGCATAAAAACCCAAGTTTTCAGGGTAAGGGGAACCAAATTTTTTTAGTTGAATAAGGGGGTTGTCCCTTTTTGGTTGAAAAAGTTTTTCTAGCAACTTTAAAAGTTTTATAAATTTACATTTCTTGGGTTTTTTAAAGTTGCTGAAAATTTTTCAATCCAAAAAGGGCAACCAGCCTTTTTCAACAAAAAAATAGTTGGTTCCCCCCTTCCCATAAAAACTTGGTATATGCCTTCTCTTCTTAGATTTTAATTTTTAAAGTTTATTTAAAAATCTTGTTTTAAGTATTTTTTATTATATTACGTATAAAATTTATATATATATTTTATATATATATATATTTATAATATAATATATATAATTTATATTTATATTATACATTATATATATAATATAATAATATATAATATATATATATTTTATATATAATATTTTTTAATATATAAATATATATTTTATAAATGTAGGTGTGGGTTTGGTAGACAGCAACCACCCGGGGAAGACTCCCGTCCTGCCAATGATGTGAAAAAAAAACCTGTAACGTTTGATGATGGTAGGATTGTGGTTTTTTTTTCTGCTCATAAACCGCTGAAAAGGGATATTTTTGCTTCCTATTTAACATTTTTGTCACATTTTCACAGACCGCACATGCATTATATATAATACATTAGGTTTTTTCCCTTTTTCCAAAATAGTCTTGTTCTTCTTTATTTCTTCTATTGTCCGGGGGGAATGGAAAAGAATCTTTCCCCCGTAAGCCAGCGTGCGTTGAGGCGACTAAAATCCCGGGGAAAGGGGTAAAACCCCCTTCTCCTGTAGAATTTACAAAAAAAGGAAAAAGAAAAACTTTAAAAAAACTGGGATTTTAAATGTGCGGGGATGAGTGCGGATGACAAGAAAAATGATTGCTGATTTATGAAAAAGAAGTTGGATGCCCTGGCCCTAAGCGAAACAAAGCTGAAGGGGGTAGGAGAGTTCAGTGGGGGGAAAAAAAAGGGATTAAAATTTGGGTATCTGAGAGAGTTTTGAGCAAAGAAGGGGGAGCAGTTTAAAAATTTTAAATGATCATTTGGAAGGAGAAAAAAAGAATATGAATGTGTAAATTCAAAATATGTGGATTAAATAAAGGTTGGATGTGAGAAGTGGGTCATAATAAGCGTGTAGACCTGGAGAAGAGAGGAAAGCAGAGGAAGGGGGAGAGATTTTGGGGGGATGTTAAGGAATGTATAGGGCCTTTGAACCACGTGAGAGAGTAATTGTGGGAGGGAACCCGAGCTAAAGGGAGAAACTTTTAGAGAGGGGTGTGGTAGGTAAGTTTGGGGGCAGGTGTAAATGATAAAGGGAGCCCCTTTTATTAAATTTGTATAGAAAGGGGGGTTTTGTT
This sequence comes from Cherax quadricarinatus, assembly GCF_026875155.1. NCBI lineage: Eukaryota > Metazoa > Arthropoda > Malacostraca > Decapoda > Parastacidae > Cherax > Cherax quadricarinatus. The sequence continues at coordinate 25,288,111 of NC_069422.1, forward strand.
TTTGGGAATACATTTTTAAGAAAAAAAGGGATAAATAAGTTACAAGAATGATGTAGGGCAAAAGACAGTAGTTTGTTGGGTTATGTATTGGGAGATAAAAGATGTTGAGAAACTTTAGGGTGACATGTTTATAGGGGGCACAGATTATCAGATCACTTTTTTGTAGTACACTGAGAGTAAAAGGTAATGGGGTACAAAAGGGAATAGATGCATCAGGAAGAGAGAGGTGAGGTTTTTAAAAATAAAAGAGGAGGCAGTTAAGTAAGTAAAAACAGCTATTGGAGGTTGATGGGTAATGGGCATAGGCAATGGGGGGCGAAGAGGTATTGGGGGAGGGGTTTAAAATATGTGTTAGATGTTCAGCAGAAGTTTGTGGTTACAGGAAAGGGGTGCAGGAGGGAAGAGGAGCGATTGGGGGAAATGATGATGTAAAGGAGTAGAAAGGGGAGAAAAAGTTGTTTTGAGAAGTTTTTACAAAGTAGAAGTGATGAAAGGAGGGGAAGAGTAAGGGAACAAGAGAGGGTTGAGAGGGGTGAGCAATGTAAAAAGGAGCAAATGAGAGGTGGGTGAGTGTTATCAACAATTTTGTTGAAATAAAAAAAAAAGTTTTGGGGTGAGTTTTAAAAAGTTAAGAAACCCTAGGAAAAAAGGGATTTGTAGTTAAAAATGGAGGGGAGAGTTATTAAATGGGAGTTAGAGGTATTAAAGATAGGGAGCTGTGTTTTCGTGTATGGCAAGGAGGAAAACATCTTGTAGGAGTGGGGAAAGGCCAGTTGTGGTGGGGGGGAATTTTCGTGAGGCAGTGGTAAAATAAAAGGGGGGGAAAAGGCAGCCGGGATTGATGGGATAAAGTTAAAAATGTTAAAGAGGTGGGGATAATTTTGGAGGGGTTTGGTGCAATTTTTTAAAAAATGTTTTTGAAGGGGTAAGGTACCTGGGATTGGCAGAGGCATGCTTTTTCCTTGTATAAAGGCAAGGGGATAAAGAATTTGCAAAAATTTGGGGGATAAGTTGTTGGTATACTGGTAAAGGTAGGGTTGAGTTTAATTGAAAAAATTTAAGATTTAAGAGGAGAATGGTTGAGAGAAAAAGGAGGCTTTAAAAAAGGGGGGGGGGGTGTGGCCCGGTTTTTTACAGTGAAACTAAAGTGAACAGTATTTAGAAAAGGCTAAGGGGGTCTTTGGGCTTTTATGGATTTGGAAAAGGCGTATGACGGGGGGAAGGGGGGGCAATGTGGCAGATGTTGCAAGTGTATGGTGTGGAGGTGGTTACTGAAAGCAGTGAGAGTTTTTCGGGATAGTGAGGTAAGTTAGAGTATGTGGAAAGGGGGAATTTTTTTTCCCCAGTAAAAGTAGGCCTTAGAGGGGATGTGTGATGTCCCCGTTGTTGTTTAATTTTATTTATAGTGGGGTTGTAAGAGGAAAATGCGAGGGTTTGGCAAGAGGCGTGGGTTAAAGATAAAGAATACACCAAGTGGGAGTTGTCACCAGCGCTCTTTTGCTGATGCACTGTCCCTTTTGGGGGAGATTCTAAAGGAATTTGCAGGTTGGTGGATAAATTTTGGGTGGGGGTGTGAAAAAAGAAGAAAATTAAAAAGGTGAATACAGGAAAGATTAAGGTTATGAGGTAAAAAAAAGATTAGGTGATGAAAGTTGAATATAGTTGGAGGGAGAGGTTATGGGGAGGTGAAGTATTCAGATATTTGGGATGGACGTGTGCGGATGGGTTGAAAGATGAGGTAAATTTCTGAAATGATGAGGGAAAAAGAGTGAGTGGTGCTCTTAGGAGTCTGTGAGACAAAGAACTTTGTCCTTGGAGGCAAAGGGGGGTATGAGAGTATAGTTTTCCCAACGTCTTTATGGGGTGAAAGCGTGGGTGAAAAGTTGCAGCGAGGAGAAGGCTGGAGGCAGGGGAGATGTCATGTCTGAGGGATGTGTGGTGTAAATAAAATGCAGAAAATTTCGTTTTTGGGAAGTTAGGGGAGGGGCGGCATTCCCAAAAACTGTTGCCCAGAGGGCTGAGGAAGGGGTTGTTGAGGTGGTTGGGCTGTAGGGGAAAAAGGGGCAAAAACGAATGACTTCAAGGTGTATCAGTCGTGGGGAAAGGAAAGGCGGGGTGGGGGTGGGCCCCTAGGAAAGGTGGGGGGGGGGGGTAAGGGGGTTTTGTGTGCGAGGGGCTTGGATTTTCCAGCAGGCATGCGTGAGCGTGTTTGATGGAGGGAATGGAGACAAAGGTTTTTTAATCTTGCGTGCTGTTGGAGGTGAGAAAAGTAACTTTTTGGGGGGTCAGGAAACCGGAGGCCGGGACTTGAGTTGGAGATGGGAAGTACAGTGCCTGCACCTGAAGGAGGGGTGTTAATTTTGCTTTAAAAAAACTGTGTGTAAAGCACCTTCTGGGAAAACGTGTGGAGGAAAGATGGTGAAAGTTTTTTTTTTGTGGGCCCCCCTGCCTTGGGGGGAATCGGCCGTGTGATAATAAAAAAATATAAAATATATATATATTATATTTATATATATATATATATATATATATATATTTTATATTTATATTTTTATATATTTATATTATTATATTTATATTAATATTATATTAAATAACTGGATGGGGCCCTCATCCTCAGAGAAGGCATAAAAGTACCTCAGGGGGAAAAATCAAGGGTTTTCCGGGAGCTGTTTGAAATTTTTTTTCCCCCCCACCCCCTATATTTTTTTATTCTATGGGAAAAAATTATTAATAGATAGAATAATTTACATGAACACAAAAAATGAAAACAATGGGCGATGTTAAAAATTAAAGGGTTTCCCCCCAGCTCCCCCCGAAGATGGGCGCGAGCCAAGTATGCAGCAAGCATTTCCCCCCCTGGATGGCACGCTGAGGTGCTCTAGTTTTTTTTTTTTTTTTAATTTTTTTTTTTTTTCTTTTTCTCTTTCTCCCGGGGAAATGGAAAAAAATCTTTCCTCTGTAAGCCATGCGTGTTGTATGAGGCGATGAAAGGTGGGAGCAAAGGATGTAAAACCCCCTTTCCTCTGTAGAAAATATAAAAAAGAGAAAGAAAAAGTTTATAAAAAATGGGATGCTTGAATGTTTGTGGATGTAGGGGGATGATAAAAAAGAAGTTAGATTTCCCGCCCTGAGTGAAACAAAGTAAGGGGGGTAGGTGCGTTTTAGTGGGAGAAAAAAAAAAGGGTTAAATAGGGTATTGAGGGTTAGAGCTAAAGGGAAGGGGGAGTAATAAGTTGAAGGATCGTTATGAAAAAGGGAAAAGGGGGGGTTTTAAAGATAAATTCAAGGATTTGTGGATTAAAATAAGGGGCGGAGTAAAAAGGGTATAGTAAGTTTTTATGCACCCGGAGAAGGAAGGGGGTGTAGAGGAAAGGAGAAATGTTTAGAGAGTTAAACAATCCAAGGACGGTATTGTGGTAGGGAACCTAAATGTAAATAGGAAAGCGGTTGGGGGGGTGTGGCGGTAAGTTTGGGGGTGCCCGGTGAAAATGTAATAAGGAAAAATTGATTTACTTTGTACAGAATGGGGTTTGGTTTTGGTAAAATTTTAAGAAAAAAAGGATAAAAAAGTTTACAAGATATAAGAACATAAGAAAATAAGAAAGAACACTACAGAGGCCTTGGCCCCTGCGAGGCAGGCCCCAAATTTTCCCCCCGGTTAAGCCAATGCCTTGATCTAGTCAGGTCAGTCACATTCACTTACGGGGCCGCATGCATCCCACCCATACACAAAGTAGCAGGTCCAACTCACACCCACCACACCCCTCAGTATTTATCCCAACCCATTTTTAAAAAATACACAAAGCTTAGTTCTATGATGGTATCGGGATTTTTTTTCCCCTATCCACAAATCTATTACCAAACCGTGGTTTTATATCTTTTCCTGAAACTAAATTTTTCCCAATTTTAAAACCATTTTGCGAATCCCGTTATGTAATATTTTTAAGCGCTATTTTCATCCCTTGATTTTTTTTATTTTTTCCCCTTATACACCCAAACATACCCCAATTCTACGCCTTTCTAGAGGTGCAGTTTTTTAGGGCCCCCATTTCCCCAAGGGGAAAATTTTGAATTTTGGGATTTAAAAACGTCATCCCCCTTTGTCGTTTTTTTAGTGATTTATATCCATTCTGTAAGACGGTGACCAGACTGGCACTTAAACTAAATGAGGCCTAACCAAAGATAATTTTGGTTGAAGAACAAACCCGAGGACTTTTGTTATTTACACTTCTTTTATGAAGCCAAAGGGTTCTGTTTTGCTTTATTGCGAACACTAATCACTGTTGTCGTGTTATAGCTGTCAAAGCGTCGAGGAAAGCTTGTAGTTGATGTGTTGCAAAAATGGGAGTTCTCATAAACCTAAAAAATGACACCCTTTTATCTTGTTAGGATGTTTGATACAAGCCTGGCTTGATCATTGAAGGAGAGAGAGGGGAGGGGGGGTTTTAGTTTCTCCACTCTGTGGTGTGCCTGCTCAAACGAGGCACTGGTTGCTGTTCTGTTCCAGTATCCCGAAACTAAATTTAAAAGCTTCCCCCCTGACCCGAAAATGGCCAGTTGTTCCATGATAAACATCTAAAACAGCTCTGAGGTCAATAAAGGCGGATGTTGTGCCAGGTCTCTATCTAGTGAAAGTATTCGACTAAGTCTGTGTAGGTACTTCTTCCAGGAAGAGAGTTGATATTGTATTGACATTGAGTCTATCAAGAACAGTTCTTTCGAGGACTTTACACATGCAAGATGTTTACGAGATGGGTCTTACCTTGCGTGGGTTCGGTTTTGGAATGAACACGATGAGCTATTGTGTCCAGCAGCCAGGCAGGAAGGACAACATTGCAAGCTGAACTTAAACACATCGAGAAGAGCGTTGTTGGGCAACTCACTGAGAAGTCTAAGATGGTTTTAGCTTTTGTAATACAGTTTTAAGTACCGAGGGTGTTATATAATAGGTGTCATCTACGTTCATCTTGTATTTGCCAAGTGTAGCTCAACATTCTAGGGCAATCCTTCAACACTCAAAACTTTTTCATATTAGTCAAGTAGCAAGTCTGCATACGTCGCGGGTGGGTAACGCTCAAGCAGAAGTATGTTTGGTTTTGAGAAGTTTTTTTATTTTAGACCACATCTGGGTAGTAGAAGTTGCATGGTCGATGTCATGCAAGAACTATTCCCAATACTGACCATATGTCTACTTTTTTAACTACTTGAACACACGATTTGCTTTGAGAAATTGATAGTATCATCTGTTATGCACTGCCTATATGTCTCTGCCAGTTCATATACATTCTGACACTGGGTCAGTAGTGGTGAGTCACTAGGTCACTCACCCTGCTTCTTTGAAGGTGAAGTGGATCTAGTACATTTTATCCAGGTGCTGTGTTAGTTGATCATCTCAGTAACCAGGTCTTCATATAGTGCGTTCACTGTATTACAAGTGTATGCTTTATACCACGTGAATTTTTTTATTTTTGAAGGGCATATGTCTCTCTGGGGGAAAACCATGAACTCTCTCAGGAGTCTACCCTGGATATTGGAGAACAATACCGTTCATCTATGATGCTTATTATCTTTTTTCCTTTGATCTGTGTGGTGGGTAACAGGTGGGAAAGGGCGACTGCCTCCACCCAGTTATTAGATCAGCACTGGAAGAAGTTTTTAGGGGAGTGAATAAGATTTAGTGGCGGGGTGAGATCGTGTCCACCCATGTATCTCACTCAAATTTCCCCCCCCACTGTAACTTTTTCTTCTTGCAGAGATGGAGTCTCTTCCCCCCTCGCTCCATCCCACACCCCCCCCCCTCCACTCTTAAATCTCCCCTCTCTTTATCTCCCTCTCCTTCGTGAACACTACAAATCTTGGGATTTTCCGATTTTCCTCTCGACTAAAGTTTCTCGCGTTCTTTCTTTCTCCAATCTGTAAAAAAAAAAAAAGTTTTTATTTCGTGTTTTAATTTTCCAACCTCAGTTATGGCACGTCCTTTATTTGCCCCTCCTCCTGCCTCCTCCCCTCAACCATGCTTCCCCCTGCACCATACCATTTCTTTTTGCACTCAAAAACCATGCTTCCCCCTGCACCATACCATGCTTCCTCCTCTCTCATCCCCAGCTTCCCCTCCCAAACCATGCTTCCCCTGCACTCATACCATGCTTCTCTTGCCCCATACCATGCTTCCCCGCACTCATACCATGCTCCCCTGCGCCATCCATGCTTCCCTCACTCATACCAGCTTCCTCCTGCACCATACCATGCTTCCTCCTGCACTAAACCCATGCTTCTTCCTACCATACCATGCTTCCCCTGCACTCATACCATGCTCCTCCTGCACTCATACCATGTTTCCCCTCCTGCACTCATACCATGCTTCCTCCTGCACCATCCACTTCCTACTGCACTCATACCAGCTTCCTCTCACCATACCATGCTTCCTCCCTCACTAAACCCATGCTTCCCCCTGCCTCATACCTGCTTCCCCTGCACTCATACCATGCTTCCTCCTGCACTCATACCTGTTTCCCTCCGCACCTACCATGCCCTCCGCCTCCAAGCTTCCTCCCACTCAACAATGCTTCCTCCTGCGCTCTACCATGTTTCCCCTGCACTCATACCATTTTCCTCCTCACCATACCATGCTTCCTCCTCACTCATACCATGCTTCCTCCTGCGCCATTCATGCTTCCCCCTGCACTCATACCTTGCTTCCTCCTGCGCTCATACCATCCCCTTTTCCTCCTGCACTCATACCAGTTCCTCCTCGCTCATTCAATGCTTCCTCCTGCACTCAACCATTTTTCCTCCTCCTAAACCCATGCTTCCTCCTGCGCTCATTCAAGTTTCCTCCCACCTACCAGGGGTTTCCCTCCTGCTCAAAACCATCTGCCTCCTGCGCTCATTCAATCTTCCTCCTGCCCTCATACCATGCTTCCTCCTGCACCATACCATGCTTCCCTCCTGCACTCATCCCATTTTCCCCCTGCGCTCATACCATGCTTCCTCCTCACTCATACCAGCTTCCCCTTTCGCTCATACCATCTTCCTCCTGCGCTCAACCATGTTTCCTCCTGCACTCATCCCATGCCCTCCTGCCTCATACCATGTTCCTCCGCACTAAACCCATGCTTCCTCCTGCACTCATACCATGCTTCCTCCTGCACTCATACCATGCTTCCCCCTGCACCATCCCATGCTTCCCCCCCCTGCACTCAACCTGCCCCTCCTCACCATCCCCACTTCCCCTGGCCATACCATGTTTCCTCCGCACTCTACCATGCTTCCTCCTGCGCTCATACCATGCTTCCTCCTCGCTCATACCATGTTTCCCCCCTGCGCTCATTAATGCTTCCTCCTGCACTCTACCATGTTTCCCCTCGCCATACCAGTTTCCCTCCTGCACTCATACCATGCTTCCCCTGCGCTCATACCATGTTTTTCCCCTCCTGCGCTCATACCAGCTTCCTCCTGCACCATACCATGCTCCTCCTCACTCATACCATGTTTTCCCCTGCACTCATACCATGCTTCCCCCTGCGCTCATTCAATGCTTCCTCCTCACTCAAACCATGTTTCCCCCCCTGCCTCATACCAGTTTCCTCCGCACTCATACCAGCTTCCCCTGCGCTCATAACATGTTTCCCCTGCGCTCATTCATGCTTCCTCCTGCACTCACCATGCTTCCTCCGCGCTCATACCAGCTTCCCCTGCGCTCATACCTGCTTCCCCTGCGCTATTCAATGCTTCCCCCTGCACTCATCCCATGCTTCCTCCTGCGCTCATACCATCTGCCCCTGCGCTCATTCAATCTTCTCCTGCCCTCATACCATTTTCCCCCTGCACTCATACCAGCTTCCTCCTCACCATCCAGCTTCCCCTGCGCTCATACCATGCTCCCCCGCACTCATACCTGCTTCCTCCTGCCTCAACCTGCTTCCTCCGCCTCATCCCATCTTTCCTCCTGCCTCATACCATGCCCTCCTGCGCTCATACCATGCTTCCTCCTGCACTCAACCATGCTTCCTCCTGCACTCATACCATGCTTCCCCTCACTCATAACCATGTTTCCTCCTCCTCAACCATTTTTTCCCCTGCACTCATACCATGCTTCCCCTGCACCAACCATGCCCTCCTGGCTCATACCATGCTTCCTCCTGCACTCATACCATGCATCCTCCTGCGCTCATACCATGCTTCCTTCCTGCGCTCATACCATGTTTCCCCTTTCCTGCGCTCATTCAATGCTTCCTCCTGCACTCATACCATGCTTCCTCCTGCGCTATACATGCTTCCTCCTGCACTCATATACCATGCTTCCTCCTGCGCTCATACCATGCTCTCCTGCGCTCAACCATTCTTTCCTCCTGCATCATACCATGCTTCCTCCTGCACTCATAACCAGTCTTCCTCCTGCGTTCATAACCAATGCTTCCTCCTGCGCTCATACCATGTGGCTTCCTCCTGCGCTCATGTCAGTCTTCCATCTGCGCTTTTTCATACCATCTTCCTCCTGCGGCTTATATCATGCTTCCTCCTGCCCTCATATACCAGGCTACCTCCTGCACTCATACCATGCTTCCTCCGGCGCTCAATGTACATGCTTCCTCCTGCCACTCATACCATGCTTCCTCCTGCGCTCATACCATGCTTCATCCTGCCTCATTCAATGCTTCCCTCCTGCAACTCTACCATCTCTCCTGCGCTCATACCATGCTAGTCCTCCTGCCTCATTCAATGCTTCCTCCTGCCTCTCATACCATGCTTCCTCCTGCACTCATAACCATGCTTCCTCCTGCACTCATACCATGCTCCTCCTGCGCTCATACCATGCTTCCTCCTGCATCTCATACCATGCTCCTCCTGCGCTCATACCATGCTTCCTCCTGCGCTCATACCATGCTTCCTCCTGCACTCATACCATGCTTCCTCCTGCGCTCATACCATGCTTCCTCCTGCACTCATACCATGTGCTTCCTCCTGCACTCATACGCATGCTTCCTCCTGCACTCATACCATGCTTCCTCCTGCACTCATACCATGCTTCCTCCTGCACTCATACCATGCTTCCTCCTGCACTCATACCATGCTTCCTCCTGCTCATACCATGCTTCCTCCTGCACTCATACCATGCTTCCTCCTGCCTCATACCATGCTTCCTCCTGCGCTCATACCATGCTTCCTCCTGCGCTCATCAATGCTTCCTCCTGCACTCATACCATGCTTCCTCCTGCGCTCATAACCATGCTTCCTCCTGCACTCATACCATGCTTCCTCCTGCGCTCATACCATGCTTCCTCCTGCGCTCATACCATGCTTCCTCCTGCACTCATACCATGCTTCCTCCTGCACTCATACCATGCTTCCTCCTGCACTCATACCATGCTTCCTCCTGCCTCATTCAATGCTTCCTCCTGCACTCATACCATGCTTCCTCCTGCGCTCATACCATGCTTCCTCCTGCACTCATACCATGCTTCCTCCTGCGCTCATACCATGCTTCCTCCTGCGCTCATTCAATGCTTCCTCCTGCACTCATACCATGCTTCCTCCTGCGCTCATACCATGCTTCCTCCTGCACTCATACCATGCTTCCTCCTGCGCTCATACCATGCTTCCTCCTGCGCTCATTCAATGCTTCCTCCTGCACTCATACCATGCTTCCTCCTGCGCTCATACCATGCTTCCTCCTGCACTCATACCATGCTTCCTCCTGCGCTCATTCAATGCTTCCTCCTGCACTCATACCATGCTTCCTCCTGCGCTCATACCATGCTTCCTCCTGCACTCATACCATGCTTCCTCCTGCGCTCATACCATGCTTCCTCCTGCGCTCATACCATGCTTCCTCCTGCACTCATACATGCTTCCTCCTGCGCTCATACCATGCTTCCTCCTGCACTCATACCATGCTTCCTCCTGCACTCATACCATGCTTTCCTCCTGCACTCATACCATGCTTCCTCCTGCACTCATACCATGCTTCCTCCTGCCTCATACCATGCTTCCTCCTGCACTCATACCATGCTTCCTCCTGCGCTCATACCATGCTTCCTCCTGCACTCATACCATGCTTCCTCCTGCACTCATACCATGCTTCCTCCTGCGCTCATACCATGCTTCCTCCTGCACTCATACCATGCTTCCTCCTGCGCTCATACCATGCTTCCTCCTGCGCTCATACCATGCTTCCTCCTGCGCTCATTCAATGCTTCCTCCTGCACTCATACCATGCTTCCTCCTGCACTCATACCATGCTTCCTCCTGCACTCATACCATGCTTCCTCCTGCGCTCATACCATGCTTCCTCCTGCACTCATACCATGCTTCCTCCTGCACTCATACCATGCTTCCTCCTGCACTCATACCATGCTTCCTCCTGCACTCATACCATGCTTCCTCCTGCGCTCATACCATGCTTCCTCCTGCGCTCATACCATGCTTCCTCCTGCGCTCATTCAATGCTTCCTCCTGCGCTCATACCATGCTTCTTCCTGCCCTCATACCATGCTTCCTCTTGCACTCATACCATGCTTCCTCCTGCACTCATAACATGCTTCCTCCTGCCCTCATACCATGCTTCCTCCTGCACTCATACCATGCTTCCTCCTGCCTCATACCATGCTTCCTCCTGCGCTCCATATCAATGCTTCCTCCTGCCCTCATACCATGCTTCCTCCTGCACTCATACCATGCTTCCTCCTGCCCTCATACCATGCTTCCTCCTGCACTCATACCATGCTTCCTCCTGCGCTCATACCATGCTTCCTCCTGCGCTCATTCAATGCTTCCTCCTGCGCTCATACCATGCTTCCTCCTGTCTCATACCATGCTTCCTCCTGCGCTCATACCATGCTTCCTCCTGCGCTCATTCAATGCTTCCTCCTGCGCTCATACCATGCTTCCTCCTGCGCTCATTCAATGCTTCCTCCTGCCCTCATACCATGCTTCCTCCTGGACTCATACCATGCTTCCTCCTGCACTCATACCATGCTTCCTCTGCGCTCATACCATGCTTCCTCCTGCACTCATACCATGCTTCCTCCTGCCTCATACCATGCTTCCTCCTGCGCTCATTCAATGCTCCTCCTGCCTCATACCATGCTTCTCCTCTACCATGCACTCATACCATGCTTCCTCCTGCACTCATACCATGCTTCCTCCTGCACTCATACCATGCATTCCTCCTGCACTCATACCATGCTCCTCCACTGCGCTCATACCATGCTTCCTCCTGCACTCATACCATGCTTCCTCCTGCACTCATACCATGCTTCCTCCTGCACTCATACCATGCTTCCTCCTGCCCTCATACCATGCTTCCTCCTGCCCTCATACCATGCTTCCTCCTGCACTCATACCATGCTTCCTCCTGCCCTCATACTATGCTTCCTCCTGCCCTCATACCATGCTTCCTCCTGCCTCATACCATGCTTCCTCTTGCACTCATACCATGCTTCCTCCTGCACTCATACCATGCTTCCTCCTGCACTCATACCATGCTTCCTCCTGCCCTCATACCATGCTTCCTCCTGCACTCATACCATGCTTCCTCCTGCGCTCATTCAATGCTTCCTCCTGCGCTCATACCATGCTTCCTCCTGCACTCATACCATGCTTCCTCCTGCGCTCATTCATGCTTCCTCTGCCCTCATACCATGCTTCCTCCTGCACTCATACCATGCTTCCTCCTGCGCTCATTCAATGCTTCCTCCTGCGCTCATACCATGCTTCCTCCTGCACTCATACCATGCTTCCTCCTGCGCTCATACCATGCTTCCTCCTGCGCTCATACCATGCTCCTCCTGCACTCATACCATGCTTCCTCCTGCGCTCATACCATGCATTCCTCCTGCCTCATACCATGCTTCCTCCTGCACTCATACCATGCTTCCTCCTAGCACTCATACCATGCTTCCTCCTGCACTCATACCATGCTTCCTCCTGCACTCATACCATGCTCCTCCTGCACTCATACCATGCTTCCTCCTGTCTCATACCATGCTTCCTCCTGCACTCATACCATGCTTCCTCCTGCGCTCATACCATGCTTCCTCCTGGCTCATACCATGCTTCCTCCTGCCTCATTCAATGCTTCCTCCTGCACTCATACCATGCTTCCTCCTGCGCTCATACCATGCTTCCTCCTGCACTCATAGCATGCTTCCTCCTGCGCTCATACCATGCTTCCTCCTGCGCTCATACCATGCTTCCTCCTGCACTCATACCATGCTTCCTCCTGCACTCATACCATGCTTCCTCCTGCGCTCATACCATGCTTCCTCCTGCGCTCATACCATGCTTCCTCCTGCGCTCATTCAATGCTTCCTCCTGCGCTCATACCATGCTTCCTCCTGCGCTCATTCAATGCTTCCTCCTGCCCTCATACCATGCTTCCTCCTGCACTCATACCATGCTTCCTCCTGCGCTCATTCAATGCTTCCTCCTGCACTCATACCATGCTTCCTCCTGCGCTCATAATATGCTTCCTCCTGCGCTCATTCAATGCTTCCTCCTGCACTCATACCATGCTTCCTCCTGCGCTCATACCATGCTGCCTCCTGCGCTCATTCAATGCTTCCTCCTGCCCTCATACCATGCTTCCTCCTGCACTCATACCATGCTTCCTCCTGCACTCATACCATGCTTCCTCCTGCGCTCATACCATGCTTCCTCCTGCACTCATACCATGCTTCCTCCTGCGCTCATAACCATGCTATCCTCCTGCCTCATACCATGCTTCCTCCTGCACTCATACCATGCTTCCTCCTGCGCTCATACCATGCTTCCTCCTGCACTCATACCATGCTTCCTCCTGCACACTCATACCATGCTTCCTCCTGCACTCATACCATGCTTCCTCCTGCACTCATACCATGCTTCCTCCTGCACTCATACCATGCTTCCTCCTGCCTCATACCATGCTTCCTCCGTGCTCATAACCATGCTTCCTCCTGCACTCATACCATGCTTCCTCCTGCGCTCATACCATGCTTCCTCCTGCGCTCATACCATGCTTCCTCCTGCGCTCATTCAATGCTTCCTCCTGCACTCATACCATGCTTCCTCCTGCGCTCATACCATGCTTCCTCCTGCAATCATACCATGCTTCCTTTTGCCTCATACCATGCTTCCTCCTGCGCTCATACCATGCTTCCTCCTGCACTCATACCATGCTTCCTCCTGCACTCATACCATGCTTCCTCCTGCACTCATACCATGCTTCCTCCTGCGCTCATTCAATGCTTCCTCCTGCACTCATACCATGCTTCCTCCTGCGCTCATACCATGCTTCCTCTCCTGCACTCATACCATGCTTCCTCCTGCGCTCATAACCATGCTTCCTCCTGCGCTCATTCATGCTTCCTCCTGCACTCATACCATGCTTCCTCCTGCGCTCATACCATGCTTCCCCTCCCTGCACTCGATACCATGCTTCCTCCTGCACTCATACCATGCTTCCTCCTGCGCTCATTCAATGCTTCCTCCTGCACTCATACCATGCTTCCTCCTGCGCTCATACCATGCTTCCTCCTGCACTCATACCATGCTTCCTCCTGCCTCATACAATGCTTCCCTCCTTGCACTCATACCATGCTTCCTCCTGCGCCTCATACCATGCTTCCTCCTGCACTCATACCATGCTCCTCCTGCGCTCATACCATGCTTCCTCCTGCGCTCATACCATGCTTCCTCCTGCACTCATACCATGCTTCCTCCTGCGCTCATACCATGCTTCCTCCTGCACTCATACCATGCTTCCTCCTGCACTCATACCATGCTTCCCTCCTGCACTCATACCATGCTTCCTCCTGCACTCATACCAATGCTTCCTCCTGCACTCATACCATGCTTCCTCCTGCACTCATACCATGCTTCCTCCTGCGCTCATACCATGCTTCCTCCTGCACTCATACCATGCTTCCTCCTGCACTCATACCATGCTTCCTCTGCGCTCATACCATGCTTCCTCCTGCACTCATACCATGCTTCCTCCTCCTGCCTCATACCATGCTTCCTCCTGCGCTCATACCATGCTTCCTCCTGCGCTCATTCATGCTTCCTCCTGCACTCATACCATGCTTTCCCTTCCTCCTGCACTCATACCATGCTTCCTCCTGCACTCATACCATGCTTCCTCCTGCGCTCATACCATGCTTCCTCCTGCACTCATACCATGCTTCCTCCTGCACTCATACCATGCTTCCTCCTGCACTCATACCATGCTTCCTCCTGCACTCATACCATGCTTCCTCCTGCCTCATACCATGCTTCCCTCCTGCACTCATACCATGCTTCCTCCTGCCCATTCAATGCTTCCTCCTGCGCTCATACCATGCTTCTCCTGCCCTCATACCATGCTTCCTCTTGCACTCATACCATGCTTCCTCCTGCACTCATAACACTATATTCCTCCTGCCCCATACCATGCTTCCTCCTGCACTCATACCATGCTTCCTCCTGCCCTCATACCATGCTTCCTCCTGCGCTCATTCAATGCTTCCTCCTGCCCTCATACCATGCTTCCTCCTGCACTCATACCCCATGCTTCCTCCTGCCCTCATACCATGCTTCCTCCTGCACTCATACCATGCTTCCTCCTGCGCTCATACCATGCTTCCTCCTGCGCTCATTCAATGCTTCCTCCTGCGCTCATACCATGCTTCCTCCTGCTCTCATACCATGCTTCCTCCTGCGCTCATACCATGCTTCCTCCTGCGCTCATTCAATGCTTCCTCCTGCGCTCATACCATGCTTCCTCCTGCGCTCATTCATGCTTCCTCCGCCCCATCATACCATGCTTCCTCCTGACTCATACCATGCTTCCTCCTGCACTCATACCATGCTTCCTCCTGCGGTCATACCATGCTTCCTCCTGCACTCATACCATGCTTCCTCCTGCCCTCATACCATGCTTCCTCCTGCGCTCATTCAATGCTTCCTCCTGCCCTCATACCATGCTTCCTCTTGCACTCATACCATGCTTCCTCCTGCACTCATACCATGCTTCCTCCTGCCTCATACCATGCTCCTCCTGCACTCATACCATGCTTCCTCCTGCGCTCATACCATGCTTCCTCCTGCACTCATACCATGCTTCCTCCTGCACTCATACCATCTTCCTCCTGCACTCATACCATGCTTCCTCCTGCCTCATACCATCCTTCCTCCTGCCCATACATACGCAATGCTTCCTCCTGCACTCATACCATGCTTCCTCCTGCCCTCATTCCATGCTTCCTCCTGCCCTCATACCATGCTTCCTCCTGCCCTCATACCATGCTTCCTTCTTGCACTCATACCATGCTTCCTCCTGCACTCAACCATGCTTCCTCCTGCACTCATACCATGCTTCCTCCTGCCCTCATACCATGCTTCCTCCTGCACTCATACCATGCTTCCTCCTGCGCTCATTCAATGCTTCCTCCTGCGCTCATACCATGCTTCCTCCTGCACTCATAATGCTTTCCTCCTGCGCTCATGTCCATGCTTCCTCTGCACTCATACCATGCTTCCTCCTGCGCTCATACCATGCTTCCTCCTGCCCTCATACCATGCTTCCTCCTGCACTCATACCATGCTTCCTCCTGCGCTCATTCCATGCTTCCTCTTGCACTCATACCATGCTTCCTCCTGCCCTCATACCATGCTTCCTCCTGCCCTCATACCATGCTTCCTCCTGCCCTCATACCATGCTTCCTCCTGCACTCATACCATGCTTCCTCCTGCACTCATACCATGCTTCCTCCTGCCCTCATACCATGCTTCCTCCTGCACTCATACCATGCTTCCTCCTGCACTCATACCATGCTTCCTCCTGCGCTCAATACCATGCTTCCTCCTGCACTCAATACCACTGCTTCCTCCTCTGCACTCATACCATGCTTCCTCCTGCACTCATACCATGCTTCCTTCCTGCGCTCATACCATGCTTCCCTCCTGCACTCATTACCATGCTTCCTCCTGCACTCATACCATGCTCCTCCTGCACTCATACCATGCTTCCTCCTGCACTCATACCATGCTTCCTCCTGCGCTCATTCAATGCTTCCTCTTGCACTCATACCATGCTTCCTCTTGCACTCATACCATGCTTCCTCCTGCACTCATACCATGCTTCCTCCTGCGCTCATACCATGCTTCCTCCTCATTTTTGCACTCATAACCATGCTTCCTCCTGCACTCATACCATGCTTGCCTCCTGCACTCATACCATGCTTCCCTCCTGCACTCATACCATGCTTCCTCCTGCCTCATTACAATGCTGCCTCCTGCACTCATACCATGCTTCCTCCTGCACTCATACCATGCTTCCTCCTGCGCTCATTCAATGCTTCCTCTTGCACTCATACCATGCTTCCTCTGCACTCATACCATGCTTCTCCCTGCATTCATACCATGCTTCCTCCTGCGCTCATACCATGCTTCCTCCTGCCTCATACCATGCTTCCTCCTGCACTCATACCATCTTCCCTCTTGCCTCATACCATGCTTCCTCCTGCCTCATACCATGCTTCCTCCTGCACTCATACCATGCTTTCCTCCTGCACTCATACCATGCTTCCTCCTGCCCTCATACCATGCTTCCTCCTGCACTCATACCATGCTTCCTCCTGCACTCATACCATGCTTCCTCCTGCGCTCATACCATGCTTCCTCCTGCCCTCATACCATGCTTCCTCCTGCACTCATACCAATGCTTCCTCTGCCTCATACCATGCTTCCTCCTGCACTCATACCATGCTTCCTCCTGCCTCAACCATGCTCCATCCTGCCTCATACCATGCTTTCCTCTTGCACTCATACCATGCTTCTCTTGCACTCATACCATGTTTCCTCCTGCACTCATACCATGCTTCCTCCTGCACTCATACCATGCTTCCTCCTGCACTCATACCATGCTTCCTCTGCACTCATACCATGCTTCCCTCCTGCGCTCATGCCATGCTTCCTCCTGCACTCATACATGCTTCCTCCTGCACTCATACCATGCTTCCTCTTGCACTCATACCATGCTTCCTCCTGCGCTCTTTCCATGCTTCCTCCTGCACTCATGCCATGCTTCCTCCTCCCACTCATACCATGCTTCCTCTTGCACTCATACCATGCTTCCTCCTGCACTCATACCATGCTTCCTCCTGCACTCATACCATGCTTCCTCCTGCACTCATACCATGCTTCCTCCTGCCCTCATCCATGCTTCCTCCTGCACTCATACATGCTTCCCCCTGCACTCATACCATGCTTCCTCCTTGCACTCATACCATGCTTCCTCCTGCCCTCATACCATGCTTCCTCCTGCACTCATACCATGCTTCCTCCTGCACTCATACCATGCTTCCTTCCTGCCCTCATACCATGCTTCCTCCTGCGACTCATACCATGCTTCCTCCTGCACTCATACCAGGGCTTCCTCCTGCACTCTATACCATGCTTCCTCCTGCCTCATACCCATGCTTCCTCCTGCGCTCATACCATGCTTCCTCCTGCGCTCATACCATGCTTCCTCCTGCCCTCATACCATGCTTCCTCCTGCACTCATACCATGCTTCCTCCCTGCACTCATACCATGCTTCCTCCTGCGTCATACCATGCTTCCTCCTGCGCTCATACCATGCTTCCTCCTGCGCTCATACCATGCTTCCTCCTGCGCTCATACCATGCTTCCTCCTGCGCTCATACCATGCTTCCTCTTGCCCTCATACCATGCTTCTCCTGCACTCATACCATGCTTCCTCCTGCCCTCATCCCATGCTTCCTCCTGCACTCATACCATGCTTCCTCCTGCCCTCATACCATGCTTCCTCCTGCCTCATACCATGCTTCCTCCTGCACTCATACCATGCTTCCCTCCTGCGCTCATACCATGCTTCCTCCTCCCACTCATGCCATCCCTTCCTCCTGCGCTCATACCATGCTTCCCTCCCTGCCCTTCATACCATGCTCCTCCTGCCTCATACCATGCTTCCTCCTGCCTCATGCCTTTGCTTCCTCTTGCACTCATACCATGCTTCCTCCTGCCCTCATACCATGCTTCCCTGCACTCATACCATGCTTCCTTCTGCCCTCATACCATGTCTTCACTCCTCAGCCCTCATACCATGCTTCCCCCCTGCCCCTCATACCATGCTTCCTCCTGCACTCATAACCCTTTGCGTCATCCTGCTTCCTGCACTCATACCATGCTTCCTCCTGCACTCATACCATGCTTCCTCCTGCCCTCATACCATGCTTCCTCCTGCACTCATACCATGCTTCCTCCTGCACTCATACCATGCTTCCTCCTGCACTCATACCATGCTTCCTCCTGCGCTCATACCATGCTTCCTCCTGCCCTCATACCATGCTTCCTCCTGCCCTCATACCATGCTTCCTCCTGCCCTCATACCATGCTTCCTCTTGCACTCATACCATGCTTCCTCCTGCCCTCATACCATGCTTCCTCCTGCCCTCATACCATGCTTCCTCCTGCACTCATACCATGCTTCCTCCTGCCCTCATACCATGCTTCCTCCTGCACTCATACCATGCTTCCTCCTGCGCTCATACCATGCTTCCTCCTGCACTCATACCATGCTTCCTCCTCCCGCTCATACCATGCTTCCTCCTGCCCTCATACCATGCTTCCTCTTGCACTCATACCATGCTCCTCCTGCACTCATACCATGCTTCCTCCTGCACTCATACCATGCTTCCTCCTGCGCTCATTCCATGCTTCCCCCTGCACTCATACCATGCTTCCTCCTGCACTCATACCATGCTTCCTCCTGCGCTCATACCATGCTTCCTCCTGCGCTCATACCATGCTTCCTCCTGCTCTCATACCATGCTTCCTCCTGCCTCATACCATGCTGCCCCCTTGCACTCATACCATGCTTCCTCCTGCCCCCATACCATGCTTCCTCCTGCCCATCATACCTTCCCTTACCATCTTGCACTCATACCATGCTTCCCTCCTGCCTCATACCATGCTTCCCCCTGCACTCATACCATGCTTCCTCCTGCCTCATACCATGCTTCCTCCTGCCCTAAATACCATGCTTCTCCTGCCTCATACCATGCTTCCTCCTGCCACTCATACCATGCTTCCTACCTGCCCTCATACCATGCTTCCTCCTGCACTCATACCATGCTTCCTCCTGCGCTCATACCATGCTTCCTCCTGCACTCATACCATGCTTCCTCCTGCCTCATACCATGCTTCCTCCTGCCCTCATACCATGCTTCCCTCCTGCCCTCATACCATGCTTCCTCCTGCCTCATACCATGCTTCCTCTTGCCCTCATACCATGCTTCCCTCCTGCCCTCATACCATGCTTCCTCCTGCCTCATACCATGCTTCCTCTTGCACTCATACCATGCTTCCTCCTGCACTCATACCATGCTTCCTCCTGCCCTCATACCATGCTTCCTCCTGCCCTCAACCATGCTTCCTCTTGCACTCATACCATGCTTCCTCCTGCCTCATACCATGCTTCCTCCTGCCCTCATACCATGCTTCCTCCTTGCACTCATACCATGTTTTCCTCCTGCCCTCATACCATGCTTCCTCCTGCACTCATACCATGCTTCCCTCCTGCCCTCATACCATGCTTCCTCCTGCACTCATACCATGCTTCCTCCTGCCCTCATACCATGCTTCCTCTGCACTCATACCATGCTTCCTCCTGCACTCATACCATGCTTCCTCCTGCACTCATACCAGGGCTTCCTCCTGCACTCATACCATGCTTCCTCTGCACTCATACCATGCTTCCTCCTGCACTCATACCATGCTTCCTCTGCACTCATACCATGCTTCCTCCTGCCCTCATACCATGCTTCCTCCTGCGCTCATACCATGCTCCTCCTGCACTCATACCATGCTTCCTCTGCACTCATACCATGCTTCCTCCTGCACTCATACCATGCTTCCTCCTGCACTCATGCCATGCTTCCTCCTGCACTCATGCCATGCTTCCTCCTGCACTCATACCATGCTTCCTCCTGCTATGCACTCATACCATGCTTCCTCCTGCACTCATACCATGCTTCCTCCTGCAACTCATACCATGCTGTCCTCCTGCACTCATACCATGCTTCCTCCTGCACTCATACCATGCTTCCTCCTGCACTCATGCCATGCTTCTCCTGCCTCGCAGCACTCATAACCATGCTTCCTCCTGCCCTCATACCATGCTTCCTCCTGCACTCATACCATGCTTCCTCCTGCGCTCATACCATGCTTCCTCCTGCACTCATACCATGCTTCCTCCTGCACTCATACCATGCTTCCTCCTGCGCTCATACCATGCTTCCTCCTGCACTCATACCATGCTTCCCTCCTGCACTCATACCATGCTTCCTCCTGCACTCATACCATGCTTCCTCCTGCACTCATACCATGCTTCCTCCTGCACTCATGCCATGCTTCCTCCTGCCCTCATACCATGCTTCCTCCTGCCCTTATACCATGCTTCCTCCTGCACTCATACCATGCCTTCCCTCCTGCGCTCATACCATGCTTCCTCTTGCACTCATACCATGCTTCCTCCTGCACTCATACCATGCTTCCTCCTGCACTCATGCCATGCTTCCTCCTGCACTCATACCATGCTTCCTCTTGCACTCATACCATGCTTCCTCCTGCACTCATACCATGCTTCCTCCTGCGCTCATACCATGCTTCCTCCTGCCCTCATACCATGCTTCCTCCTGCACTCATACCATGCTTCCTCCTGCGCTCATACCATGCTTCCTCCTGCACTCATACCATGCTTCCTCCTGCACTCATACCATGCTTCCTCCTGCCCTCATGCCATGCTTCCTCCTGCGCTCATACCATGCTTCCTCCTGCCCTCATGCCATGCTTCCTCCTGCACTCATACCATGCTTCCTCCTGCCCTCATGCCATGCTTCCTCCTGCGCTCATACCATGCTTCCTCCTGCCCTCATGCCATGCTTCCTCCTGCACTCATACCATGCTTCCTCCTGCGCTCATACCATGCTTCCTCCTGCGCTCATACCATGCTTCCTCCTGCGCTCATACCATGCTTCCTCCTGCACTCATGCCATGCTTCCTCCTGCGCTCATACCATGCTTCCTCCTGCGCTCATACCATGCTTCCTCCTGCACTCATGCCATGCTTCCTCCTGCACTCATACCATGCTTCCTCCTGCGCTCATACCATGCTTCCTCTTGCACTCATACCATGCTTCCTCCTGCACTCATACCATGCTTCCTCTTGCACTTATACCATGCTTCCTCCTGCACTCATACCATGCTTCCTCCTGCGCTCATACCATGCTTCCTCCTGCGCTCATACCATGCTTCCTCCTGCACTCATACCATGCTTCCTCCTGCACTCATACCATGCTTCCTCCTGCACTCATACCATGCTTCCTCCTGCACTCATACCATGCTTCCTCCTGCACTCATACCATGCTTCCTCCTGCACTCATACCATTGCTTCCTCCTGCACTCATACCATGCTTCCTCCTGCACTCATACCATGCTTCCTCCTGCACACATGCCATGCTTCCTCCTGCACTCATACCATGCTTCCTCTTGCACTCATACCATGCTTCCTCCTGCGCTCATACCATGCTTCCTCCTGCACTCATACCATGCTTCCTCCTGCTCTCATACCATGCTTCCTCCTGCACTCATACCATGCTTCCTCTTGCACTCATACCATGCTTCCTCCTGCGCTCATACCATGCTTCCTCCTGCACTCATACCATGCTTCCTCCTGCTCTCATACCATGCTTCCTCCTGCACTCATACCATGCTTCCTCCTGCACTCATACCATGCTTCCTCCTGCACTCATGCCATGCTTCCTCTTGCACTCATACCATGCTTCCTCCTGCGCTCATACCATGCTTCCTCCTGCACTCATACCATGCTTACTCCTGCTCTCATACCATGCTTCCTCCTGCACTCATACCATGCTTCCTCCTGCACTCATACCATGCTTCCTCCTGCACTCATACCATGCTTCCTCCTGCACTCATACCATGCTTCCTCCTGCACTCATACCATGCTTCCTCCTGCACTCATACCATGCTTCCTCCTGCACTCATACCATGCTTCCTCCTGCACTCATACCATGCTTCCTCCTGCACTCATACCATGCTTCCTCCTGCACACATGCCATGCTTCCTCCTGCACTCATACCATGCTTCCTCTTGCACTCATACCATGCTTCCTCCTGCGCTCATACCATGCTTCCTCCTGCACTCATACCATGCTTCCTCCTGCTCTCATACCATGCTTCCTCCTGCACTCATACCATGCTTCCTCTTGCACTCATACCATGCTTCCTCCTGCGCTCATACCATGCTTCCTCCTGCACTCATACCATGCTTCCTCCTGCTCTCATACCATGCTTCCTCCTGCACTCATACCATGCTTCCTCCTGCACTCATACCATGCTTCCTCCTGCACTCATGCCATGCTTCCTCTTGCACTCATACCATGCTTCCTCCTGCGCTCATACCATGCTTCCCCTGCACTCATACCATGCTTACTCCTGCTCTCATACCATGCTTCCTCCTGCACTCATACCATGCTTCCTCCTGCACTCATACCATGCTTCCTCCTGCACTCATACCATGCTTCCTCCTGCACTCATACCATGCTTCCTCCTGCACTCATACCATGCTTCTCTCTGCTCTCATACCATGCTTCCTCCTGCACTCATACCATGCTTCCTCCTGCACTCATACCATGCTTCCTCCTGCACTCATACCATGCTTCCTCCTGCACTCATGCCATGCTTCCTCCTGCACTCATACCATGCTTCCTCCTGCACTCATACCATGCTTCCTCCTGCTCTCATACCATGCTGCCTCCTGCGCTCATACCATGCTTCCTCCTGCTCTCATACCATGCTGCCTCCTGCGCTCATACCATGCTTCCTCCTGCACTCATACCATGCTTCCTCCTGCACTCATACCATGCTTCCTCCTGCACTCATACCATGCTTCCTCCTGCACTCATACCATGCTTCCTCCTGCACTCATACCATGCTTCCTCCTGCTCTCATACCATGCTGCCTCCTGCGCTCATACCATGCTTCCTCCTGCACTCATACCATGCTTCCTCCTGCACTCATACCATGCTTCCTCCTGCACTCATACCATGCTTCCTCCTGCACTCATACCATGCTTCCTCCTGCTCTCATACCATGCTTCCTCCTGCTCTCATACCATGCTTCCTCCTGCACTCATACCATGCTTCCTCCTGCACTCATACCATGCTTCCTCCTGCTCTCATACCATGCTGCCTCCTGCGCTCATACCATGCTTCCTCCTGCTCTCATACCATGCTGCCTCCTGCGCTCATACCATGCTTCCTCCTGCACTCATACCATGCTTCCTCCTGCACTCATACCATGCTTCCTCCTGCACTCATACCATGCTTCCTCCTGCACTCATACCATGCTTCCTCCTGCACTCATACCATGCTTCCTCCTGCACTCATACCATGCTTCCTCCTGCGCTCATACCATGCTTCATCCTGCACTCATACCATGCTGCTTCCTGCGCTCATACCATGCTTCCTCCTGCATTCATACCATGCCTCCTCCTGCACTCATACCATGCTTCCTCCTGCTCTCATACCATGCTGCCTCCTGCGCTCATACCATGCGCTAGCCGCACGTTCCAAGCCAGAACTGCGCAATATTCGAACACTGTACTGACTTGCTTTACGGTTTAGGCTCTTAACGTGCACTGAGTCTAAGGTACTTACTTCCTTCTGTGTCCGTGTACGTGAATGTAGAGATTCCATATTCCAGTGACTGCTGCCATGCGCCATGCTGCCTCCTGCGCTCATACCATGCGCTAGCCGCACGTTCCAAGCCAGAACTGCGCAATATTCTAACACTGTACTGACTTGCTTTACGGTTTAGGCTCTTAACGTGCACTGAGTCTAAGGTACTTCCTTCCTTCTGTGTCCGTGTACGTGAATGTAGAGATTCCATATTCCAGTGACTGCCTGAGGGTTCCTTACCACACTCGGTTACTTCAGTCGCTGAGTCTACACGACTGAACTCAGGTTCCCGGTGTTAAGAATGACGGAATAATCGTGCATCTTATTCTACGTGGGAGATACGACCGGTTGCAAAGGGAAATTGATTCCCATAAGATTAACGACATCCAGCCTGCTGGTATCTATGCTGCCAACTTGCAGGTATACAGAGGTACGACAGGTGACTTATGCTGATGCCTATATTCTTAGTCTAACCTAACTGTTTAAACTACAATCATAGAGAGACTAAGAGCTGCCTTGATAATAGCTTGCAACTAATGATGCTTACAATCTAGGTTTAAGTTAGAGGCGTGGCAACACAGCTACCTTAACAAACCCTCTGTGATGACAGAACTAACTTAGCACATCTCCCCTCCCCCATCCCCCCCCCTCCCTCCTAGTACCTCCATCCCACTTATTAACAGTTCAGGTCTAGCTTCGTCTAGAATGGAAAAACGTCAGTTTTTCACATGCTTCTCATTGACTCCGGGATTCATTATTTGTATCCTTGTTTTATTTCCTTCAGCTCTCAGCACTGACTTAATTTGTATGTGTGTGTGTGTGTGTGTGTGTGTGTGTGTGTGTGCTCACCTATTTGTGGTTGCAGGGGTCGATTCACAGCTCCTGGCCCCGCCTCTTCGCTTGTCAACACTAGGTCCACTCTCTCCCTGCTCCATGAGCTTTATCGTATCTCTTCTTAAAATTTTGTATGGCTCCTGCCTCCACTACATCACTCTCCAGATTGTTCCACTTCCTGACAACTCAATGACTGAAGAAATACTTTCTAACAACCCTGTGACTCATCTCAATCTTCAACTTCCAGTTGTGACCCTTGTTGCTGTATCACGTCTCTGGAACATTCTGTCCTTATCCATCTTGTCATTTCTTCTCAGTATTTTATATGACGTTATCATGTTCCCCTATCCCTCCTGCCCTTCAGTTTTGTCAGGTTGGTTTCCCTTAACCTCTTCTCGTAGGACATACTCCTTAGCTCCGGGACTAGTCTTCTTGCAAACCTTTGCACTTTCTCTAATTTCTTGACGTGCTTGACCAGGTGTGGGTTTCATACTGGTGCTGCATACTCCAAAATGTGCCTGATGTACACGGTGTACAGTATCTTGAATGACTCCTTACTCAGGTGTCGATATGCTATTATTAGGTTTGCCAGGCGCCCATATGCTACAGTAGTTATTTGGTTGATGTGCACCTCAGGAGATATGCTCGGTATTATACTCACCCCACGATCCTTTTCCTTGAGTGAGGGTTGCAGCCTTTGGCCCCTTAGCCTGTACTCCGTTTACAGTCTTCTTTGACCTTCCCCAATCTTCATGACTTTTCATATGGTGGAGTTAAACTCCGGGAGCCAGTTGCTGGACCAGACTTGTAGCCTGTCCAGATCCCCTTGTGGTCTTACTTGATCCTCATCCACTTGAATTCTCCTCATTAGCTTCACATCGTCTGCAAACACGGACACCTCTGAATCTATTCCTTCCATCATGTCATTCATATATACCAGAAAGAGCACCGGACCTAGGGCTGACTCTTGTGGAACCCCGCTCGTCACAAGCGCCCACTCTGACTCCTCGTCATGTACCACCAGTCGTTGTGTGTGTGGGGGGAATAATTACAAATTTCTCTTCTCTAGTAGTGTTTCTACATAATATTCTTGCAGTGCTTCTTGCTACTCTCACGTCGTCGGGGAAAAAAACCTGATAGTGTTAATTGGTTCAATTATCTGGTTCATGTTACCGGTGTCAGGTAATTAACTCTTAGTATGTTAATTTTTGGCTGGATCATTCCTCTTAATGAACACTAATGTTCTTGTGCTACTTGTTATCTGTTGTGAAGGAGTGGTTGTTGGTTGTCTTGCTGAGTGTAGATTGCTTGTTGTACTGTGGTTGTTGTGTGTAGTGGTGGTGATTTTTCTTTTATTTTGTGGTGTGTGGTAGGTGTTTTTTGTTGCTGGTGCAAGTGTTCGTGTTACTGCGTTGTTGTGGGTAAAACTGAGTGGTGTTACTGTGGTTATTGCTGGTGTAGTGGTGTGTTTACTGTGTTGTTGTGGTGTAATGTGGTGGTGTTACTGTAGTGTTGCTGGTGTTAGTGGTGTGATTCGTGTTGTGCAGGTGTAGTGGTGTGTTTACTGTGGTTGTTGCTGTTGTAAGTGGTGGGTTTCTGTGGTTGTGTGCTGGTGTAGATGTGGTGTTACTGTGGTTGTTACTGGTTGTAAGTGGTGGTGTTACGGTGGTTGTGTTGCTGGTGTAAGTGTGGTGTTACTGTGGTTGTTGCTAGGTGTAAGTGGTGGTGTTACTGTGGTTGTTGCTGGTGTAGTGGTGGTGTTACTGTGGTTGTTGCTGGTGTAAGTGGTGGTGTTACTGATGGTTGTTGCTGGTGTAAGTGGTGGTGTTTACTGTGGTTGTTGCTGGTGTAAGTGGTGGTGTTACTGTGTTGTTGCTGGTGTAAGTGGTGGTGGTTACTGTGGTTGTTGCTGGTGTTAGTGGTGGTGTTACTGTGGTTGTTGCTGGTGTAAGTGGTGGTGTTACTGTGGTTGTTGCTGGTGTAGTGTGGTGTTACTGTGGTTGTTGCTAGTGTAGTGGTGGTGTTACTGTGTTGTGCTGGTGTAAGTGGTGGTGTTACTGTGGTTGTTGCTGGTGTAAGTGGTGGTGTTACTGTGGTTGTTGCTGGTGTAAGTGGTGGTGTTACTGTGGTTGTTGCTGTGTAAGTGGTGGTGTTACTGTGGTTGTTGCTGGTGTAGTGGTGGTGTTACTGTGGTTGCTGCTGTGTAAGTGGTGGTGTTACTGTGGTTGTTGCTGGTGTAAGTGGTGGTGTTACTGTGGTTGTTGCTGGTGTAAGTGGTGGTGTTACTGTGGTTGTTGCTGGTGTAAGTGGTGGTGTTACTATGGTTGTTGCTGGTGTAAGTGGTGGTGTTACTGTGGTTGTTGCTGGTGTAAGTGGTGGTGGTTACTGTGGTTGTTGTTGGTGTAAGTGGTGGTGTTACTGTGGTTGTTGTGGTGTAAGTGGTGGTGTTACTGTGGTTGTTGCTGGTGTAAGTGGTGGTGTTACTGTGTTGTGCTGGTGTAAGTGGTGGTGTTACTGTGGTTGTTGCTGGTGTAAGTGGTGGTGTACTGTGGTTGTTGCTGGTGTAAGTGGTGGTGTTACTGTGGTTGTTGCTGGTGTAAGTGGTGGTGTTACTATGGTTGTTGCTGGTGTAAGTGGTGGTGTTACTGTGGTTGTTGCTGGTGTAAGTGGTGGTGTTACTGTGGTTGTTGTGGTGTAAGTGGTGGTGTTACTGTGGTTGTTGCTGGTGTAAGTGGTGGTGTTACTGTGGTTGTTGCTGGTGTAAGTGGGGTGTTACTGTGGTTGTTGCTGGTGTAAGTGGTGGTGTTACTGTGGTTGTTGCTGGTGTAAGTGGTGGTGTTACTGTGGTTGTTGCTGGTGTAAGTGGTGGTGTTTACTGTGGTTGTTGCTGGTGTAAGTGGTGGTGTTACTGGGGTTGTTGCTGGTGTAAGTGGTGGTGTTACTGTGGTTGTTGCTGGTGTAAGTGGTGGTGTTACTGTGGTTGTTGCTGGTGTTAGTGGTGGTGTTACTGTGGTTGTTGCTGGTGTAAGTGGTGGTGTACTGTGGTTGTTGCTGTGTAAGTGGTGGTGTTACTGTGGTTGTTGCTGGTGTAAGTGGTGGTGTTACTGTGGTTGTTGCTGGTGTAAGTGGTGGTGTTACTGTGGTTTGTTGCGGTGTAAGTGGTGGTGTTACTGTGGTTGTTGCTGGTGTAAGTGGTGGTGTTTACTGTGGTTGTTGCTGTGTAAGTGGTGGTGTTACTGTGGTTGTTGCTGGTGTAAGTGGTGGTGTTACTGTGGTTGTTGCTGGTGTTAAGTGGTGGTGTTACTGTGGTTGTTGCTGGTGTAAGTGGTGGTGTTACTGTGGTTGTTGCTGGTGTAAGTGGTGGTGTTACTGTGGTTGTTGCTGGTGTAAGTGGTGGTGTTACTGTGGTTGTTGCTGTGGTAAGTGGTGGTGTTACTGTGGTTGTTGCTGGTGTAAGTGGTGGTGTTACTGTGGTTGTTGCTGGGTAAGTGGTGGTGTTACTGTGGTTGTTGCTGGTGTAAGTGGTGGTGTTACTGTGGTTGTTGCTGGGTGTTAAGTGGTGGTGTTACTGTGGTTGTTGCTGGTGTAAGTGGTGGTGTTACTGTGTTGTTGCTGGTGTAAGTGGGTGTTACTGTGGTTTTGCTGGTGTAAGGTGGTGGTGTTACTGTGGTTGTGCTGGTGTAAGTGGTGGTGTACTGTGGTTGTTGCTGGTGTAATGTGGTGTTTACTGTGGTTGTTGCTGGTGTAAGTGGTGGTGTTACTTTGGTTGTTGCTGGTGTAAGTGGTGGTGTTACTGGTTGTTGCTGTGTAAGTGGTGGTGTTACTGTGGTTGTTGCTGGTGTATAGTGGTGGTTGTTACTGTGGTTGTTGCTGGTGTAAGTGGTGGTGTTACTGTGGTTGTTGCTGGTGTAAGTGGTGGTGTTACTGTGGTTGTTGCTGGTGTAAGTGGTGGTGTTACTGTGGTTGTTGCTGTGTAAGTGGTGGTGTTACTGTGGTTGTTGCGGTGTAAGTGGTGGTGTTACTGTGGTTGTTGCTGTGTATATGGTGGTGTTACTTGGTTGTTGCTGGTGTAAGTGGTGGTGTTACTGTGGTTGTTGCTGGTGTAAGTGGTGGTGTTCTGTGGTTGTTGCTGGTGTAAGTGGTGTGTTACTGTGGTTGTTGGCTGGTGTAAGTGGTGGTGTTACTGTGGTTGTTGCTGGTGTAAGTGGTGGTTACTGGTTGTTGCTGGTGTAAGTGGTGGTGTACTGTGGTTGTTGCTGGTGTAAGTGGTGGTGTTACTATGGTTGTGCTGGTGTAAGTGGTGGTGTTACTGTGGTTGTTGCTGGTGTATAGTGGTGGTGTTACTGTGGTTGTTGCTGGTGTATAGTGGTGGTGTTACTGTGGTTGTTGCTGGTGTAAGTGGTGGTTGTTACTGTGGTTGTTGCTGGTGTAAGTGGTGGTGTTACTGTGGTTGTTGCTGGTGTAAGTGGTGGTGTTACTGTGGTTGTTGCTGGTGTAAGTGGTGGTGTTACTGTGGTTGTTGCTGGTGTAAAGTGGTGGTGTTACTGTGGTTGTTGCTGGTGTAAGTGGTGTGTTACTGTGGTTGTTGCTGGTGTAAGTGGTGGTGTTACTGTGGTTGTGCTGGTGTAAGTGGTGGTGTTACTAGTTGCTGTGTAATGGTGGTGTACTGGTGTTGTGCTGGTGTAAGTGGTGGTGTTACTTGGTTGTTGCTGGTGTAAGTGGTGGTGTTACTGTGGTTGTTGCTGGGTAAGTGGTGGTGTTACTATGGTTGTTGCTGGTTGTAAGTGGTGGTGTTACTGTGGTTGTTGCTGGTGTAAGTGGTGGTGATTACTGTAGGTTGTTGCTGGTGTAAGTGGTGGTGTTACTGTGGTTGTTGTGTGTGTAAGTGGTGGTGTTACTGTGTTGTTGTTGCTGGTGTAAGTGGTGGTGTTACTGTGGTTGTTGCTGGTGTTAGTGGTGGGTGTACTGTGATTGTTGCTGGTGTAAGTGGTGGTGTTACTGTGGTTGTTGCTGGTGTAAGTGGTGGTGTTACTGTGGTTTGTTGCTGGTGTAAGTGGTGGTGTTACTGTGGTTGTTGCTGGTGTAAGTGGTGGTGTTACTGTGGTTGTTGCTGGGTAAGTGGTGGTGTTACTGTGGTTGCTGCTGGTGTTAGTGGTGGTGTTACTGTGGTTGTTGCTGGTGTAAGTGGTGGTGTTACTGTGTTGTTGCTGGTGTAAGTGGTGGTGTTACTGTGGGTTGTTGCTGGTGTAAGTGGTGGTGTTACTTGGTTGTTGCTGGTGTAAGTGGTGGTGTTACTGTGGTTGTTGCTGGTGTAAGTGGGTGGTGTTACTGTGGTTGTTGCTGGTGTAAGTGGTGGTGTTACTGTGGTTGTTGCTGGTGTAAGTGGTGGTGTTACTGTGGTTGTGCTGGTGTAAGTGGTGGTGTTACTGTGGTTGTTGCTGGTGTAAGTGGTGGTGTACTGTGGTTGTTGCTGGTGTAAGTGGTGGTGTTACTGTGGTTGTTGCTGGTGTAAGTTGGTGTGTTACTGTGGTTGTTGCTGTGTGTAAGTGGTGGTGTTACTGTGGTTGTTGCTGGTGTAAGTGGTGGTGTTACTGTGGTTGTTGCTGGTGTAAGTGGTGTGTTACTGTGGTTGTTGCTGGGGTAAGTGGTGGTGTTACTTGTGTTGTTGCTGGTGTAAGTGGTGGTGTTACTGTGGTTGTTGCTGGTGTAAGTGGTGGGTTACTGTGGTTGTTGTGGTGTAAGTGGTGGTGTTACTGTGGTTGTTGCTGGGTAAGTGGTGGTGTTACTTGGTTGTTGCTGGTGTAAGTGGTGGTGTTACTGTGGTTGTTGCTGGTGTAAGTGGTGGTGTTACTTGGTTGTTGCTGGTGTAAGTGGTGGTGTTACTGTGGTTGTTGCTGGTGTAAGTGGTGGTGTTACTATGGTTGTTGCTGGTGTAAGTGGTGGTGTTACTGTGGTTGTTGCTGGTGTAAGTGGTGTGTTACTGTGTTGTTGCTGGTGTAAGTGGTGGTGTTACTGTGGTTGTTGCTGGTGTAAGTGGTGGTGTTATGTGGTTGTTGCTGGTGTAAGTGGTGGTGTTACTGTGGTTGTTGCTGGTGTAAGTGGTAGTGTTACTTGGTTGTTGTGGTGTAAGTGGTTGGTGAACATGTTGTGCTGGTGTAAGTGGTGGTGTTACTTGGTTGTTGCTGGTGTAAGTGGTGGTGTTACTGTGGTTGATGCTGGTGTATGTTGGTGGTGCTTTGTGGTTGTTGTGGTGTGTTGGTGGTGATGTTGGTGTTGCATGTTGGTGGTGTGTTGTGGTGTGCTGTGGTGGTGATGTTAGTGTGTGGTGTTGGTGGTGATGTTAGTGGTGCGTTGGTGGTGAATGGTTAGTGGTGCTGTTGGTGGTGGATGTTATGTGGTGTGTGGTGGTGATGTTGGTGGTGCTGTTGTGGTGATGTTGGTGGTGCTGTTGGTGGTGATGTTAGTGGGTGATGTTGGTGGTGATGTTGGTGGTGTGTGGTGGTGATGTGGTGGTGCTGTTGGTGTGGATGTTAGTGGTGTGTTGGTGGTGATGTTGTGGTGCTGTTGGTGGTGATGTTGTGGGCTGTTGGTGGTGATGTTAGTGGTGCTGTTGGTGAGTTAGTGGTTGTAGTTGGTGGGATGTTAGGGTGCGTGGGGGTGATGTTAGTGGTGATGTTGGTGGTGATGTTGGTGGTGCTGTTGGGGTGATGTTGTGTGCTGTTGGTGGTGATGTAGTGGTGCTGTGGGGTGATGTTAGATGGTGCTGTTGGTGGTGATGTTAGTGGTGCTGTTGGTGGTGATGTTAGTGGTGCTGTTGGTGGTGATGTTAGTGGTGCTGTTGGTGGTGATGTTAGTGGTGCGTTGGGGGATGTTTAGTGGTGCTGTTGTGGTGATGATGTGGTGCTGTTGGTGGGGCTGATGTTAGTGGTGCTGTTGGTGGTGATGTTAGTGGTGGCTGTTGGTGGTGATGTTAGTGGTGCTGTTGGTGGTGATGTTAGTGGTGCTGTTGGTGGTGATGTTAGTGGTGCTGTTGGTGGTGATGTTAGTGGTGCTGTTGGTGGTGATGTTAGTGGTCTGTTGGTGGTGATGTTAGTGGTGCTGTTGGTGGTGATGTTAGTGGTGCTGTTGGTGGTGATGTTAGTGGTGCTGTTGGTGGTGATGTTAGTGGTGCTGTTGGTGGTGATGTTAGTGGTGCTGTGGTGGTGATGTTAGTGGTTTTTGCTGTTGGTGGTGATGTTAGTGGTCTGTTGGTGGTGATGTTAGTGGTGCTGATTGGGTTGGTGATGTTTAGTGGGCTGTTGGTGGTGATGTTAGTGGTGCTGTTGGGGTGATGTAGTTGGTCTGTTGATGGTGATGTTAGTGGTTCCTGTTGGTGGTGATGTTAGGGTCATGTTGGTGATGTTAGTGGTCCTGTTGGTGGTGATGTTAGTGGTGCTGTTGGGTGATGTTAGTGGTGCTGTTGGTGGTGATGTTAGTGGTCCTGTTTGTAGTGAGTGTTAGTTGGTCCTGTTGGTGGTGATGTAGTGGTTCTGTGGTGGTGATGTTGTGGTTGCCGTTAGTGGTTGATGTTAGTGGTCCTGTTAGTGGTGATGTTAGTGTTCTGTTGGTGGTGATGTTAGTGGTCCTGTTGCTGGTGATGTTAGTGGTTTGTTGGTAGTGATGTTAGTGGTCCTGTTGGTGGATGTTAAGGTTCTGTTGGTAGTGATGTTAGTGGTCTGTGGTGATGTTAGTTGGTCCTGTTGGTGGTGATGTTAGTGGTCCTGTTGGTAGTGATGTTAGTGGTCTGTTGGGTGATGTTAGTGGTCCTGTTGGTGGTGATGTTAGTGGTCTGTTGGTGGTGATGTAGTGTCCTGTTGGTGGTGATGTTAGTGGTGCTGTTGGTGGTGATGTTAGTGGTCCTGTTGGTGGTGATGGTTAGTTGTCCTGTTGGTGGTGATGTTAGTGGTCCTGTGGTGATGTTAGTGGTCCTGTTGGTGGTGATGTTAGTGGTCCTGTTGGTAGATGTGTTAGTGGTCCTGTTGGTGATGTTAGTGGTCCTGTTGGTGGTGATGTTATGGTCCTGTTGGGTGGTGATGTTAGTTGTCCTGTTGTGTGGTTAGTGGCTGTTGGTGATGTTTGGTCCTGTTGGTGTGATGTTAGTGGTCCTGTTGGTAGTGAGTTATGGTCTGTTGGTGATGTAGTGGTCCTGTTGGTGGTGATGTTAGTGGTCCATGTTGGTGGTGATGTTAGTGGTCCTGTTGGGGTGATGTTAGTGGTCCTGTTGGTGGTGATGTTTAGTGGTCCTGTTGGTGGTGATGTTAGTGGTCCTGTTGGTGGTGATGTTAGTGGTCTGTTGGTGGTGATGTTAGTGGTCCTGTTGGTGGTGATGTTAGTGGTGCTGTTGGTGGTGATGTTAGTGGTCCTGTTGGTGGTGATGTTAGTGGTCCTGTTGGTGGTGATGTTAGTGGTGCTGTTGGTGGTGATGTTAGTGGTCCTGTTGGTGGTGATATTAGTGGTGTTGTCGTTGTTGCTGATTTGTTGTTATCGTTGCTATTTATTACTTCTTATGTTGCTACTCTTGTTACTGTTATTGTCTACATGTTCATTAGTCTTTCCGTTTTTTTGCACATAAACTTTACAGGCCAAGAGCTGTTATCCAACCTCATCTCATTTCAAAACCCGGACCTATCTGAGGTATATTACCACCCCCAGGATACCACCCACGATCGTCGACTAACATCCAGGTACCTACTTACTGCCGGGTGATGAGGGACAGCGGGTGTAAGAAACAACGCGCAATGTTTCCACCCATTCTAGGGATTGAACCCCGGACCTTCAGTGTGTGAGCTGAGTGCGCTGCCAGGTTGTTGATGTGCTGACAGCTATTGGTGTTGTAGTTGTGTTGACTCTTGTTGTGTTGACAGTAGCTGAAGATGTGCTGACAGTTGTTGAGATTGTAAATGTGTTGACAGTAGTTGTAAATGTTGATGTACTGACATTAGTTGTTGTTGCTGTTGGTGGATGTGTTGACAGTTGTTGTTATTGGTAGATGTGTTGACAGTTATTGTTGTTGGTAGATGTGTTGACAGTTGTTGTTGTTGGTAAATGTGTTGACAGTTATTGTTGTTGGTAGATGTGTTGACAGTTGTTGTTGCTTGTAGATGTGTTGACAGTTGATGTTGTTGGTAGATGTGTTGGCAGCTGTTGTTATTGGTAGATGTGTTGACAGTTATTGTTGTTGGTAGATGTGTTGACAGTTGTTGTTGCTTGTAGATGTGTTGACAGTTGATGTTGTTGGTAGATGTGTTGGCAGCTGTTGTTATTGGTAGATGTGTTGACAGCTTTTGTTGTTGGTAGATGTGTTGACAGTTGGTTTTGTTGGTAATGTTGACAGCTGTTGTTGTTGGTAGATGTATTGACAGTTATTGTTGTTGGTAGATGTGTTGACAGTTGTTGTTGGTAAATGTGTTGACAGTTGTCATGGTTGGTAGATGTGTTGACAGCTGTTGTTGTTGGTATATGTATTGACAGTTATTGTTGTTGGTAGATGTGTTATCAGTTGTTGCTGTTCGTAGATGTGTTGACAGTTGCTATTATTGGTAGATGTGTTGACAGTTGCTGTTATTGGTAGATGTGCTGACAGTTGTTGTTATTGGTAAATGTGTTGAGAGTTGTTGTTGTTTTTGGTAGATGTGTTGACAGTTTTTGTTGTTGGTAGATGTGTTGACAGTTGCTGTTATTGGTAGATGTGTTGACAGTTGTTGTTGCTGGCAGATGTGTTCACAGTTGTTGTTGTTGGTAGATGTATTGGCAGCTGTTGTTATTGGTAGATGTGTTGACAGCTTTTGTTGTTGGTAGATGTGTTGACAGTTGGTTTTGTTGGTAGATGTGTTGACAGCTGTTGTTGTTGGTAGATGTATTGACAGTTATTGTTGTTGGTAGATGTGTTGACAGTTGTTGTTGTTGGTAGATGTGTTGACAGTTGGCTTTGTTGGTAGAGTGTTGACAGCTGTTGTTGTGTTGGTAGATGTAGTTGACAGTTATTGTGTTGGTAGATGTGTTGACAGTTGTTGCTGTTGGTAGATGTGTTGACAGTTGCTATTATTGGTAGATGTGTTGACAGTTGCTGTTATTGGTAGATGTGTTGACAGTTGTTGTTAATGGTAGATGTGTTGAGAGTTGTTGTTGTTGGTAGATGTGTTGACAGTTGTTGTTGTTGGTAGATGTGTTGACAGTTGGCTTTGTTGGTAGATGTGTTGACAGCTGTTGTTGTTGGTAGATGTGTTGACAGTTGCTGTTATTGGTAGATGTGGTGACAGTTATTGTTGTTGGTAGATGTGTTGACAGTTATTGTTGTTGGTAGATGTGTTGACAGTTGCTGTTATTGGTAGATGTGTTGACAGTTGTGTAAGAATGGTATATAATACCGACAAGATGAAATTAAGACACATGTGCAACATCTGGGTATCTTTATTGTAGACGTTTCGCCATCCAGTGGCTTTATCAATACAAATTCTAGGACATAACTTGAAGACAGCAGAACTATGTACAAAAGATGAGGTAATCAGTCCCTCAACCTAGGAGTAGGTGCCATTAGCACCATAGTCGTGGAGAAACTGAAGCAGAAGAAAGGATCCTGGCGCTTATATAGTAACGTCAGGTGTAGCAGACGAGGGCATGGTCACTGGTAGGCGGGATTCCCCAGTGGAAGTAGGTCCTTCCCAAAGAGATGGGTTAGTTGTAGTAGTAGTTGTCGTAGCCGTGAAGGTTATGTACATGTCCTCAGAATCAAGATTCCATGATGTTGCAGTGTCTGACAAGTTGTGTAAGAATGGTATATAATACCGACAAGATGAAATTAAGACACGTGTGCAACATCTGGGTATCTTTATTGTAGACGTTTCGCCATCCAGTGGCTTTATCAATACAAATTCTAGGACATAACTTGGGAAGGACCTACTTCCACTGGGGAATCCCGCCTACCAGTGACCATGCCCTCGTCTGCTACACCTGACGTTACTATATAAGCGCCAGGATCCTTTCTTCTGCTTCAGTTTCTCCACGACTATGGTGCTCTTGGCACCTACTCCTAGGTTGAGGGACTGATTACCTCATCTTTTGTACATAGTTCTGCTGTCTTCAAGTTATGTCCTAGAATTTGTATTGATAAAGCCACTGGATGGCGAAACGTCTACAATAAAGATACCCAGATGTTGCACATGTGTCTTAATTTCATCGTGTTGACAGTTGTTGTTGTTTGCAGATGTGTTCACAGTTGTTGATGTTGGTAGATGTATTGACAGCTGTTGTTATTGGTAGATGTGTTGACAGTTTTTGGTTTTTTGGTAAATGTGTTGTTGGAGATGTTTGTTGGTAGATGTGTTTTACAGTTGTTGTTTTTGGTAGATGTATTGAAAAGTTTTTTTTTTGTTGGTAGATGTGTTTCAGTTGTTTTTTGGTTTTATTTGTTCACAAATTGTCATTGTTTGGGAGATTTTTTGACAAGTGTTTCTGTTGGTGATAAGTTAAAAGTTGTTGTTTTTGGTAGATTGTTTACCGCAGAAATTTCTACTGGTAGACGATAGGGGAGGGCGCGACCCAGTGACCCCGGTGCAGGGTGTTTGTGAAAACCCCGTAAGAAAAAGGGATTTGGACTCACCTTAAAAAGTAGTTGCAGGGAAACGAGGGCTTAGCTCCTGGCCTCTCTCCCCTGCTCCATAAGCTTTTTCTACCCCCCGTCTTAAATCTCGTTTGGTTTCCCGCCCCCCACACCATTTGCTTTCCCCGACTGTTCCCTTTACCACTAATTAAACAGGGGTTTTGAACATATAAAAGACCAAAAAAAAATTATTTCTTATTTTCTGATTATTTTTTATTTTTATTAATTTTATTATTTTATTTTTTTAAAATTTTTTTTAAAATTTTTTATTATTTTTATAAATTTTTATTTTTAA
>NC_069422.1:25329620-25334620 GCF_026875155.1 Cherax quadricarinatus
TAATTGGACAAGGATACTGACTACTTGTTACGAAAACCCAGTAACAGGCTGGATGCTAGAAGGGCAGTCCTTTCTAGTATTCACTGGAGATCTCTAAGCTTTTAGAATCGCGTTTTTTGTAACAGAGGAACAGTGACCACTCTGAAGGCATACGAAATACTATAACCATAGGTTTGGTAAGTTGGGGAAGGAAAAAATAGGTAAGGATGGAATGCGAAGGAGGGACAGGTGGGGATGAGAAGGGGTGGAGTAATGAAGGAAAGTGGCGTGTGTGTGTGTACTCACCTATTTGTGGTTGCAGGGGTCGAGTCTTAGCTCCTGGCCCAGCCTCTTCACCGGTTGCTACTGGGCCCTCTCTCTCCCCGCTCCATGAGCTTTATCAAACCTCGTCTTAAAACTGTGTATGGTTCCTGCCTCCACTACGTCATTTTCTAGGCTGTTCCACTGCCTTACAACTCTATGACTGAAGAAATACTTCCTACTATCTCTCTGACTCATTTGTGTCTTCAACTTCCAATTGTGGCCTCTTGTTTCTGTGTCCCCTCCCTGGAACATCCTGTCTTTGTCCACCTTGTCTATTCCATGCAGTATTTTATATGTCGTTATCATGTCTCCCCTGACCCTCCTGTCCTCCAGTGTCGTCAGGCCGATTTCCCTTAATCTTTCTTCATAGGACATTCCCCTTAGCTCTGGAACTAACCTTGTCGCAAACCTTTGTACTTTCTCTAGTTTCTTGACGTGCTTTATCAAGTGCGGGTTCCAAACAGGTGCTGCATACTCCAGTATGGGCCTGACATACACGGTGTACAGTGTCTTGAATGATTCCTTACTAAGGTATCGGAATGCTGTTCTCAGGTTTGCCAGGCGCCCATATGCTGCAGCAGTTATCTGATTGATGTGTGCTTCCGGAGACATGCTCGGTGTTATACTCACCCCAAGATCTTTCTCCTTGAGTGAGGTTTGCAGTCTTTGGCCACCTAGCCTATACTCTGTCTGTGGTCTTCTGTGCCCTTCCCCTATCTTCATGACTTTGCATTTGGCAGGATTAAATTCGAGAAGCCATTTGCTGGACCAGGTGTCCAGTCTGTCCAGGTCTCTTTAAAGTCCTGCCTGGTCCTCATCAGATTTAATTCTCCTCATTAACTTCACATCATCTGCAAACAGGGACACTTCTGAGTCTAACCCTTCCATCATGTCGTTCACATAAACCAAAAATAGCACTGGTCCTAGGACCGACCCCTGTGGGACCCCGCTCGTCGCAGGTGCCCACTGTGATACATCATTACGTACCATGACTCGTTGTTGCCTCCCTGTCAGGTATTCTCTGATCCATTGCAGTGCCCTTTCTGTTATATGCGCCTGATGCTCTAGCTTCTGCACTAATCTCTTGTGAAGAACTGTGTCAAAGGCCTTCTTGCAGTCCAAGAAGATGCAATCAACCCACCCCTCTCGTGTCTTACTTCTGTTATTTTATCATAAAACTCCAGAAGGTTTGTGTGTGTGTGTGTGTGTGTGTGTGTGTGTGTGTGTGTGTGTATGTGTGTGTGTGTGTGTGTGTATGTGTATGTGTGTGTATGTGTGTGTTGTGGTAAGCATAATGAGATGATCGTGTATACCACACCATCTATCAGAGGAAAGTATATACAGGGTGGCCCATAAGTTTGTTCATATGTTGTTTTTGCTAAAAAAAAATATTTAGAAAAATTAAAAATTGATTACTACAATTAAGTTTTAATGCTTGCAAGATTTACTCACTAATTTTTAAATGTAATATCTCTTAAATGGTGGCGTTGAGCTCGCTCACAATTTTTAGCTTTTTTGAGAGCGTTCTGCATCACTTGACGTAGAGTATCATTCTTATTCTCGAAATTTCCACTCGAATTTTTTCTTTGAGGTTACACCAGAGAAAAAAGTCCGGAGCCGACAGATCTGGTGATCTTGAGAGCCATCTGATGTCACCATTTTTTTAAATCAGCCGATTTGGGAAATTATTTCTGAGGAGATTCATTGTGGCTCTTGTTGTATGGCAAGTGACACCATCTTGTTGAAGCCAGGAGCGCTCAGCTTGTCTTCCTAATTCTGGCAAGAAAATTTTTCAATCATTTACGTTCTTCAGTAAAACATTTGAGGCAGTAGAGAGTGATAAAGAATATGATATTGTTTATTTGGATTTCAGTAAAGCCTTCTATAGAGTCCCTCACAAGAGACTCTTAAGAAAAGTGGCAGCTCATGGTATAGGAGGTAAAGTTCTAGCATGGATAGAGACATGGCTTACCAACAAAAAGCAGAGTTTCCATTAATGGGGTCAGATCTGAATGGGGATTAGTCACTAGTGGCTTTCCACAAAGATCATTCTGAGGAGGATAACAATGAACTCCAGGAGGATTTGGACAAATTAATGTCTTGGTCTGAAAAAGGGCAGATGAAGTTCAATGTGGATAAGTGTAAGGTACTAGTCCTTGGAAATGAAAATAACCCTCGAAGCTATAAACTAGGTGAAGTAGAGCTTGATCATACAGTATGTGAAAAGGACTTGGGAATTATGGTAAGCAGAAATCTAAAACCAAGACAGCAGTGCCTAAGTGTGTGCAATAAGGCTAACAGATTTCTAGGATTTATTTCAAGACGTATAAGTAACAGAAGTCCGAAAGTTATTTTACAGCTCTATACATCACTAGTGAGGCCTCATTTATATTATGCCGCTCAGTTTTGGTCTCCTTACTACAGGATGGATATAGACTCATTGGAGAACATGCAAGGAAGAATTACTA
This sequence comes from Cherax quadricarinatus, assembly GCF_026875155.1. Classification (NCBI taxonomy): domain Eukaryota; kingdom Metazoa; phylum Arthropoda; class Malacostraca; order Decapoda; family Parastacidae; genus Cherax; species Cherax quadricarinatus. The sequence goes on from NC_069422.1 coordinate 25,332,392, forward strand.
AAATGATTTACTGTGTAAGGAATCTCCCGTGTGAAGAGACTTAGAGCCTTGAATCTCCACTCTCTGGAGAGACGTAGAATGAGGGGGAGATATCATTGAAGTGTATAAGTGGATGATGGGTATAAACAAAGGTGATATTAATAAAGAACTGAGGATGTTGAACCAGGTAAGAACCAGAAATAATAGATTTCAATTGGAAAAATTTAGATTTAGAAAGTACATAGGTAAGTACTGGTTTTCGAACAGAGTTGTGGAAGCATGGAACAATCTTCCGAGTAGGGTGATAGAGGCTAGGACCTTGGGTAACTTTAAAAAGAGATTGGGCAGATATATGAGTGGGAGGGGCTGGGTTTGATTGGAGTCATTAGGTACGGGAGTAAATTCTTGGGTAGGGGTGGTCTTAGTAAGGACCTGCCTTGTATGGACCAGTAAGCCTCCTGTAATGTTCTTCCATTCTTATGTTCTCATGTTCTTATATATCGTGCACTATTTACCGTAACCTGTTGGCCTTCTAAAAAAAAAATAAGGTCCAATAATTTTTTGTGCCGAAATTCTTGGTCTACAGGTTCTTCTGGAATCTTTGACTGTCTCTGACTCTTCAAATTTGTCCACCAACCAGTTTGTGGTGATCTACTAGGGAGAATGTCTAACATTAAAAAATGAACGATATTCTCATTGCTTCAGAAACACCGTTGGTTTTCCAAACAAAAAAAAAAATAACCATATAAATGCACCGTTGAAGCGAGTAACGTTCCATGATGCTGCTGGAAACGCTATTTAAAACAGGAAAAAAAAATATTGAATTTTGAACATAGGAACAACCTTACGGGCCACCCATACAAGATAAATACTGCTTGATAGTGAATTGGTGGTAGGTATGTTTTTGTAATTGCCTTTTTTTTGGACGCAGGAAGCAAGTTGCTGAGGCTGGTTGTAGGGAGCTTGTTAGAGCTGGTGGTCAGCTTATCTGATTCTGGTGCGGTGTCGTACCACAGGAGGTTTTCAGATGTTACTTGGTTAGATGTAAGATATCAACAGTAAGGATGGTTTTATCTGTCTTAAACATAGATTGGTTCAGGTGGTACCTATTCTTCTATATCTTCAGGAAGATCACTCAGCATCTTTGGTCTTGGGAAGTCCTCCGTGTGTGTGAAATGTCGGATTCTTTTGTTGGAGAGACATCTTGTGGATTCTGGGGAAGGTGTATTGATTATGTAGTCACTGGTGTTAGATGGCTGGAATGGTTTTCTATGTCTGGTATATAGAGCTCTTACATTGTATACAGCTGTTGCTTCTTTAGTTTGTCAAGCCTGACATTGCGTCGATCTCCTGTTGGTTCTGTACCTCAGTCTGGTGCCTGTGATGAAGCGGAGTGCCTTGTTCTGGATTCTTTGCAGCTCTAACATTTTTTTTTTGTGAACACACAAGGATATCCAAGCATATGTCTTATTATCATCTTATATAGATGTTTCTTGATAAAAGAAGGGGCCTAATTAAACCTGTATAGCTGATTAAGGTGGACTTTTGCTAAGCTTACCTTAACCTTTTTGGTGACGTGTGATGTAGAGTAGGGTAATCTGTCCATCTCGTAGCTCTGATGGAGATACCCCCCACTGTTTTCAGTTGTTGTGGCATAACATCCGATGGGGCTGATGAGGACCTTGTCAGGATTGTTTGTGATTATTTCTTCTCCCAGTTGGCCGTTCTTCGCAAGTCAGTATTCATTTTATCTATCACCTTTTCATGCTTGTTTCTCCAGATGCAGGGATGGATTATACTACATGGATAACATCTTCAGCAAACTGGGTAATGATGGTGTCACTGTATTCAGGTTGGGAAAGGTCATTTACATATATATTGAAGAGAATAGGGCTCATGCACGATCCCTGTGGCACTCCAGCTGTTGGCATGAATAACTCCGCCGACTTGCAGTTGAAGACAGGGATGTTGCTTCTACATGCTAAGAAGTTATATATAAGTCTAAGAAAGGTCCAGTTGTGATCTGGAAGGTCAGCAAGCTTGAATATGAGAGCGTCGTGCCTTAGGCTGTCAAATGCTTTGTGTGTTCTCCACGCAGACATCCGGAGTCGCAATCAGGGCAAAGTTGACTCACGAAATCGTAATGACATGATTGCAAACAAACCATACCACTGGCCCAGTGGCTAACGCGACGGTCTGGAGTTTTGAGATTCTCTGACCGCGGGTTCAAAACCCACCCGTGGTATGGTT
>NC_069422.1:25339620-25437120 GCF_026875155.1 Cherax quadricarinatus
CTGATGATCCTCATCCTATTTAATTCTCATTAACTTTACATTACCTGCAAACAGGGACACTTCTGAGTCTATCCCTTCCTTCATGTTATTCACTTATACTAAAAACAGCACTGGTCCTAGGACTGACCCCTGTGGAACCCTGCTCGTCACAGGCGCCCACTCTGACACCTCGTCACGTACCATGACTCGTTGTTGCCTCCCTGTCAGGTATTCTTTGATCCATTGCAGTGCTTTTCCTCTTATGCATGCCTGATCCTCTAGCTTTTGCACTAATCCCTTGTGAGAAATTGTGTCGAAGGCCTTGCAGTCTAAGAAAATGCAACCTACCCACCCCTCTCTCTCGTGTCTTACTTCTGTTACCTTGTCATAAAACTCTAGTAGGTTTGTGATACAGGATTTCCCTTCCATGAATCCATGCTGGTTGTCGTTTATAAACTTGTTCCGTTCCATGTACTCCACCACTCTCCTCCTGATAATCTTCTCCATGACTTTGCATACTATACACGTCAGTGACACAGGTCTGTAGTTTAATGCCTCGTGTCTGTCTCCTTTCTTAAAATCTGGGACTACATTTGCCATCTTCCATACCTCAGGTATGCGCGGCTTACTCAGCCCTGTCAGTTCCTAAGTAAGGAATTAAAAACTGGCTCCTCCTCATGTAAATAAATGATGGAAAACATAATAACATAAGAAGAAAAACATTTTTATTGCACGATTTAAAACATAAATGTAAAACAATTAAATATGAGAATTAATCCTACTTGAAAGAAAAATGAAAAATGAAATTTAAAAATGATACTTTAAGTCAAAGGTAATTTGTAAAGATGTAGTGGTAGAAGGGCGTGTCGATGTTGTCGACACCGCGCGTTGTCGAAACTGAAGCCCTTGTTGTAGAGAAGGGACGGGGATGGGGGTGTTTTCGCTGCTGTTCGTGACACCAGACTGTTTCCACAATCAAATCAAATCAAATCAAGTTTTTTCTCTATAAAGATTACAATGTGGGGTTTACATATTAGAGGATATTGTGTGGTTTACATATTATATAAAACTAATTACAGAGAGGGTCACTATCACACCTAGCGTGACTAGACATTTCGGGCAGACTAAGATTAATTCAAAACTATATTTTGGTACAGATTATGGAGCATATGGGAATTAAGGCTAAGAAACTGCATTACAGTTCGTAAATTTGGCAATGTTTTTGTACAATACATAGTTTTTATTGAAGCTCCTATACTGGAGTATCACAGGCAAACTTATGATTAGTTAAGATTCATTAGGTAATAGTTGTATTGCGTATTTCTATGTTTATAGCCAATTGGGTGAGTGTAGGTGCAAACTGTGGGGAATCAGATATCAAGGGTAGGTCTAGGTTGTTTTGTATGTGTGTATGATACAAGAGAATAGGCGGTTTTCATGTAGTTAGCTGACAGTGGGGTGTGTTATTTTCTAATGGTAGTTTTGAAAGTGATGAATGTGTCTGCAGTTCTAGAGTTTTAGGAATGGTGTTCCAGATTTTAGGCCATTTTATATACATTTAATTTTTGTATAGATTTAGCCAGACACGGGGAATGTCATAGAGATTTTTGTGCCTGGTGTTGTGCCTGTGGGCCCTCTCACAACTATCAAGAAAGTGTTTTAGTTTTGGGTTAATATTGGAATTTAAGGTTCTGTAAATGTAGGTTGCACAGTAGTAAGTGTGGATGTTCTGTACAGTGAGTAAGTTTAGATCTTTGAAGAGTGGGGGTTGGGGTGCGTTGCCTGAGCTTGGATTGCGTGATTATTCTTACTGCAGCTTTTTGTTGGGTTATTATTGGCTTTAGGTGTGTTGCTGCAATTGATCCCCAGGCACAAATAGCATAGGTGAGGTAGGGATAAATGAGTGAATGGTATAGTGTGAGAAAGGCAGATTGTGGCACATAGTAACATATCTTGGAGAGGATTCCAACTATTTAGAATACTTTTTTTGTTATGTGTTGGATATGGGTGCTGAAATTCAGGTTGCTGCCAATTCTGCCAAGGTGAATCTATCCTCTGATCACCACAGTGCTGAAAATGTTGGATAGCCATTCTTATCACCACAGTGTTCAATAGCCCGACAAGACATGTAGATATGCTGAGTGTGTAGCTGGCTAGGATGATCGGTTAAGTGTGGATGGGGGCGGTTGGGTCGTAGGTATGTGCGGCTAGCTCACTAGATCTTTGATAGATCCCTTCTGTTCTTATCTTCACCTCGCCCGTGTCAGATGACCCACGCCGAAAATTCAAGGCTATAAATAAGAAATAAATAGTTGCAACATGCTCACTAACTCACACGATAGGCGTACAGTCTTTAAAAGAAATGGTGAGGATTAAAAAGTTACGTTAAATTTAAAGCAAGACAGGAATAAACACAAGTGTACAGCCCTAAATAAGAATAAAACTCTTAAGAAAACAAAGAAAAAGGTACGTAGTACAGGAGTGGAATGCATACTTACAGGCTTGATGGAAGCAGCTAGTAAAGTGATTTCTCCACTGGTTAGAGATTCACACATCACCTCCCACCGGGTGAAAAGAAGCCGGGGGGGAGGGAGGGTTAGCGGGAGCTAACTTCCCCTCACATCAGGTAGTTGCCCAGTTTCAATGGATGTGTTGAAAATTGTTGTTAGTGGCACACAAAACATCTCTGCTCCCTCTCTAAGGACCCATGGAAAGATGTTGTCCGGTACCACCGCCTTTGAGGTATCAAGTTCACATAGCAGCTTCTTCATCTCCTTGGTTGCGAGTATTTCATCCAACACATGTTGGTGTATCCCTTGTTTGTGTACCCCCCTATTCTGATTTCCCGGAGTCCTTCCTGTCTCCACTGTGAATACTTCTTTAAATCTTATGTTGAACTCTTCACATACTTCTTGGTCGTTTCTTATGAGCTTCCCACCTTCCTTCCTCAGCCTGATTACCTGGTCCTTGACTGTTGTTTTCCTCCTGATGTGGCTATACAACATCTTCGGGTCAGACTTGACTGTCGTTTTCATATTGTCGCCGGGTCTCCTCCTTATCTGTGAATATTCGTTTCTGGCTCTTCGGCTAATCTCTTTATTTTCCTGGGTCCTTTGTCTTTGTACATTTTTCCATTCTCTAGCGCACTTGGTTGTTGCCTCCCTACACTTTTGGATGAACCAGGGGCTCTCTCTGGTCTTCCCATTATTTCTGTTGCCCTTGGGAACAAACCTCTTCTCTGCCTCCTTGCATTTTGTTGTCACGTAGTCCATCATTTCGTTCACTGATTTTCCTACCAATTCTCTTTCCCACTGAACCTCTTGCAGGAAATTCCTCATGCCTTTGTAGTCCCCCCTTTTTTCCCCCTTTTGCAGTTTGCCTTCTCCCGTCCTATTCCTGCTACCCTCTCCATTTGTGCGTGTGTGTGGGTGCACAACATTTGCGTGTGCAATTCTTTTCCCATCTTTTTTTTTCTTTCACCCCCGTACACAACATCCCTCTTCCCCACGATGTCTCTTTCTCTCCCTCTCTCTCTCTCTCTCTCTCTCTCTCTCTCTCTCTCTCTCTCTCTCTCTCTCTCTCTCTCTCTCTCTCTCTCTCTCTCTCTTCCTGTACGGGCCACCCCAGAAGATACTGTCTCATTAGTAAACACAGAGTCCATCCAATGCCACTTATCCTGTCTGCGCACATAAATACTGTCTATTAGCACCCGCGTTCCCATTTGTCGGCAGGCGCGCTAACATCACACTAACACACACTCGTATCACCCCTAACATTATGACACTCACGTCAGCCTTATCACGCTAACACTCACCACACTCTAACACACACTCGTATCACCCCTCACATTCTGACACTCACGTCAGCCTTATCACGCTAACACTCACCACACTCTAACACACACTCGTATCACCCCTCACATTCTGACACTCACGTCAGCCCTAACACTCACTTTCGAGTTCTAACATTCAGACACTCAGACGAGCGCTGGCACTAACTCATTCATACAAATCATGCGAACCCTATCACACTAACACACTCACGCGAGTCCTAATGCACTAACATACTCACGCAGTCCTAACACATTCACAGCTGTCTGGACTCATCAGTCTTCCAACTATCATTCACTCATTAACATCATTCACTCTCCCAGTCATCATTCACTATCCCTCCAGCCATCATTCACTTTCCCTCCTACTATCATTCACTCTCCCTCGTCTCAACCTGTCTCAGGGTGTAGATGTCTAGAGTGATGTCAGGTGGTCATGCCTGGCTGATAACTCTCAGTCACTCTCCTGGTGATCGTCTCACACATAACTCAAGGCATCTTATCAACGTTCTTCTTTCTCAATCTTTACATAATTATTCTGAAATGGAAATCGCTGATAATTCTCCGTTTCTAGGTCGTCCGGTTATTATTTCTTTCTTATAAATGGACCTTTAATCTGCCTTATTCTATATTTTGTCATTGTTAACGTCCTTGAGGTACTTCCAGTGACGAGCTGAGAAGAAATTAATAAAGTAAGCTGATTACACATTTTAAGCTCTTTGATAAAGCTGAAGGATAAACATTAATGAATGTTTGTTATTACTGAATCAAGTAATAAATAAAATAGGAAGTGGGAACACGCTGAGAGTCGGTGGTTCGATCCCCGGTACGGGTAGAAACACATTGGTCATGTTTTCTTACACCCGCTGTCCCTGTTCACCTAGCAGTAAGTAGGTACCTGGGTGTTAGGCGACTGGTGTGGGTAGCGTCCTGGGGGACAAAATTAACCTAAGTTGCCCGAAATGTGCATCACAAGGGGCTTTTTATATAATATGTCATTGATGTTAGTTACACCTATGTAAGTTGTATTATATTCTTGTAACACAAATATTATTGTCATTATTATGTGACGACATTGTTTTTAAGCATAGTTGAAAGGAAGTCTCTGTGGTTTTGAAACCAAATGGTCAGAAACTTGGGTGAAAAATTCTGACTTACTGTGAAGTTTGTGCTGGAATTATTCGTTGATTGATAGGTTAAAGTTCTGGCCTGGTCACAGACCGGGCCGCGGGGGCGTTGACCCCCGGAACTCTCTCCAGGTCTCCACCCCTCAAGGAAGGTTCCTTGATGTTGGTGAGGGGCTCTTGATTTAGGGAATTGGATCTGTGCTCCAGTTCCCCGAATTAAGCCTGAATGCCTTCCACATCCCCCCCAGGCGCTGTATAATTCTCCGGGTTTAGCGCTTCCCCCTTGATTATAATAATAATAATCCAGGTCTCCAGGTAATCTTTCCTAACCTTGAGAACTATTGTCTAAAATTTTAATTAATTTTGAAGTAGAGAAGCTGAGCTCTCCGGGAGCAGAGAGCTTCCATCACAGCACACACTGCTTCCCTGGCTCACATCTCCAGCAAAAGAAACTCTGCTACTGTAAACGAGGATCACCACATTATTGAGGGGAATTTCAAGTATCAGAATGTTGCTGCTTTGTTCTCACAGCGACTTACAATGATCTGGACACCATTTACGTAAACTGGAAGAAAAGGTGAATTACAGTAAGTTAAAATAGTGAGCCTTCCTCTTGGACACTGCAGGAGTACGCAAGATCACACTCTAACTTCAATGTTTCACTTAGACACACAAGCCTCTGTCTGACAGCTTTCAAATTCTGAGATGTTGCACTCGGTGTGAATTCAGTAAGATTTAAATAAGAGAAACGAAAATTTCTGAACGCAATAATTTCGCAAAAATAATTTTGAACCTAACGAAAAAAATATATTTCATTGTGTTTGTTTATTATTAAAATATTGCAAACTTACCTAAAATATGTTTAGTTGGATTAGGCTAAATTAAGCTTTCTAAGGATCTTTTGGTGCAAAATTATTGATTTTTACATTAACGTAAATGAAAAAAATATATATCTTTAAACGTACAAGAGAAAATTTTAGAAAGGAATTAATTTTAAATGAGTTCTTACCACTTTTGCCTGTTTGGTACGATATATATATATATATATATATATATATATATATATATATATATATATATATATATATATATATATATATATATATATATATATATATAATATATATATATATATATATAATACGTTTACTAAAAGATTAAATTTTGAAGATAACTTTCAGAGGGTGAGCAACGCAATACTTGAATATTAAGACCAATACTCGCCCCTGGCTATGTTCCTCACACCTGGCTATGTTCCTCATACACCTGGCTATGTTCCTCATACACCTGGCTATGGTCCTCACACACCTGGCTATGTTCCTCACACACCTGTCTATGGTCCTCACACATCTGGCTATGTTCCTCACACACCTGGCTATGACCCTCACACACCTAGCTATGGTCCTCACACACCTGTCTATGGTCCTCACACATCTGGCTATGTTCCTCACACACCTGGCTATGTTCCTGACACACCTGGCTATGTTCCTCACACACCTGGCTATGTTCCTCACACACCTGGCTATGGTCCTGATACACCTGGCTATGATCCTCACACACCTGGCTATGTTCCTCAGACACCTGGCTATGGTCCTCACACACCTGGCTATGGTACTCACACACCTGACTATGTTCCTCACACAACTGGCTATGTTCCTCACACACCTGGATATGGTCCTGACCCACCGGGCTGTGGTTCTCTCACACCTGCTATTTTGTTCACACATCTGGCTATGGTCCTCACACACCTGCTATGTTTTTCACACACCTAGCTATATACCTCACACACCTGGCTATGTTCTACACACACTTGGCTATATTCCTCACACACTTGGCTATGTTCCTCACACACCTTGCTATATTCCTCACACTCCTGGCTATGGTCCTCACACACCTGGCTATGTTCCTCACACACCTGGCTATGTTTCTCACACACCTGGTTATATTCCTCACACACCTGCCTATGCTCCTCACACATCTGGTTATTCTCCTCACACACCTGGTTATGTTCCTCACGCATCTGATATGTTCCTCACACACCTGGCTATGTTCCTCACACACCTTCCTATATTCCTCACACTCCTGGCTATGGTACTCACACACCTGCCTATGTTCCTCACGCATCTGATTATGTTCCTCACACACCTGGCTATGTTCCTCACACACCTAGCTATGTTCCTCACACACCTGGCTATGTTGCTCACACACCTGGTTATGTTCCTCACGCATCTTGTATGTTCCTCACACACCTGGCTATGTTCCTCACACACCTAGTTATGTTCCTCACACACCTGGCTATGTTGCTCACACACCTGGTTATGTTCCTCACGCACCTGATATATACCTCACACACCTAGTTATGTTTTCACACACCTGGCTATGTTGCTCACACACCTGGTTATGTTCCTCACGCATCTGATATGTTCCTCACACACCTGACTATGATCCTCACACACCTGGCTATGTTGCTCACACACCTGGTTATGTTCCTCACGCATCTGATATGTTCCTCACACACCTGACTATGATCCTCACACACCTGACTATGATCCTCACACACCTGACTATGATCCTCACACACCTGACTATGTTCCTCACACACCTGACTATGTTCCTCACACACCTGACTAAGTTCCTCACACACCTGACTATGATCCTCACACACCTGACTATGATCCTCACACACCTGACTATGTTCCTCACACACCTGACTATGTTCCTCACACACCTGACTATGTTCCTCACACACCTGACTAAGTTCCTCACACACCTGACTATGATCCTCACACACCTGACTATGTTCCTCACACACCTGACTATGTTCCTCACACACCTGACTATGTTCCTCACACACCTGACTATGATCCTCACACACCTGACTATGATCCTCACACACCTGACTATGATCCTCACACACCTGACTATGTTCCTCACACACCTGACTATGTTCCTCACACACCTGACTATGTTCCTCACACACCTGACTATGATCCTCACACACCTGACTATGATCCTCACACACCTGACTATGATCCTCACACACCTGACTATGATCCTCACACACCTGACTATGATCCTCACACACCTGACTATGATCCTCACACACCTGACTATGATCCTCACACACCTGACTATGTTCCTCACACACCTGACTATGATCCTCACACACCTGACTATGTTCCTCACACACCTGACTATGTTCCTCACACACCTGACTATGTTCCTCACACACCTGACTATGATCCTCACACACCTGACTATGATCCTCACACACCTGACTATGATCCTCACACACCTGACTATGATCCTCACACACCTGACTATGATCCTCACACACCTGACTATGATCCTCACACACCTGACTATGATCCTCACACACCTGGCTATGATCCTCACACACCTGACTATGATCCTCACACACCTGACTATGATCCTCACACACCTGACTATGATCCTCACACACCTGACTATGATCCTCACACACCTGACTATGATCCTCACACACCTGACTATGATCCTCACACACCTGACTATGATCCTCACACACCTGACTATGATCCTCACACACCTGACTATGTTCCTCACACACCTGACTATGTTCCTCACACACCTGACTATGTTCCTCACACACCTGGCTATGATCCTCACACACCTGACTATGATCCTCACACACCTGACTATGATCCTCACACACCTGACTATGATCCTCACACACCTGACTATGATCCTCACACACCTGACTATGATCCTCACACACCTGGCTATGTTCTACACACACTTGGCTATACTTATTTATTTATTTATTTATTTATTTATTTATTTTATGTCTTTGCAAACAGTACATTGAGATTTTGTATTTACAATAGTGGGTTGCAATGCAAAGAGAACCTCTATTATGCCTAGGCATTATGGGTCAACTTAACATTATTGGCTTTCAGACTACTTAATACTAAGGATTATATCATAGTTGTACAGTAGGATAGTAATTATTTCATAGTTGTACAGTAGGATATTAATTATAAATGAATCAAAATTTGTATAATACAATGAATGCTTCTAAATTCCTTAAGGAGCTGGGTAAAAGACTCATCAGGGTAACTAGGGATCCCAGGGCAGCTAGTTTTCTGTTCCAGCGGCTCAGTTCGGCTGTTCAAAGGGGTAATGCCTGCTGTATTTTGGGCACACGCCCCAGCTCTGAGGAGCTGGATTAGATTTTCGCCTTATAATCGGTGATACACACGTAACAACATGTACCGTATATGCCACCTTTATATCAACAATGTATCTCTTAAATCTTCTGTACCATATTATGTAATAAAATATTCCTATTGGTAAAAAAAAAAATATGAAAAGATGGGGTGGTAGGGGAAGTGGAATATTCAAACGGCTTCAGGAAGAAATACAAATATTCTTCCTTGAAGCCTTTTTATACAAAGATATATTTATATTCGAAAATGCTTTTTGTGAAAACAATGATTCAATTATATTCCTGTCAACAATGGATAAAAGGTTCAATTTGATTGTTGAAGTTATGATGTGGGAGTACATAGGTGAGTAAGTGTGTACCGAGTATTTAGCATTTAGTCTAGGGTGATTAAGTGGCTTTTGAGAAGAGTCTTAAATTGATTTTCAGACTGGGTTATTGTAATATCTTCTGGTAATGAATTCCATAGTTTGGGGCCCTTTATGTGCATAGAGTTTTTACACAGTGTGATATGGACACGATATCAAAAAGAGATCTGTGTCTTGTGTTGTGGTCATGTGTCCTGTTTAGGTTGGTGAGGAGAAGTTTGAGTGGAGGGTTTATGTTTGCGTGTATTGTTCTGTGTATGTAGTAGGCACATGAATAAGTATGGATGCTCTTAATTAATGGTGAGCAGATTCAGACTTTTGAAAATTGGTGGAGTATGCTGGTGGGAGTGGGAATTTATTATCATTCTTACTGCTGCCTTTTGCTGGGTTATTAGGGGTTTTAGGTGATTGGATGTTGTTGATCCCCATACACAAATTCCATATGTAAGAAAAGGGTATATGAGTGAATGGTACAGTGCCAGGAGAGCTGATTGTGGAACGTAGTACCTTATCTTCGATAGTATGGCTACAGTCTTAGAGATTTTCTTGGTAATTTGTTGTATGTGTGTCCGGAACTTAAGGCTACTGTCAAGGTGGATACCTAGGAATTTTCTCTCTGTGAGTCTTGTGACTGATGATCCATTTAACGTTATGTTAATTGGATCATTTGCAGCTTTGTTTCCAAACTGGCTATATTCCTCACACTCCTGGCTATGGTCCTCACACACCTCGCTATGTTCCTCACACACGTGGTTATGTTCCTCACACACTTGGCTATATTCCTTACACACCTGGCTATGCTCCTCACACACCTGGTTATTCTCCTCACACACCTGGTTATGTTCCTCACGCATCTGATATGTTCCTTACACACCTGGCTATGTTCCTCACACACATGGTTATGTTCCTCACACACCTGGTTATGTTCCTCTCACACCTGGCTATGTTCGTCACGCACCTGGCTATGCTCCTCACACAGTTGATTATGTTCCTCACACACCTGGTTATGTTCCTCACACACCTGGCTATGTTCCTCACACACCTGGCTATGTTCCTCACACACTTGGTTATGTTCCTCACACACCTGGCTATGTTCATCACACACCTGGTTATGTTTCTCACACACCAGGCTATGTTCCTCACACACCTGGTTATGCTCCTCACACACCTGGTTATGTTCCTCACACACCTGGTTATGTTCCTCACACACCTGGCTATGTTCCTCACACACCTGGCTATGTTCCTCGCACACCTGCCTATGTTCCTCACACACCTGGTTATGCTCCTCACACACCTGGTTATGTTCCTCACACACCTGGTTATGTTCCGCACACACCTGGTTATGTTCCTCACACACCTGGTTATGCTCCTCACACACCTGGCTATGTTCCTCACACACCTGGTTTTGTTCATCACACACCTGGTTATGTTCCTCACACACCTAGTTATGCTCCTCACACACCTGGCTATGTTCCTCACACACCTGGTTATGTTCCTCACACACCTGGTTATGTTCTTCACACACCTGGTTATGTTCCTCACACACCTGGTTATGTTCCTCGCACACCCCGGTTATGTTCCTCACACACCTGGTTATGCTCCTCACACACCTGGTTATGTTCCTCACACACCTGGCTATGTTCCTCACACATCTTGCTATGTTCCTCACACACCTGGTTATGCTTCTCACACTCCTGGTTATGTTCCTCACACACCTGGTTATGTTCCTCACACACCTGGTTATGTTCCTCACACACCTGGTTATGTTCCTCACACACCTGGTTATGTTCCTCACACACCTGGTTATGTTCCTCACACACCTGGTTATGCTCCTCACACACCTGGTTATGTTCCTCACACACCTGGGTATGTTCCTCACACACCTGTCTATGCTCCTCACACACCTGGTTATGCTCCTCACACACCTGGTTATGTTCCTCACACACCTGGCTATGTTCCTCACGCACCTGGTTATGTTCCTCACACACCTTGTTATGTTCCTAACACACCTGTTTATGTTCCTGGTTATGTTCCTCACACACCTGGTTATGCTCCTCACACACCTGGTTATGTTCCTCACACACCTGGTTATGTTCCTCACACACCTGGCTATGTTCCTCACACACCTGTTTATGTTCCTCACACACCTGGCTATGTTCCTCACACACCTGTTTATGTTCCTCACACACCTGGTTATGTTCCTCACACACCTGTTTATGTTCCTCACACACCTGTTTATGTTCCTCACACACCTGGCTATGTTCCTCACACACCTGGTTATGTTCCTCACACACCTGTTTATGTTCCTCACACACCTGTTTATGTTCCTCACACACCTGGTTATGTTCCTCACACACCTGTTTATGTTCCTCACACACCTGGCTATGTTCCTCACACACCTGTTTATGTTCCTCACACACCTGGTTATGTTCCTCACACACCTGGTTATGCTCCTCACACACCTGGTTATGTTCCTTACACATCTGTTTATGTTCCTCACACACCTGGCTATGTTCCCCACACACCTGGTTATGCTCCTCACACACCTCGTTATGTTCCTCACACACCTGGTTATGTTCCTCACACACTTGTCTATGCTACTCACACACCTGGTTATGCTCCTCACACACCTGGTTATGTTCCTCACACACCTGGCTATGTTCCTCACACACCTGGCTATGTTTCTCACTCACCTGGCTATGTTCCTCACACACCTGTCTATGCTTCTCACACACTTGGTTATGTTCCTCACACACTTGGCTATGTTCCTCACACACCTGGTTATGTTCCTCACACACCTGGCTATGTTCCTCACACACCTGGCTATGTTTCTCACTCACCTGGCTATGTTCCTCACACACCTGTCTATGCTTCTCACACACTTGGTTATGTTCCTCACACACTTGGCTATGTTCCTCACACACCTGGCTATGTTCCTCACACACCTGGTTATGTTCCTCACACACCTGGTTATGTTCCTCACACACCTGGTTATGTTCCTCACACACCTGGCTATGTTCCTCACACACCTGGCTATGTTCCTCACACACCTGGTTATGCTCCTCACACACCTGGTTATGTTCCTCACACACCTGATTATGTTCCTCACACACCTGGTTATGTTCCTCACACACCTGGTTAAGTTCCTCACACACCTGGTTATGTTCCTCACACACCTGGTTATGTTCCTCACATACCTGGTTATGTTCCTCACACACCTGGTTATGCTCCTCACACACCTGGTTATGTTCCTCACACATCTGTTTATGTTCCTCACACACCTGGCTATGTTCCTCACACACCTGGTTATGCTCCTCACACACCTGGTTATGTTCCTCACACACCTGGTTATGTTCCTCACACACCTGGTTATGTTCCTCACACACCTGGTTATGCTCCTCACACACCTGGTTATGTTCCTTACACATCTGTTTATGTTCCTCACACACCTGGCTATGTTCCCCACACACCTGGTTATGCTCCTCACACACCTGGTTATGTTCCTCACACACCTGGTTATGTTCCTCACACACCTGGTTATGTTCCTCACACACCTGGCTATGTTCCTCACACACCTGGCTATGTTCCTCACACACCTGGTTATGTTCCTCACACACCTGGTTATGTTCCTCACACACTTGTCTATGCTTCTCTCACACTTGGTTATGCTCCTAACACTTGGTTATGTTCCTCACACACCTGTCTATGCTTCTCACACACTTGGTTATGCTCCTCACACCTGGTTATGTTCCTCACACACCTGTCTATGCTTCTCACACACTTGGTTATGTTCCTCTCCCACCTGGCTATATTCCTCACACACCTGGCTATATTCTTCACACACCTGGCTATATTCTTCACACACCTGGCTATATTCTTCACACACCTGGCTATATTCTTCACACACCTGGCTATATTCTTCACACACCTGGCTATATTCTTCACACATCTGGGTATGGTCCTGTCAGTTGTTAATTATTTCGTTGTTGCTTATTTCTTGTTTATCAAGTGTTTACTCTCTCTACCGTACCCTGCCCCTCTTCCCCCTCTTCTACCTTTGTACCTCTTTGTTTTTCTCTCCACCTCTCCCTCTCTACTCTATTTAACTTCCCATCCCTCTCTTTTACTCCCTGCCCCTCTGTTCTCTCCCTTCCTGTTATCCTCCTACTCTATTCTTTCCCTCTCCCACTTCCTTCCCCAAGATGACCCTCTCACCCTCCATCTTGCTTCCCTCTCTCTACAGTCCTGTCCTCCCTCACCCTTTTTTCCCCTTCTCCCTTACCCTCTTTATCTCCTTGCGCCCCCTCCCCTCCCCCTGCCACCGTTCCTCCCTCCTCTTCCCCTCCTCACTTCCTACCCTCTGTTATGAACACAGGCACCAGTATAAGACGTGTACTACTTGGCCCTAAGTTAAGTCACCAGGCAAGCAAGGATTACTGTAAACATAGCTATGCGCCAAACCCACAAGGGGAGCAAGCAAGGAACCAAGAGTTACATAGTTAAAGACAGACACCAATTATAGTGTGGAAGTGCCCATATATTCACATCAGCAATATTTACAGTATTATGTAATAATCGCGAACAACCGATACAAAATGCAAACCAAGCACGGGTGGGGGGAGGGGGGGGGTGGAGTTGAATGATGGCTCTAGGCCTTTCATGTTGCAATCAACACATCAGGAGCTTGCAATGTTGCAGAAAAACAAGGAAGAATTACAAATAAATACGTTGAGAGGAAGCTTGTCTGCTCGAGCAGACAAGCTTACTCTCAACGTATTTGGAACATGAAAGACGTACAGTTATCATTCAACTCCTCCAGTGGTTGCTTCGTATTTACAGTATGTAGAGAGTGCAACAGAGCACCACTGTTGCCAGATACCATGCACATGAGAATTATAATAAGGGAAAACGCAATATTAACTCAGTAAGACACATGTACAACAGTTGGGTAACTATATTGTTGAAACGTTTCGCCTACACAGTAGGCTTCATCAGTCAATTACAGAGGCAGCAGGTGTAATAGCGAAGCAAAGATGATGTATTCAGTCCATCAACCCTGGAGAAATAGTATTTGAGGGGATCAGTCCCTCAGCCTGGAGAAGAGTTCAGTCCCCCAGGCTGAGGGACTGACCACCTGATACCATTTCTCCAAGAATGATGGACTGAATACTTCATCTTTAAATTTTTATTACACCTGCTGCCTCTGTATTTGACTGAAAAAGCCTACTGCTAAGATAAAATGTTTCAGCAATAAAGATACCCAACTGTTGTACACGTGTCTTGCTCATCAACTTATCGTCGGTATTTTACACCATTCTCAACATTCATTCATTCATTAGAGGTTTGCCGGTACTTCCGGCCCGGGTCTTCTCCATATGGTGACCCGGCTGTGGCCCCCGGCAAGGTAAACAGTATGTGTAGACAGGCGCAGCTAGTGAGAGACTGTCTCCAGACCAGGAGTTTAGGTACTATATCAGTTCATCTGCAGTCAGCTCTTCACCCTGACTGATTGCAGTTTAAATAAAGGCAGTCATTCACAGCACAGTTGGGTGCCCATGCAACACCATAGTTGATAACTGCCAGCCTGGACAGATAGAGGAAATGCAGGAAGTGTTCGTGTGATGTAACGTTGTCAGTGTATACCACAACCTCCCTCCCTCCTTCACTATCCTCCCTTTATCTTCATTTTCCCTCCATCGTCCTTCCCTTCATTCCTTTCCCTCCCTACTTCCCCTCCACCCTCTTGGCCCCGAAATTCCTTACCCTGAACCCCCTTCCACTCCTCCCTCCTTCCTTCCTCTTCTTCCTCCTTCTTATAAGACAAACATTTATTCATTTTTATTACGTGTGATGGTGTGTGTTGTTTATGTCTGGCTCAGTCCTCTGTCAGCCCGCCTGACTCCACTAAATTATAAGCCAGCTAGTAGCGTTGTCAGCCCCATGGCAGTAATGTCAGTCCACTAGCACCATTGTAAGACTGCTGGCAGTGTTGTCAAGCTGCTGACAGTGATGTCAGGCTGCTGAGAGCGTTGTCAGGGTGTCATCAGTGTTATCAGGCTGCTGACAGTGTTGTCACTCCACTAGCAGTGTTGTCAGACAGCTGACAGTGTTGTTAGGTGCTATCAGTGTTGTCCGGCTGCTGACAGTGTTGTCGGGATGCTGGCAGTGTTGTCAGGACACTGGCAGTGTTACCAGACAGCTGACAGTATTATCAGGACATTGGTGGCGTTATGAGGCTCTGGCAGTGTTGTCAGACTGCTGGCAATGTTGTCAGGCTGACAGTGTTGTCCGGCTGCCTTCAGTGTTGTCAGGGCTGACAGTATTGTCAGGCTGCTTGAATTGTTGTCAGGGCTGGCAGTGTTGACAGGTTGCTGCCAGTGTTGTCAGGTTACTGGCAGTGTTGTCAGGTTGTTGGCAGTGTTGTCAGGTTGCTGGTAGTGTCGTCAGGTTGCTTGCAATGTCGTCAGGTTGTTTGCAGTGTTGTCAAGTTGCTGACAGCGTTGTCAGGACTGTCAGTGTTATCAGGTTGGTGACAGTGTTATCAGGTTGCTGGAAGTGTTGTCAGGTTGTTGGCAGTGTTGTCAAGTTGCTGTCAGTGTTGTCAGGGCTGGCAGTGTTGTTAGGTTGCTGGCAGTGTTGTCAGGTTGCTGGTAGTGTTGTTAGGCTTCTGGCAGTGTTGTTAGGTTGCTGGCAGTGTTGTTAGGTTGATAGCAGTGTTGTTAGGCTTCTGGCAGTATTGTCAGGTTGCTGGTAGCGTTGTTAGGTTGCTGGCAGTGTTGTCAGGTTGCTGGTAGTGTCGTCAGGTTGATGGCAGTGTTGTCAGGTTGCTGGCAGTGTTGTCAAGTTGCTGGCAGTGTTGTGAGAGTTGGCAGTGTTGTCAAGTTGCTGGCAGTGTTGTTAGGTTGGTGGCAGTGTTGTCAGGTTGCTTGCAGTGTTGTCAGGTTGCTGGCAGTGTTGTCAGGTTGCTGGCAGTGTTGTTAGGTTGCTGGTACTGTTGTTAGGTTGCTGGCAGTGTTGTCAAGTTGCTCGCAATGATGCTAGGCTTCCAGCAGTGTTGTCAGGGATGGCAGTGTTGTCAGGTTACTGACAGTGTTGTTAGGTTGCTGGTACTGTTGTTAGGTTGCTTTCAGTGTTATCAGGTTACTGACATTGTTGTCAGGTTGCTGGCAGTGTTGTTAGGTTGCTGGTACTGTTGTTAGGTTGCTGGCAGTGTTGTCAAGTTGCTCGCAATGTTGCTAGGCTTCCAGCAGTGTTGTCAGGGCTGGCAGTGTTGTTAGGTTGCTGGTACTGTTGTTAGGTTGCTTTCAGTGTTATCAGGTTGCTTGCAGTGTTGTCAGGTTGCTAGCAGTGTTGTCAGGGCTGGCAGTGTTGTCAGGGCTGGCAGTGTTGTCAGGGCTGGCAGTGTTGTCAGGGCTGGCAGTGTTGTCAGGTTGCTAGCAGTGTTGTCAGGGCTGGCAGTGTTGTCAGGGCTGGCAGTGTTGTCCAGGACTAAACCTTCCCTCCAACTGCCTCATCCCCTTACCTGCTGACCCAGCCCAGGGGAGTTAAACGAGCGTTCTCAAAATACGGAGTTAAATGAACGTTCCTAAAAAACGATGTTAAACGAATGTTCGTAAAATACGCAGTTACACTAATCAAATATACAGTAAGTATCTGGTTATACAGAAGTTCATGATACCGGGAACAAACTTAATGCCACTCTGGCAGGGCTGGATTATGGCATGCGTTTTAGGGGCTGCAGCCCAGGGTCCTATACCAGCTGGAGGGTCTCCAGGGGCTGCAGCCCAGGGTCCTCCGTCAGCTGGAGGGTCTCCAGGGGCTGCAGCCCAGGGTCCTATACCAGCTGGAGGGTCTCCAGGGGCTGCAGCCCAGGGTCCTATTTCAGCTGGAGGGTCTCCAGGGGCTGCAGCCCAGGGTCCTCCGTCAGCTGGAGGGTCTCCAGGGGCTGCAGCCCAGGGTCCTATACCAGCTGGAGGGTCTCCAGGGGCTGCAGCCCAGGGTCCTATACCAGCTGGAGGGTCTCCAGGGGCTGCAGCCCAGGGTCCTCCGTCAGCTGGAGGGTCTCCAGGGGCTGCAGCCCAGGGTCCTATACCAGCTGGAGAGTCTCCAGGGGCTGCAGCCCAGGGTCCTATACCAGCTGGAGGGTCTCCAGGGGCTGCAGCCCAGGTCCTATACCAGCTGGAGGGTCTCCAGGGGCTGCAGCCCAGGGTCCTCCGTCAGCTGGAGGGTCTCCAGGGGCTGCAGCCAAGGGTCCTCCGTCAGCTGGAGGGTCTCCAGGGGCTGCAGCCCAGGGTCCTCCGTCAGCTGGAGGGTCTCCAGGGGCTGCAGCCCAGGGTCCTATACCAGCTGGAGGGTCTCCAGGGGCTGCAGCCCAGGGTCCTATACCAGCTGGAGGGTCTCCAGGGGCTGCAGCCCAGGGTCCTCCGTCAGCTGGAGGATCTCCAGGGGCTGCAGCCCAGGGTCCTCCGTCAGCTGGAGGGTCTCCAGGGGCTGCAGCCCAGGGTCCTCCGTCAGCTGGAGGGTCTCCAGGGGCTGCAGCCCAGGGTCCTCCATCAGCTGGAGGGTCTCCAGGGGCTGCAGCCCAGGGTCCTCCGTCAGCTGGAGGGTCTCCAGGGGCTGCAGCCCAGGGTCCTCCGTCAGCTGGAGGGTCTCCAGGGGCTGCAGCCCAGGGTCCTCCGCCAGCTGGAGGGTCTTCAGGGCTCCCAGCCCAGGGTCCTCCGTCAGCTGGAGGGTCTCCAGGGCTGCAGCCCAGGGTCCTCCGCCAGCTGGAGGGTCTCCAGGGGCTGCTGCCAGGGTCCTCCGATAGCTGGAGGGTCTCCAGGGGCTGCAGCCCAGGGTCCTCCGTCAGCTGGAGGGTCTCCAGGGGCTGCAGCCCAGGGTCCTCCATCAGCTGGAGGGTCTCCAGGGGCTGCAGCCCAGGGTCCTCCGTCAGCTGGAGGGTCTCCAGGGGCTGCAGCCCAGGTCCTCCGTCAGCTGGAGGGTCTCCAGGGGCTCCCAGCCCAGGGTCCTCCGCCAGCTGGAGGGTTCCCAGGGGCTGCAGCCCAGGGTCCTCCCGTCAGCTGGAGGATCTCCAGGGCTGCAGCCCAGGGTCCTCTACAAGCTGGAGGGTCTCCAGGGGCTGACCCAGGGTCCTCCGTCAGCTGGAGGGCCTCCAGGGCTGCAGGCCAGGGTCCTCCGTCAGCTGGAGGGCCTCCAGGTGCTGCAGGCCAGGGTCCTCCGTCAGCTGGAGGGTCTCCAGGGGCTGCAGCCCAGGGTCCTCCGTCAGCTGGAGGGTCTCCAGGGGCTGCAGCCCAGGGTCCTCCGTCAGCTGGAGGGTCTCCAGGGGCTGCAGCCCAGGGTCCTCCGTCAGCTGGAGGGCCTCCAGAGATGAAGTGTAAAGTGTTCACAGTTACTGCTGTAAGTTTATAATTATAGTCTGTTATTACATCAAGTATATAATGAGCTCTTGACTGTTTTGATTAATTTTTGATAGAGATTTCAGAGTGGATCCCTGTAACTCAGTGGTTATTCTGTGTGCTAAGACCTCATAATACAGTGTTGTGTCAACTTGTCAAACAATTCTTTTTACCCTTCCAGACTGATCATGTCGGAGACAAAGAGGTTAGAGAGTGGAGCAAGCAGAAGAAAAAGACAACAAGAGAAGAAGCGGAAGTATGAACAACTGCTCAGTAAATGTCCGAACTTATTTGATTTTGGGTTCAAACGCAATGTAGCAGCAGAACAGCAAACACAGCAGTCAACAAATGCATCTAAATTCAATGATTATGATGGTAACATGACAGAGACACTAGAAGTTCAAGTTGTCGCAGTTGATGATCAGCAGACTAAACTTAATAATAATAATAATAATAATAATAATAATAATAATAATAATAATAATAATAATAACAGCAGCAGCAGCATTAGCAGCAGTAGCAGAAGCAGCAGCAGCAACAGCAGCAGCAGCAACAGCAGCAGCAGCAGCAGCAGCAGCAACACCAGCAGCAGCAGCAACAACAGCAGCAGCAGCAACAACAACAGCAACAACAACAGCAGCAGCAGCAACAACAACAGCAACAACAACAGCAGCAGCAGCAGCAGCAGCTGCTTCTGCTGCTGCTGCTGCTTCTTCAACATTCTTACTGACAGCTTCATTATAGGTCCAACTTTAGCTATGTTTTGTTCGCTTGTTATATGTCATGTAGAGAGGAGACAGAGGGGAGATAGGAGAAGAGAAGAAGACGGGAGATAAAAGAGGGGGAGAAGAGGGGAGATAGATGAGGTAAAGGGGAGATTGAAGAGAAAAGGTAAAAGGGAGATAGAAAAGATGTAAAGGGATGGAGAAGAGGGGTAGAAGAGAGACAGAAGAGAGGTAGAGGGGAGATATAAAAGAGGTAGAGGGGAGGTGGAGTTTAGAAGAGAGGTGCCAGAAGAGAAGTAGAAAGGAGGTAGAAGAGAGGTAGAAGAGAGGTAGAAGAGAGGTAGAAAGGCGTAGGAAGAGAGGTAGAAAGGAGGTAGAAGAGAGGTAGAAGAGAGGTAGAAAGGCGGTAGAAGGAGGTAGAAGGAGGTAGAAGAGAGGTAGAGAGCAGGTAGAAGAGAGGTTTGAAAAGAGATTAGAAGAGAAGTAGAGAGGAGGTTGAAGAGAGGGCAGTAATGAGGTAGAAGAAAGGTAGAAAGAAGATAGAAGACAGGTAGAAGAAGGTAGAAGAGAGGTAGAAAGGAGGTGGTAGAGGGAGGTAGAAGAGAGGAAGAAGGGAAGGTAGAAGAGAGGTAGAAAGGAGTAGAAGAAAGGTAGAGAGGAGGTAGAAGAGAGGTAGAAAAAAAGGTAGAAGAGAGGTAGAGAGGAGGTAGAGAGAGAATAGAGAGAGGTAGAAGAGAGGTGAAGAGGAAGTAGAAAAAAAGGTAGAGAGGAGGTAGAAGAGAGATTGAGAGAAGGTGGAAGAGAGGTAGAGAGGAGGTAGAAGAGAGGTTGAGAGAAGGTGGAAGAGAGGTAGAGAGGAGGTAGAAGAGAGGTTGAGAGAAGTAGAAGAGAGGTAGAGAGAAGGTAGAGAGGGAGGAGGAAGAGAAGTGAAGAGGAGGTAGAAGAGAGGTGAAGAAGAGGTAGAAAGAGAGGTAGAGAGGAGGTAGAAGAGAGGTAGAGGGGAGGTAGAAGAGAGGTAGAGAGAAGGTAGAAGAGAGGTGAAGAGGAGGTAGAGAGGAGGTGGAAGAGAGGTAGAGAGGAAGGTAGAAGAGATAGAGAGAAGGTAGAAGAGAGGTGAAGAGGAGTAGAAGACAGGTGAAGAGGAGGTAGAAGAGAGGTGAAAAAGAGATAGAAGAGAGGTAGAGAGGAGGTAGAAGAGAGGTTGAGAGAAGGTGGAAGAGAGGTAGAGAGGAGGTAGAAGAGAGGTTAAGAGAAGGTAGAAGAGAGGTAGAGAGAAGGTAAAAGAGAGGTGAAGAGGAGGTAGAAGAGAGGTAGAGAGGAGGTAAAAGAGAGGTAGAGAGGAGGTAGAAGAGAGGTAGAGAGAAGGTAGAAGAGAGGTGAAGAAGAGGTAGAGAGGAGGTGGAAGAGAGGTAGAGAGAAGGTAGAAGAGAGGTAGAGAGAAGGTAGAAGAGAGGTGAAGAGGAGGTAGAAGAGAGGTGAAGAGGAGGTAGAAGAGAGGTGAAGAAGAGATAGAAGAGAGGTAGAGAGGAGGTAGAAGAGAGGTTGAGAGAAGGTGGAAGAGAGGTAGAGAGGAGGTAGAAGAGAGGTTGAGAGAAGTAGAAGAGAGGTAGAGAGAAGGTAAAAGAGAGGTGAAGAGGAGGTAGAAGAGAGGTGAAGAGGAGGTAGAAGAGAGGTGAAGAGGAGGTAGAAGAGAGGTGAAGAAGAGATAGAAGAGAGGTAATGAGGAGGTAGAAGAGAGGTTGAGAGAAGGTGGAAGAGAGGTAGAGAGGAGGTAGAAGAGAGGTTGAGAGAAGGTAGAAGAGAGGGTGAAGAAGAGATAGAAGAGAGGTAGAGAGGGGGTAGAAGAGAGGTAGAGAGGAGGTAGAAGGAGAGTAGAGAGGAGATAGAAGAGAGGTAGAGAAAGGTAGAAGAGAGGTGAAGAGGAGGTAGAGAGGAGGTAGAGAGGAGGTGGAAGAGAGGTAGAGAGAGGTAGAAGAGAGGTAAAAGAGAAGGTAGAAGAGGTGAAGAGGAGGTAGAAGAGAGGTGAAGAGGAGGCAGAAGAGAGGTGAAGAGGAGGTAGAAGAGAGGTGAAGAAGAGATAGAAGAGAGGTAGAGAGGAGGTAGAAGAGGTAGAGAGGAGGTAGAAGAGAGGTAGAGAGAAGGTAGAAGAGAGGTGAAGAGGAGGTAGAGAGGAGGTGGAAGAGAGGTAGAGAAGGTAGAAGAGAGGTAGAGAGAAGATAGAAGAGAGGTGAAGAGGAGGTAGAAGAGAGGTGAAGAGGAGGTAGAAGAGAGGTGAAGAAGAGATAGAAGAGAGGTAGAGAGGAGGTAGAGAGAGGTTGAGAGAAGGTAGAAGAGAGGTAGAGAGAAGGTAGAAGAGAGGTGAAGAGGAGGTAGAAGAGAGATGAAGAGGAGGTAGAAGAGAGGTGAAGAGGAGGTAGAAGAGATGTGAAGAAGAGATAGAGAGAGGTAGAAAGGAGGTAGAAGAGAGTAGAGAGGAGGTAGAAGAGAGGTTGAGAGAAGGTAGAAGAGAGGTGAAGAGGAGGTAGAAGAGAGGTAGAGAGGAGGTAGAAGAGAGGTGAGAGAAGGTGGAAGAGAAGTAGAAGAGAGGTTGAGAAAAGGTAGAAGAGAGGTAGAGAGAAGGTAGAAGAGAGGTGAAGAGGAGGCAGAAGAGAGGTGAAGAGGAGGTAGAAGAGAGGTAAAGAGGAGGTAGAAGAGAGGAAGAGAGAAGGTAGAAGAGAGGTGAAGAGGAGGTAGAAGAGAGGTTGAGATGAGGTAGAAGAAAGGTAGAGAGGAGGTAGAAGAGAGGTAGAGAGAAGGTAGAAGAGAGGTGAAGAGGAGGTAGAAGAGAGGTAGAGAGGAGGTAGAAGAGAGGTGAGAGAAGGTGGAAGAGAGGTAGAGAGGAGGTAGAAGAGAGGTGAAGAGGAGGTAGAAGAGAGGTGAAGAGGAGGTAGAGAGGAGGTGGAGGAGAGGATAGAGAGAAGGTAGAAGAGAGGTAGAGAGGAGGTAGAAGAGAGGTAGAGAGGAGGTAGAAGAGAGGTAGAGAGAATGTAGAAGAGAGGTAGAGAGAACGTATAAGAGAGGTAGAGAGAAAGTAGAAGAGAGGTAGAGAGGAGGTAGAAGAGATGATGAGAGAAGGTAGAAGAGAGAGAGAAGGAAAGCAGCAACTTCACTCTGGCTGTACCCTTCTCCAGAACATCATTCCATCTGAGATCATACATACCCAGGATGACTCGAGTATGGAACACATTCGTACAGCATAATGATGTCAACGAGATAAAGTCAGTTGATCAAATGAAAATGCTGGCCCACAGATGGCTCCAACTTCATCCTGTTCCCTACTTGTATGTCTCATAACAATAAAAATGCTTTCAAATGAGCTGATGTAGGTAACAGCTCTTAGCTTGCCAATAAAGTTAGGAATCCTTAACCTGTAAATAGCTTGTCAATAAAGCTAGGGATCCTTAACCTTGTCAAAACCTGTGTAAAAAAAAAAGGTAGAAGAGAGGTTGAGAGGAGGTAGAAGAGAGGTAGAGAGGAGGTAGAAGAGAGGGAGAGAGGGCAGGGTAGGGGGTTGCCAGGTGAGTATATATTGGAGGAAAAAAAAAGCAAAAAAGAGTGAGAACAAATAGGCTGCCAGTTAGAGGAGGGAATGGTTTTGTTTTATGCAGAAGGTTAAGTTTATTATTATGTGCATTACTTAGTATGTCTGGCAGACTCCGGCCCCATCCTGCCATCCTTCACATCCTGCCATCCCTCACATCCTGCCATCCCTCACATCCTGCCATCCCTCACATCCTGCCATCCCTCACATCCTGCCATCCTTCACATCCTGCCATCCCTCACATCCTGCCAGCCTTCACATCCTGCCATCCCTCACATCCTGCCATCCTTCACATCCTGCCATCCCTCACATCCTGCCAGCCTTCACATCCTGCCATCCCTCACATCCTGCCATCCCTCACATCCTGCCATCCCTCACATCCTGCCATCCCTCACATCCTGCCATCCCTCACATCCTGCCATCCCTCACATCCTGCCATCCCTCACATCCTGCCATCCCTCACATCCTGCCATCCTTCACATCCTGCCATCCCTCACATCCTGCCATCCCTCACATCCTGCCATCCCTCACATCCTGCCATCCCTCACATCCTGCCATCCCTCACATCCTGCCATCCCTCACATCCTGCCATCCTTCACATCCTGCCATCCCTCACATCCTGCCATCCCTCACATCCTGCCAGCTTTCACATCCTGCCATCCCTCACATCCTGCCATCCTTCACATCCTGCCATCCCTCACATCCTGCCATCCCTCACATCCTGCCATCCCTCACATTCTGCCATCCTTCACATCCTGCCATCCCTCACATCCTGCCATCCCTCACATCCTGCCATCCTTCACATCCTGCCATCCCTCACATTCTGCCATCCCTCACATCCTGCCATCCCTCACATTCTGCCATCCTTCACATCCTGCCATCCCTCACATCCTGCCATCCCTCACATCCTGCCAGCCTTCACATCCTGCCATCCTCACATCCTGCCATCCTTCACATCCTGCCATCCCTCACATCCTGCCATTCCTCACATCCTGCCATCCTTCACATCCTGCCATCCCTCACATTCTGCCATCCTTCACATCCTGCCATCCCTCACATCCTGCCATCCTTCACATCCTGCCATCCTTCACATCCTGCCATCCTTCACATCCTGCCATCCTTCACATCCTGCCATCCCTCACATCCTGCCATCCCTCACATCCTGCCATCCCTCACATTCTGCCATCCTTCACATCCTGCCATCCCTCACATCCTGCCATCCCTCACATCCTGCCATCCTTCACATCCTGCCATCCCTCACATCCTGCCATCCCTCACATCCTGCCATCCCTCACATCCTGCATCCTTCACATCATGCCAGCCTTCACATCCTGCCATCCTCACATCCTGCCATCCTTCACATCCTGCCATCCCTCACATCCTGCCATCCCTCACATCCTGCCATCCCTCACATCCTGCCATCCCTCACATCCTGCCATCCCTCACATCCTGCCATCCCTCACATCCTGCCATCCCTCACATCCTGCCATCCTTCACATCCTGCCAGCCTTCACATCCTGCCATCCCTCACATCCTGCCATCCCTCACATCCTGCCATCCCTCACATCCTGCCATCCCTCACATCCTGCCATCCCTCACATCCTGCCATCCCTCACATCCTGCCATCCTTCACATCCTGCCATCCCTCATCCTGCCATCCCTCACATCCTGCCATCCTTCACATCATGCCAGCCTTCACATCCTGCCATCCCTCACATCCTGCCATCCTTCACATCATGCCATCCTTCACATCCTGCCATCCTTCACATCCTGCCATCCCTCACATCCTGCCATCCCTCACATCCTGCCATCCTTCACATCATGCCAGCCTTCACATCCTGACATCCCTCACATCCTGCCATCCCTCACATCCTGCCATCCCTCACATTCTGCCATCCTTCACATCCTGCCAGCCTTCACATCCTGCCATCCTCACATCCTGCCATCCCTCACATCCTGCCATCCCTCACATCCTGCAGCCTTCACATCCTGCCATCCTTCACATCCTGCCATCCTTCACATCATGCCAGCCTTCACATCCTGCCAGCCTTCACATCCTGCCAGCCTTCACATCCTGCCATCCCTCACATCCTGCCATCCCTCACATCCTGCCATCCTTCACATCCTGCCATCCTTCACATCCTGCCATCCCTCACATCCTGCCATCCTTCACATCCTGCCATCCCTCACATCCTGCCATCCTTCACATCCTGCCATCCTTCACATCCTGCCATCCTTCACATCCTGCCAGCCTTCACATCCTGCCATCCTTCACATCCTGCCATCCTTCACATCATGCCAACCTTCACATCCTGCCAGCCTTCGCATCATGCCATCCTTCACATCCTGCCATCCTTCACATCCTGCCATCCTTCACATCCTGCCATCCTTCACATCCTGCCATCCTTCACATCCTGCCATCCTTCACATCAGGCCAGCCTCCACATCCTGCCATCCTTCACATCCTGCCAGCCTTCACATCCTGCCAGCCTTCACATCCTGCCAGAATTCACATCCTGCCATCCTTCACATCCTGCCAGAATTCACATCCTACCAGCCTTCACATACTGCCAGCCTTCACATCCTGCCATCCTTCACATCCTGCCATCCTTCACATCCTGCCATCCTTCACATCCTGCCAGCCTTCACATACTGCTAGCCTTCACATCCTGCCAACCTTCACATCCTGCCATCCTTCACATCCTGCCAGCCTTCACATCCTGCCATCCTTCACATCCTGCCAGCCTTCACATCCTGCCAGCCTTCACATCCTGCCAGAATTCACATCCTGCCATCCTTCACATCCTGCCATCCTTCACATCCTACCAGCCTTCACATACTGCCAGCCTTCACATCCTGCCAGCCTTCACATCCTGCCATCCTTCACATCCTGCCATCCTTCACATCCTGCCAGCCTTCACATACTGCTAGCCTTCACATCCTGCCAGCCTTCACATCCTGCCAGCCTTCACATCCTGCCAGCCTTCACATCCTGCCAGCCTTCACATCCTGCCATCCTTCACATCCTGCAATCCTTCACATCCTGCCAGCCTTCACATCCTGCCAGCCTTCACATCCTGCCAGCCTTCACATCCTGCCATCCTTCACATCCTGCCAGCCTTCACATCCTGCCAGCCTTCACATCCTGCCATCCTTCACATCCTGCCATCCTTCACATCCTTCCATCCTTCACATCCTGCCATCCTTCACATCCTGCCAGCCTTCACATCATGCCAGCCTTCACATCCTGCCATCCTTCACATCCTGCCATCCTTCACATCCTGCCAGCCTTCACATCATGCCAGCCTTCACTTCCTGCCATCCTTCACATCCTGCCATCCTTCACATCCTGCCAGCCTTCACATCCTGCCATCCTTCACATCCTGCCATCCTTCACATCCTGCCATCCTTCACATCCTGCCATCCTTCACATCCTGCCAGCCTTCACATCATGCCAGCCTTCACATCCTGCCATCCTTCACATCCTGCCATCCTTCACATCCTGCCAGCCTTCACATCATGCCAGCCTTCACATCCTGCCAGTCTTCACATCCTGCCAGCATTCACATCATGCCAGCCTTCACATCCTGCCAGCCTTCACATCCTGCCAGCCTTCACATCCTGCCATCCTTCACATCCTGCAAGCCTTCACATCCTGCCAGCCTTCACATCCTGCCATCCTTCACATATTGCCATCCTTCACATCCTGCCATCCTTCACATCCTGCCATCCTTCACATCCAGCCATCCTTAACATCCTGCCATCCTTCACATCCTGCCAGCCTTCACATCCTTCCAGCCTTCACATCCTGCCAGCCTTCACATCCTGCCATCCTTCACATCCTGCCAGCCTTCACATCCTGCCAACCTTCACATCCTGCCAGCCTTCACATCCTGCCATCCTTCACATCCTGCCAACCCTCACATCCTGCCATCCTTCACATCCTGCCAGCCTTCACATCCCGTCAGCCTTCACATCCTGCCATCCTTCACATCCTGCCAATCTTCACATCCTGCCATCCTTCACATCCTACCAGCCTTCACATCCTGCCAGCCTTCACATCCTGCCACCCTTCACATCTTGCCAACCTTCACATCCTGCCAGCCTTCACATCCTGCCAGCCTTCACATCCTGCCAGCCTTCACATCCTGCCAGCCTTCACATTCTGCCAACCTTCACATCCTGCCAGCCTTCGCATCCTGCCAGCCTTCACGTCCTGCCAGCCTTCACATCCTGCCAGAATTCACATCCTGCCAGCCTTCACATCCTGCCAGCCTTCACATCCTGCCAGCCTTCACATCCTCCCAGCCTTCACATCCTGCCAGCATTCACATCCTGCCAACCTTCACATCCTGCCAACCTTCACATCCTGAAAATCTTCACATCCTGCCAGCCTTCACATCCTGCCAGCCTTCACATCCTGCCAGCCTTCACATCCTGCCAGCCTTCTCATCCTACCATCCTTTCTCTACCTGCTCTCACTACCCCTATTCCACTGGCAGGGTACCGAACACCCTGGTTTCCCTCCCCTGCTCTCCGTGTGGCAGTCTCTACTGAAAGATAATAATAATAATAATAATAATAATAATAATAATAATAATAATAATAATAATAATAATGAGTAATAATAATAATAATAATAATAATAATAATAATAATAATAATAATAATAATAATGAGTAATAATAATAATAATAATAATAATAATAATAATAATAATAATAATAATAATAAGAGTGATAATAATAATAATAATAATATTAATAATAATAATAGTAATAATAATAATTTTTACTAGGAGTACATGATTCAACTTATACAGACCATAGCTCACATCAGTGACATACTATATACGCAGAACATTTGAGGCAACTTACGTTAATTTTGTTCCCAGGATGCGGCACACACCAGTCGGCTAACACCCAGGTACCTACTTGCTGCTAGGTAAACAGAGACAGCAGGTGTCTTAAGGAAACATTCCCTAATATTTTCACCTTTACCGGAGATCGAACCACGGGCCTCCGTGTGTGAGCTGAGTGCGCTACCAACCGAGCTACTGGTAACTCCAGTTCTCTCCTATGGTACTTCTCAATCCATAGCAGATGTTAAGCTAGAGTTGAAGATAATTAAACGCATGTACAACACATAGTACGTTTCTTCAGTCGAATACTGAGGTGGTCAGTCATACAGGCTGAGTGACTGACCACTTTCAATCAAGGCTGCGGGACTGACACCTAAAATCAAGGCTGAGGGCTGACCACCTCCAATCAACCCTGGGTCTAGTTGGTGGTACAAGATACAAAGGCGCTAAACCCGCTGGGTTCATAAAGCGGTGCCAAGTTGATCAATGAGGAAACGCTCAAGTAAGTCATGGTTGCTGGGGTATGCTGGGGACAGCACCCAACACCAGTCATGGTTGCTGTGATGTGCTGGGCACAGGACCAAGCACCAGTCATGGTTGCTGGGGTGTGCTGGGTACACTACCCAGCACCAGTCATGGTTGCTGGGGTGTGCTGGGTACACTACCCAGCACCAGTCATGGTTGCTGGGGACCAGTTATTGTTGCTGGTGACAGCACCCAGCACCAGTCATGGTTGCTGTTGTATGCTAGGTACAGCACGCAGCACTAGTCATGGTTATTGGGGTTTGCTAGGGAAAAGCATCCAGCACCAGTCATAGTTGCTGGGGTGTGCTAGGTACAGCACCCAGCAACAGTCATGGTTGCTGGGGTGTGCTAGGTACAGCACCCAGCAACAGTCATGGTTGCTGGGGTGTGCTAGGTACAGCACCCAGCAACAGTCATGGTTGCTGGGGTGTGCTAGGTACAGCACCCAGTACCAGTCATGGTTGCTGGGGACACCTGGCCAGGTATCTCACTACATCCTTGACAAGATGGAGAGGAAGCTTACCCTTGATGCTCAAGCTTACACGTTTGGAACATACATACATACATATGCAATAAGATCACAGTAAACAGGTGATTTCAGAATATGCAAAACAACAATTTGTAGTCCTGAGTTCATAAATGAGGAAATATCCAAAATTTATGAAATAGGTAATGATTTAAAATACCCAAGAAATGTAATTGATAAATCTTTAAAAGTTGCTAGAAATACTTTTTACAATCCAAAAAGGGACAACCAGCCTTATTCAACTAAAAATATGTTGGTTCTCCCTTACCATGAAAACTTGGTTGATATGCCTTCTCTTCTTAAGACTTTTAATATTAAAGTTGTATTCAAAAATCTTGATACAGTAAAAAAACTTTTGATAAAGAATTCCCCCCAAAATGCTGATGGATGTGTCTATAAGATTCCTTGTAAAATTTGCGATAAAGTTTATGACGGTCAAACTGGTAAAAATCTCGAACTAAGATTAAAAGAACATAAATATAGCATTAGAACTGGACAAGATTCCAATGCTCTATTTATTCATGTAAGAGATTTTAACCATCCAATTGATTTTCAAAAAGTTGAGAAAGTAGTATCAAGCAAGTCCATGGTCGACAGAAATATAATTGAATCTTGTTTCATAAAAAGCAGTTTTGACAATAATATGAACATTTCCTTTGGTTTATATAAATTAGATCCATTTATAATTAATAGAATTTGGGAAGAATTTAATAATACATTGGACAAATATTAATTTTTTAAATTTCTTATTTCTTGGATAGAATAGTTTGTTGGTGGGTTGTGTGAAGGACCTGTCTAGTTGGGCCGGCGGGCCTGCTGTCTCGCGTCAGGTGTTTCGTTGTTGTGGGATCTGATAGTGAGGTGTGGGCTACCCCTTTATATACCTTCCTTTGATGCTTTACTTTCATTGTTCCTTGATAATGTGAGTAGTCACGAAAGCACTTGGAACTTCTCTTTCTTTCACAGTGGCTGTTTTGCATATATATATATATATATATATATATATATAATATATATATATATATATATATATATATATATATATATATATATATTCTCCATGGGGAAGTGGAACAGAATTCTTCCTCCATAAGCCATGCGTGTTGTAAGAGGCGACTAAAATGCCGGGAGCAAGGGGTTAGTAACCCCTTCTCCTGTATAAATTACTAAATTTAAAAAAGAGAAACTTTTGTTTTTCTTTTTGGGGAACCCTGCCTCGGTGGGATACGGCCGGTTTGTTGAAAAAAAAATATAAATATATATATATATATATATATATATATATATATATATATATATATATATATATATGTCGTGCCGAATAGGCAGAACTTGCGATCTTGGCTTAAATAGCAACGCTCATCTTGCCATATAGGACAAGTGAAAATTTGTGTATGCAATAATTTCGCCAAAATCATTCTGAACCTAACGAAAAAAATATATTTCACTGTGTTTGTTTAGCATTAAATTATTGTAAACAAATCTAAAATATATTTAGCTGGGCTAGGCTAAAATAAATTGTTGTTGTTATAATAAGGTTAGGTAAGTTTTCTAAGTTCTTTTTGGTGCAAAATTATAATTTTTTACATCAACATTAATGAAAAAAATATATCTTTAAACGTACAAGAGAAAATTTTAGAAAGGACTTAATTTTAAATGAGTTCTTGCTAATTGACCAGTTTTACATATTCGGCACGACATTATATATATATATATATATATATATATATATATATATATATATATATATATATATATATATATAGATAATGTATATGGAAGTTGTAGCATGTATTGAGTGCTGAAGTATTTGTTTCGTTGCTGTGTGTAATTCTACTGATTCCGATGCCTGACATAAACATTTAGATTCCTAGTAAAGAATGTGTCAGTATACTGAACTATGAAAGATAAGGCAAGAGTGATGTGAAATTTGGAATAAAGAGAACTGTGTCAGTTGTGGTGCTACTCTGGTGAGGGTGAGCGCCATAACCCCAGTAGCAGCGTCGATCACCTTCACATCCCCTGTGCTCATCGCTAACGATACAGGTCCCTGGCGACCCTTGTTTATGCAAGACCCACGGCACGTATTGTGCATATTCGCAGTTGATGCAAATTCCCTTATTGTCTCAGCCGTCGTTTGCAGAATACATAAGGTGATCGCACCTCATCGTGATCCTGTGTGACGTGCGTCAAAGACGATCACAGTCGCACCGGCTCATACACCTTTGTTCGGTATTTTCTCTCGTCTGATGTCTCCTAACTTTTTACTATACTGATGTGACATTCACCTTCAAAATAATAAAAATAGGCAACAACAATAATAATGATAATAATAATAATAATAATAATAATAATAATAATAATAATAATAATAATAATAATAATCTTAGAGCCTTTTATTTGACATCCACTCACGTTTAAACGCTGTCATATTTATTTACAATACACATGATATAAACACCGAAAGGTCAGTTAATGAGGTTTCAAGCCTACCGACTGTACTGGGGTCATTAATTAAGGCTGCATGATAACCTGTTCACCATCAGACAAGAATACTTTAATCTTTAAAACAGGGATTAAGGCAAACTCTTAGCATATATCCTGCAAGTTATGCATGGGAGTGTCTCTGAAAAGTTGGATGTTAGTGCACTTTAAGACATAATGTTCTAGTGTCTAGCTTGTCTCTGTCCACACACACTTTGCATTTTGTCATTAGCATCTCTATACAAACTTTGCTGCCAGAGATACTTATGGTCTAGCCTTAGTCTAGCTCTAACATCTTGTTACTATCGCTATAGATATGTTGAACTTGACACGTTTCATTATGATGGATAATGGATTTGTTAGTTTCTATCTGTACTGTTCTGCTTCAAGGCCGTTTGTTAGCCCCTTTCTCACAATGTTTCGTTAACCTCTGTTTGAAAAAACAAACAAAATTATACTCAACATTCTCTTTATTAATGCTTGTCACGCTCCTGGAAGACTATGTAAGAGTCAAAAATTTAACTTTAACCCCCTAATAATTTGCATATATTTGTGCCTATCTTCATACACAGTCATGCTACTTTCAGATCTCAGGCTATTTAGAGCAGGTAATGAGGAAAGAGTGAGTAAACATATTAATTAGTTTTTAAAGGGGTGGACGGTAAGCCAGCGGAAGGCCTCGGTTAGAAGATCATATGCTCCACTGGCCGGTCATCATATGACCCCCATCAGGAAACACTTGTCCTGTTTCCTGACAAATTTTACCTAACCTAAAGTCAGTTACAGTTAAACTCTCTAAGGTCGTAGGTTCCACAAGCCTGAGAGAGCAACAATTATAGTAAACATCTCAACGTGACTAACGAAATCGTAATGACACGATTGCAAACAAACTATACCACTCGCCACGAGTTCAATCCCTACCCGTTGTATGGTTTGTAAACATCTCAGTTTGTAAGATGGAAGCCTAATTATTAATTCTAATCCACCTCTGTGTTATGGTACCATCAGTCTGGTTTACGATCACAGCACTTCCCGCCCTCCCACTGTTAGGGGTTAAGGGAGCAGTCACCGTAGATAATGTTATAGTATTCTCTGATCCAAGGTCGTGCATGTGTTCCAGAACACTGAGTTTAGTTATTAATTAAAGTCGAAGAATGTGCATGATTAGTTTCTTGGAGGATAGCTGAGCATACTGATATCAAAAGCTGTTATCTGCCAGGGTGGAGGGAAATTCTATTGTTATTTCCTAAACGAGATTGTTTATGTAATCCAACATTTTTATGCGTGTGGCTGTTATTTGAATCCATTTTGAATTATATGTTCTAATAATTCCTTAGAGAGAACAATATTTTGATCACCAGGCAATAGCTTCGGTTCTATCATGAGAGTGATCTTATGTATTCTATCAGCAACATTAATTATACTTAATTCTTTCCTCATATTAAGCATTATGGCGGTTATAGGTCAACCCAGAATTCTCAAAGCTCTTTTTTTCCAGTTTTTGTAACAGTTGTACTTGGTTCCAGTACAACTATTTAAAAGCTGGTGCATGCTAATCTATCAACAGTCTTATGTATACTAAGTACATCATTTTCACAATCCTAATATTTGTACCATATTTGGAATTATTCCCTGCAACAGGTCTGAGAGCTTTAAGTCTATTCTTACTTTCTTGGTTAATTTTATTGACTGTTATTTGTGTACATTATTACCTAGATATTCACAAAACACATAAATAGGCCTGCCATTAACCATTAAGTTTCGATGGTCCGCTTTTATGGTTATCAATATGTTTGTTAAACACTTAGGTCTTTCCTACAGAAATTGTAAGTCCAAGATTATCACAGGATTTTGTATATGGTTTAGTGTGAACCACGGTACGGGTGGGGCTCGAATTTACGATGCATTTTAGTATGTACAAAAATATCATCATCATATCTAATTGTTATATTGCTGGGGTTATCTGGTATAGATTTAAGTAGAGCATTGATAAATACACTGAACAGTGTAGGACTTAATACATCGCCTTGGGCAGCGCCGAGTTGTATTTTGATTAGATTAACTTACGTATTCCTGAAACGATGTAGCAAAGTTTCTGTTAGTGCACTGTGACCTCTGTAATCCTGAATTTTGCGCTACCACTCACAGGATGAACAAGGAGTGCACAACAAAGTAGCCGCTCGGGCGGCACAACTAACGTAGCTCTCAGCATATACACACTGAGAGACATACACCCAACAGGGTACACACCCGTGTCCGAAAGGTGCATTTCTTGCAGCGTGTATTGTCGTGCA
This sequence comes from Cherax quadricarinatus, assembly GCF_026875155.1. Taxonomy (NCBI): domain Eukaryota; kingdom Metazoa; phylum Arthropoda; class Malacostraca; order Decapoda; family Parastacidae; genus Cherax; species Cherax quadricarinatus. The sequence continues at coordinate 25,373,518 of NC_069422.1, forward strand.
CTTCCATGAGAACACAGATCACTGCTTGATTATATTACAATATGATATACAAAACTGTTTAATATAGATTTCTATCATTATATTCTATAATATATTCCCATCACCACTACTACTGTGTGTAGAGGGTCAGTAGCACACTGATCACACACTACCACCACCACTACTACTGTGTGTAGAGGGCCAGTAGCACACTGATCGCAGGCTACCTCTACCACTACCACTACTGCTGTGTGGTGGTCACTAGCACACTGATCACACGCTACCACAACCACTACTACTGTGCGTAGAGGGACAGTAGCACACTGATAACATGCTACCTCTACCACTACTGTTGTATGGTGGTCAGTACCACACTGATCACATGCTACCTCTACCACTACTGTTGTATGGTGGTCAGTAGCACACTGATTACACTCTACCACCAACACTACTGTTGTCTGGTGGCCAGTAGCACACTGATTACACTCTACCACCACCACTACTGCTGTGTGGTGGTCACTAGCACACTGATCACACTCTACCACCACCACTACTGCTGTGTAGTGGTCACTAGCACACTGATCACACGCTACCAACACCACTGCTGCTGCTGGTGGTCACTAGCACACTGATCACACGCTACCAACACTACTACTGTTGTGTAGTGATAACTAGCACACTGATCACACGCTACCACCACCACCACTACTGATGTGTGGTGGTCACTAGCACACTGATCACACACTACCACCACAACTACTGCTGTGTGGTGGTCACTACCACACTGATCACACGCTACCACCACCACTACTGTGTGGTGGTCAATAGCACTGTGATCACACATTACAACCACCACTACTGCTGTGTGGTGGTCACTAGCACATTGATCACACGCTACCACCACAACTACTGCTGTGTAGTGATCACTGGCACACTGATCACACGCTAACACCACTACTGCTGTGTGGTGGTCACTAGCACACTGATCACACTCTACCACCACCACTACTGTTGTGTAGTGGTCAGTAGCACACTGATTACACTCAACCACCACCACTACTGTTGTGTGGTGGTCAGTAGCACACTGATCACACTCTACCACCACCACCACTACTACTGTTTAGTGATCACTAGCACACTGATCACACGCTACCAACACCACTATTGCTGTGTGGTGGTCACTAGCACACTGATCACACTCTACCACCACCACTACTGTTGCGTAGTGGTCAGTAGCACACTGATTACACTCAACCACCACCACTACTGTTGTGTGGTGGTCAGTAACACACTGATTACACTCTACCACCACCAATACTGCTGTGTGGTGGTCACTAGCACACTGATCACACTCTACCACCACCACTACTGCTGTGTAGTGGTCACTAGCACACTTATCCCACGCTACCAACACCACCACTACTGCTGTATGGTGGCCACTAGTGCACTGATCACACGCTACTAACAACAACACTACTGCTGTGTGGTGGTCACTAGCACACTGAACACACGCTACCAACACCACTGCTGCTGTGTGGTGGTCGCTAGCACACTGATTACACGCTACCAACACCGCCACTACTACTGTGTGGTGGTTACTAGCACACTGATCACACGCTACCAACACCACCACTACTGCTGTGTGGTGGTCACTAGCACAGTGATGGCACGTTACCACCACAACTACTGCTGTGTGGTGGTCATTAGCACACTGATCACACGCTACCACCACCACTACTGCTGTGTAGTGATCACTAGCACAGTGATCACACGCTACCACCACCACTACGGCTGTGTGGTGGTCGCTAGGACACTGATCACTGTTATATCTTGGAGATTGGTCATCCTGTGATATTTAACTATTGTAAGAAAAGATGATCATCTCTTAATATTATAGCGCGAAAGTCCCCGTTTATAGCTAAAATAGAGACTTTCGGAGTTATATTATTATCTGTAATTTATAAAAAATACCATGGTATTATCACTATTATTTTATTATTATTGTTAGGTAGGATTTCTTATGTATATAGAGCATAAGTCTCGGAACCATCCGGTGAATTTTTTTTTTTTTATATTTTATTTAGAAAACACAATACATATTTAAATGTATGCTATGCATACGGTACATAAACTAAGACATGTTATCCATCAAAAATGAAACAACAATTCCACGTTCTACACGAAGGCAACCCACACCCGAACATACAGGTGGATTTAATAAATTCATAAATACTACCTATATAATCCAAAGAATATCACACGTATTTACAAGGACGTATAAGTGATTAATAATAAGAACTATACTGGATATTAACAAAAATTCCTCTACCACACAATCCCAGTACTTAAATAAACCGTTACCCGTAGGTGTATTACCACCATTTACATATCCAACAACATGACCTACCAAACCCCCTTTTAACAATAATTAATAATGCCAGTGCATACAAAAAATATATGCATGCACCGTTTTGAGAAAAAACCCTTAAGTAACCTAACAATCACGGTATGCCCGTACCTCATTAAACCTTAATGAGAATTACAGAATTTGGTTATGCATAAACCACAACAAAAATATAAAAGTACATAGCAACCCAGATATGTACATTATGTTACCATACACACACACTTGTATAATTGGAAGAATATACACCCACAATATCTAATATCAATAATAATAAAACAACAACAAAGAAATTCAAACTGCCAGTACATCATTGTATGACATGGATTTTACACATAAAATTAAAGAATACACTTCATGTTACCTCAACTTTAAACAACCTATGTAAATGTTTAATATAAACCAAGACTATAATTATCATTGTAACATATCAAATGGGTTCTCCCCTCACAAGGACGGGGCGAATAATAAAAAGAAACCCCTTCATGAAATACCAAACAGGTACACCCCTACCACTAACTAACTCCTAGCTTAAGATCAAACTTGTTAATAACTGAACACAAAATCCTAATCTCCCTATCTGAAACACAATTAAACATCCTTGACAGTCATATTCGTCACATTAACGTGTGCAAAGATATTACAATCCTTCTTCTATAAAGAAGTACCGTTATAAAGGAATTACTTGTATACTAATTATATCTAAAGAAAAGCTAATCCACAAGGCCAATATGGGAAGTACTTGCAGCTACATGTTAAACCTACAAAATAAGCATCATTCTATACTAACGTACTTGACTACAGTGTTCCTTGCTTTATTTTATATTTTAAAACCCTTCTCAATGTTAATAAAAAGAATTACTGCTATTCACTGGCAATATCAGTGTTGCACGTGTTCAGTACTACTTGACCTAAAAAGCCATAACAGCCACTTAAGCCACCTCTCCTCGATAGTGAATGCAATAATATACCCAACCAAAATATGCAATGCAAGGCAATCCATGTATGACTATGTATCCAAGGTACTGATCGCCGATATCAAAAATCTCTGCAGGAACATAACCATTTCATAAATATATGCTCTCACTATCTCACCCCCACACCACCTTCCACACTGCTAGCCTAACCTTACACCCCCCCCCTCACAATAAAAGAGACTCTACCCGCGCCCCCCCCCTGTTCCCTTAGAAGCTGTGCTACAGTAAAATTACGATAACCTATCGAAAAACTTGATTCCCATTTCCCCCCATATATTAACCTATTCCTACACCTTGTCCTATAAAACCGCGCTGCTAACGCTTTTATCCTCAACTGCCCTGAAATCTGCCTCATACCCCAAGAAACATGCAAATAATCTGCCATAACGTACATCAAAGCCCTGCCCACTTCGCTTGCTACCCCACTAACATCCATCGACAACGATCTAAGAAAAGACCAACTCCCCCCCCCCAACAGCCTAATAACCCCCGCCATCCAGACTCTCACCACTTCCAAAGATGAACAAAAATATACCACATGATATGCCGTCTCCTCCTCCCCACAGAATAAACATGTTGCCTCTCTAACCAACCCCATCTTATGCAACATATACTTAGATGCCACCACACCCATTAGAAAACGGTACACCAACTCCCTAACCCTTGCTGGTATCCTAAGCTTCCTGAACTCCCTCCATATGACCCTCCAGTTATACATGGGGTATACTGCGGCCCCCTGCAATACACCCCTTCCCCACACCACACCCACCACTGCGTTTACCTTCAACCTTTTTACCTGCCCCACTGTCAACATGAATCTTATTACATCTTCACACTTTCTCAAATCCCTACCACTCCACCAGTTTCTAGCATCCCTCATCACCCTATCCACCCTAACACCCCCCTCCCCCCCCACCCTTAGATACCTCTGCTTAATATATAATACCATTACCCTAGGCCCTAAGGCCAACAAACCTAGTCCCCCCCTTTTCACCTCCGTCATGACCACATCTTTGGACAACCAGGCCCTCCCAAACCCCCACACAAACCTCAACACCCTCCTCTGTATTTCCTGTATATCCTGCACCCCAAGGGAACACCTCCGCTACACCCCAGACCTTACTATACACCACCGAGTTAATTACCAACGCCCTCTGCTGTAACGCCACTTCACTGGCCCTCAAACCTTTTAACTTGCCTATAACCCTACTCGTGACTGCTTCTGAGTTAATCCTCCTACATTCCTGCAATTGCCTCATATACCATATCCCACACACCCTAATTCTGTCACAAACCGTCCATCCCATTTCCTCCCCCAATCCCCCCAACCCATGTTCCTACTTCCAATAACCTAGACTTTGCTAAATTAACTACCATTCCTGAAACACTCCCAAAACTCCTAATGACCTCTCCCACCCTTCGTAAAGCCTCCCCACTCATAACTAACACAGTTGTATCATCCACATATCCTACTATGCCCCCCATACTTCACCCCCCACCTCCCGCAATGCGTCGTCCACAGCCTCAAAAAAAGGATGTTGCACGCATGCAAAGAGCAACTGTGACAGCGGGCAACCCTGCCTTAATCCCTGTTCCATCATCACCGCCCCCCCCAGCTTACCATTAACCTGCACCCTCATGACAGCCCCCTCATACAGAATGCGCACCCACCTCACGACCCCCCCTCCAAAACCAATTTTTCCAAACAGTCCCACAAAAAGTCCCTCTTCACACAGTCATATGCCTGAGCCCAATCCAACCCAAGGACGCCCCCTCCCTGACAGTTCTCTATAAAATCCCTTATCACACTGTGCCCATTCTTCATAGTCCGTCCCGGAATCCCATACTGACCCCATGTAACGCTACTCCCAATTACCTTCTTTAACCTGTTCCCCAATACCTTCGCAAAAATTTTGTAATCCGTACACATTAACGACAACGGACGATAATCTCCCAAACCCTTCTCCTCTCCTCCCTTCTTTGGCACCAAGACAACGACCCCAGTTCTCTGTGTTTGCGCCATTCTGCCCCATTTCAACATATAATTCAGAACCGCCACTAGGCATTCCCTCAGTACCTCCCAATGTGCTTTGTAAAAATCATTAGATAACCCATCTATTCCCGGTGCCTTCCCCTGACTCAACCCATTCACCACTTCCCCCACCTCTTCCCCCGTAATGCTCCCTCCAACTCCCGATCCCCCTGCCCCATACCCTGCGAAACCCTCATCCCTCTAAATGTTTCTAACCCACCCACCCCTCCCCTTCTCTTCCATTTCTCCGTAAACCAATAATCAGCATACCTACTGATAGAATCTGTGTCAGTGAGGCCCTGTCCCCTCACATAACCCTCCCCACCCTCCACAACAATATGCGCCACGGTATTCCTCAACTGTCTGTCCTTGAATTTTCTGAGAACATACCCGGTTGGCTTATCACCTTTTAGTACGTCCTCCAATCCTGCCCTGACCCTGAGTGCATCAAAACGTTCATTATGCATCTCTACTAAACGACTCCTAAGTTCCCCCATATCTCCTTCCACTCCCTCCCTACCCCCCCGCATAACAATCATTCAACTGACCCTCTAAATAATTCTGCAATCCAAACCTCCAGCGTGCCCGTTCCCTGCCCCTCTTCCTAAAAAATTCTACAATTTTCACCTTTGCCTCCAACTCCCACCAATCTAGCAAATCCACCTCCTCATCCCTAGCCTCCCAAAAGCCTTTCCACCATGACTGAAAAGACCGACCTTGATCCTCCTCCTGTAAAAGCCTCACATTTAATTTCCAATAGCTCTGATATATTCTCGGAATACCATCCACCCTAAGGTCAGCCAACACTGCTCTGTGATCTGATAAACCCACGTCCACTGTTCTAACTCTCTCCACTCCTATCCCCTGCCTCACATAAATCCTATCCAACCTTGCCTCATAACTCCCCTATACATAGGTATGCTCAACCTGATAACCCCCCTGCCAACCACATCTACCACCCCGACATCGCACAAAGCATCCCTTAAGACACCCAACACGCACCCCGCCCCCCTAGGTACTACGTCTACATGCCTAATCACACAATTCCAATCACCTCCAATTATCGCTATGGCAGGTAAACCCCTGAGATAATATAACAAAACGTCACGAACAAAATCTGATTTTATCCTTACATTACCAATCGCAGGCATATAAACTCCCACAAAACATACCCTACTCTGCCCCCACCACCCATCCACCCGAACAACCCTCCCCCCACCCCCCTCCTCCCACCCCATGACTCGCAATGGACTGGTCTCCTTTACTAAAACAGCCACTCCGCCCTTTAAAAGCGTTGCCATGCTTACAAACAACTTATATCCTCTCAATCGCAACTCACTACCTGACTTATAGTTATGCTCCTGTAGGAAACAAACATCAACGTCGTACCTTTTGAGGAACCACTCCAACCAGACCCTTTTTACCTCAGTTTTTAGGCCATTAGCATTTATCGTTACACACCTGAATGGTCAGGGAGAGGCGGCTTACCTCTGTGTCGCTGTGGCTTACTCACACTTCCCTTCAAGCTGCTCACACTTTCCTTATTACTCTTTTTAATAGGACCCCCTACCCCCCCTTGTCTCTCCCCCGATTTTCCCTGTACTCCCCCCCCTGTAGGGGATTTGCGGACCACCTCTGCCCATGCCTTCTTACCTGGTCTTTGCCCAGGTGTTAAAACATCATCTAATTCAGTCAACCCCACTGGCCTCTTCCTAGAACTGCCTACCAAAGCCACCTCTTCCTCAGGTACATCCTCCCTGTGTACCTCTGCCACTACAAGTATATCCTTTCCAGTATTCCCTGCTACTTCCGACTTCTCACTCAGCCCTTGCAATTGCTGCGTTTCACTGGTCCGTCCATCCATGTCCTCTCCTACCACGGCCTCCTCCAAGAATTCCTGGAGCACTGACTCCAAGGACACCTCCTGTGTCGACTCCCCCACTTCCTCCACCACCACAGGCGTTGGAGTAGGAACTCCCTCCTCCACCGGGAGTGTGACACACGTCCCCATCTGTTCACCCTCCTTCTCCACCTCCTCACTCCATAGAGGAGTCCCAGTCTTCGCCGCCGCCACCACACTCGTTTGCTGGACGTCCTCCACCGGGGCTGAAACCCCCGGGGCAACTCTACGTGCACATTGCGCCGCTATATGATCATAAGAGCCGCAAAGACGACACGTTCTCCTTTGCCCCACATACGACACATATACCTGATTTCTGGTGCCTGTCAACATGACATACGAAGGTATAGGCGTCTTGAGGGTCATCTTGATGTTGTATGACCCTTCCGGGAGGCCCTCATATGGTCCATCCCTCCATACCCCACCTCTGGCTTCATGAATGACTCCATACTTGCTAAAAACTTCCATTATACCAAACTTAGTTGCCTCAAAGGGTACATTCCTCACTCGTACCCACGTATAGTAAGTAGACACGTCATGCAAGCACACATCCATCGTCGAGTTGAGGCACATTCGGCGTTCCTGGTACTGCTCCACCACACTGCTGTAGTAGCTAGTCCTCAGGAACTTCACAAATACTCGTTTCACCCCATTAAGGGCCACACCATACAGTTCCTCGTTAGGGATACCATATAAATCCCTAATAATTGCAGGGAGAACGACGTTCATCGTAGCAGGGCTCAGAGAACCCCTCAACAGCTCAATGCAGACTGTGTTAATCCTCCTGCCGGTGTACTCCGCCATGTCTGAACAGGGAAAACTGCGCAGAAACCAGGATAGTGGGAGCTACTGCGCAGTGCGTCCGCACGGCCCAACAGCGATGCGGACAATGATCCGGTGAATTGTTCAATTGTTTATGTCCGGCTGACTGACGTTTGGGTCAGGTGATCCAACCTGATGACGGGTCAACAGACTGGCCAGTCGCTCCCTGCTCTAGCCTTGACAACTGATCGTATATTGGTTCTCTCTTTTGGTGTACAGTTTGAATGGGTTTGAGAATTAGACTCTAGAGTTGACTCAGTTTGTTCCTCATGGCTTTGAAAGATTGTTTTGATATTTATATTCTTGGTCAGTTCAGTAATCCATAGAGATACGTCTTCTCAGACAAACTCTTGCTTTCTACTTCCTTCACGGCCGGATTCAAAAGTCTTGTTGAATCTTGTACATTTTGTAGTTTGTGTTTACACAGTCTTGTTAAGACAAAGACGTAAATGTTAGTGAAGACTTAATTACAGGAAGAAAAATTAATCTTCCTTATTAATATGATATTTCCATGATTTTGAACTAAATAAGTATATTGTAAATTTATTGTACAAAGTATTAAGATATAATATTAGGTACAGAGAGAAGATAAAGCATGGTATTTAAATACTTTAATAAGTTTGAATATTATTCTATGGAGTTTCCCAGTTGAAATTATTTCCCCTTGACTCTAAAATACCTTTAACAAACTCTGATCCAAAATCTTGTTGCATAAGAAGAAAATAGTAACAGACCACATTCTGAAGTTCTTTATAAAATTTCTTACTCGCAACAATCACACGCTGCCCCTACCACTACTGCTGTGTGGTGGTCACTAGCACAGTGATCACACGCTACCACCACCACTACTGCTGTATGGTGGTCACTAGCACAGTGATCACACGCTACCACCACCTCTACTGTTGTGTGGTGGTCACTAGCACAGTGATCACATGCTACCACCACCACTACTGCTGTGTGTTGGTCACTAGCACAGTGATCACACGCTACCACCACCACTACTGCTGTGTGGTGGTCACTAGCACAGTGATCACACGCTACCACCACCACTACTGCTGTGTGGTGGTCACTAGCACAGTGATCACACGCTACCACCACCTCTACTGTTGTGTGGTGGTCACTAGCACAGTGATCATACGCTACCACCACCACTACTGCTGTGTGGTGGTCACTAGCACAGTGATCACACGCTACCACCACCTCTACTGTTGTGTGGTGGTCACTAGCACAGTGATCACACGCTACCACCACCTCTACTGTTGTGGTCACTAGCACAGTGATCACACGCTACCACCACCTCTACTGTTGTGTGGTGGTCACTAGCACAGTGATCACACGCTACCACCACCACTACTGTTGTGTGGTGGTCACTAGCACAGTGATCACACGCTACCACCACCACTACTGCTGTGTGGTGGTCACTAGCACAGTGATCACACGCTACCAACACCACTACTGCTGTGTGGTGGTCACTAGCACAGTGATCACACGCTACCACCACCACTACTGCTGTGTGGTAATCACTAGCACAGTGATCACACGCTACCACCACCACTACTGTTGTGTGGTGGTCACTAGCACAGTGATCACACGCTACCACCACCACTACTGCTGTGTGGTGGTCACTAGCACAGTGATCACACGCTACCATCACCACTACTGCTGTGTGGTGGTCACTAGCACAGTGATCACAAGCTACCACCACCACTACTGCTGTGTGGTAGTCACTAGCACAGTGATCACATTCTACCACCACCATTACTGCTGTGTGGTGGTCACTAGCACAGTGATCACACGCTACCACCACCACTACTGCTGTGTGGTAGTCACTAGCACAGTGATCACACGCTACCACCACCACTACTGCGGTGTGGTGGTCACTAGCACAGTGATCACACTCTACCACCACCACTACTGCTGTATGGTCACTAGCACAGTGATCACACGCTACCACCACCACTACTGCTGTGTGGTGGTCACTAGCACAGTGATCACATGCTACCACCACCACTACTGTTGTATGGTGGTCACTAGCACAGTGATCACAAGCTACCACCACCACTACTGCTGTGTGGTGGTCACTAGCACAGTGATCACACGCTACTACCACCACTTCTGCTGTGTGGTGGTCACTAGCACAGTGATCACACGCTACCACCACCAATACTGCTGTGTGGTGGTCACTAGCACAGTGATCACAAGCTACCAACACCACTACTGGTGTGTGGTCACTAGCACAGTGATCACACGCTACCACCACCACTACTGCTGTGTGGTGTTCACTAGCACAGTGATCACACGCTACCACCACCACTACTGCTGTGTGGTGATCATTAGCAAAGTGATCACACGCTACCACCACCACTACTGCTGTGTGGTGGTCACTAGCACAGTGATCACACGCTACCACCACCACTACTGCTGTATGGTCACTAGCACCGTGATCACACGCTACCACCACCACTACTGCTGTGTGGTGGTCACTAGTACAGTGATTACTCGCTATCACAACCACTACTGCTGTGTGGTGGTCACTAGCACAGTGATCACACGCTACCACCACCACTACTGCTGTGTGGTGGTCACTAGCACAGTGATCACACGCTACCACCACCACTACTGCTGTATGGTGGTCACTAGCACAGTGATCACACGCTACCACCAGCACTACTGCTGTGTGGTGGTCACTAGCACAGTGATCACACGCTACTACCACCACTTCTGCTGTGTGGTGGTCACTAGCACAGTGATCACACGCTACCACCACCAATACTGCTGTGTGGTGGTCACTAGCACAGTGATCACAAGCTACCACCACCACTACTGGTGTGTGGTCACTAGCACAGTGATCACACGCTACCACCACCACTACTGCTGTGTGGCGTTCACTAGCACAGTGATCACACGCTACCACCACCACTACTGCTGTGTGGTGGTCACTAACACAGTGATCACACGCTACCACCACCACTACTGCTGTGTGGTGGTCACTAGCACAGTGATCACACGCTACCACCACCACTACTGCTGTGTGGTGTTCACTAGCACAGTGTTCACACGCTTCCACCACCACTACTGCTGTGTGGTGGTCACTAGCACAGTGATCACACGCTACCACCACCACTACTGCTGTGTGGTGGTCACTAACACAGTGATCACACGCTACCACCACCACTACTGCTGTGTGGTGGTCACTAGCACAGTGATCACATGCTACCACCACCACTACTGCTGTGTGGTGGTCAGTAGCACAGTGATCACAAGCTACCACCACCACTACTGCTGTGTGGTGGTCACTAGCACAGTGATCACACGCTACCACCACCACTACTGCTGTGTGGTGGTCACTAACACAGTGATCACACGCTACCACCAGCACTACTGATGTGTGGTGGTCACTAGCACAGTGATCACACGCTACCACCACCACTACTGCGGTGTGGTGGTCACTAGCACAGTGATCACACTCTACCACCACCACTACTGCTGTATGGTCACTAGCACAGTGATCACACGCTACCACCACCACTACTCCTGTGTGGTGGTCACTAGCACAGTGATCACATGCTACCACCACCACTACTGCTGTGTGGTGGTCACTAGCACAGTGATCACACGCTACCACCACCACTACTGCGGTGTGGTGGTCACTAGCACAGTGATCACACTCTACCACCACCACTACTGCTGTGTGGTGGTCACTAGCACAGTGATCACACGCTAACCACCACCACTACTGCTGTGTGGTGGTCACTAGCACAGTGATCACATGCTACCACCACCACTACTGCTGTGTGGTGGTCACTAGCACAGTGATCACACGCTACCACCACCACTACTGCTGTGTGGTGGTCACTAGCACAGTGATCACATGCTACCACCACCACTACTGCTGTGCGGTGGTCACTAGCACAGTGATCACTCGCTACCACCACCACTACTGCTGTGTGGTGGTCACTAGCACAGTGATCACACGCTACCACCACCACTACTGCTGTGTGGTGGTCACTAACACAGTGATCACATGCTACCACCACCACTACTCCTGTGTGGTGGTCACTAGCACAGTGATCACATGCTACCACCACCACTACTGCTGTGTGGTGGTCACTAGCACAGTGATCACATGCTACCACCACCACTACTGCTGTGTGGTGTCACTAGCACAGTGATCACAAGCTACCACCACCACTACTGCTGTGTGGTGGTCACTAGCACGTGATCACACGCTACCACCACCACTACTGCTGTGTGGTGGTCACTAACACAGTGATCACACGCTACCACCAGCACTACTGCTGTGTGGTGGTCACTAGCACAGTGATCACACGCTACCACCACCACTACTGCTGTGTGGTGGTCACTAGCACAGTGATCACAAGCTACCACCACCACTACTGCTGTGTGTTGATCATTAGCAAAGTGATCACACGCTACCACCAGCACTACTGCTGTGTGGTGGTCACTAGCACAGTGATCACACGCTACCTCCACCACTACTGCTGTGTGGTGGTCACTAGCACAGTGATCACACGCTACCACCACCACTACTGCTGTGTGGTGGTCACTAGCACAGTGATCACAAGCTACCACCGCCACTACTGCTGTGTGGTGGTCACTAGCACAGTGATCACACGCTACCACCACCAATACTGCTGTGTGGTGGTCACTAGCACAGTGATCACAAGCTACCACCACCACTGCTGGTGTGTGGTCACTAGCACAGTGATCACACGCTACCACCACCACTACTGCTGTGTGGTGTTCACTAGCACAGTGATCACACGCTACCACCACCACTACTGCTGTGTGATCATTAGCAAAGTGATCACACGCTACCACCACCACTACTGCTGTGTGGTGGTCACTAGCACAGTGATCACACGCTACCACCACCACTACTGCTGTATGGTCACTAGCACAGTGATCACACGCTACCACCACCACTACTGCTGTGTGGTGGTCACTAGCACAGTGATTACACGCTATCACAACCACTACTGCTGTGTGGTGGTCACTAGCACAGTGATCACACGCTACCACCACCACTACTGCTGTGTGGTGGTCACTAGCACAGTGATCACACGCTACCACCACCACTACTGCTGTATGGTGGTCACTAGCACAGTGATCACACGCTACCACCAGCACTACTGCTGTGTGGTGGTCACTAGCACAGTGATCACACGCTACTACCACCACTTCTGCTGTGTGGTGGTCACTAGCACAGTGATCACACGCTACCACCACCAATACTGCTGTGTGGTGGTCACTAGCACAGTGATCACAAGCTTCCACCACCACTACGGGTGTGTGGTCACTAGCACAGTGATCACACGCTACCACCACCACTACTGCTGTGTGGCGTTCACTAGCACAGTGATCACACGCTACCACCACCACTACTGCTGTGTGGTGGTCACTAACACAGTGATCACACGCTACCACCACCACTACTGCTGTGTGGTGGTCACTAGCACAGTGATCACACGCTACCACCACCACTACTGCTGTGTGGTGTTCACTAGCACAGTGTTCACACGCTTCCACCACCACTACTGCTGTGTGGTGGTCACTAGCACAGTGATCACACGCTACCACCACCACTACTGCTGTGTGGTGGTCACTAACAGAGTGATCACACGCTACCACCAGCACTACTGCGGTGTGGTGGTCACTAGCACAGTGATCACATTCTACCACCACCACTACTGCGGTGTGGTGGTCACTAGCACAGTGATCACATTCTACCACCACCACTACTGCGGTGTGGTGGTCACTAGCACAGTGATCACATTCTACCACCACCACTACTGCTGTATGGTCACTAGCACAGTGATCACACGCTACCACCACCACTACTGCTGTGTGGTGGTCACTAGCACAGTGATCACATGCTACCACCACCACTACTGCTGTGTGGTGGTCAGTAGCACAGTGATCACAAGCTACCACCACCACTACTGCTGTGTGGTTGTCACTAGCACAGTGATCACACGCTACCACCACCACTACTGCTGTGTGGTGGTCACTAACACAGTGATCACACGCTACCACCAGCACTACTGATGTGTGGTGGTCACTAGCACAGTGATCACAGGCTACCACCACCACTACTGCGGTGTGGTGGTCACTAGCACAGTGATCACACTCTACCACCACCACTACTGCTGTATGGTCACTAGCACAGTGATCACACGCTACCACCACCACTACTCCTGTGTGGTGGTCACTAGCACAGTGATCACATGCTACCACCACCACTACTGCTGTGTGGTGGTCACTAGCACAGTGATCACACGCTACCAACCACCACTACTGCGGTGTGGTGGTCACTAGCACAGTGATCACACTCTACCACCACCACTACTGCTGTGTGGTGGTCACTAGCACAGTGATCACACGCTACCACCACCACTACTGCTGTGTGGTGGTCACTAGCACAGTGATCACTCGCTACCACCACCACTACTGCTGTGTGGTGGTCACTAGCACAGGGATCACACGCTACCACCACCACTACTGCTGTGTGGTGGTCACTAGCACAGTGATCACATGCTACCACCACCACTACTGCTGTGTGGTGGTCACTAGCACAGTGATCACAAGCTACCACCACCACTACTGCGGTGTGGTGGTCACTAGCACAGTGATCACACGCTACCACCACCACTACTGCTGTGTGGTGGTCACTAACACAGTGATCACATGCTACCACCACCACTACTGCTGTGTGGTGGTCACTAGCACAGTGATCACACGCTACCACCACCACTACTGCTGTGTGGTGGTCACTAGCACAGTGATCACACGCTACCACCACCACTACTGCTGTGTGGTGGTCACTAGCACAGTGATCACATGCTACCACCAAAACTACTGCTGTGTGTTGGTCACTAGCACAGTGATCACACGCTACCACCACCACTACTGCTGTGTGGTGGTCACTAGCACAGTGATCACACGCTACCACCACCACTACTGCTGTGTGGTGGTCACTAGCACAGTGATCACACGCTACCACCACCACTACTGCTGTGTGGTGGTCACTAGCACAGTGATCACACGCTACCACCACCACTACTGCTGTGTGGTGGTCACTAGCACAGTGATCACACGCTACCACCACCACTACTGCTGTATGGTCACTACACAGTGATCACACGCTACCACCACCACTACTGCGTGTTGGTGGTCACTAGCACAGTGATCACACGCTACCACCACCACTACTGCTGTGTGGTGGTCACTAGAACAGTGATCACAAGCTACCACCACCACTACTGCTGTGTGTTGGTCACTAGCACAGTGATCACACGCTACAACCACCACTACTGCTGTGTGGTGGTCACTAACACAGTGATCACACGCTACCACCAGCACTACTGCGGTGTGGTGGTCACTAGCACAGTGATCACATTCTACCACCACCACTACTGCGGTGTGGTGGTCACTAGCACAGTGATCACATTCTACCACCACCACTACTGCTGTATGGTCACTAGCACAGTGATCACACGCTACCACCACCACTACTGCTGTGTGGTGGTCACTAGCACAGTGATCACATGCTACCACCACCACTACTGCTGTGTGGTGGTCAGTAGCACAGTGATCACAAGCTACCACCACCACTACTGCTGTGTGGTGGTCACTAGCACAGTGATCACACGCTACCACCACCACTACTGCTGTGTGGTGGTCACTAACACAGTGATCACACGCAAACCACCAGCACTACTGATGTGTGGTGTTCACTAGCACAGTGATCACACGCTACCACCACCACTACTGCGGTGTGGTGGTCACTAGCACAGTGATCACACTCTACCACCACCACTACTGCTGTATGGTCACTAGCACAGTGATCACACGCTACCACCACACACTACTGCTGTGTGGTGGTCACTAGCACAGTGATCACATGCTACCACCACCACTACTGCTGTGTGGTGGTCACTAGCACAGTGATCACACGCTACCACCACCACTACTGCGGTGTGGTGGTCACTAGCACAATGATCACACTCTACCACCACCACTACTGCTGTGTGGTGGTCACTAGCACAGTGATCACACGCTACCACCACCACTACTGCTGTGTGGTGGTCACTAGCACAGTGATCACTCGCTACCACCACCACTACTGCTGTGTGGTGGTCACTAGCACAGTGATCACCACGCTACCACCACCACTACTGCTGTGTGGTGGTCACTAGCACAGTGATCACATGCTACCACCACCACTACTGCTGTGTGGTGGTCACTAGCACAGTGATCACAAGCTACCACCACCACTACTGCTGTGGGGTGGTCACTAGCACAGTGATCACACGCTAACCACCACCACTACTGCTGTGTGGTGGTCACTAACACAGTGATCACATGCTACCACCACCACTACTGCTGTGTGGTGGTCACTAGCACAGTGATCACACGCTACCACCACCACTACTGCTGTGTGGTGGTCACTAGCACAGTGATCACACGCTACCACCACCACTACGCTGTGTGGTGGTCACTAGCACAGTGATCACATGCTACCACCACCACTACTGCTGTGTGTTGGTCACTAGCACAGTGATCACACGCTACCACCACCACTACTGCTGTGTGGTGGTCACTAGCACAGTGATCACACGCTACCACCACCACTACTGCTGTGTGGTGGTCACTAGCACAGTGATCACACGCTACCACCACCACTACTGCTGTATGGTCACTAGCACAGTGATCACACGCTACCACCACCTCTACTGCTGTGTGGTGGTCACTAGCACAGTGATCACACGCTACCACCACCACTACTGCTGTGTGGTGGTCACTAGCACAGTGATTACAAGCTACCACCACCACTACTGCTGTGTGTTGGTCACTAGCACAGTGATCACACGCTACCACCACCACTACTGCTGTGTGGTGGTCACTAGCACAGTGATCACACGCTACCACCACCACTACTGCTGTGTGGTGGTCACTAGCACAGTGATCACACGCTACCACCACCACTACTGCTCTGTGGTGGTCACTAGCACAGTGATCACACGCTACCACCACCACTACTGCTGTGTGGTGGTCACTAGCACAGTGATCACACGCTTCCACCACCACCACCACTGCTGTGTGGTGGTCACTAGCACAGTGATCACACGCTGCCACCACCACCACCACTGCTGTGTGGTGGTCACTAGCACAGTGATCACACGCTACCACCACCACCACCACTGCTGTGTGGTGGTCACTAGCACAGTGATCACACGCTACCACCACCACTGCTTCGCTTCAATATTTCTTAGGGGAAAAAAAGAAAAGTTGAAAACTATGTCCACTGGCAGACCAGATAATAACACATCAGGAGCCAAGAACTGGAAATATCGAGGTTAACGTTAGGCTGAACTATTTGGTAATATATTTGAAAACGTTACCGCATAAATTCTTTTCATTAGGCATATATCACCTTTTAAAATTCTGTATAATTATTATACTTACGTTTATGTATATTTAAATACGTGCTTTATTTAGTATTTCATAGTTTTAACTGCTAACTACTCAACTTTTTCTGTGAAATTTCAAGGTTATTTTATGTTTTTAAATATTCTAAACATTATTTTTGCGATTACTTTGTGTTGACGGAGTTACGACTATCATCCAGCAGGGGCAGAGTTACGACTATCATCCAGCAGGGGCAGAGTTACGACTATCATCCAGCAGGGGCAGAGTTACGACTTTCATCCAGCAGGGGCAGAGTTACGACTATCATCCAGCAGGGGCAGAGTTACGACTATCATCCCGCAGGGGCAGAGTTACGACTTTTATCCAGCAGGGGCAGAGTTACGACTATCATCCAGCAGGGGCAGAGTTACGACTTTTATCCAGCAGGGGCAGAGTTACGACTTTCATCTAGCTGGGGCAGATTTACGACTTTCATCCAGCAGGGGCAGAGTTACGACTATCATCCAGCAGGGGCAGAGTTACGACTTTCATCCAGCAGGGGCAGAGTTACGACTATCATCCAGCAGGGGCAGAGTTACGACTTTCATCCAGCAGGGGCAGAGTTACGACTATCATCCAGCAGGGGCAGAGTTACGACTATCATCCAGCAGGGGCAGAGTTACGACTTTCATCCAGCAGGGGCAGAGTTACGACTATCATCCAGCAGGGGCAGAGCTGTTAAGTGGTGATTAGCAGTTAGAGCTCGTTCGTCAGCGCCAACTACCAATTTTGAGCAAAGTGGCAATTTTGCTGGGAGGAGGAACGGGATTAGGCTATCCAGCCACCTTGTTCTCTCTGCCAAGATCATTTGTGTGGAACTTGAGTAAAAACATGTTGTTGGTATTCCAGATACCTGTTGCTGCGAATGCATTATGTTGTTACCTCTTGGGGGCCGCTGTAAAACATGTAACATATTCCGTTCACTCTTAAAAGACGAGTATCTTCATAAAAGTTTATATTATTATTATTATTATTATTATTATTATTATTATTATTATTATTATTCAAGGACCTATCCCAGGTTGGTTTGGTTTCCACTCCTTCAAACACCAACATTGTCTAAGTATAGTGTTGTGAGGGTTTTAGTTGCTGACCTGAAGGTTTGAACGACTGGTGGTCAGAACTTGATTCTCGTGCATGAAGTTTGAATGTCACGAAGAATTTACACCTCTTTACCCATCACTCTGAGATATTTCTCTCACAGGTGAAAATCAGCCACTTGTAGCCTATTGACACTCACGCTGTTGGGAAGCCTCGGATTTTACTAAACCTAAGTGTTGTGAGATTTTTATCGGAAAAAAAGTGAATGTAAGCCCCAACTGAGGCTTCAACCATCTTTTGTTACAGTTTCTCCCTGTCATTGTGTCTGACGCCTCCACCAACCTTCTCCTCCCTACCCTTCAGTATCTCTCGTCACGTTCACATTATTGTGAAAGTCTGACTATGTACAAACACACACACACACACACACACAGAACACAAACAGAGCGACAGCAGCTGAGGGAGAGAACAAAAAAGCGAAAGGAGCTAGGAAAGGAGACAAGGATGGAACCAGCAGAGGTCAGTCAGAGTAGAACAGAGCAGCAAGGGCAAGCAAACACACAACTATCCTCAGAACCCCACAACCTACCACACCATCCCAACACACTACAATCCATACCCACAGCTCCCACTCAACACCGAGCTATAGAATCCCACAGTATGCTACCAGGTCTCCCACCCTCACAGGCCCCCCAAACTACAATGTTGGAAAGGAAACTGAAGGTGTGGTACACAAACGCTGATGGAATAACAAATAAGTGGGAGGAGTGGCACGAAAGAGTCAAAGAGGCATCAACGGACATCATAGCTCTCACAGAAACCAAGCTTACAGGTATGATAACAGATGCCATCTTTCCAACGGGATACCAGATCCTGAGGAAAGACAGGGGGAACAGGAGGGGTGGAGGAGTGGCACTGGTGATCAGAAACCGATGGAATTTTGATGAGCTGGAGAGAGAAGACAGCGGAGAAGAAACTGATTATATAGCGGGAACGCTTCACTCTAGAGGTCCCAAGGTGGTGATTGCAGTGATGTATAACCCACCACAGAACAGCAAGAGGCCATAGAGCAATAGAGCGATGGTTGACACACTGGCTGCAGTGGCCAGAAGAGCTCATGCATGCAGGGCAAAGCTCCTGATCATGGGTGACTTTAACCACAAGGAGATCGATTGGGAGAACTTGGAGCCACATGGGGGCCAAGATACATGGAGGGCTAAGATGATGGAAGTGGTACTGGAAAACTTCATGTACCAACACGTAAGGGACACTACAAGAGCGAGGGGAGAGGATGAACCAGCAAGACTGGACATAGTATTCACCTTGAGTAGTGCAGATATTGAGGACATCACATATGAAAGACCCCTTGGGGCCAGCGATCATGTGGTTTTAAGCTTCGAATACACAGTAGAGCTACAAGTGGAGGGGGAAGCAGGAAGGCCAGGACGAATGAAGCCAAACTACAAGAAAGGGGACTACACGAGAAAGAGGAACTTCCTGAAAGGGGTTCAGTGGGACAGAGAACTGGCAGGGAAGCCAGTTAATGAGATGATGGAATATGTAGCAACAATGGGCAAGGAGGCTGAGGAGAGGTTTGTACCCAAGGGTAACAGGAATAATGAAAAAGCCAGGATGAGCCCATGGTTCACCCAAAGGTGCAGGGAGGCAAAAACCAAGTGTGCTAGGGAATGGAAGAAATATAGAAGGCAAAGGACCCAGGAGAATAAGGAGAGCAGTCGTAGAGCCAGAAACGAATATGCACAGATAAGAAGGGAGGCCCAACGACAATATGAAAACGACATAGCAGCGAAAGCCAAATCTGACCCAAATCTGTTATACAGCCACATCAGGAGGAAAACAACAGTCAAGGACCAGGTAATCAGGCTAAGGAAGGAAGGAGGAGAGACAACAAGAAATGACCGTGAAGTATGTGAGGAACTCAACAAGAGATTCAAAGAAGTGTTCACAGAGGAGACAGAAGCGGCTCCAGAAAGACGGAGAGGTGGGGCACACCACCAAGTGCTGGACACAGTGCACACAACCGAGGAAGAAGTGAAGAGGCTTCTGAGTGAGCTAGATACCTCAAAGGCAATGGGGCCAGATAACATCTCCCCATGGGTCCTGAGAGAGGGAGCGGAGGCGCTATGTGTACCCCTAATAACAATATTCAATACATCTATCGAAACAGGGAGATTGCCTGAAGCATGGAAGACAGCAAATGTAGTCCCAATCTTTTAAAAAGGAGACAGACATGAAGCACTAAACTACAGACCAGTGTCATTGACATGTATAGTATGCAAAATCACGGAGAAGATTATCAGGAGAAGAGTGGTGGAACACCTAGAAAGGAATGATCTCATCAACAGCAGCCAACATGGTTTCAGGGACTGGAAATCCTGTGTCACAAACCTACTGGAGTTCTATGACATGGTGACAGCAGTAAGACAAGAGAGAGAGGGGTGGGTGGATTGCACATTCTTGGACTGCAAGAAGGCGTTTGACACAGTTCCACACAAGAGATTAGTGCAAAAACTGGAGGACCAAGCAGGGATAACAGGGAAGGCATACAATGGATCAGGAATACTTGTCAGGAAGACAGCAGCGAGTCATGGTACGTGGCAAGGTGTCAGAGTGGGCACCTGTGACCAGCGGGGTCCCACAGGGGTCAGTCCTAGGACCAGTGCTGTTTCTGGTATTTGTGAACGACATGACGGAAGGAATAGACTCCGAGGTGTCCCTGTTTGCAGATGACGTGAAGTTGATGAGAAGAATTCACTCGATCGAAGACCAGGCAGAACTACAAAGGGATCTGGACAGGCTGCAGACCTGGTCCAGCAATTGGCTCCTGGAGTTCAATCTCACCATGTGCAAAGTCATGAAGATTGGGGAAGGGCAAAGAAAACCGCAGACGGAGTACAGTCTAGGGGGTCAGAGACTACAAACCTCACTCAAGGAAAAAGATCTTAGGGTGAGTGTAACACCAGGCACATATCCTGAAGCGCACTTCAGCCAAATAACTGCTGCAGCATATGGGCGCCTAGCAAACCTCAGAACAGCATTCCGACATCTTAATAAGGAATCGTTCAGGACCCTGTACACCGTGTACGTTAGGCCCATATTGGAGTATGCGACACCAGTTTGGAACCCACACCTAGCCAAGCACGTAAAGAAACTAGAGAAAGTACAAAGGTTTGCAACAAGACTAGTCCCAGAGCTAAGAGGTATGTCCTACGAGGAGAGGTTAAGGGAAATCAACCTGACGACACTGGAGGACAGGAGAGATAGGGGGGACATGACAACGGCATACAAAATACTGAGAGGAATTGACAAGGTGGACAAAGGCAGGATGTTCCAGAGATTGGACACAGTAACAAGGGGACACAGTTGGAAGTTGAAGACACAGATGAATCACAGGGATGTTAGGAAGTATTTCTTCAGCCACAGAATAGTCAGGAAGTGGAATAGTTTGGGAAGCGATGTAGTGGAGGCAGGATCTATACATAGTTTTAAGCAGAGGTATGATAAAGCTCACGGTTCAGGGAGAGTGACCTAGTAGCGACAAGTGAACAGGCGGGGCCAGGAGCTTGGACTCGACCCCTGCAACTTCAACTAGGTGAGTACAACTAGGTGAGTACACACACACACACACACACACACACACACACACACACACACATACACACACACACACACACACAAACACACAGCAAGGAACAGCTGGTCAGGAAAGACAGTTCACTGAGAATAGAAGTTTCAGATATGACAGGGACTGAAGGCAAGAACATGTCAATGGAAGGAAATAAAATGCCTCAGAGGAAGCAGATGGAGACTCAGTGGGAGGAGGAAAGGGCGAGGTCAGTTTTTGTGTACGGGCTCCAAGAAGCCAAGGGGGACAACTTTGAAGAAATAAAACAGGAGGAGAAAAAAATGATTGAAGGCATCATGAAAACAATAGGGGAAGGCGATATGACCCAGGTGACAAATTTTCAGAGAATTGGGTGGTTTGCAAGTGGAAGGATACGGCCTGTCAGAGTAACTTTCAAGGAAGAATCAGTTCGAACGAGGATTCTGCAAGAGAAAGAAGACCTGAGGGAACCAAAGAGGGTTACCAGAGAGTATACCTCGACCGCGGTCAGAACACAAGAAGAAAGACTACACTGAAAGAGAGGGTTCAGAGACGCAGGGGAACGAGAAGCAACGGAAAATGAGCAGCAGGACCCTTAGACACAGATGAAAGGGCGAACACCCCCACCCCAACTGAAATCTCCGCCAAAAGGACTCCACCGCGACATTCCCACGCACTGAGGCAACCTATACTTACACCCCACTCATGTTCCCTCTGCCACCAACCCCCATATCACAAACCTCACACCAAACAGCTGTCCCTTATGTGCATCTCTGACCCTCCACCCCCATCAAACACAAACCCCACATACACCACAGCACCATATAGGCCCCACAAGGGCTCTCGCTCCCCCAACACCAATATTCTTTGACATGAACCACAGTGATAGAAAAGAAACTGAAGGGTTTGGTACACAAACGCGGATGAAATTAACGAAAAAAACATGAGGAGTGGGAACGAAAGAAATCAGTGAATAAAAAATCCCCAGAACATCATAGCAGTCACAGGAAACAAAACTCGTGAGACAATAAACAGACACAGTCTGCCCACCAGGATATCTGAATCCTGAGGAAAGATTGACAGGTGTAGAGGGGGATGATGGGGTTGCATGCTCATAAATAACACCGATGGGATTTGAGGATATGGAAGGGCTATGGACATGGATTGGAGAATTTTTTTAAGAGAAAGAGGACTACATTGGTAGGTAACAATTCAGTCCGGAGAACTATAAAGTAGGTCATTGGTAGTGATTTATAAACCCACCACAGAACTGCAGGAGGCTAGAGAGGAGTACGAAGAAAACAACAGGGATGATGGTGGACACTCTGGTCTGAGGTGGCAAGAAGAGCTAACTCGAGCAAGAGCAAGGTTCTGGTAAAGGGGCGATTTCAACCACAGGAGATCGACTGGGAAAACCTGGAGCCAATGGGTGGTCCGAACACACGGAGAGCCTAGATGATGGATGTGGTACTTGAAAAATCTCATGGCATCAACATGTCAGGGACACAACAGAGAGAGAGGGGAGGATGAGCCAGCAAGACTGGATATTGTGTTCACCCTGAGCAGTTTTCAGACATTGAGGACATCACTTACGAGAGAGAGGCCCCTTGGAGCTAGCGATCACGTGGTTCTGTGTTTTGACTATTTAGTAGAGTAACAAGGGAGAAGGTTAACAGGAACTGAAGGGGACTGGCCAAAACTATAAAAGGGGTGGTTACTACACAGGTATGAGAATTCCTGCAGGAGGTTCAGTGGGAACAGGAAATGTAGGGAAAATCAGTAAACGAGATGATGGAATATGTGGCAACAAAAGTGCAAGGAGGCAGAAGGAAAGTTTTGTTCCCAAGGAAACAGAAATAATCGGAAGGCACCAAAACGAAGTCTTGGTTTACCCGAGGTGTAGGGAGGCAAAAATCTAAGTGCTAACAGAGAATGGAAAAAGGTACTGGAGGGCATAGACCCAGAGAACAACAAGGAGATTAGTAGAAGAGCCAGAAACGAGTAGTGCACAGATAAGGAGGTGGGCACCCCAACGGACAAGTATGAAAACGACATAGATCGAAAGTCAAATCTGACCCGAAACTGCTGTATAGCCACATTAGGAGGAAGACAACAGTCAAGGACCAGGATGTAAGGCTGAGGAAGAAGGTGGAGAAACTCACAAGAAACGTTAAGAGGTTATGTGAGGAGCGCAACACGAGTTTAAGGAAGTATTTAAAGTGAGACAGGAATGACTCTGGGGGGCAGACCAGATGGGGACACAGCAAGGATTACACCAAAAAAAGTGTTTGGACGTATACATACAAGATGAGGAGGAGGTTGAATGAAACTTGCTAAGGGACATCGATTCTTCAAAGGCAATGGGACTGGGTCGGACACAACATCTCCCCGTGGTCCTTACAGAGGGTCAGATCATGTTGTGCGTGCCCACTTACCACAATCTTCACACGGTCCCTGGAAACTGGTGCAATACCTGAGGTATGAGACGGCAATGTAGATCCCATTTTTAAAAAAAGGAGACAGAAAAAGTGGCCTTAAACTATAGTCCTTGTGTCCATTGCGTGTTTAGTATGCAAAATTTATGGAGAAGATTATCGGAAGGAGAGTGGTGGAGCAACCTGGAGAACGGAACAAGAGTTAAATGCCACCAGCCCGGATTCACGGAAGGCAAATCCTTGCGTCACAAAACCTTCTGGAGTTTTATGATTTAAATAACAGAAGTTATGACACGAGAGAGAGGGGTGGGTTGATTGCATTCTTCTTGGACTGCAGAAGGCGTTGACACAGTCCTCACAAGTGATTAGTGCAGGCTAGAGCATCAGGTGCATATAACAAGGGAAGGGCACTGCAATGGATATCAGGAATACCTGACAGGGAGGGCAACAACGTGTCATGGTACGTAATGATGTATCACAGTGGGTCAACTGTGACGAAGCGGGGTCCCACAGGGGTTTCGGTCTAGGCACAGTGCTATTTTTGGTATATGTTGAACGTCATGACGGAAGGGTTAGCTCAGAAGTGTCCTGTTTGCAGATGAGTGAAGTTAATGAGGAGAATTAAATCTGAAGAGGACCAGGGCAAGGACTTCAAAGAGAACCTGGAACAGACTGGGACACCTGGTCCAGCAATGGTTCTCGGAATTTAATCTGCCAAATGCAAGTCATGAAGATAGGGGAAGGCGCACAGAAGACCCACATACTGAGTAGAGCGCTGGTGGCCAAAGGGGTGGAATGCCTAACCTCACTCAAGGAGAAAGATCTTGGGTGAGTATAACACCGAGTATGCTCCGGAAGCACCACATCATTACAGAATAACTGCTGCAGCATATGGGCGCCTGGCAAACCTGAGCAACAGCATTCCGAGACCTTAGTAAGGAATCATTTCAAAAGACATGTTACACACGTGTTTGTACAGGCCAATATGGAGTATGCTGCCCTGTTTGGAACCCGCACTTTGATAAAGCACGTCAAGAACTAGAGAAAGTACAAAAGGTTTGCGACATGGGTTAGTTCCAGAGCTAAGGGGAATTTCCTATCATGAAAGAAAGATTAAGGGAAATCGGTCTGGACGACACTGGAGGACAGGAGGGTCAGGGGGACATTGATAACGACATATAAAATAAATACTGCGTGGAATATGACAGGTGGACGAGAAAAGACAGGATGTTCCAGGGAGGGGACACAGAAAAAGAGGCCACATTGGAAGTTGAAGACACCAAATGAAGTCAGAGAGATAGTAGGATGTTTTTCTTCAGGATAGAGTTGTAAGCAGTGGAATTGCTAGAAATGGCGTTAGTGGAGGCAGAACCATTCACAGTTTTAATGCGAGGTTTGAATAAAGTCCAGGAGCGGGGAGAGAGAGGGCCTGTAGCGAACCGGTGAAGAGGCGGGGCAGGTGCTAGACTCGACCCTGCAACCACAAATAGGTGAGTACAAATAGGTGAGTACACACAAACACACACACACACACAAACACACACACACACACACACTCACTAATACACCATACACACACACACTCAACAAACCACACACAACACACACACACACACACACACAACACAGATCATGAGGAAAGAAATAAGGGGACTGGGGTGGGGAGTGGGGTTGCTCTGCCTCGTAAAAAATCAGATGGAAAATTACGATAAAAATGGAAGGCATAAGATGAGACGGGAGGAAAGATGATTACATAGTAGGTTCATACTTCTGTCTGGGGTAACAAAGTGGAATTTGCAGTGATGTATAAATCCACCACAGAACTGCAGGAGGCCAGAGAGGTATATGAGGAGAGCACAGAGCAATGGTGGACACACTTGTTGAGGTGGGCAATAGAGATCCTCCAGCAGGAGCAAAGTTTGCTTGGTTATTGGGGATTTCAACAAACTGGAGAGATTGACTGGGAAAATCTGGAGCCATTGGGGGGTCCCGAAACATGGAGAGCCAAGATGTTGGAGTGGTGCTGGAAAAAACTTCAGCCTCCAACATGGTTAAGGAACCACTACCAGAGTGAGAGGGGAAGGATGAACCAGCAAGATTGGACTTGTGTTTACCTGGGCCAGCTCAGACATTGTGGACATCAAGTATGGAGAGTCCCCTAGGAGCTAGCGAACACGTGGTTTGTGCTTGAATACCTAGTAGAGCTTGCAGTGGATGAGAATAACAGGAGTTGAATGGAAAAGCCTGGACTATAATTAAAAGAGGGGGACTAATAAGGTTGAAGAAACTTCCTGCAGGAGGATCCAGTGGGACAGAGAAACTGGCAGGAAAGCAAGTACATGATGATGGAATATGTAACTACAAAATGCCAAGGAGGCAGTCGGTAAAGGTTAATTCCCAAGGGGCAAACAGTAACAAACGGGGAAGACCCAGAACGAGCCCCTGGTTTCACCCGACGGTGTAAGGATGGCAAAAACAAAGTGCAATAGAGAATGGAAAAAGTACAGAAGGGCAGAGAAACACTCGATAAATAGGGGAGATCAGTCCGCGAGAAGGAATGAGTATCACATGAGTATGCACAGGTAAGGAGGGGGCCCAGCGACGTATGAAAATGACCATAGATCGAGAATCATAGACTGGACCCGAAAAACTTTGTTAGCCATATCAAGGAGGAAGACAACAGTTCAAAAGACCAGGTGATCAGATTAAGGACAGAAGGTGGCGAATCACAAGAAATGATCAGGAGGTATGTGAACAGGAGATTTAGGAAGTTTTTACAGTAGAGACAGGAAGGGCTGTGGAAGACAGCACAGATATGGAACATCAAGATGGGAATATACCAACAGGTGTTGGATGACATTACGAACAACTGGGGGGGAGGTGAAGAAGCTCCTAAGTGACCTTGACACCTCAAATGGGCGATGGGACTGGACAACATCTCCCCTATGGGTCTTAGAGAAGGAGCAGGATGCTTTGTGTGCCTATAACCACAATCTTCAACACATCACCTTGAATTGATACTGCGGAAAACTACCTGAGATATGGAAGATAGCTAATGTAGTCCCCATATTAAGGAAAGGAAACAGAAACGAGGCGACTAAACTACAGACCAGATGTCTCTGACATGTTTTGTGTGCAAAGTCATGGAGAGATTATCTGGAGGAGATTCGTGGTTCGCACACTGGAACGGAAACAAGAATTACATGAAACCAGATGGGTTCATGGAAGGCAAATTCTTGTAACACAAACCTCTTGGAGTTTTATGACAAGGTAACAGAAGTAAGACACGAGAGGACGGGTGGGTTGATTGCTGTTTTCCTAGCTGCAGAAGGCTTTGAAACAGTTCCCCAAAGAGATTAGTGTAGAAGCTGGAGGATCAGGATCAGGGCTCATGTAACAGGGAGGGCACACTGCAAAGGATAAAGGGATTACTGACAGGGAGGCAGCAACGAGTCTTGGTACGTGAAGAGAGTTATCACAGTGGGCCGACCTGTGACGAGCGGGGTCCCACTCGGCGGGTCAGTTTGACCAGTGCTATTTTGATATTTGTGAACCGAATGATGGAAGGAATAGCTCTGGCCACTAGCCGTCCGCTACCTATTCGCAGATGACTGTGAAGTTTTTTGATTTGAGAAGATTAAAATTGGATGAGGATGAGGCAGGACTGCAAAGAGACCTGGACAGCTGAGACATGTGGTCCAGTAAAACTGGCTTCTCGAATTCAATCCAGCCAAATGCAAAAAAAGGGTTTTTTCATGAAGATTGGGGAATGGGCAAACGAAGACCGAAGACGAGTATAGGCAGGTGGACAAAGGGGACTCAGACCTCACTCGGGGGAGAAAGACCTTGGGGTGACCATAACACCGAGCACATCACCGGAGGCACACATAAAACCAAATAACTGCTGCAGCATACAGGCGCCTGCCAAACCTGAGAATAGCGTTCCGTTTACCTTAATAAGGAATCGTTCAAGACACTGTACACTGTGTATGTTAGGCCCATACTGGAGTATGCAGCACCAGTCTGGAACTCACACCTGGTCAAGCACGTCAAGAAGTTAGAGAAAGTACAAAGGTTTGCAACAAGGCTAGTCCCAGAGCTCAGGGGAATGTCGTACGAGGAAAGGTTGAGGGAGATCGGACTGACGACACTGGAGGACAGAAGGGCCAGGGGAGACATGATAACGATATACAAGATACTGCGGGGAATAGACAAGGTGGACAGAGATAGGTTGTTCCAGAGAGGGGAGACAGGGACAAGGGGTCACAACTGGAAGCTGAAGACTCAGACGAGTCACAGGGACGTTAGGAAGTATTTCTTCAGTCATAGAGTTGTCAGCAAGTGGAATAGCCTAGCAAGTGAGGTCGTGGAGGCAGGAACCATACATAGTTTTAAGAAGAGGTATGACAAAGCTCAGGAAGCAGAGAGAGAGAGGACCTAGTAGCGATCAGTGAAGAGGCGGGGCCAGGAGCTGAGTCTCGACCCCTGCAACCACAATTAGGTGAGTACAATTAGGTGAGTACACACACACATACACAAACACACACACACACACAAACACACACACACAAACACACACACACACACAAACACACACACAAACACACACACACACACACACACACACACACACTCTCACACACACACACACACACACACACACACACACACACACACACACACACACACACACACACACACACACACACATACACACACACACACACACACACACACACACACACACACACACACACGGGCTATTTAGCGTAATGATTGCAATATTTCAAAATGAAGTGTTTTTCTGCACCTGGAGCCGATGGTCGCAATGTCAACACTCCGAAACACTGTCCACTTGACCATCCCAACTTAAAAGTCGACCATCCTACTTTACAAGTCAATTTTCCCACCATAAAAGTCGTTCAACCCAACATAAAAAAGTCGATCAACTAACCTTGAAAGTTTACCATCCCACCTTTAAATAGACCATCCCACCTTTAAAGTAGCCCATCCCACCTTAAAAGTCGATCATTCCACCATAAAAGTTGACGATCACATCTTTAAAGTTGATCATCCCACCTTAAAAGACTGATTGCAAAGCAACAGTAGGTTTGCAAGCAGTCTTCTAAGGCTGGTAGGCCAAGTGCACAGTCCTTAGGATAGTTGCCTTAGTCATAATCACTAATAATCATTACTGTGTTATTAGCATCACTATTAGTTTTTTAATTATTTTATAATTATTTTCCCAATCTTGGCCCATGCTTGAACAAATAGCCAGACAAAACTCGTTGACTTAGCGTGTGGACGTGTTATATGTGCACCAGTCATTGTAAAAAACGAGTACTAGTGCTCTCTCTTTTATCAATTATATCAGTCTAGTAAAGTCGAAACGATAACGTGAAGAAGCATAGAGAGAGAGAGAGAGAGAGAGAGAGAGAGAGAGAGAGAGAGAGAGAGAGAGAGAGAGAGAGAGAGGGTGTGGCACCAGGGCCTCTTAGCAAAACTTCAAGCACTGGGAATTGCAGGCTCTACGCTATGTCTCCTCAGTGATTACCTTCATGGTAGATCTCTAAGGGTAGTTCTCAATGGAACGGAATCAGCAAGACATCCAATTGGGACAAGTGTTCCACAAGGAAGCGTGCTGGGACCATTGTAATGGAATGTCTACTTCAACGACCTTCTTCATCTCATCCCAGAATCCCATGCATATGCAAACAACTGTACACTGACATTCACTTATCCAAGAGAAGAAATGCCAGCTGCTCTATGCTACATCAATCACCAGCTAAGAGCTATATCAGCTTGGGGAAATAGATGGCAAGTAACATTTGCACCTGAGAAAGCGCAAATGATGATCGTCTCTAGGCACCATAATGGTAATGCTGTTGCAGTAGTAAGGATGAATGGGAGGGTATTGGCACCCGGAGAAGAACTTGATATCCTTGGGGTGAAATTTGACTCCAAACTAACCGTGAAGAACCATGTTGTAAATCTTGCAAACGAGGCAGCCAGGAAGCTTACAGCACTTCGCCGTATCTCGCATCTGCTTGACAGTAGGGGTTGCAAGATTCTGTACGAGGCACAAGTACGCTCACACCTTGAGTATGCTCCACTTTCTTGGTTTGCCTGGCCCCCCTCTCATCTGCGACTGCTTGACAGAGTAGAGAACAGAGCAAGACGTCTCATCTCTCGCCTGGACCCATCCTGGCTAGACCTGTCATTTCAGCAGAGTCTTCAACACAGGAGGGATGTGGGTGGCCTTACTGTTATGTACAAGGCCAATATTGCCAAAGTACCACACTTGGATCCACTTCGAGGACAGCGAGAAACAAGCTTTTATGCCACAAGACGGACAGAAAGCAGCAACTTCACTCTGGCTGTACCCTTCTCCAGAACATCACTCAATCTGAGATCCTATATACCCAGGATGACTCGAGTATGGAACACATTCGTACAGCATAATGATGTCAACGAGATAAAGTTAGTTGACCAAATGAAAATGCTGGCCCACAAATGGCTCCAACTTCATCTTATTCCCTACTTGTATGTCTCATAACAATAAAAATGCTTTCAAATCAGCTGATGTAGGTAACAGCTCTTAGCTTGCCAATAAAGCTAGGGATCCTTAACCTAACCTTGTCAAACCCTGTGTAAAAAAAAAAAAGAGAGAGGGGGGAAAGGAGGGGGAGAGAGGGTTTTGGGGGGGGTGGGGGGGGGTTGTGGGTTTAGGGGATTTTTTAAGAAACAGGGAAGTTTTTTTTTAATTGTTTTTTTTTGTGTTTTTAATTGGTGTGGTAGGGGTTTGTGTGGGGAAAGGGGGTGTTTAGTGATAGAGTTTTTGGGTTAAAATTAAATTTAAGGTTTATGAAAAGTATTTGAGGTTAGGGGGGTTTTTTAAGTGTTGGGGGAAAATTGGAGGAAAGGGGGTAGTGTTGTTGTTAGTGGTAGTGAGAGTAGTGTTGTGTATGTTAGGGAAAGTGGGTAGTGTTGGGGTGAAAAGGGGTTTTGGTGAGGGTATGGTATTTTGGTAGTGTAGTGAGGTAGTGTTGTATTGTGTTAGTGAGATAGTGTTGTATTAGGGGTGGGTTTTGTGTTTGTGGAAGTGTTGTTATTAGTGGGTAGTGTTGTGGTAGTAAAAGTGGTGTTGTGTTAGTGGTGTGTTAGTGTTGCGTGGGTAGTGAGAGTAGTGTTATTGTGGTAGTGGGTAGTGTTGTTTTAGGGAGTGGGTGTGTTGTTTATGGTTTTTTGAGAGTATGTATATTGTGGTATGTTGTGGTAGCGTAGTGTGGTTGTGTTAGTGGTAGTGTGGTGGTTGTATTGTGTAGGTTAGTGTTTGTATAGTGGTAAGTGGAGAGTGTTATATTAGTGGTAATGGAGTAGGGGTGTATTGTGTTAGTGAGGTAGTGTTGTTTAGTGGTATGAAGTATGTTGATTAGTGGTATTAGTGTTGTTTAGTGGTAAATGTTTTGTATATTAGGAGAGTAGTGTTTATTAGTTAGTGGGGTAGTGTTGTGTTCGGGATGTGTACATTGTTTGTGAGAGTAGTGTTGGATTAGTGGTAGATGAGAGTATGGTGTATTAGTGGTAGGGGGTGTGTTTTAGGGTGTGGGTTGTGTTATTAGTGGTAGTGGTAGTGTTGTTTGTGAAGTAGTATTTTGTTCGGGTGGGTATGTGTATTAGGAGTGGTGTGTTGTTTGTTGGGGTTAGTGTTGAAGTGTATGGAGTGTGTTGGTTGTGTAGTGGAAGTAGTTTTGTTTAGTGTAGGAGGTAGTTGTTTAATTAGTGAAGTAGTTTTGGTTTAGTGGTAAAGTTGTGTATTGTGGTGGAGGTGTTGTTGTATGTGGTAGTAGAGTATTTTGTTAGTGGTAGTGAATAGTGTTGTTTAGTGTGTGAGGTGTGGTTGAAGGTAGTGAGAGTAGTGTTGTATTAGTGTTAGTGATTAGTGGGTAGCATTTGTGGTAGTGTTGTTTTGTGGTAGTGAGAGTAGTGTTTGTGTTAGTGGTAGTGAAGTAGTGTTGTGTTAGGGGTAGTGAGTAGTGTTGTGTTAGGGGTAGTGAGAGTAGTGTTGTATTAGGGGTTTAGTGAGAGTAGTGTTGTGTTAGTGGTAGTGTTAGTGGTAGTGGTGAGTAGTGTTGTTTTAGTGGTAGTGAGGTGTGTTGGTTGTGGTAGTGAAGGAGTAGTGTTGTGTTAGTGGTAGTGAGAGTAGTGTTTTAAAAATGGTAGAAGGTAGTGTTGTGTTAGTGGTAGTGAGAGTAGTGTTGAAATTAGTGGTAGTGTTAGTGGTTTGCGTAGGGGTGGTTTGTGTAGAGGTAGTGTTGTTTTAGTGGTAGTTGTTGTGTAGTGGGTAGTGTTGTATTAGTGGTAGTTTTTAAGGGTTTTTGTTTTGTGGTAGTGTTGTGTTAGTGGTAGTGTTGTATTAGTGATGGGTGTTGTTTTAGGGGTATGGTGTGTTAGTGAGTGGTGTTGGTTTAGGGTAGTGTTGTGTTAGGGGTTTAGTGTTGTTTAGTGGTAGTGAGGTAGTTTGTTTTATGTAGTGGTGTTAGTGGTAAGTTGTGTTGTGTAGTTGTTTTAGGGGAGTTGTGTTTTTGGTAGT
The DNA here is from genome assembly GCF_026875155.1 of Cherax quadricarinatus. NCBI lineage: Eukaryota > Metazoa > Arthropoda > Malacostraca > Decapoda > Parastacidae > Cherax > Cherax quadricarinatus. The sequence continues at coordinate 25,406,818 of NC_069422.1, forward strand.
GGAAGTGTGTTAGTGGTAGTGTTGTGTTAGTGGTAGTGTTGTGTTAGTGGTAGTGTGTATTAGGATAGTGTTGTTGTTAGGGGTAGTGAGGGGTAGGGGTTGTTTTGTTAGTGAGAGTGTGTTTTTAGTGGTATGGAAGTATATGTTGTTAGTGGTAATTTTGGAGTTAGTGTTGTTTAGTGGTAGTGTTGGAGGTAGTGTGTTTTTAGGGGTAGTGTTGTTTGTGTAGTGTTGTGTTTAGTGGAAAGTGAGGGGTAGTGTTGTTTAGTGGTATTTTGGATTTAGTGTGTGTTAGTGGTAGTGGGTTAGTGGTAGTGTTAGTGGTAGTGTTGTTTAGTGGTATTTGTGAGTGGAGTGTTGTTTAGTGGTAGTGTTGTGTTAGTGGTATTTGTTGTTAGTGGTAGGTGTTGTGTTAGTGGTAGTGTTGAGTGAGTATTAGTTTTAGGTAGTGTTATTGTTGTTAGTGGTAGTGAGAGTAGTGTTGTGTTAGTGGTAGTGGAGAGTAGTGTTTTTTAGTGGTAGTGAGAGTAGGTTTTTGTTAGTGTAGTGAGAGTAGTGTTGTGTAGTGGTAGTGAGAGTAGTGTTGTTAGTGGTAGTGTTGGGTAGCTATGGTAGTGTTTGTTAGTGGTAGTGAGGGGTAGTGTTGTGTTAGGGGTAGTGAGAGTAGTGTTGTGTTAGTTGGTAGTGTTATGGTAGGTTTAGTGTTGTTAGTGGTAGTGAGATTTGTTGTTAGTGGTAGTGAAGTAGGTTGATTTTTGGGTAGTGGAGTAGTGTTGTGTTAGTGGAAATGAGGGGAGTGTTGTTTAGTGGTAGTGTTGGGGTTAGGTTGAGGGAGTGGGGTTAGTGGTGTGAGGTTGTGTGGTGTTAGTAGTGTGTTAGTGGTAGTAGTGGTGTTGGTTTGTGGTAGTTAGAGTAGTGTTGTTAGTGGTATGTGAGGTAGTGTTGTTTAGTGGTAGTGGGGGAGTAGTGTTGTTAGTGGAGTGAGAGTAGTGTTGTTAGTGTAGTGGGGAGAGTGTTGTTTAGTGGTAGTGGGGTAGGTTGGTTAGTGGTAGTGAAAATAGTGTTGTTAGTGGTAGTGAGATTTAGTGTTGTTTGTGGTGGTAGTGAGAGTAGTGTTGTTAGTGGTAGTGGTGTAGTTGTTAGGAGTAGTGGTTTTTTAGTGGTAGTGAGGTGTGTTGTTAGTGGTAGTGAGAGTAGGTTGTTAGTGGTAGTGGGTAGTGTTTTTGTTGTGGGTAGTGTTGTTAGTAGTAGTGAGTGTGGTTGTTAGGGGTTTAGTGAGAGTAGTGTTTTTGTTTGGTGGAGTAGTGTTTTTAGGGGTAGTGAGAGTAGTGTTGTTAGTGGTAGTGAGATAGTGTTTGTTGTGGTAGTTAGTGTGGTGTTAGTGGTAGTGGTAGTTTTGTTAGTGTAGTGAGGTAGTGTTTTAGGGTTAGTGGAGTAGTGTTTTTTAGTGTAGTGAGGTAGTGTTGGTTAGTGGTAGTGAGATTATGTTGTTAGTGGTGTGAAGTAGTGTTGTTAGTGGTAGTGAGAGTAGTGTTGTTTTAGTGGAGGAGTAGTGTTGTATATGTGTAGTTGAGGAGTAGTGTTTTGTGGATAGTGAGAGTAGTGTTGTTAGTGGTAGTGGAGTGTTTGTTATTGTGGTGAGAGTAGTGTTGTTAGTGGTAGTGAGAGTTGTTGTTAGTGAGTAGTTTGTAGAGTGAGTAGGTTGTTGTTAGTGGAGTGTGTTGTTAGTGGTAGTGGGGTGTGTTGTTAGTGGTAGTGAGAAGTGTTGTTAGTGGTATGAGAGTGTGTTGTTTGTGGTTGAGAGTGGTGTGTTAGTGGTAGTGGAGTAGTGTTTAGTGGAGTGAGAGTAGTGTTGTTAGTGGTAGTGAGAGTAGTGTTGTTATTAGTGTGAAGTAGTGTTGAGTGTAGTGAGGTAGTGTTGTAGTAGTGTGGGTAGTGTGTTAGTGTAGTGAAGTTAGTGTTGTTAGTTGGTAGTGGTAGTGTAGGGTGTTGTTAGGGTGTGAGGTAGTGTTTTTTAGTGGTGTGAGAGTAGTGTTGTTTTGGTTAGTGAGATAGTGTTGTGTTAGTGGTAGGGTGAGTAGTGTGTGTTAGTGGTAGTGAGTAGTAGGTTGTTTAGGGTATGTTAGTGGTGGGTGGGTGTGTTGTGTTAGTGGTAGTGTTGTTAGTGGTAGGTTGTGTTAGTTGGTGGGGTTGTATTGTGGTAGTGTTGTTTAGGGTGTGTTGTGTTAGTGGAGTGTTGTGTTAGTGATAGGTTGTGTTAGTGGTAGTGTTGTGTTAGGGGGTTTGGGTGTGTTTGTGAAGGTTGTGTTAGTGGTGGGTGTTTGTGGTGAGCGTTGTATTAGTGGTAGGTTGTATTATGGTAGTGTTGTATAGTGGTAGTGTTGTTAGTGGTAGTGGATTATGTTGTTGTGTAGTGGTAGTGTTGTTTAGTGGTAGTGTTGTTTATGGTAGTGTGTGTTAGTGGTAGGTGTGTTTGTGGTAGTGGTTAGGGGAGTTAGTAGTGTTGTTTAGTGGTAGTGTTAATTAGTGGTTGGGTTTGAGTTATGTAGTTGTGTTATGGTAGTGGTTTTAGGGTTTGTGTTGTGTTAGTGGTAGTGTTGTGTTAGTGGTAGTGTTTGTTTAGTGGTAGTATTAGTGGTAGCTAGTGGTTTGTTGTTAGTGGTAGTGGAGAGTAGTGTTGTTTAGTGGTATGAGAGTAGTGTTGTGTTAGTGGTAGTGATGTGTTGGGGTAGTGTAGTGGTAGTGTTGTGTTAGTGGTAGTGTTTGTGGTAGGTAGGGTAGGTTGTGTTAGGGGTTTAGGGGAGGTAGTGTTTTTGTTGTGGTTGTAGAGTAGTGTTGTTTAGTGGTAGTGTTAGTGGTTGCGTAGTGTAGGGGTTTTTTGTGTTGGGTGGTAAGGGGTTATGTTGTTTGTGGTATGTGGTAGTGTTGTTTGGGGTTAGTGAGAGTGGTGGTTGTGTTAGTGGTATGAGAGTAGTGTTGTTTAGTGGTAGTGTGAGTGGGTGAGGGTTTTTGTTAGGGGTTTGTGAGGTAGTGTTGTGTTTAGTAGTAGTGTTAGTGGTACGTTAGTGTAGGGGTGAGTAGTTGTGGTAGTAGTGGTGTTGTGTTAGTGGTAGAAGAGTATGTTTGTTAGGGTTGTGAGGTAGTGTTGTTAGGGGTTTAGTGAGAGTAGTGTTTTTAGTGGTAGTGAGGTAGTGTTGTTAGTGGTAGTGAGAGTAGTAGTGTTGTTAGTGGTAGTGAGAGTAGTTTTGTTTTAGTAGTAGTGAGAGAGTGTTGTTTAGTGGTGGGTGGGAGTAGGGGTTGGGTTAGGGGTAGGAGAATAGTGTTGTTAGTGGTAGTGAGAGTAGGGGTTGTTTTGTTGGGAGTAGTGTTGTTAGTGGTAGTGAGAGTAGGTTGTTAGTGGTAGTGAAAAGTAGGTTGTTTAGTGGTGTGAGAGTAGTGTTTTTAAATTAGTAGTGAAGGGGTTGTGTTGTTAGTGGGTGTGAGAGTGTGTGTTAGTGGTAGTGAGAGTAGTGTTGTTAGTGGTAGTGAGAGTAGTGTTGTTAGGGGGTAGTGAAAAGTAGTGTTGTTAGTGGTAGTGAGAGTAGTGTTGTTAGTGGTTAGGTGAGTAGTGATTGTTGTGGTAGTGAGAGTAGTGTTGTTAGTGGTAGTGAGAGTAGTGTTGTTAGGGGTTAGTGGGGTTTAGTGTTGTTAGTGGTAGTGAGAGTAGGGGTTGTTAGTGGTAGTGAGAGTAGTGTTGTTAGTGTAGTGGAGTAGTGTTTTAGTGGTAGTGAGGTAGTGTTGTTAGTGGTAGTGAGAGTAGTGTTGTTAGTGGTAGTGAGAGTAGGTTGTTTTTGGTAGTGGAGTAGTGTTGTTAGTGTAGTGAGAGTAGTGTTGTTAGTGGTAGTGAGAGTAGTGTTGTTGTGAGTGAGGTAGTGTTGTTAGTGGTGTGAGAGTATTTGTTGTTAGGGTAGTGAGATGGGGTGTTGTTAGGTGGTAGTGAGAGTAGTGTTGTTATGGTAGGGGAGGTAGTTTGTTTGTGGTTAGGGGAGAGTAGTGTGTTAGTGGTAGTGAGATTTAGTGTTGTTAGTGGTAGTGAGAGTATGTTGTTAGTGGTAGTGAGAGTAGTTTGTTAGTGTAGTGAGAGTAGTGTTTTTAAAGTGGTAGTGAGAGTAGTGTTGTTTTTAGTAGTGGAGTAGTGTTGTTAGTGGTAGTGAGAGTAGTTTTGTTATAGGGTGAGAGTAGTGTTGTAGTAGTAGTGAGAGTAGTGTTGTTAGTGGTAGTGAAAGTAGTTTTTTGGTAGTGGTAGTGAGAGTAGTGTTGTTATGGTAGTGAGAGTAGTGTTGTTGGGGTTTAGTGGAGATTTGTTGTTATTGGTAGGAGAGTAGTTGTATGGTAGTGAGAGTAGGTTTTGTGTAGTGAGATTTGTGTTGTTAGGGGGTGTGAGAGTAGTGTTTTTTTGTGGTAGTGGAGAGTTTTTGTTTAGTGGTAGTGAGAGTAGTGTTGTTGTGGGTAGTGAGAGTAGTGTTGTTAGTGGTAGTGAGAGTAGGTTGTTGTAGTGAGTAGTGTTGTTAGTGGTAGTGAGAGTAGGGTTGTTAGGGTGGAGAGTAGTGGTTGTTAGTGGTGTGAAGTAGTGTTGTTAGTGGTAGTGAGAGTAGTGTTGTTTTGGTTAGTGAGAGTGGGGTTTGTTGTTATTTGGTAGTGAGGTAGTTTTGTTAGTGGTTGTGTGAGAGTTAGTTTTGGGTTAGTGGTAGTGAGAGTAGTGTTGTTAGTGGTAGTGAGAGTGTGTTGTTAGTGTGTATTTGGAGAGTAGTGTTGTTAGTGGTAGTGAGAGTAGTGTGTTAGTGGTGTGAGAGTAGTGTTGTTGGAGTGAGAGTGTGTTGTAGTGGTAGTGAGAGTGTGTTGTTAGTGGTAGTGAGAGTAAGTGTTGTTGGGTGTAGTGAGAGTAGTGTTAGTGTGTGAGGTAGTGTTGTTAGTGGTGTGAGAGTAGTGTTGTTGTAGAGTGGGTAGTGTTTTTTAGTGTAGTGAGGTAGTGTTGTTAGTGGTAGTGGGTAGTGTTGTTAGGGTGGTAGTGAGAGTAGTGTGTTAGTGGTAGTGAGAGTGGGTGTTGTAGTGGGTGAGAGTAGTGTTGTTAGTGGTAGTGAGGTAGTGTTGTTAGGGTAGTGAGAGTAGTGTTGTGAGTGGTAGTAAAGGTATTTTGTTATTTGGAGTGAGAGTAGTGTTGTTAGTGGGTAAAATGTGTGTTGTGTAGTGAGTAGTGTGGTTAGGGGTGTGGATTAGTTTTGTTAGTGTATGAGAGTGTGTTGTTAGTGTGTGAGAGTAGTGTTTTTAGTAGTAGTGAGAGTTAGTGTTGTTAGTGGTAGTGAGAGTAGTGTTGTTAGTAAGTAGTAGGGTAGTTAGTGTTGTTAGTATTAGTGAGGTAGTGTTGTTAGTGGTAGGAGAGTAGTGTTGTTAGTAGTAGTGAGAGTAGTGTTGTTAGTTATTTGAGAGTAGGTTGTTAGTGGTAGTGAGAGTAGTGTTGTTAGTGGTAGTGAGAGTAGTGTTGTTAGTGGTATTTGAGAGTAGTGTTGTTAGTGGTATTTGAGAGTAGTGTTGTTAGTGGTTTAGTGAGAGTAGTGTTGTTTAGTGGTAGTGAGAGTAGTGTTTGTTAGTGGTAGTAAGAGTGTGTTGTTAGTGGTAGTGAGAGTAGTGTTGTTGTAGTAGTGAGAGTAGTGTTGTTAGTGGTAGTGAGAGTAGTGTTGTTAGTAGTAGTGAGAGTAGTTTTTTGTTAGTAGTAGTGAGAGTAGTGTTGTTAGTGGTAGTGAGAGTAGTGTTGTTAGTGGTAGTGAGAGTGTGTTATAGTAGTGTGAGTGTGTTGTAGTGGTGGAGAGTAGTGTTGTTAGTGGTGTGAGAGTAGTGTTGTTAGGGGTTTTAGTGAGGAGTGTGTTGTTAGTGGTAGTGAGTGTAGTGTTGTTAGTGGTAGTGAGGAAGTAGTGTGTTAGTGTAGTGAGGGGTAGTTTGTTAGTGGTAGTGAGAGTAGTGTTGTTAGTAGTAGTGAGAGTAGTGTTGTTGGGGTGGTAAGTGGGGAGTAGTGTGTTTTTTAGGAGTGAGGTTTTGTTTTGTTATGTAGTGAGAGTAGTATGTTAGGTAGTGAGAGTGGGGTTTTTAGTAGTAGTGAGAGTAGTTTTTGTTAGTGTAGTGAGAGTAGTGTTGTAAGTGGGTAGTGAGGTAGTGTTTTTAGTGGTTGTGAGAGTATGTTGTTATTTAGAGAGTAGGTTTTATTTAGTAGAGTAGTGTTGTTTGGTAGGAGAGTTATGCGTTAGTGTAGTGAAGTAGTGTTGTTAGTGGTAGTAGAGTAGTGTTGTGGGTGGTAGTGAGATAGTGTTGTTTGTTAGTGATGAGAGTAGGTTGTTAGTGGTAGTGAGGTAGTGTTGTTAGTGGTAGTGAGAGTATAGGTTGTTTAGTGGTAGTGAGAGTAGTGTTGTTAGGGGTAGTGAGAGTAGTGTTTTTAAAGTGGTAGTGAGGTAGTGTTGTTAGTGGTAGTGAGAGTAGTGTTGTTAGTGTAGTAGAGAGTAGTGTTGTTAGTGGGTAGTGAGAGTAGTGTTGTTAGTGGTAGTGAGAGTAGTGTTTTTTAGTAGTATGAGAGTAGTGTTTTAGTGGTAGTGAGAGTAGTGTTGTTAAGTGGTAGTGAGAGTAGTGTTGTTAGTAGTAGTGAGAGTAGTGTTAGTAGTAGTGAGAGTAGTGTTGTTAGTGGTAGTGAGAGTAGTTTTTGTTAGTAGTAGTGAGAGTAGTGTTGTTAGTTAGTGGAGAGTAGTGTTGTTAGTGGTAGTGAGAGTAGTGTTGTTTAGTGGTAGGAGGTAGTGTTGTTAGGGGTAGGGGAGAGTAGTGTTTTTAGTGGTGGGTGAGAGTAGTGTTGTTAGTGGTAGTGAGAGTAGTGTTGTTAGTGGTAGTGAGAGTAGTGTTGTTAGTGGTAGTGAGAGTAGTGTTTTTTAGTGGTAGTGAGAGAAAGTGTTGTTAGTGGTAGTGAAAGTGTGTTGTTAGTAGTAGTGAGTAGTGTGGTTAGTGGTAGTGGGGAGTAGTGTTGTTAGTAGTAGTGAGAGTAGGTTTTTTAGTAGTAGTGAGAGTAGTTTTGTTGTAGTAGTGAAGTAGTGTTGTTAGTGGTAGTGAGAGTAGTGTTGTTAGTGTAGTGGAGTAGTGTTGTTAGTAGTAGTGAGAGTAGTGTTGTTAGTGGTAGTGAGAGTAGTGTTGTTAGTAGTAGTGAGAGTAGTGTTGTTAGTATTAGTGAGAGTAGTGTTGTTAGTGGTAGTGAGAGTAGTGTTGTTAGTGGTAGTGAGAGTAGTGTTGTTAGTGGTAGTGAGAGTAGTGTTGTTAGTGGTAGTGAGAGTAGTGTTGTTGTGGTAGTGGAGTAGTTTTGTTAGTGGTAGTGAGAGTATTTGTTGTTAGTGGTAGTAAGAGTAGTGTTGTTAGTGGTAGTGAGAGTAGTGTTGTTAGTAGTAGTGAGAGTAGTGTTGTTAGTGGTAGTGAGAGTAGTGTTGTTAGTAGTAGTGAGAGTAGTGTTGTTAGTAGTAGTGAGAGTAGTGCTGTTAGTGGTAGTGAGAGTAGTGTTGTTAGTATGTGAGAGTAGTGTTGTTAGTAGTAGTGAGAGTAGTGTTGTTAGTGGTAGTGAGAGTAGTGTTGTTAGTGGTAGTGAGAGTAGTGTTGTTAGTGGTAGTGAGAGTAGTGTTGTTAGTGGTAGTGAGAGTAGTGTGTTAGTGGTAGTGAGAGTAGGTTGTTAGTGGTAGTGAGAGTAGTGTTGTTAGTAGTGGGTGAGAGTAGTGTTGTTAGTAGTAGTGGGGAGTAGTGTTGTTAGTGGTAGTGAGAGTAGTGTTGTTAGTAGTAGGGGAGAGTAGTGTTTTTAGTAGTAGTGGAGTAATGTTAGTGGTAGGGGAGAGTAGTGTTGTTAGTAGTAGTGAGAGTAGTGTTGTTAGTAGTAGTGAGAGTAGTGTTTGTTATAGTAGTGAGAGTAGTGTTGTTAGTGGTAGTGAGAGTAGTGTTGTTAGTGGTAGTGAGGTAGTGTTGTTATGGTAGTGAGAGTAGTGTTGTTAGTGGTAGTGAGAGTGGGTGCTGTTAGTGGTAGTGAGAGTAGTGTTGTTAGTGGTAGTGAGAGTAGTGTTGTTAGTGGTAGTGAGAGTAGTGTTGTTAGTAGTAGTGAGAGTAGTGTTGTTAGTGGTAGTGAGAGTAGTGTTGTTAGTGGTAGTGAGAGTAGTGTTTTTAGTGGTAGTGAGAGTAGTTTTGTTAGTGGTAGTGAGAGTAGTGTTGTTAGTGGTAGTGGAGTAGTGTTGTGTTAGTGTTAGGGGCATATATATTGTAATTTTTGTAATATGTAAAATGTAAAAATCTTCAACAAAACTCTACCTCCATTTATTATTTTTAAATTATTGTGTATATGGATTATATATATATTATTATATATATATTATATATATATATATATATAAAATATATATTATATAGTGTGTGTATATATATATATATATATATATATATATATATATATATTTATATATATATATATATTTATATATATATATATATATAATATATATTATGTATATATATATACGTATATTTATTTATTTTTTTCCACTCAAGGAAGGTTCCTTGATGTTGGTGAGGGGCTCTTGATTTAGGGAATTGGATCTGTGCTCCATTTCCCCCGAATTAAGCCTGAATGCCTTCCACATCCCCCCCCCAGGCGCTGTATAATCCTCCGGGTTTAGCTCTTCCCCCTGATTATAATAATAATATTTATTTATTATGTTTATTAACACACTGGAAGATTCCCACCAAGGCAGGGTGGCCCGAAAATGAAAAACTTTCACCATCATTCACTCCATCACTGTCTTGCCAGAAGGGTGCTTTACACTACAGTTTTTAAACTGCAACATTAACACCCCTCCTTCAGAGTGCAGGCACTGTACTTCCCATCTCCAGGACTCAAGTCCGGCCTGCCGGTTTCCCTGAATCCCTTCATAAATGTTACTTTGCTCACACTCCAACAGCACGTCAAGTATTAAAAACCATTTGTCTCCATTCACTCCTATCAAACACGCTTACGCATGCCTGTTGGAAGTCCAAGCCCCTCGCACACAAACCTCCTTTACCCCTCCCTTCAACCTTTCCTAGGCCGACCCCTACCCCGCCTTCCTTCCCCTACAGACTGATACACTCTTGAGGACATTCTGTTTCGCTCCATTCTCTCTTTCATGTCCGAACCACCTCAACAACCCTTCCCCAGCCCTCTGGACAACAGTTTTGGTAATCCCGCACCTCCCCCTAACTTCCAAACTACGAATTCTCTGCATTATATTCACACCACACATTGCCGCAGACATGACATCTCCACGCCTCCAGCCTTCTCCTCGCTGCAACATTTATCACCCATGCTTCACAACTATATAAGAGCGTTGGTAAAACTATACTCTCATAATTCCCCTCTTTGCCTCCAAGGACAAAGTTCTTTGTCTCCACAGGCTCCTAAGTGCACTGCTCACCCTTTTCCCCTCATCAATTCTATGATTCGCCTCATCTTTTTATAGACCCATCCGCTGACACGTCCAAATCCCAAATATCTGAATACATTCACCTCCTCCATACTCTCTCCCTCCAATCTGATATCCAATCTTTCATCACCTAATCTTTTTGTTATCCTATAAACCTTACTCTTTCCTGTATTCACTTTTAATTTTCTTCTTTTGCATACCCTACCCAAAATTCATTTCCCCCAACCTCTGCAACTTCTCTTCAGGAATCTCCCAAGAGCACAGTGTCATCAGCAAAGAGCAACTGTGACAACTCCACTTTATGTGTGATTCTTTATCTTTTAACTCCACGCCTCTTGCCAAGACCCTCGCATTTAATTGGGCTTACAACCCATCTACAAATTATATTAAACAACACGGTGACATCACACATCCTTGTCTAAAGGCCTACTTTTAATGGGAAATAAAACTCCCTCTTTCCTACATACTCTAACTTGAGCCTCACTATCCTCGTAAAAACTCTTCACTGCTTTCAGTAAACCTACCTCCCACACCATACACTTGCAACATCTGCCACATTGCCCCCCTATCCACCCTGTCTTACGCCTTTTCCAAATCCATAAATGCCACAAAACCTCTTTAGCCTTATCTAAATACTGTTCACTTATTGTTTCACTGTAAACACCTGGTCCACACCCCCCCAACCCTTCCTAAAGCCTCCTTGTTCGTCTGCTATCCTATTTTCTTTTTTACTCTTTAATTCTTTCAAAAATAACTCTACCATCACTTTACCAGGTATACTCAACAGACTTATCCCCCTATAAAAATATATATATATATATATATATATATATTAAAAATATATATATATATATATATATTTATAAAATATATATATATATATAAAGTATATATATATATATATATATATATATATATATATATTTTATATATATATATATATATTATATATATATATATATATATATATATATATATATAATCGTTCGTAGATTGTGTATCGTGAAAACGCTGAAGTACTTTGCATCATTCAGTGATAAGAGTTGTAGAGGATGAGTGTCCCAGGCTGTGTCCCAGGCTGTGTCCCAGGCTGTGTCCCAGGCTGTTAGTCACACTTGGTAAGTGTTGCTCACATTAAACACATATGTGACAATGCAGATGGACCTGGTGGGTTTTCTCCACTCCATCAATGTTATAAAATAATGTGTCAACACTACTATATGTATACCTGGCTTGTTTTGCTTCTGGTATAGATAAGAATAAATAATTAGTTGATAAAGTTCCTGGTTATTACAATACTGTGTCTTATTTAACACGTCGGTATATAACAACATTGATATATGGGACAGGATTGTTTTTCTCTTCCCATATTAGGAAGAATTAAATTCATTCCAAAACTTTCATCTTTCACATGTATCTGATAATGACTCACGGTGCCACAAAATTCTCTTTGTTGCATAATAAATTTTCTTTAAAATTATAAGTCTATGACGTCATACCTAGAGCAGAGCTAATCAGAGAAGGGACTTTGACGACACACTATTCAAAAATGTTTTAAAAACTTCTGATTAAAGCCTTTGAAAATTAACATATGAAAGACAATGAGAATTAAATTGAGTCCCAACTTCCGGATATCAACACTAATCGCCAGTTAATTTAAATTAAATTTTAATCAAAATCGCCAAAATGATGACGTAAGTTAATGTTGAAACGTGGGTAGACGACGACACTAAGCCTTCAGTAACTGTGAACGACACTAGAGGTGCTCCAAGAACATTAGTAATAGTTTGTGAACGACACTAATGGTGCTCCCAGGACATTAGTAATAGTTTGTAAACGACACTATAAGTGCTTTCAGGACATGAGTAATAGTTTAAGAACGACACTAGTGGTGCTCCCAGGACATTAGTAACAGTTTGTGAACGACACTAGTGGTGCTCCCAGGACATTAGTAATAGTTTGTGAATGACACTAGTGGTGCTCATAGGACAATAGTAATAGTTTGCGAACGACACTAGTGATGCTCATAGGACAGTAGTAATAGTTTGTGAGCGACACTAGTGGTGCTCCCAGGACAATAGGAATAGTTTGTGAACGGCACTAGTGGTGCTCCCTGGACAGTAGTAATAGTTAGTGAACGACACTAGTGGTGCTCTCAGGACATTAGTAATAGTTTGCGAACGACACTAGTGGTGCTCATAGGACAATAGTAATAGTTTGTGAACGATACTAGTGGTGATCTCAAGACAATTCTAATAGTTTGTGAAGGACACTAGTGGTGCTCCCAGGACAATAGTAAGAGTTTGTGAACGACACTTGTGGTGCTCATAGGACAGTAGCGATAGTTCGTGAACAACACTAGTGGTGCTCCCAGGACAGTAGTAATAGTTTGTGAACGACACTAGTGGTGCTCCCAGGACATTAGGAATAGTTTGTGAACGACACTAGTGGTACTTCCAGGACAGTAGTAATAGTTTGTGAACGACACTAGTGGTGCTCATAGGACATTAGAGATAGTTTGTGAACGACACTGTTGGTGATCCCAGGACAATAGTAATAGTTTGTGAACGACACTATTGGCGAACCCAGGACAATAGTAATAGTTTGTGAACGACACTAGTGGTGATCCCAGGACAATAGTAATAATTTGTGAACGACACTAGTGGTGCTCATAGGACAGTAGTAATAGTTTGTGAACGACACTAGTGGTGCTCATAGGAGAGTAACAGTAGTTTGTGAAAGACACTAGTGGTGATCCCAGGACGATAGTAATAGTTTGTGAACGACACTAGTGGTGTTCCAAGGATAATAGTAATAGTTTGTGAACGACATTAGTGGTGTTCCCAGGAAAATAGTAATAGTTTGTGAACGACACTAGTGGTGCTCATAGGACAGTAGTAATAGTTTGTGAAAGACACTAGTGGTGATCCCAGGACAATAGTAATAGTTTGTGAACGACACTAGTGGCGATCCCAGGACGATAGTAATAGTTTGTGAACGACACTAGTTGTGCTACCAGGACAATAGTAATAGTTTGTGAACGACACTAGTGGTGATCCAAGGACAGTAATGATTGTGAAGGACACTAGTGGTACTCCCAGGACAGTAGTAATAGTTTGTGAACGACACTAGTGGTGCTCCCAAGACAATAGTAATAGTTTGTGAATGACACTAGTGGTACTCCCAGGACAATAGTAATAGTTTGTGAATCACACTAGTGGTGCTCCCAGGACAATAGTAATAGTTTGTGAATGACACTAGTGGTGATCCCAGGACAGTAATGATTGTGAACGACACTAGTGGTACTCCCAGGACAATAGTAATAGTTTGTGAACGACACTAGTGGTGCTCCCAGGACAATAGCAATAGTTTGTGAACGACACTGGTGGTGATCCCAGGACAATAGTAATACTACTTTGTGAACGACAATAATGGTGATCCCAAGACAATACTAATAGTTTGTGAACGACTCTAGTGGTGATCCAAGGACAATGATAATACTAATAGTTTGTTAACGACACCAGTGGTGATCCCAGAACAGTAGTAATAGTTTGTGAACGACATTAGTGGTGATCCAAGGACAATGACAATACTAATAGTTTGTAAACGACACTAGTGGTGATCTCATGACCGTAGTGATAATTTGTGAACGACACTAGTGGTGTGTTGCAACCCCTGAATGGGTTACAATGTATATGATGTATATGTATATAATGTATATTACCTTTTCATATAATTTTATATTGCTTATATTTGCGATAATAGCTAAATCGTAATTATATTGCTTTATATTATTATTTGACTTAGTTACTTTTGTTAGGTAGGATGTAACATATTATTATGTGCTCATAGTTCAACTCTTGATTGTCTAACTGCTGTAATTATCACTTGTGGTTCGTTACTCTGTCGGCTTCTCGTTGTTGCTGGGCAGCAACCGTCCACGGAGCTATCACGCGATGGAGGGGGGGGGGCGGTGTTCGCACCTCGCCTGAAGTATTCAGTCTGGTCTAGACTCGCTTGGTGGTTGGACGTATTCTAGACAAGACGAGCCTAAATCTCCCTTATTGGCCCTTGTTGGAAGATCGTCTCTTTCTTATTATTGTTGTTAGTTCTGGAGACTCTGTTCACAGAACATTGTATGGACTTAGTGATTTTCAACGTTGTATTGAGGTTGTGTGTCGCATAGACACTCTAAGCAACTCAGGTCCTGAGCTGTAGCTTCTGACCTAACTTATACTGGTATCTGTGTATTGTCACAGTCGGGGATTTTCTTATGCCGAACTTAGATTCAGTAGTATGGGAGTTTTGTGACTTTTGTGGAGGATCTGCTGATGGTCCCTACTTAGTGTCGTTATATTATCTCCTTGTTTCTGATTCTGTGTCACAGTCGATTGTTATATTGCTATTGGGCTTAGCATTCTTTTTATTGTTCAAGCAGACTGCTCTGATTGCCAGTTGGTCAAGAAGTTAGTTTATTTGAGGACTTTGTCAGTCACTTGTTTAAGTCTAGTCGAGCCGAGAGACATAGTGAACTACTTAGAGCACTTACACACATACACATAATCTTACTTGTACATATTTGTAATATCTTATTAAATGTTAATGTACCAGACGGTACTTAAGAATTATAAATGTGATATGTGCTTTCAGCACAATAATACTGTACACGAGAGAAGTGATTAATATTATTTTGATTATTGTGATTAATTTAATTTAATTTAATTTGATATACGCCTAGACAACTTAATAAATTTATTAAATTTTAATTTCTCTAGTTAGTAGCCTACCAGTTGTAATCCTGAAGCACTATTAATTCTTGCTGAATTCTAATGGATAATTGGACAAGGATACTGATTAATTGCTACGAAAACCCAGTAACAGGCTGGATGCTAGAAGGGCAGTCCTTTCTAGTATTCACTGGAGATCTCTAAGCATTTTTAGAATCGCGTTTTTTGTAACATGGTGCTTCCTGGACAACAGTAATAGACTGTGAACGACACTAGTGGTGATGCCAGGACATTAGTAATAGTTTGTGAACGATACTAGTGGTGCTCATAGGACAGTAGTAATAGTTTGTGAACGACACTAGTGGTGCTCCCAGGACAATAGTAATAGTTTGTAAACGACACTAGTGGTGCTCCCAGGACATTAGTAATGGTTTGTGAACGACAATAGTGGTGATCCCAGGACGATAGTAATAGTTTGTGAACGACACTAGTGGTGCTCCCAGGACATTAGTAATAGTTTGTGAACGATACTAGTGGTGCTCATAAGGCAGTAGTAATAGTTTGTGAACGACACTAGTGGTGCTCCCAGGACAATAGTAATAGTTTGTAAACGACACTAGTGGTGCTCCCAGGACATTAGTAATAGTTTGTGAACGACATTAGTGGTGCTCATAGGACAGTAGTAATAGTTTGTGAACGACACTAGTGGTCCTCCCAGGACAATAGTAATAGTTTGTGAACGACACTAGTGGTGCCTCCAGGACGATAGTAATAGACTGTGAACGACACTAGTGGTGCTCCCAGGACGATAGTAATAGTTTGTGAACGACACTAGTTGTGATCCCAGGAAGATAGTAATAGTTTTTGAACGACACTAGTGGTGATCCCAGGACAGCAGTAATAGTTTATGAACGACACTAGTGGTGCTCATATGACAGTAGTAATAGTTTGTGAACGAAACTAGTGGTCCTCCCAAGACAATAGTAATGGTTTGTGAACGACGCTAGTGGTGCTTCCAGGACTATTGTAATAGTTTGTGAACGACAACAGTGGTGCTCATAGGACAGTAGTAATAGTTTGTGAACGACACCAGTGGTGATCCCAGGAAGATAGTAATAATTTGTGAACGGCACTAGTGGTGATCCCAGGACGATAGTAATAATTTGTGAACGACAATAGTGGTGATCCCAGGACGATAGTAATAGTTTGTGAACGACACTAGTGGTGCTCCCAGGACAATAGTAATAGTTTGTGAACGACACTAGTGGTGAACCCAGGACGACAGTAATAGTTTGTGAACGACACTAGTGGTGCTCATAGGACAGTAGTAATAGTTTGTGAACGACACTAGTGGTGATCCCAGGACGATAGTAATACTTTGTAAACGACACTAGTGGTGCTCCCAGGACATCAGTAATAGTTTGTGAACGACACTAGTGTTGCTCATAGGACAGTAGTAATAGTTTGTGAACGACACTAGTGGTCCTCCCAGGACAATGGTAATAGTTTGTGAACGACAATAGTGGAGCTTCCAGGACGATAATAATAGTTTGTGAACGACACTAGTGGTGATCCCAGGACGATGGTAATAGTTTGTGAACGACACTAGTGGTGCTCCCAGGACAATAGTAATAGTTTGTTGACGACACTAGTGGTGCTCCCAGGACAATGGTAATAGTTTGTGAACGACACTAGTGGTGAACCCAGGACGACAGTAATAGTTTGTGAACGACACTAGTGGTGCTCATAGGACAGTAGTAATAGTTTGTGAACGACACTAGTGGTGATCCCAGGACGATAGTAATACTTTGTAAACGACACTAGTGGTGCTCCCAGGACATTAGTAATAGTTTGTGAACGACACTAGTGTTGCTCATAGGACAGTAGTAATAGTTTGTGAACGACACTAGTGGTCCTCCCAGGACAATGGTAATAGTTTGTGAACGACAATAGTGGAGCTTCCAGGACGATAATAATAGTTTGTGAACGACACTAGTGGTGATCCCAGGACGATGGTAATAGTTTGTGAACGACACTAGTGGTGCTCCCAGGACAATAGTAATAGTTTGTTGACGACACTAGTGGTGCTCCCAGGACGATAGTAATAGTTTGTGTACGACACTAGTTGGGATCCCAGGACGATAGTAATAGTTTTTGAACGACACTAGTGGTTATCCCAGGACAGTAGCAATAGTTTGTGAACGACACTAGTGGTGCTCATAGGACAGTAGTAATAGTTTGTGAACGACACTAGTGGTCCTCCCAGGACAATAGTAATAGTTTGTTAACGACGCTAGTGGTGCTTCCAGGACGATTGTAATAGTTTGTGAACGACAATAGTGGTGCTCATAGGACAGTAGTAATAGTTTGTGAACGACACTAGTGGTGATCCCAGGACAATAGTAATAGTTTGTGAACGACACTAGTGGTGATCCCAGGACAATAGTAATAGTTTGTGAACGACACTAATGGTGATCCCAGGACAATAGTAATACTACTTTGTGAACGACACTAGTGGTGATCCCAATACAATACTAATAATTTGTGAACGACACTAGTGGTGATCCCAGGACAATAGTAATAGTTTGTGAACGACACTAGTGGTGATCCCAGGACAATAGTAATAGTTTGTGAACCACACTAATGGTGATCCCAGGACAATAGTAATACTACTTTGTGAACGACACTAGTGGTGATCCTAATACAATAATTTGTGAACGACACTAATGATAATCCCAGGACAATAGTAATAGTTTGTGAACGACACTAGTGGTGATCCAAGGACAATGACAATACTAATAGTTTGTAAACGACACTAGTGGTGATCTCAGGACAGTAGTGATAATTTGTGAACGACACTAATGGTTCTCCCTGGATGACAGTAATAGACTGTGAACGACACAAGTGGTGATGCCAGGACAGTAGTGATAGTTTGTGAACGACACTAGTGGTGATCCCAGGACAATAGTAATAGTTTGTGAACGACACTAGTGGTGATCCCAGGACAATAGTAATATTAGACACGTTTGCAACACTTGTGTATCTTTAATGAAGAAACGTTTCGCCACACAATGGCTTCATTAGTCAATACAAAGGAGAACGGTGAGGAGCAAGAGGAGTTTGAAGTAATCAGTCCCTTAGCCTTGAGTCGATGTGGTCAGTCTATCAATCTTGAATAGAATACGGTATATGTGCGAAGAAGTGGCTTATATACTTTAGGCAGGAGAGATGCAGCAGTCGTAGGTGGTATCACATTTGTCCAGTCTGGAAGTAGGTCATGCCCAAGTGTTAGGGAAGTGAAGAATTCCCTGTATTAAGATCCCAAGATGTTGCTGTGTCAGACAGGAATGTAGATGAATGGTTACAGGGGCAACAGATATATCATATATATTATTTAGTTGTAGCTACGGTGAGAGTAAGAGATAGATGGGATACAAGGAGAATGCCATCAATGAGTAAGAGACAGGTAAAGGTTTATGAATTAAAATAGGAGGTAGTTAGGGCAAGATATAAGCAACTGTTGGGAGAAAGATATCTAGCTAATAAGAGCTAGTAATGAGGTTGAAGAAGTATGCGACAGATTTAAAATTTAATTGTTAGTGTGTGCAACAGAAGTTTGTGGATATAGGAGGGTGAGTGTGGGGAAGAAGTTGTGCGATTGACGAAATGACTGGAATAACGAGATAAATGGAGAAGAAAAGATGTCATTAGAGTTTTTTACCAAGTATAAGTGATATTAACAGGGTGGAATATACTGAGGGGTAAAAGAGAGATTAAGAAAATGGTGAGAGAGTGTAAAAGGAGAGGAAATGAGAGTGAGTTGCTATCAATAAATTTTTCTGAGAATAAGAAAAGATTTTGGAACTAATAGATCTGACACGTTAAAAACAGAAGAGGGAAGTTGTGGGGAGTTGGAGGTATTGGGAAGGTGGAGGGAATATTCAGAGGAGCTGTTAAGTGTTAATGAAAAGAAGGAGGCAGTGATTCTGTGAACTGACCAGGGAGGTATAACATATTTTAGGAGCAAGGAAGAGTAAGATCTGAGTATGGGGAAGATGCGCGAGGTAATGCGTAAAATGAAAGGGAATAAAGCAGCTGAGATTGATGGGATCAAAACAAAAATGCTAAAGCAGATGGGGATATTGTTTTGGACCTAGGGATTGACAGAGAACGTACATAAAGGAAATGGGGATAAAAGAGAGAGCAAAAATTATAAGGGAATAAGCTTGTTGAGTATACCAGGCAAAGTGTATTGAAGAAATGTTATTGAAAGAATTAAAAGTAAGACGGAGAGCAGGATCACAGATGAACAAGGTTTTAGAAAGGATACGGGATGTGTAGACCAAGTGTTTATATTATAGCTTACAAGTTAAACATAACTAAGGAAACTTTCGATGCGTTTATGGATTGAGAAAAGGCATATGATATGGTGGATAGGGAAGCAATGTGGTAGATACTGCAAGAGTATGGTATAGGTGGTAAGTTACTCATACAGTTAAGAGATTTCATGAAGATAATTAGGCTCAGGTATATAGGAGGGAGGGTGATCATTTTTCCAGTAAAAGTAAGTCTTAGACAGGGGTACATGATGTCACATGGTTGTTTAACTTATGTATAGATGGGTTTGTAAAACAAATGAATGCTCGGGTGTTGAGAAAAGGTGTAGGATTAAAAAAAATAAGAAATCTAATACAGAGTGGAAGCTGTAACAGATGTGTTTTGCCAATGACACGGCGTTTTGGGGAGATGTTGCAAAGGTTGGTGGAAAAATTTGGGAGGGTATGTAAAATAAGGAACTTAAAAATGAACATAGGAAAGAGCAAGGTGATGAGAGTAACGTCATTTATATAAGGAAAGATTAGATATAAGTTTAGATATAGAGAATATGGAGAAAATAAATGTGTTCAGATAGCTGGGAGTGGACTTGTCGTTGGATGGTCTACGAGAGATGAGGTGAACCATAGAACTGACACGGGGAAAAAGGTGAGAGGTGCATTGAGGCATCTGTGGAGATAACGAACATCATCCATGGAAGCAAAAAGGGGAATGTATCAGAGAATAATGGTACCAATCCTCTTATATGTGTGTGAAGCATGGGTTTTAAAAGTTGCAGTGAGGAGAAAGCTGGAAGCAATGGAGATGTCGTGACTGAGGGCAATGTGTGGTATGAATATGACGCAGAGAATTCGTAGTTTAAAGATTAGATGGAAGTGTGAGGTTACCAAAAGTATCCAGAGAGCTGAGGAGGGGGTTGTTGAGATGTTTTGGACATTTAGAAAGGATAAGAACATAAGTAAGAAGGAACACGGCAGCAGGCCTACTGGCCCTGTCGAGGCAGGTCCAAGTCTCCTACAGGCTTAAGCCAATGCCCTAACCTAGTTAGATCAGGTCACATTCACTTAAGGAAGGAGCACAGCATCTGACCTAGTAGCACAAGCTAGTCAGGTCCAACTCACACCCACCCACACCCACTCATGTATTTATCCAACCTATTTTTGAAACTACACAACGTTTTAACCTCTATTACTGTACTGGGGAGTTTGTTCCACTCATCCACAACTCTTTTACCAAACCAGTGCTTAACTATATCCTTCCTGAATCTGAATTTTTCCAACTTGAAACCATTGCTGCGAGTCCTGTTTTTGCTAGATATTTTTACTACGCTATTTACATCCCCTTTATTTATTCCTGTTTTCCTTTTATACACCTCAATTATATCCCCCCCCGATACATGGGATGAACTTTGTTATCCTCCTTTGTACGTTTTCTAAAGCATTTATATCCATTCTGTAATACGGTGACCAAAACTGTGCAGCATAATCTAGATGAGGCCTAACCAAGGATGTATAGAGTTGAAGAACAACTTGAGGACTTCTATTATTTATGTTTCTTCATATGAAGCCAAGAATTCTGTTCGCTTTATTGCGAACACTTATGCGCTGTTGTCTTTGTTTTTGATTACTGCTAACCAGCACTCCCAATTCCTTTTCGCAATCAGTAATATTAAGATATATATTATTTACTTTATGTGGCATGATTATTTTCCTGTCCAGTGTTTAGAACTTTGCATTTGTCTATATCAAACAGCATATGCCACTTCTCCGACCACTGCATCAGTCTATTCAAATTTTGCTGGAGTGCTCTAATGTCCTCGTCAGAATGAATTCGACGGCTTATTTTGATGTCATCGGCAAACTTGCTTATGTCGCTATTTATTCCCTCATCTGTGCCGTTTATGTTGATTGTGAACAACCATTGGCCCAACACTGACCCCTATGGAACACCGCTCGTGACGCTTCCCCACTCTGACTTCTCCCCATTTATGCAAACTCTCTGCTGCCTATTTGTCAACCATGCCTCTATCCAGGAAAAAAATTCTCCTCCTATTCCGTGTGCCTTAATTTTCCTCAGTAGTCGCTGATGTGGAACTCTATCAAAAGCCTTACTGAAGTCCATATACACAATATCATATTCATTACCATGATCTACCTCCTCAAATACCTTAGTGAAAAAAAGTGAAAAAATTCGTAAGGCAGGAACGCCCCTTTGTAAAACCATGCTGAGATTCGTTGATCAATTTATGCTTTTCAAGATGGCTACGAATTGCCTCGGCAATTATTGATTCCATAAATTTTCCCACTATGGAGGTAAGGTTTATTGGTCTATAGTTCGAAGCTAAGGACCTGTCACCTGCTTTGAAAATTGGTATCACATTTGCCATTTTCCACTAATCTGGCACCATGCCAGTCTGTAGTGATATATTGAAATGATTAGCCAGAGGTTTGCTAAGCTACTCTTTACATTCCTTTAGAACCCTTGCATACAGTTCATCAGGGCCTGGGGATTTGTTAGGTTTTAACTTATTTATTTGTCTAGGGACCATGTCACTTGTGACCCTAATCGTGCATAGTTTATCGTCCTGTTCTACATAATTTATTATTTCTGGAATATCGCTAGTAACTTCCTGCATAAAAACAGAGGAAATAAGTGTTAAAAATTCTACACATTTCCTTATCCCTGTCGGTGAGCTGGCCCGAGTGACTTTTGAGTGGGCCTATCTTGTCCCTAATCTTACTTATGTATATCTGTAAGAATCCTTTTGGGTTAGTCTTCGATTCTCTTGCAACTTTAACCTCATAATCTCTTTTTGTTTTTCTTATTCCCTTTTTTACTTCTCTCTTTGATTGAATAATGGAGCAAATTAGAATGATTTGCAGGGTGTATAAATCTGTAGCGGAGGAAAAGTGGGGTAAGGGTCGTCTTAGGAAAGGTTGGAGGTGGGGGGGGGGGGAGGTGGGGGGTAAACGAGGCTTTGCATAAATGGTTTCAGGAAACTGACAAGTTGATAAATGAGACACTTGTGCACCATTCGAGTATTTTCATTCTGGAACGTTTCGCCAGTCAGAGGCTTTTTCAGCCACTGGCCGGCGAAACATTTCCAGAATAAAGGTACCCAAATATTGTATGTCTCATTTATCAAAGGAATGTTTTTATTCGAGGAGCTTGGACATCCAACAGGCGTGTGTGTGTTAAATAGGATTGAGTGGAGGCAAGGTTTTATGACTAGTGCTGTTGGAGTGTGAGCAAGGTAACATTTAGGAAGGGATTCAGGGAAACCGGTTACCCGGACTTGAGTCCTGGAGGTGGGGAGTGCAGTGTCTGCACTCTGAGAAGGGGCATGTGAGCTGTAGTACAGGCGCACCTCTGGCAAGACGGTGATGGACTGAATGATAGTAAAAATAAATGAATATGAAAATGGTATACAGTACCGACATGTTGATAAGACACATATGCAACAGTTAGGTATCTTTATTCCGAAACGTTTCGCCTACTCAGTAGGCTTCTTCAGTCGAGTACAGAGGAGTTTGCAGAAGCAGTAGAATGGAAACATAAACACATATGCAGTTTAATGTGATCCTTTATTGACGACGTTTCGCCCACGCAGTGTTCTTTTTCAAGTCACACACAGATCAGAAGCAGTAGAGATGTGAAGACGATGTAAACAGTCCATCACCCAAAGTGAAATGTTTTGTTTTTCCTTTTTCGGGTCACCCTACCTCGGTGGGAGACTGCCGGTGTGTTAAAATAATATTTCCGTCATCAAATATTTAAAATATTAAACTCGGCCTTGAACGGCGGCATTACATTACAGGAAGTGACTTATCGGAGGCTGATGTACGTTTGTAGTTTTGCAGCTGAAGTATAACTCCTGGACCCGTGTGAGGGAAAAGTTCAATAGATAGGAGTAGCAATATAGTAACAATAGTTTCATTGCCGGCTACTTATTAAGGTAAGGCAAGTCTAGCTTCCGCTATTCCCGCCTTTTTTCCCCCCACCCCGAAAGTGATAGTTTGATTGCCGGCTGCTTGTTAAGGTAGGGTCAGTCTAGCTCCCACTATCCCTTCCCCTCGTTCTTCCCCCCCCCCCGAAAGGTGACGTGTGGGGCTCCGGTCCAAACAGTAATCACTAGACTCACAGCTCCCAGCACTACTGTAAGTACATGGCTGCCTTGTATTCTAGTGGATTTATTGGTTGAAAGCTTCACTTTTGACCAATAATAAACTTAGTCCTTTCAGACTTGCTCTAAGTTGACTGTTGTAATAATCACCACATCTTTTAGGTATTGTACTTATCATGGAGAGTGATTTCTTAAGCAGTGGGTAACCTGTCTATCTTTCCAGCTTGGATGACAGAGAGGGTCACCTGCCAATCAACGAGTAGAATTGAAGGAGACGGACTAACGTTCTGAGATGTCCCAAATTTTGATCCACTTACCTGTTTGTGTATGCAAGTAGCAGGATATAACCCCTCATCATTGCAGTGGAGAAAACCTGCTTTCCTGTCATCTGGAAGGATTATTGAAAGCTAGAAAATCTGTGAAGAACGAGCCGGTGGGTTGTCATCAACACCTGCGACCCCCCCCCATCACCAGCAACGGCTACGATTTCAACAACACGCAATGTCACCAACACCAGACACCCACGTTTTATATACATTTATATTAGCGTTGAATTCAGTTATCATTTATATTTTTCATTTTTCATTTTCTTTAATGTAGGATTAATACTTCATATTTAAGTGTTTTATATTTTATATTTTCTAAATAATAAAGTGTTTATGCTTGTCAGTTTTTATTCTTTTTCTATACATTAATTTTCCTGAGGAGGAGCCAGCCTTGGTAATACTGTCTGAAGTTGTTACAGGGCTGAGTAAGCCTTCACAACCCGTGAGACTGGTTTATGTGCAAATTCCCAACAATGCATACATTAAATTAATATAATGTTGAGATAAGTGTAGTGAACTGGAATAAATCATAAGATACACAAGAATGAACACTGAAGCAGGCCTACTGACCCATGCTAGGCAGGTCTAACTCACACCCACCCACACCAACTCATGTGTACCGGTCCAACCCAAAGTATTTGTCTCAATGACGCTACCTAGGAGCTTGTTCCACTTATCCACAACTCTGTTGTCAAGTCATTGCTTCCCAGTATCCTTCCTAAATCCAATTTTTTCCACCTTGAATACACTGCTGCGAATCCTGTTTTAGATGTTTTCAACAAAATATTGCTTGATAAATTAGACACACGTGCAACACTTGGGTATCTTTATTGAGGAAACGTTTCGTCACACAGTGGCTTCATCAGTCCATACAAAGGACTGAAGTCACTGTGTGGCGAAACGTTTCCTCATTAAAGATACCCAGGTGTTGAACATGTGTCTAATTTATCAACTTGTCGGTTCTCTGAACCATTCATCTACAAGATATTGCTTCTTCTTTCAACAAACCGGCAGTATCCCACTGAGGCAGGGTGGCCCAAAAAGAAAAATTAAAGTTTCTCTTTTGATTTTAGTAATGTATACAGGAGAAGGGGTTACTAGCCCCTTGTTCCCAGCGTTTTAGGCGCCTCTTACGTCACGCATGGCATACAGAAGAAGAATTCTGTTCCACTTCCCCATGGAGATAGGAGGAAATGAAGAAGAATAAGAACTAGTAAGAAAATAGAAAATCCAGGGGTGTATATATATATATATATATATATATATATATATATATATATATATATATATATGCATGTGTAGTGTGACCTAAGTGTAAGCAGAAGTAGCAAGACGTACCTGAAATCTTGAATGTTTGTGAGACAACAAAAGACACCAGCAATCCTACCATTATATGCAACAATTTTAGGTTTCTGTTTCACACTCACTTGGCAGGACGGTAGGGCCTCCCTGTGTGGTTGATGTCTACCAACCTACTACCTAGAGCAAGATATTCATATCCCCTTTATTTATTCCTGTTTTCCATTTGTACACTTTAGTCATATCTTCCCTGATGCTAACGATTTTCAGAGAAATCTTTCATGTGGAGATAGACTTCAACTTATATTCATAGATAAATGCACAAATAACGAGGGTGATGGACTGGTGAAATCTTCTTTACATCTCTACAGCTTCTGCTCACTCTCCTGTAGTCGACTGAAGATGTTAGGTAGAAGGACAACTAATGTGACATTTTGTTGTGACAACGTTTCGCTCTCCAGGAGCTTTATCAAGCTATTCACTTGTGTCCATTTAAGTAACATGTTGTCGGTAATTCTACCAACTTTAATACAATCGACTGAAGATGCCTACTGTGTAGACGAAACGTTCCGGAATAAAGATACTGTAACTGTTGCACATATGTCTTACCACAATTAACCCGCACAAAGGATGCTGAGACTTATGTCGACGTTTCTGTACTATTTGGACCCTTAGCTAGTGTGACTAGTTAATGGTTCGAGTCAGAACAAAACATCGTTATGAGTTTCATCCTGCTGTGTGAGGGTTATTGGTGTATTGTTCCAGTCACGGTATTGTACCATTTTATTCGCTCGCGATTAACGCTACTAATGTACTGAATCAACTTTCTCATCCTTCACAAAATACTTTCTAGAGCATGTATAACCATTCTGTAATATGGAGACCAGAACTGAGCAGCATAATTTACATGAGGACTTCCCAAGGATATAGAAATTTGAAGTATAACCTGAGGACTTCCAGTGTCACTGGAATTCTTGATGCGGTTATTGCCCTGTATTTTTTTTTATCGTTTGTTGTAGTTATTTATAGCCTTGCGTTTGTTTGTTTGTTTAATTTAAGGCAATTCTTGCTTATTCATCTCGTATTTATGGAATTCTTGCTTGTTCGTCTTGTATTCCTTCTTCGTCTTCGTCTTGTGTCGCCTCATGAGAAGAGTACACACGCAGAGCCGATTTGATGGTCACAGCTAATTGAACGTTCAGTGTCCAGGTACGTCAGCTGGTACCACCACTCTTTGTACCACCCCACGTTGTACCAACACTCGTACCACCGCATATACCATCATATACCACCGTATCGCCACACGTTGTACCAGCACACTGTACCACACGCTGTGTCCGTGCTTCAGGACACCCGCAGAGGCCAAGTGTCTATCGACAAGTGCCTTTGGTCAAAACAAGACCACTAACTAAACACACACACATCGAGACAGGGAGACAGTACTACAGACCGGTGTCCCCGACCTGTACAGTAGTACCCACTACACAGTACTGGAAAGAAGGACAGTATACACCGTGGGGGTTCGAAGACAGTCACCCACAAACTACCCACCTCATTTCTATGTTAGTAATCACATTATTGCAAGAGCTGAAGTACGTACAGCCGCACTGCATACTCCCGAAGTGTCATAAGTTGAAGGATGCCACAGTGTTACACAGGAGTAACCAGTGAAACACTGGCAAACACTGCTAGCCTGACAACACATAGTTCTCTGATTGTACTAGACTTGCCAGTGGTTTAAATTTAGTCTTGACTGATGCGATTCTCTGAGATATTCATCGCTCGCTGCTTCTCTTCTCTCTTTCCTTAACCGAATTAGGCTACAGCAGTGACTCGAAAGTTTGGTGACCATCAGGATGATCGGCAGGGTGATCAGCAGGGTGATTGGCAGGAGGATTGACAGGGTTATTGGCAGGGTGATTGACAGGGTTATTGGAAGGGTGATTGACAGGGTTATTGGCAGGGTAATTGACAGGGTTATTGGCAGGGTGACAAGCAGGGTGGTTGGCAAGGAATTTAGAAGAGTGATCAGCAGGGTTATTGGCAGGGTGTTCTGTATGATTAGGGTGACAAGCAAGGTTTTCTGCATGATCAGCCATAATGATTGGCAGGGTGATGAGCAGGGTGTTGTACATGGTGATCTGCAGAGTGATTTGCACCACCAGCACAACGTTGATCAACTCAGGCACCTCGCGAGGAGTTTCAGCTCCCGCATCTCCGACACAACTGGTGTTCTATTTGGTTTCACTTGTTGAGAAATGGTTTTCCAGCTAAGGTTAAAGATTAAATATAGGGGAACTTAGCTTGGTAAGACAGCTCATTGCCTGTACAGCCGCCCCTGCAGGCGAGGTCTTGAGAAGCTGTCAAAGTCACTTCTCAACGGGTTGAAAGAGAGTATATTATGTATGATTATAAATTACCCCTATGGGGTGTTATAAGTGACTAACTCGCAACTTCATACTCAATTGTGCAGTCAATAGTACACTTACCTGGGTATATGTATCTGATCCAAAGTTACCCCCAGATATCCGATGTCTTGATTGAAGAATAGTGTTCTTTGAAGAATGTCACACTACACTCTGTTGGATTGCAACACTCGTTACACTGTTCATCAATAATTGTTCACGCCATAATGTCACTAAGGAAGCTGATCACACTTCTCTGTAAGTGTTTATTGAGATTCTTTTGTACAAAACGTGTGGAACATCGTTCTTTGTTGGTTATCCCGGCACGTCAATGTCTCTCTCAGTACAGTGAAAAATAATCTGACCTCACAACGTCCTACGCCGCTGCAGTGCCCCTCGAACATAAAGGAAAAGCTGACCTAGTGCTTTTTGCTTCCTTGCCAAACTTCCTCCATGAAGCAAAGCAGAATGCTTGATTCTTGCTGTCTTAAGCATGGACAACAATGTACAGTATCTTTACCATGGTAATAAAATGGGAGAAGGATTTTCTGTAATTGTCCTGCTAAGGTAAGAGATGGACTGTCTCTTATTAAACTACACTTTGCAACACTGGACTCTTGCAAGGAGCGTCGGTCGCTTGACCACGTCACATACTCGTATTGCATCTGGGATCAATTACTTGCTGTAGCAGTAAACAAGATGCTTGCCCCTTCTGAGAGGGCTGGGCCCCTCAAGGCTGAAAGGGGCTGAAAGGGGCTGAAGGGGGCTGATACCCCCCTCCTGGAGAAAATTTCTCCACACCACTGCCGGTGACCAGGTTATAGAGGAAACAATCACCAACCTAACAATAATAATCGACAGGATGGAAAATGTTAAACTGTAGCAACAGCCGGCTAGTAGTGATAATATTACTCAAGAAAACAGGTGTCCCGTGACTCGGTTGGTAACGCACTTAGTTCACATACTGAGTGTCCGTGGTTCGATCCCTGGCATAGGTGGAAGCGTTGGGCAGTTTTCTTTACACCTACTGTCCCTGTTCACCTAGCAGCAAGTAAGTTCCTGGGTGTTAGTCGACTGTTGTGGGTGTCATCCTGGAGGGTGGTAGTACACCTCAGACAGAGCAGGACTTTGGAGTGAACTGAGGTAGGCTAACAGGTTTCTCGCCTGTAAAAATTGATCCATGTAAAAAAAAAAAAGTATATAACGTTTGATTCACATGACGTGAAGTTTTCTCTGGTGCATCGCACACTGTGGCTCGCTACTCCTTTTTCTTCCTCTTCTGTAAATCAACTTTGTTTATTTATCATTATTTTTTTTAATTGTCTCCATCTTTTATCAGTCCCAGTTACATTAAGACAACAGCAGTATCAGCTCAGTTAGTCATAAACATTGCTCTGGATGACTCGCTGAGTGCCAGCCAAACTACCAGTCAGCCAAGGTAGCTGTCCTCCCAGACTGTCTGACCAGCCAAACTACCAGTCAGCCAGGGTAGCTGTCCTCCCAGACTGTCTGACCAGCCAAACTACCAGTTAGCCAGGGTAGTTGTTCTCCCAGACTGTCTGGTCAGCCTTCTCGTCACACTTCACAACGTCTAATGAACTGGTGAAGCGTGTTCTACCTGAACATACAGATAATGAACCTAGGGTTCATTGTTGCAGCCTGTGAGAGGTTCTGAGAACTCCCACACCAAGACCAGTTGCCACTTTGCTCCACAAACAATCTATCTCATATCACAGTTCCAGTAAACCACAATTACCTTAAGTAGCAGTAATAGTGCCTCTTCACCACAACGCTCTATGACCCTTGTGGTTTAGCGCTTCTTTTTTATTATAATAATACTCTCTTCCACCAACTATCTTGATTTCTTCCTTCCTCGGTACTTGGTATCCTTCATGGGAAGGAAGTGCTTTGATGTCGTTCAAGGACTTAACATCCACTGAGATGGAGTTATCATCCCTATCCTTCAATCCATTCTGATTGCCTTCCATTCCCAGGGCGTTGTTGCCCCCATGTATCTAATAATAATAATAATAATAATAAATAGGTACCCAATTACAAGAATGTTATTTAGTATTATCACTAACTTTGGGTCTTCGTGAGAGCTATGATGTCTGCCACTAATTGCTCTTACATTTTCCTATTCTTGTTTGTGACTACTGTTTTTGTTTGTGACTATTGTTCTTGTTTGTGATTACTGTTCTTGTTTGTGATTACTGTTCTTGTTTGTGATTACTGTTCTTGTTTGTGACTACTGTTCTTGTTTGTGACTACTATTCTTGTTTGTGACTACTGTTCTTGTTTGTGACTATTGTTCTTGTTTGTGACTACTGTTCTTGTTTGTGACTACTGTTCTTGTTTGTGACTACTGTTCTTGTTTGTGACTACTGTTCTTGTTTGTGACTATTGTTCTTGTTTGTGACTACTGTTCTTGTTTGTGACTACTGTTCTTGTTTGTGACAAGGCTGGGTTTGATTAGTATCTGAAGTGTTGGTGAAGGTTGAACTAATAGGCGGGTGGCAATGGCTGGTTTTGAGAAAGTCTTCCCTTGTCTGGGCCAGTAGGCCTGCTGCAGTGCTCCGCCATTCTTATATTCTTATGTGATGGTACTGCTGTGTGGTACACTGATGATTCCTGTACCTCGTGTGTGGTACACTGATGATTCCTGTACCTCGTGTGTGGTACATTGATGATTCCTGTACCTCGTGTGTGGTACACTGATGATTCCTGTACCTCGTGTGTGGTATATTGATGATTCCTGTACCTCGTGTGTGGTACATTGATGATTCCTGTACCTCGTATGTGGTACATTGATGATTCCTGTACCTCGTGTGTGGTACATTGATGATTCCTGTACCTCGTGTGTGGTATATGGATGATTCCTGTACCTCGTGTGTGGTACACTGATGATTCCTGTACCTCGTGTGTGGTACATTGATGATTCCTGTACCTCGTGTGTGGTACATTGATGATTCCTGCACCTCGTGTGTGGTATATTGATGATTACTGTACCTCGTGTGTGGTACATTGATGATTCCTGTACCTCGTGTGTGGTACATTGATGATTCCTGTACCTCGTGTGTGGTACATTGATGATTCCTGTACCTCGTGTGTGGTACATTGATGATTCCTGTACCTCGTGTGTGGTACATTGATGATTCCTGTACCTCGTGTGTGGTATATTGATGATTCCTGTACCTCGTGTGTGGTACATTGATGATTCCTGTACCTCGTGTGTGGTATATTGATGATTCCTGTACCTCGTGTGTGGTACACTAACTGCTCTTGGGCAGGAGTTGTTCATGTTTGGCAGGTGTTGTTCATATTGGGCAGGTGTTGTCCATGTTGGGCATGTGTTGTTCATGTTGGGCATGTGTTGTTCATGTTGGGCATGTGTTGTTCATGTTGGGCAGGTGTTATTCATGTTGGGCAGGTGTTGTTCATGTTGGGCATGTGTTGTTCGTGTTGGGCATCTGTTGTTCATGTTGGGCATGTGTTGTTCATGTTGAGCAGATGTTGTTCATGTTGGGCATGTGTTGTTCATATTGGGCATGTGTTGTTCAGGTTTTGCATGTGTTGTTCATGTTGAGCAGA
>NC_069422.1:25442120-25464620 GCF_026875155.1 Cherax quadricarinatus
ACTATGCAGTTCTCAGGCACTTGATAATAGTTCCTTAGACAGATAATAGAGTTCTCCCTATATTATTAATTAATTATTAGTTTTTATTATATTATGATAAAGGTCCTTCAGCACTGTTCATCTCTACGAGGTTAACAATAGATTCTCCCAGCACTTGGTCACACGTCACTAAGAGCAGTGTTTTCTGTGGCTCCATTCACTGACAATGATAAAGAATCAGCTGATCACAAGAACAACATATACTCCTCAGATCACTTGTCAACGTCACAAGCGGGGCCTTACCTGAATTGGTAAGCAGTAACTGGTCTGCCAGAGACACAGATGTACAAGTTGCTCATCATAGAACTGACACACGCTATTGATAGCAATCATCTTTTTTTTCTTTTGTCTACACATACGCCACTTTCAGATCCATTTCAAAGTGCGGGAAAATGCTTCAGAGTGCTATGGGGTGACCCGGGGGGGGGGGTAAGGGCAGGAGTATATGTTCAGGTAGTAATGAGTTGAGGATTGTCTGTCACAGGTTCATGACCGCAACACGTGTCCCGGTTCATGGTTTTATTGTCAAGTTGTAATATTTCAGGATTCAAATTATTTCCTTAGGGTGAACAAACTTTGTTCAGCGAGATTTTTGTTCTCGTTAATATTCACAGTGTTGAAGGCTATCCTTTCGTAATATTAGTTACTGACGTTCATTTACTCATTAACAATATCTGTCGTTTATTTGCGCATAGCAGTTGTTTGATCCCTGGCAGCAGTAGCATATGTTGACGTTTATTTGCTAATCCGCTTATCAATTGTGTTTTCTCGTGCGTGTGCGTGGCCACAGTTGCCGCAGGTGTCCGTGGATGTTAATAAGTTGAGGCGTCAGGTGCTGGTGGGTCGTGTTGGGGTGAAAAGAGTAAAACAAATATCCCAGCCGAGTGCAGGTGGCGGGGCAGGCGAGCTTCAGATATCATGTTCAGTACTACCTTTCCTCACTACATGTTCAATAGTTACTCTTATTGCTCAGTTAGACTTCACTGTTTCACATATATATGAAACCAAAATGTTACTGATACACAGTGAGAGTTCTAAATTTATTTTAAGCGAATTTCATTTTTTTAGGCATATCCCAGTAACGTTTTTCCCTTTGGTCAGACAATTCTGGAACATTTTTTCGTGAGTTTGATAAATACAAATTACTTAGAGGATCAACAATACTCTTCCTTCACTCACACGCAAGCACTCGAGAGGTCAGTAAAAATAGGTAGTTGCGCACTCTACCATAATTGTCTCAGTGTATATATCTTGGCGACATTAATGAGAAAAACAACTGACTGAACCGACTTCCACTGTTCGTTTGAAGTGTTACGTGAATCATGTCCATTGTGTATATACTCAATCGTACTTGCTGCTGCTGGAGTTACTGAGTGCACGTGGGCAGTGTCGTGGCAGCTGTAGTTACTGAAAGAGTGCACGTGGGCAATCCATACAAGACCCTGTGCACTCCTCTGTCAAAGATGTTAACAGAGCTGCTGCATGAGATGGTATTGAACACAAGTCCGTTAAGACATAATGTCTCCCTTGCTCCAAACTTGACCAGATTCCTTCATTATACCCAGTCACGGACAGTCTCCTGCAGCAGCCACAGACGGTCTCCTACAGCCACGGATGTTCCCTCCTACAGACCTCTTCGATGTCTCTCGTATCTGCTCTTTCAGAATTGTCACCTGTCAACGTAAGAAGAATTACAATGTTTTTGCGTAAGTTTATTTTCAGATATACATTTATATACCAGTAAACAAATGTTAAATAATATATATATATATATATATATATATATATATATATATATATATATATATATATATATATATATATATATATATTTTATAAGGAATTCGCAAGAGCAGGCGAAATATACACAAACACTGATCCCTGGCTGAAGGAGACTCGAACCTACGAACCTTGGAACAAGGTACGCAGTGCCTTACCATTCTCACCACACTGGACCAATACCTTGGCGTCCAGCTTGCGCTAGACTTTGATCCAAGGCAGCCAGCTTTCAGGGAGAAGGCTTACAGCTTTTCATCTCATCTCCTATATATATACTTTATACATATATATAATATATATATATATATAATATATTATATATATATATATATATATATATATATATATATATATATATATATATATATATATATATATATATATAGGGTCCACCTCTGGTGTAAATTGTGGGACCCATAGCATTGGAGAAGTGGATAAAAAGGCTTCAAGGAAGAATATTTGGATTTCTTTTTTGTTAATACATCAGCCGTCTCCCACCAAGGCAGGGTAGCCCGGAAAAAAACTTTTATCATTCACTCCATCACTGTTTTGCCAGAGGCGCGCTTACACTACAGTTATAAAAACTGCAATTTTAACATCCCTCCTTCATATATATATATATATATATATATATATATATATATATATATATATATATATATATATATATATATATATGGGGGTCAACCTCTAATGTTAGCTGTGAGTACCCATAACCTCTGAAAATTTCTTCACGTGTCCTACTAGCTAGTAGAAAAGTTTTGGTATTTTATCAACAGGTTGGATATATGGTACCTGAGAGGCGTGAGTTAGATCCCAAGGGAAGGTAAGTACGATGTTCTCAGGACGAGGTCTGAGACCTTACTGAGCTCTACGCTCACTCTCCACCTGGCTCGTGTGAGCCCAGTCCTTTGACGTCACTAAGACACATCTCAATTTTTAGCGACCTTAAGGTTATTCTTGCGGCTAATCCTTCGCGGTTTATTTTCGCCAAAATATAAACAGTTACGACGTTTATTCTGTCTTATTTATGTGTTATACTTACAAAATTAAAAGTAGGTTATTGATTTAAAGTTTAAGTGAACTTAAATGCCGCGAAAGTCTATACCTGTCATGAATGTGTGGAGGTTCACAGTGAGTCAGAGAGGTTCAGGAGGTAGTGGGGGCCGCAGCTCCCTCTACCTCTACCTCTCCCTCCACTTGCTGATCTTTGCACCACGACAGTGATTCCTCGTTAATTTTCACCATTCAACCTCAGAAGCATCTTTTTCTTTGAATTTTACCACGCTAATTGTCTACCATCAATCTAGCGTGACCTTAAAAAAGTACATAAAGAGGAAAATTAAAAGTGAACTTAGAAACGAGTAATGTGATGAGAGTAACAAAGTCTAGGCAGTGAAACACCGATTACTATCTTGGAGGAAGCGAGTATGGAGGAGATAAATATTTGGCAGCAAATTTATTGGCAGATATGTTTACGAGAGATGAGGTGACCATAGAATAGACGCAAGGGAGGAGGAAGGGAAAGGTAGGTGAAGTGTTGAGACATCTGTGGAAAGAAATTTGTCCATGGAGGCAGAAAGGTGACTGTAACAGAATATAGTGGAACCAACACTTGTTTATGAGTGTGAGGCATGTGTTTTAAATGTTGCAGCGAGGAAGAGGCTGGAGCCAGTGGGGTTGTCATGTTAAAGAACAATGCGCAGTGTGTCATACAGAGAATTCGTAGCAAAGAACACAGAAGTCGGAGTGGGGTTACTCAAGGTATAACCCAGTAGTGTGAGGAGAGGTTCTGGAAGTGTTTAGGTATTTAGAGAGGACTAAGGAAACTAGGGACTAAGATGAATAAATAAATCTGGGGTAGAGAGGAAGGGGTAAGAGAGGTTTCGAGTACTAGGGGCTTGGACATCAAACAGGCTTGTGTGAGCGTGTTAGATCAGAGTGGGGACAAGTGTTTCTTATGGTTTGAAGTCCTATTGTAAGGCAACATTTGTGGAGGGATTCAGGGGAAACAGATTAGCCAGACGTGAGTTATGGAGATGAGAGAGGAATGTCTGCAGTGTGAAGGAGGCATGAGAATGTTGCAATTCAGAGGATCATTTTAACTGTAATGTCAACACGTTTATTGTCAAGAGAACTACTGAAAAAAACATAGTCAATAGCGTTCATATTTATTGAGCAATTCAGCTGTGCAATAAGTGGTGAGGCTGGAATATTTGTTATTATTTATCTGCCATACTTCAATATTGTTTTATTATTATTATTATTATTATTATTATTATTATTATTATTTATTCATTGGGAAGCGCTAAATCCGTAGGGGTCATATAGCACTTGGAGAGGAGAATAGCACCAGCATCTTGAGATCAAGAGCTCTTCACCGGCACCAAGCCCCCCTCCCCCCTTAATCCCCGTCCTTATGGAAAAGTGGCGGAAGTCCTGCTATCACCTACCACCACTTGCAGGGATGGAAGGAGGGAGCGAGAGAAGGAGGGAGGGAGGACGAGGGAGACAAGAAAGAAGTGAGGGAGGGGCCGGGAAGTGATCGGACATAAGCTACGATCTTCTTCCTAGAAAGAGGAAGCATGACAATGACGGCTTAGAATTTCTACAAGAATGTGCTAAAAAAATACTCTAAATGGGGCAAGAGCTAGATTCTGGCACAGGTGGTATTGTCACTGGTGGTATTGTCACTGGTGGTATTGTCACTGGTGGTATTGTCACTGGTGGTATTGTCACTGGTGGTATTGTCACTGGTGGTATTATCACTGGTGGTATTGTCACTGGTGGTATTGTCACTGGTGGTATTGTCACTGGTGGTATTGTCACTGGTGGTATTGTCACTGGTGGTATTGTCACTGGTAGTATTGTTACTGGTGGTATTGTCACTGGTGGTATTGTCACTGGTGGTATTGTCACTGGTGGTATTGTCACTGGTGGTATTGTCACTGGTGGTATTGTCACTGGTGGTATTATCACTGGTGGTATTGTCACTGGTGGTACTGTCACTGGTGGTATTGTCACTGGTGGTATTGTTACTGGTGGTATTGACACTGGTGGTATTGACACTGGTGGTATTGTCATTGGTGGTATTACCACTGGTGGTATTATCACTGGTGGTATTGTCACTGGTGGTACTGTCACTGGTGGTATTGTCACTGGTGGTATTATCACTGGTGGTATTGTCACTGGAGGTACTGTCACCGGTGGTATTGTCACTGGTGGTATTGTCATTGGTGGTATTAACACTGGTTGTATTGTCACTGGTGGTTTTAACACTGGTGGTATTACCACTGGTGGTATTATCACTGGTGGTATTGTCACTGGTGGTACTGTCACTGGTGGTATTGTCACTGGTGGTATTGTTACTGGTGGTATTGACACTGGTGGTATTGTCACTTGTGGTATTGTCTCTTGTGGTATTGACTCTGGTGGTATTGTCAATATTGGTATTGTCACTGGTGGTATTGTCATTGGTGGTATTGTCACTTGTGGTATTGTCACAGGTGGTATTGTCATTGGTGGTATTGTCACTGGTGGTATTGTCACTGGTGGTATTGTCACTGGTGGTATTGTCACTGGTGGTATTGTCACTGGTGGTATTGTCACTGGTGGTATTGTCATTGGTGGTATTGTCACTGGTGCTATTGTCACTGGTGGTATTGTCACTGGTGGTATTGTCACTGGTGGTATTGTCACTGGTGCTATTGTCACTGGTGGTATTGCCACTGGTGGTATTGTCACTGGTGGTATTGTCACTGGTGGTATTGTCACTGGTGGTATTGTCACTGGTGGTATTGCCACTGGAGGTACTGTCACTGGTGGTATTGTCACTGGTGGTATTGTCATTGGTGGTATTAACACTGGTTGTATTGTCACTGGTGGTTTTAACACTGGTGGTATTACCACTGGTGGTATTATCACTGGTGGTATTGTCACTGGTGGTACTGTCACTGGTGGTATTGTCACTGGTGGTATTGTTACTGGTGGTATTGACACTGGTGGTATTGTCACTTGTGGTATTGTCTCTTGTGGTATTGACTCTGGTGGTATTGTCACTATTGGTATTGTCACTGGTGGTATTGTCATTGGTGGTATTGTCACTGGTGGTATTGTCACAGGTGGTATTGTCATTGGTGGTATTGTCACTGGTGGTATTGTCACTGGTGGTATTGTCACTGGTGGTATTGTCACTGGTGGTATTGTCACTGGTGGTATTGTCACTGGTGGTATTGTCATTGGTGGTATTGTCACTGGTGGTATTGTCACTGGTGGTATTGTCACTGGTGGTATTGTCACTGGTGGTATTGTCACTGGTGCTATTGTCACTGGTGGTATTGCCACTGGTGGTATTGTCACTGGTGGTATTGTCACTGGTGGTATTGCCACTGGTGGTATTGTCACTGGTGGTATTGCCACTGGTGGTATTGTCATTGGTGGTATTGTCACTGGTGGTATTGTCGCTGGTGGTATTGTCACTGGTGGTATTGTCACTGGTGGTATTGTCACTGGTGGTATTGTCACTGGTGGTATTGTCACTGGTGGTATTATCACTGGTGGTATTGTCACTGGTGGTATTGTCACTGGTGGTATTGTCACTGGTGGTATTGTCGCTGGTGGTATTGTCACTGGTGGTATTGTCACTGGTGGTATTGTCACTGGTGGTATTATCACTGGTGGTATTGTCACTGGTGGTATTGTCACTGGTGGTATTGTCATTGGTGGTATTGTCACTGGTGGTATTGTCATTGGTGGTATTGTCACTGGTGGTATTGTCGCTGGTGGTATTGTCACTGGTGGTATTGTCACTGGTGGTATTGTCACTGGTGGTATTATCACTGGTGGTATTGTCACTGGTGGTATTGTCACTGGTGGTATTGTCATTGGTGGTATTGTCACTGGTGGTATTGTCATTGGTGGTTTTAACACTGGTGGTATTACCCCTGGTGGTATTATCACTGGTGGTATTGTCACTGGTGGTATTGTCACTGGTGGTATTGTCATTGGTGGTTTTAACACTGGTGGTATTACCACTGGTGGTATTATCACTGGTGGTATTGTCACTGGTGGTATTGTCACTGGTGGTATTGTCGCTGGTGGTATTGTCACTGGTGGTATTGTCACTGGTGGTATTGTCACTGGTGGTATTGTCACTGGTGGTATTATCACTGGTGGTATTATCACTGGTGGTATTATCACTTGTGGTATTACCACTGGTGGTATTATCACTGGTGGTATTGTCACTGGTGGTATTGTCACTGGTGGTATTGGCACTGGTGGTATTGTCACTGGTGGTATTATCACTGGTGGTATTATCACTGGTGATATTGTCACTGGTGGTATTGTCACTGGTGCTATTACCACTGGTGGTATTGTCACTGGTGGTATTGTCACTGGTGGTGATATTGTCGCTGGCGGTATTGTCACTGGTGGTATTGTCACTGGTTGTATTGTCACTGGTGGTATTGTCACTGGTGGTATTGTCACTGGTGGTATTGTCGCTGGTGGTATTGTCACTGGTGGTATTGTCACTGGTGGTATTGTCGCTGGTGGTATTGTTACTGGTAGTATTCTCACTGGTGGTATTGTCACTGGTAGTATTGTCACTGGTGGTATTGTCACTGGTGGTATCACTGGTGGTGTTGTCACTGGTTGTATTGTCGCTGGTGGTATTGTCACTGGTGGTATTGTCACTGGTGGTATTGTCACTGGTGGTATTGTCACTAGTGGTGTTGTCACTTGTGGTATTGTCACTGGAGGTATTGTCACTGTTGGTATTGTCACTGGTGGTGTTGTTACTTGTGGTATTGTCACTGGTGGTATTGTCACTGGAGGTATTATCACTGGTTGTATTGTCACTGGTGGTATTGTCACTGGTGATATTGTCACTGTTGGTATTAACACTGGTGGCATTGTCACTGGTGGTATTGTCACTGGTGGTATTAACACTGGTGGTAGTGTCAGTGGTGGTACTGACACTGGTGGTATTGACACTGGTGGTATTGTCACAGGTGGTATTGGCACTGGTGGTATTGGCACTGGTGGTATTGTCACAGGTGGTATTAACACTGGTTGTATTGTCACTGGTGGTATTGTCACTGGTGGTATTGTTACTGGTGGTGTTCTCACTGGTGGTATTGTGACTGGTGGTATTCACACTGGTGGTATTGTCACTGGTGGTATTGTCACTGGTGGTATTGGCACTGGTGGTATTAACACTGGTTGTATTGTCACTGGTGGTATTTTCACTGGTGGTATTGACACTGGTGGTATTGTCACTGATGGTATTGTTACTGGTGGTGTTCTCACTGGTGGTATTGTTACTGGTGGTATTGTCACTGGTGGTATTGTCACTGGTGGTATTGTCACTGGTGATATTGACACTAGTTGTATTGCCACTGTTGGTATTGTCACTAGTGGTATTGTCACTGGTGGTATTGTTACTGGTGGTATTGCCACTGGTGGTATTGCCACTGGTGGTATTGTCACTGGTGGTATTGACACTGGTAGTATTGTCACTGGTAGTATTGTCTCTTGTGGTATTGTCTCTGGTGGTATTGTCACTGGTGGTATTGTCACTGGTGGTATTGTCACTGGTGGTATTGTTACTGGTGGTATTGCCATTGGTGGTATTGTCACTGGTGATGTTGTCACTGTTGGTATTGTCGCTGGTGGTATTAACACTGGTGGTATTAACACTGGTGGTATTGACACTGGTGGTATTGTCGCTTGTGGTATAGTCACTGGTGGTATTGGCACTGGTGGTATTGTCACTGGTGGTATTGTCACTGGTGGTATTGTCGCTGGTGGTATTGTCACTGGTGGTATTGTCGCTGGTGGTATTGTCACTGGTGGTATTGTCACTGGTGGTATTGTCACTGGTGGTATTGTCACTGGTGGTATTGTCACTGGTGGTATTGTCACTGGTGGTATTGACACTGGTGGTATTGACACTGGTGGTATTGACACTGGTGGTATTGACACTGGTGGTATTGACACTGGTGGTATTGTCGCTGGTGGTATTGTCATTGATGGTATTGACAGTGGTGGTATTGTCACTGGTGGTATTGTCGCTGGTGGTATTTTCACTGGAGGTATTGTCACTGGTGGTATTATCACTGGTGGTATTTTCACTCGTTGTTTGTCACTGGTGGTATTGTCACTGGTGGTATTATCACTGGTGGTATTGTCACTGGTGCTATTGTCACTGGTGGTATTACTACTGGTGGTATTGTCGCTGGTGGTATTGTCACTGGTGGTATTGTCACTGGTGGTATTGTCGCTGGTGGTATTGTTACTGGTAGTATTGTCACTGGTGGTATTGTCACTGGTGGTATTGTCACTGGTGGTATTGTCACTGGTAGTGTTGTTACTTGTGGCATTGTCACTGGTGGTATTGTCACTGGTGGTATTGTCACTGGTGGTATTGCCACTGGTGATAATGTTGCTGGTGGAATTGTCACTGGTGGTATTGTCACTGGTGGTATTGTCACTTGTGGTATTGTCAGTGGTGCTATTGTCACTGGTGGTATTGTCACTGGTGGTATTGTCACTGGTGGTATTTTCACTGGTGGTATTATCACTGGTGGTATTATCACTGGTGGTATTGTCACTGGTGGTATTATCACTGGTGGTATTGTCACTGGTGATATTGTCACTGGTGATATTATCACTGGTGGTATTGTCACTTGTGGTATTATCACTGGTGGTGTTGTCTCTGGTGGTATTATCACTGGTGGTATTGTCACTGGTGGTATTGTCACTGGTGGTATTGTCACTGGTGGTATTGTCACTGGTGGTATTGTCACTGGTGGTATTGTCACTGGTGTTATTGTCACTGGTGGTATTGTCACTGGTGGTATTGTCACTGGTGGTATTGTCACTGGTGGTATTATCACTGGTGGTATTATCACTGGTGGTATTATCACTGGTGGTATTGTCACTGGTGGTATTGTCACTGGTGGTATTGTCACTGGTGGTATTGTCACTGGTGGTATTGTCACTGGTGGTATTATCACTGGTGGTATTGTCACTGGTGGTATTGTCACTGGTGGTATTGTCACTGGTGGTATTGTCACTGGTGGTATTATCACTGGTGGTGTTGTCACTGTCACTGGTGGTATTGTCATTGGTGGTATTGTCACTGGTGGTATTGTCACTGGTGGTATTATTACTGGTGGTATTATCACTGGTGGTATTGTCACTGGTGGTATTATCACTGGTGGTATTGTCACTGTTGGTATTGTCACTGGTAGTATTGTCACTGATGGTATTGACACTGGTGGTATTGTCACTGGTGGTATTGTCACTGGTGGTATTGTCACTGGTGGTATTGTCACTGGTGGTATTGACACTGGTGGTATTGTCACTGGTGGTATTGTCACTGGTGGTATTGTCACTGGTGGTATTGTCACTGGTGGTATTGTCACTGGTGGTATTGTCACTGGTGGTATTATCACTGGTGGTATTATCACTGGTGGTATTGTCACTGGTGGTATTGTCACTGGTGGTATTGTCACTGGTGGTTTTGTCACTGGTGGTATTATCACTGGTGGTATTGTCACTGTCACTGGTGGTATTGTCACTGGTGGTATTGTCACTGGTGGTATTGTCACTGGTGGTATTATCACTGGTGGTATTATCACTGGTGGTATTGTCACTGGTGGTATTATCACTGGTGGTATTGTCACTGGTGGTATTGTCACTAGTATTGTCACTGGCGGTATTGTCAATGGTTGTATTGTCACTGGTGGTATTGTCACTGGTAGTATTGTCACTGGTGGTATTGTCACTGGTGGTATTGTCACTGGTGGTATTGTCACTGGTGGTATTGTCACTGGTGGTATTATCACTGGTGGTATTGTCACTGGTGGTATTGTCACTGGTAGTATTGTCACTGGTGGTATTGTCACTGGTGGTATTGTCACTGGTGGTATTGTCACTGGTGGTATTGTCACTGGTGGTGTTGTCACTGGTGGTATTGTCACTGGTGGTATTGTCACTGGTGGTATTGTCACTGGTGGTATTATCACTGGTGGTATTGTCACTGGTGGTATTGTCACTGGTAGTATTGTCACTGGTGGTATTGTCACTGGTGGTATTGTCACTGGTGGTATTGTCACTGGTGGTATTGTCACTGGTGGTATTGTCGCTGGTGGTATTGTCACTGGTGGTATTGTCACTGGTGGTATTATCACTGGTGGTATTATCACTGGTGGTATTATCACTGGTGGTATTGTCACTGGTGGATTATCACTGGTGGTATTATCACTGGTGGTATTATCACTGGTGGTATTATCACTGGTGGTATTGTCACTGGTGGTATTATCACTGGTGGTATTATCACTGGTGGTATTATCACTGGTGGTATTATCACTGGTGGTATTGTCACTGGTGGTATTGGCACTGGTGGTATTGTCACTGGTGGTATTGTCACTGGTGGTATTGTCACTGGTGGTATTATCACTGGTGGTATTATCACTGGTGGTATTATCACTGGTGGTATTATCACTGGTGGTATTGTCACTGGTGGTATTATCACTGGTGGTATTATCACTGGTGGTATTATCACTGGTGGTATTATCACTGGTGGTATTGTCACTGGTGGTATTGTCACTGGTGGTATTGTCACTGGTGGTATTATCACTGGTGGTATTGTCACTGGTGGTATTGTCACTGGTGGTATTATCACTGGTGGTATTATCACTGGTGGTATTATCACTGGTGGTATTATCACTGGTGGTATTATCACTGGTGGTATTATCACTGGTGGTATTATCACTGGTGGTATTATCACTGGTGGTATTATCACTGGTGGTATTATCACTGGTGGTATTGTCACTGGTGGTATTATCACTGGTGGTATTGTCCAAGACACTTGACACAAGGGATAATATTGTGACGCTGGTGGAATAAGGTTTCCTCGACTAACAAAGGGAAGTGATGGGACAGATGACAACGTTGTTTATAATATCACAAAATACATCAGAGTCTTGCCTCGTTAAACTTAAAAACGCCACAAATCCGCCGGATTTTTTCATTTTACTTTTTGCATTTACATTGTTAAAAATTCTTTTAAAAATTGTATAGAAAAAGAATTTTATTTTGATTAAAAATTAAAACCAGTTTGATAAAATTTTCAGACTGGCGCAGACACACTGCTTGAAATTCATACAAAAATATTTTTATTAAGATAATCAGCATTTATGGTTTCAAGCTGATCGGAAGAGACATTCACTAGTTATTGCAGGGGAAATAACTTGCTTAATAAAATTGGCAATTTGACATTTGCACCGCTCAAAGTTGCAAGATGTGTGTTCATGAAGACGAGTAATGGTAAAAGTTTGAAGTCGATCAGGAAAACCTTTCTGTAGAAAATGATGTGATTACATTGATTCATTTTTTTATTATTTTATCGGTAGTATTTCAAATTTACATCAATACTGACTAAACTTAAGAGTTATCAACCTTAACACAGGCGGCTCCGTCAGTAATAATTTGTGTCCACTCACAAGTATTCTTCACTTATTGAATAAGAACTAACAATAATATTCAATAAAAATGGCAGATTT
Organism: Cherax quadricarinatus; assembly: GCF_026875155.1. NCBI lineage: Eukaryota > Metazoa > Arthropoda > Malacostraca > Decapoda > Parastacidae > Cherax > Cherax quadricarinatus. The sequence goes on from NC_069422.1 coordinate 25,454,510, forward strand.
TAACTTAAGACAGCCAGTGTCAATGTGAACCTTGTGTTCAGGAAGCCTCACCAGTGTGATCCTTGTGTTCAGGAAGCTTCACCAGTGTGATCCTTGTGTTCAGAAAGCTTCACCAGTGTGATCCTTGTGTTCAGGAAGCTTCACCAGTGTGAACCTTGGGTTCAGGAAGATTCACCAGTGTGACCCTAGTGTTCAGGAAGCTTCACCAGTGTGAACCTTGTGTTCAGGAAGCTTCACCAGTATGATGCTTGTGTTCAGAAAGCTTCACCAGTGTGATCCTTGTGTTCAGGAAGCTTCACCAGTGTGATCCTTGTCTTCAGGAAGCTTCACCAGTGTGAACCTTGTGTTCAGGAAGCTTCACCAGTGTGAACCTTGTGTTCAGGAAGCTTCACCAGTGTGAACCTTGTGTTCAGGAAGCCTCACCAGTGTGAGCCTTGTGTTTAGAAAGCTTCACCAGTGTGAACCTTGTGTTCAGGAAGCTTCACCAGTGTGAACCTTGTGTTCAAGAAGCTTCACCAGTGTGAACCTTGTGTTCAGGAAGCCTCACCAGTGTGAGCCTTGTGTTTAGACAGCTTCACCAGTGTGAACCTTGTGTTTAGAAAGCTTCACTAGTGTGAACCTTGTGTTCAGGAAGCTTCACCAGTGTGAACCTTGTGCTCAGGAAGCTTCACCATTGTGATTCTTGTGTTCAGGAAGCTTCACCAGAGTGAACCTTTTGTTCATGAAGCCTCACCAGTGTGATCCTTGTGTTCAGAAAGCTTCACCAGTGTGATCCTTGTGTTCAGGAAGCTTCACCAGTGTGAACCTTGGGTTCAGGAAGATTCACCAGTGTGATCCTAGTGTTCAGGAAGCTTCACCAATGTGAACCTTGTGTTCAGGAAGCTTCACCAGTGTGATCCTTGTGTTCAGAAAGCTTCACCAGTGTGATCCTTGTATTCAGGAAGCTTCACCAGAGTGATCCTTGTGTTCAGGAAGCTTCACCAGTGTGCACCTTGTATTCAGGAAGCTTCACCAGTGTGATTCTTGTGTTCAGAAAGCTTCACCAGTGTGAGCCTTGTGTTTAGAAAGCTTCACCAGTGTGAACCTTGTGTTCAGGAAGCTTCACCAGTGTGAACCTTGTGTTCAGGAAGCTTCATCAGTATGAACCTTGTGTTCAGGAAGCCTCACCAGTGTGATCCCTGTGTTCAGGAAGCTTCACCAGTGTGAACCTTGTGTTCAGGAAGCTTCACCAGTGTGAACCTTGTGTTCAGGAAGCTTCACCAGTGTGAACCTTGTGTTCAGGAAGCCTCACCAGAGTGAGCCTTCTGTTTAGAAAGCTTCACCACTGTGACCCTTGTGTTCAGGAAGCTTCGCCAGTGTGAACCTTGTGTTCAGGAAGCTTCACCAGTGTGATCCTTGTGTTCAGGAAGCTTCACCAGTGTGATCCTTGTGTTCAGGAAGCTTCACCAGTGTGAACCTTGTGTTCCAGAAGCCTCACCAGTGTGAACCTTGTGTTCAGGAAGCTTCACCAGTGTGAACTTTGTGTTCAGGAAGCTTCACCAGTGTGAACCTTGTGTTCAGGAAGCTTCACCAGTGTGAACCTTGTGTTCAGGAAGCTTAGCCAGTGTAAACCTTGTGTTCAGGAAGCCTCACCAGTGTGAACCTTGTGTTCAGGAAGCCTCACCAGTGTGAACCTTGTGTTCAGGAAGCCTCACCAGTGTGAACCTTGTGTTCAGGAAGCCTCACCAGTGTGAACCTTGTGTTCAGGAAGCCTCACCAGTGTGAACCTTGTGTTCAGGAAGCCTCACCAGTGTAAACCTTGTGTTCAGGAGCCTCACCAGTGTGAACCTTGTGTTCAGGAAGCCTCACCAGTGTGAACCTTGTGTTCAGGAAGCCTCACCAGTGTGAACCTTGTGTTCAGGAAGCCTCACCAGTGTGAACCTTGTGTTCAGGAAGCCTCACCAGTGTGAACCTTGTGTTCAGGAAGCCTCACCAGTGTGAACCTTGTGTTCAGGAAGCCTCACCAGTTGTAAACCTTGTGTTCAGGAAGCCTCACCAGTGTGAACCTTGTGTTCAGGAAGCCTCACCAGTGTGAACCTTGTGTTCAGGAAGCCTCACCAGTGTGAACCTTGTGTTCAGGAAGCCTCACCAGTGTGAACCTTGTGTTCAGGAAGCCTCACCAGTGTGAACCTTGTGTTCAGGAAGCCTCACCAGTGTAAACCTTGTGTTCATGGAAGCCTCACCAGTGTGAACCTTGTGTTCAGGAAGCCTCACCAGTGTGAACCTTGTGTTCAGGAAGCCTCACCAGTGTGAACCTTGTGTTCAGGAAGCCTCACCAGTGTGAACCTTGTGTCCAGGAAGTTTAGCCAGTGTAAACCTTGTGTTCAGGAAGCCTCACCAGTGTGAACCTTGTGTTCAGGAAGCCTCACCAGTGTGAACCTTGTGTTCAGGAAGCCTCACCAGTGTGAACCTTGTGTTCAGGAAGCCTCACCAGTGTGAACCTTGTGTTCAGGAAGCCTCACCAGTGTAAACCTTGTGTTCAGGAAGCCTCACCAGTGTGAACCTTGTGTTCAGGAAGCCTCACCAGTGTAAACCTTGTGTTCAGGAAGCCTCACCAGTGTGAACCTTGTGTTCAGGAAGCTTAGCCAGTGTAAACCTTGTGTTCAGGAAGCCTCACCAGTGTGAACCTTGTGTTCAGGAAGCCTCACCAGTGTGAACCTTGTGTTCAGGAAGCCTCACCAGTGTGAACCTTGTGTTCAGGAAGCCTCACCAGTGTGAACCTTGTGTTTCAGGAAGCCTCACCAGTGTGAACCTTGTGTTCAGGAAGCCTCACCAGTGTGAACCTTGTGTTCAGGAAGCCTCACCAGTGTAAACCTTGTGTTCAGGAAGCCTCACCAGTGTGAACCTTGTGTTCAGGAAGCCTCACCAGTGTAAACCTTGTGTTCAGAAGCCTCACCAGGTGTAAACCTTGTGTTCAGGAAGCCTCACCAGTGTGAACCTTGTGTTCAGGAAGCTTCACGAGTGTGAACCTTGTGTTCAGGAAGCTTCACCAGTGTGAACCTTGTGTTCAGGAAGCTTCACCAGTGTGATCCTTGTGTTCAGGAAGCTTCATCAGTATGAACCTTGTGTTCAGGAAACTTCACCAGTGTGAACCTTGTGCTCAGGAAGCTTCGGCAGTGTGAACCTTGTGTTCAGGAAGCTTCACCAGTGTGAACCTTGTGTTCAGGAAGCTTCACCAATGTAAACCATGTGCTCAGGAAGCCTCACCAGTGTGAACCTTGTGTTCAGGAAGCCTCACCAGCGTGAACCTTGTGTTCAGGAAGCTTCACCAGTGTGAACCTTGTGTTCAGAAAGCCTCACCAGTGTGAACCTTGTGTTCAGGAAGCCTCACCAGTGTGAACCTTGTGTTCAGGAAGCCTCACCATTGTGAACCTTGTGTTCAGGAAGCCTCACCAGTGTGAACCTTGTGTTCAGGAAGCCTCACTATTGTGAACCTTGTGTTCAGGAAGTCTCACCAGAGGTGAAAATTTGAAGCTGATCAGATGAGTCATTTTCTGGTTATGGGTCGAATTCTAACGATTTAAAAACATATATTTAATATTTTACCACATCAACAAATTAGCCAGCACGCAAACCAAACTTATCACGTACTATCAAATAATAATCTTTATTTCTGCAAGTACGTGATACAACTTATACAGACCATAGCTGATATCAATGACATACTGCTCTATAAAAAGCCCCTGGTTATGCAGAGCATTTCGTGCAAATTGGTTTAATTTTGTTTACAGGATGCGACCCACACCAGTTATCTAACACCCAGGTACCTATTTATTTCTAGGTGAACAGGGACAGCAGGTGTTTTAAGAAAACACGCCAAAATGCTTCCACTCGTACCAGGGATCGAGCCACGGACCTCAGTGTGTGAGCTGAGTGCGCTACCAACCGAGCTATGGGACGCAACGTCTTTAAATACTGAAGTGGTTCAGAAGAGGTAAACTGAAATTTCTTTAACATTTAATGGGAATAATAATTTCATTTATTTTACACATAAAATGGTCAGACTTGTTCCTTCAGTGATGAATTTCACTTTACACTGTCGTCGTAATTCATTCACATTTTTTGATTGCTTGTAGCTCCACTGCTGAGGATTTTGGAAGTTATCCCGGCCCCTCGGGGAATCTGGGTTCACCAACCTTAGTCATAGGGCACGTGTACATGTCAGTTGTTCCAAGAATTTGGCCATCGTTACCGTATACAAGTGTGGAAAATATGAAACCGACTGGATGAGGCGTTCTCGAGTTATGAGCGAAATAAAATCGAAAAGTTGGGGGAAGCAAAAAAAAAAAAAAAAAATTTAGCCAACCCCCAAATTTTCTCCTGCGGGGTTATATAATAATAATAATAATAATAATAATAATAATAATAATAATAATAATAATAATGATAAGGTACACAATAAGATCAACTAAGGATCTGAGGTCTTCAACAACTAGGTTACAAACACCACTACAGTTCCTTATCATTAAAACGTCCACTCATCATTACTAATCTCCTAAATAAATAATTATCGGTTTACTAGTTGTTTAGCAGCCATTGACAAATAATTAATACGCACGTAACATTAGTTTAACACTTGTTGAGAAGTTTGCCACATAAGGTGTGATGGCAAAATATGCATCGCTTAATGTCTTACCAGCCTCTGGGGTCTCTTACAAGTATCGTTGATTATCTTCCAAACCTCCTGGATCCTCTTTCAAGCCTCTTGGATCTTATTGCAAGTTCCCTGGATCCTCTTCCAGGTCTCCTGGATCCTCTTGCAAGCCTAATGGATCCTCATCCAAGCCTCCTGGATCTTCTTGTGTCTTGGATCCTCTTCCAAGCTTTATGGATCCTTTTCCAAGCCTCCTAGATCCTCTTCTGAACCTCCTAGATCCTCTTTCAATCCTTCTGAATACTCTTTCAAGCCTTCTGGCTCCTCCTCCAAGCCTCCTGGAGTCAAGCGTAACTAAATATCTTCCAAGCTTCCTGGATTCTCTTCCAAGCCTCCTGGATCTTCTCGTAAGTGTCCTGGATCCTCTTGCAAGCCTCCGATATCCTCTTGCAAGCCTAATGGATCCTCATCCAAGCCTCCTAGATCCATTTCCAAGCCTCAGGATTCTCTTCCAAACTTCCTGATCCTCTTACAATCTTGCTGGAACCTTTTTCATGCCTTTTGGATCCCTTTTCAAGCCTCCAGGTTCCTCTTGCAAGTCTCGTGGATCATTTTGCAAGCTTTATCAAAACCTCTTGGATCCTTTTCAGAGACAGGCAGAAGAGGCAGCGAGCACACATAAAATAGTCTCAGTCTTAATAATAACGACGTTTTGCTTTAGAAGAGCGAAACTTTTTTTTTTTTTAGCGAAGCATTATAAGAAGAGGCTTACGCTGCTTCCTCTGACCTTATCACTTCGTCAGAGGTGTTTGTGATTTAAGGAAGGTGAGGTTATTGTGTCTTTACTAACATCGTAGCTGACACCATAGTAAGCGGAAGTATTCCACTGGGAGAGAACTTATGCAAAAATGCCCGTGAATATTACTTTCAGATTTATTCCAGGCTTTCAATTTTTGTTTACGACAGCGAAGAGTGTTAAGTTTTACGAGTCATTTCAGTCCAAATTTTATGGTTACACATTATGGAAAGATCTCTGTACGTGTAATTTTGATTTCTACATGTATCAATGCACTACCCACAGCCACTTAAATATGATGCAGCCTCGCTCAGTCTTAGATTTACAATGACAATAATACATACACAGGTAGTCATGTCAGTGTATGTTATATAACCACTGTAAAAATTCGTGGTATTCTAAGCTCTTTCATGGTTTCTCACATTTTCAAGAAATACGAAAGTACTTGTTATGATGCAACTTGTCACTGTGGTTATAATACATGTTAAAATGTCACATGTTGTTTGTGATCTTCATGTCTATGTTTATGTACTGATAGTTTACCTTAATCTCTCTATTTGTGATTAAAATATTCTTTACTGGTGACGTTCAGTGAAATACAACCTTAATGACCCTCGTTCAGTAGATAGACTTTAAACCTAACAAACTATCATGTCTTCAAGTACCATTCCTGGACAGCAAGAAGGAATTTTTTTAAGGTCTGGTGGGTACGATATGTAATAAATTTACTTCCTGACAGGACTTCATGTGCCAGGGATGGTGCCAGAAATAAGATATTTTTTAACAAGTCAGTCAGCATGAGTTATGTGTTATTAAAATGCAATTCTGCGATCACACCAAGATCGTAGATGACAGGTGTTAGAGAGCCCTGGATGACAGGTGTTAGAGAGCCCTGGATGACAGGTGTTAGAGAGCCCTGGATGATAGGTGTTAGAGAGCCCTGGATGACAGGTGTTAGAGATCCCTGGATGATAGGTGTTAGAGAGCCCTGGATGACAGGTGTTAGAAAGCCCTGGATGATAGGTGTTAGAGAGCCCTTGATGACAGGTGTTAGAGATCCCTGGATGATAGGTGTTAGAGAGCCCTGGATGACAGGTGTTAGAGAGCCCTGGATGATAGGTGTTAGAGAGCCCTTGATGACAGGTGTTAGAGAGCCCTGGATGATAGGTGTTAGAGAGCCCTGGATGACAGGTGTTAGAGAGCCCTGGATGACAGGTGTTAGAGAGCCCTTGATAACAGGTGTTCGAGAGCCCTGGATGACAGGTGTTAGAGAGCCCTGGATGATAGGTGTTAGAGAGCCCTGGATGATAGGTGCTAGAGGGCCCTGGATGACAGGTGTTAGAGAGCCCTGGATGACAGGTGTTAGAGAGCCCTGGATGATAGGTGTTAGAGAGCCCTTGATGACAGGTGTTAGAGAGCCCTGGATGATAGGTGTTAGAGAGCCCTGGATGACAGGTGTTAGAGAGCCCTGGATGACAGGTGTTAGAGAGCCCTTGATGACAGGTGTTCGAGAGCCCTGGATGACAGGTGTTAGAGAGCCCTGGATGATAGGTGTTAGAGAGCCCTGGATGATAGGTGTTAGAGGGCCCTGGATGACAGGTGTTAGAGAGCCCTGGATGATAGGTGTTAGAGAGCCATGGATGACAGGTGTTAGAGAGCCCTTGATGACAGGTGTTAGAGAGCCCTGGATGACAGGTGTTAGAGAGCCATGGATGATAGGTGTTAGAGAGCCCTGGATGACAGGTGTTAGAGAGTCCTGGATGATAGGTGTTAGAGAGCCCTGGATGACAGGTGTTAGAGAGCCCTGAATGACAGGTGTTAGAAAGCCCTGGATGACAGGTGTTAGAGAGCCCTGGATGATAGGTGTTCGAGAGCCCTGGATGACAGGTGTTAGAGAGCCCTGGATGATAGGTGTTAGAGAGCCCTGGATGATAGGTGTTAGAGAGCCCTGGATGACAGGTGTTAGAGAGCCCTGGATGACAGGTGTTAGAGAGCCCTGGATGATAGGTGTTAGAGAGCCCTGGATGACAGGTGTTAGAGAGCCCTGGATGATAGGTGTTAGAGAGCCCTGGATGACAGGTGTTAGAGAGCCCTGGATGACAGGTGTTAGAGAGCCCTGGATGACAGGTGTTAGAAAGCCCTGGATGACAGGTGTTAGAGAGCCCTGGATGATAGGTGTTAGAGAGCCTGGATGACAGGTGTTAGAGAGCCCTGGATGACAGGTGTTAGAGAGCCCTGGATGATAGGTGTTAGAGAGCCCTGGATGACAGGTATTAGAGAGCCCTGGATGATAGGTGTTAGAGAGCCCTGGATGACAGGTGTTAGAGAGCCCTAGATGACAGGTGTTCGAGAGCCCTGGATGACAGGTGTTAGAGAGCCCTGGATGACAGGTGTTAGAGAGCCCTGGATGACAGGTGTTAGAGAGCCCTGGATGACAGGTGTTAGAGAGCCCTGGATGACATTTGTTAGAGAACCCTGGATGACAGGTGTTAGAGAGCCCTGGATGACAGGTGTCAGAGAGCCCTGGATGATAGGTGTTAGAGAGCCCTGGATGACAGGTGTTAGAGAGCCCTGGATGACAGGTGTTAGAGAGCCCTGGATGGCAGGTGTTAGAGAGCCCTGGATGACAGGTATCAGAGAGCCCTGGATGATAGGTGTTAGAGAGCCCTGGATGACCGGTGTTCGAAAGCCCTGGATGACAGGTGTTAGAGAGCCCTGGATGACAGGTGTTAGAGAACCCTGGATAACAGGTGTTGGAGAGCCCTGGATGACAGGTATTAGAGAGCCCTAGATGACAGGTGTTAGAGAGCCCTGGATGACATTTGTTAGAGAACCCTGGATGACAGGTGTTAGAGAGCCCTGGATGACAGGTATTAGATAGCCCTAGATGACAGGTGTTAGAGAGCCCTGGATGACATTTGTTAGAGAACCCTGGATGACAGGTGTTAGAGAGCCCTAGATGACAGGTGTTCGAGAGCCCTGGATGACAGGTGTTAGAGAGCCCTGGATGACAGGCGTTAGAGAGCTCTGGATGACAGGTGTTAGAGAGCCCTGGATGACAGGTGTTAGAGAGCCCTGGATGACAGGTGTTAGAGAGCCCTGGATGACAGGTGTTAGAGAGCCCTGGATGACAGGTGTTAGAGAGCCCTGGATGACAGGTGTTAGAGAGCCCTGGATGACAGGTGTTAGAGAGCCCTGGATGACAGGTGTTAGAGAGCCCTGGATGACAGGTGTTAGAGAGCCCTGGATGGCAGGTGTTAGAGAGCCCTGGATGACAGGTGTTAGAGAGCCCTGGATGACAGGTGTTAGAGAGCCCTGGATGACAGGTGTTAGAGATCCCTGGATGACAGGTGTTGGAGAGCCCTGGATGACAGGTATCAGAGAGCCCTGGATGATAGGTGTTAGAGAGCCCTGGATGACAGGTGTTAGAGATCCCTGGATGACAGGTGTTGGAGAGCCCTGGATGACAGGTATCAGAGAGCCCTGGATGACAGGTGTTAGAGATCCCTGGATGACAGGTGTTGGAGAGCCCTGGATGACAGGTATCAGAGAGCCCTGGATGATAGGTGTTAGAGAGCCCTGGATGACAGGTGTTAGAGATCCCTGGATGACAGGTGTTGGAGAGCCCTGGATGACAGGTATCAGAGAGCCCTGGATGATAGGTGTTAGAGAGCCCTGGATGACCGGTGTTCGAAAGCCCTGGATGACAGGTGTTAGAGAGCCCTGGATGACAGGTGTTAGAGAACCCTGGATAACAGGTGTTGGAGAGCCCTGGATGACAGGTATTAGAGAGCCCTAGATGACAGGTGTTAGAGAGCCCTGGATGACATTTGTTAGAGAACCCTGGATGACAGGTGTTAGAGAGCCCTAGATGACAGGTGTTCGAGAGCCCTGGATGACAGGTGTTAGAGAGCCCTGGATGACAGGTGTTAGAGAGCCCTGGATGACAGGTATTAGATAGCCCTAGATGACAGGTGTTAGAGAGCCCTGGATGACATTTGTTAGAGAACCCTGGATGACAGGTGTTAGAGAGCCCTAGATGACAGGTGTTCGAGAGCCCTGGATGACAGGTGTTAGAGAGCCCTGGATGACAGGCGTTAGAGAGCTCTGGATGACAGGTGTTAGAGAGCCCTGGATGACAGGTGTTAGAGAGCCCTGGATGACAGGTGTTAGAGAGCCCTGGATGACAGGTGTTAGAGAGCCCTGGATGACAGGTGTTAGAGAGCCCTGGATGACAGGTGTTAGAGAGCCCTGGATGACAGGTGTTAGAGAGCCCTGGATGGCAGGTGTTAGAGAGCCCTGGATGACAGGTGTTAGAGAGCCCTGGATGACAGGTGTTAGAGAGCCCTGGATGACAGGTGTTAGAGAGCCCTGGATGACAGGTGTTAGAGATCCCTGGATGACAGGTGTTGGAGAGCCCTGGATGACAGGTATTAGAGAGCCCTAGATGACAGGTGTTAGAGAGCCCTGGATGACATTTGTTAGAGAACCCTGGATGACAGGTGTTAGAGAGCCCTAGATGACAGGTGTTAGAGAGCCCTGGATGACAGGTGTTAGAGAGCCCTTGATGACAGGTGTTAGAGAGCCCTGGATGACAGGTGTTCGAGAGCCCTGGATGACAGGTGTTAGAGAGCCCTGGATGACAGGTGTTAGAGAGCCCTGGATGACAGGTGTTAGAGAGC
>NC_069422.1:25469620-25654620 GCF_026875155.1 Cherax quadricarinatus
CAGTCCCTACCCATATCCCAAAGCGTTTGCCCAATGCACGGGAAAAATTCACAGCCCTTTTTTAAACAGTGAATGGGGGGTTTCCCACCAATTTTAGAACCCGGGGCACCACCAAAGGGCGCCCCCCCTACTCCTGTTGGGCAATGTCTGTCTTGCATTTCCCTGAGAGATGGGGCAAACTGCTAACCTCCCAAAAGGGTTTAGCAAAAAAATCGAAGACGTAACACGTGGGAGCAATCCAAAATTTACAAGTGACGACCGTACCCCCAAAGATAGACCCAGGGCCCCAAGCACAAAAGACAAGCATCCAACCGGGGACACCAACCATCAACAAAAACCCGAGGAAGCCCCCCTCACTGAAAAATTTAATTTTTGCCAGAATCGGAAGTCTAAAGGGGCGATTGTGTCATTTCCAAAAGATCTGCGGGAGGTTACACGGGAATTCGCCCTCAGCACCTCAAAGAGAGGGTAAATCCAGACTCGGTGCATCTGCATAATTATAACTCACCGAGTTAACAACTTTCGTCACAACTGCCCGGTGGGGGGAACCCAAAGAAAATTAAACCTTCTTTTTTTGGGCCTCACATGTCGTTGAAGAAGAAGGAGGGGGAAACAGACCCATTGCGGGTTTGGAAACACTCTTCGCCGTCTCGTTGCCAAAGCACAGTAAAAAACATTCGCCAGAAGCTGCCGTTTACTCCACCCCAAAAAAAAAAAAGGGGGGGGGGGGGGGGGGGGGGGGGGGGGGGGGGGGGGGGGGGGGGGCCCAATCAGGGACCTACCAAAAAGAACAAGGTCGTAGTCAAACTTGATTTTAATATGGTGAAGAGAGATGCTGCTGTCTTTCCAGCTGTTTTGGGGTCGTTCCCCAGTCTTTTTCCCCCTTTATTTCAGCCGGGTACAGCAAACCCTCAATTCTTTTTTTTTGGGGAACAGAAATTCTCTCTTCAGAAGGTGTTTAGCAGGCTGACCCACAAACTCTGCTTCTTTTTTTTGGCAGTAAGAGAACTAAACCCTTTCCCCCTACACAGCGACTCAACACTGGCACCTGGATATGGCCTCTGGGAGGCACAAAGAGTCCCTGGTGGGGACCACAACTGGGGAAAAAACAGGAGAAGACTTGGGGCTCATTCCCTCAATCCCCCAAGTGTGAAAACATCACAACGAACCAGAAATAATCAATGCTTTGAAAATCCTCTCAAATCTCACTACCACCGTCCAAAAAGTACCCTCTTGGAGCACCGCTGGGTCACCAGGCCATCGACAAGTCCTCAAGGACAAATTGAATGACCTGATGAGAATGGGGGGAAAAAAAAAAAAGCAATTTTAGCCCATGTGCTCTGTATCCCCCACAAGGGGCCTTTTCAATTCCAAGACCACTTTCCCGAGTTGACCCTCTTTGACAACCCAACACTCGACGAATAGATCCACCTGAGGTCAACCTTTAAAAAGGCACTGAAACCCGTCACTAGAGGGTCAGCAATGGGATCAGGCAACCCTCCCAGGCGACGGAGGGGGATGGGGGTCAAAGCAACGCATGTTGCTTACCTGCTTTTTCTGTCTTCGTGTTTGGGTTCCAGTGCATAATAAGAAGATTGTTCCCGAACGCTTGAGAGACTGGTAGGACCAAACCCCAGGTTTACTGAAGCAGCGATTCGATGGGACACCCTTACAGATTCCTCCAGTAGACCAGCTCCTCCCAAAGAACACAAACAGTCCCACTGGGACAAACCGATAATGGAAAAAATCGCTAACACAATGCTCTCCAACGCCTCAGGAAAGGACAAAGCTCGTCTCCTGGCAGTGAAGGCACCACACTCAGGAGATTTCCAGTTAGCTGTTCCCAATTCCTCCTTGGGCACTCGACTAGACCCACAGGCCATTCAGATTGGTGTTGCTCTTCGCGTAGCCGCCCCCATCCTCACCGAACATAGGTGTATTTGCGGCAGAGCGACAGCTGATCAATTCGGACTTCATGGTCTCGTGTGTCACACAGCAGAAGGGAAGTATGCCAGGCATGAGGAGGTCAATGACATCATAAAGAGAAGCCTCGCCACAGCCCGTTGCCCAGCTCAACGGGAACCCCAAGTGCAGAGGTATGACGGAAGTCAAAAGCGTCCTGATGGAGCCACTATGCTACCTTGGAAGGATGGAAAGCAGATTGCCTGGGACTACACCTGTGCCGCCACATTGGCAGACACCTACTTGCCATACTCCGTAGTGGAAGGGGGTGGAGCTGCCAGCCACAGGGAGACCCAGAAGATCCGCAAATATGAAGACCTTCCCCCTTGCTATAACTTCATCCCAATAGGGTACGAGACCCTTGGAGCATGGGGCAAGTGTGCTCTAAAGTTCCTCAAAGAGCTGGGTGAAAAGCTCATCATAGAAACCAAGGACCACAGGGCGACAAGCTTCCTCTTTCAGAGACTCAATGTTGCGATCCAGAGAGGAAATGCCTGCAGCATTCTGGGCACGCGGACCACCGCCGGGGAGCTGGACGAAGTATTCGAGATGTAGCTCTGAGTTACCTATGTTATTTTACATTCTATTGTATCTTTGTGAATCTTTTGTCAATGTATTTTATCTTTAAATAAAATATATATTAATTAAATAAAGGGGGTGGTAGGAGAAAATTCTCAAACAGCTTCAGGGAGAACCTTGAGTTTTCCCTGAAGCAAGTTTATTCTTTTCTCTGAGGATGAGGGTCCCTAGGACAGTTCTAGAGGTTGTACCTCCCTCTTATATATATATATATTATATATATATATATATATAATATATATAATATATATATATATATATATAGTATATATATATATATATATATATAGTGATAGTGAGGTGCCGACCAGACCCCTTATATAGCTTCCTTGGATGCTTTACTTTCATAGTTCCTTGATAATGTGAGTAGTCACGAAAGCGCTTGGAATTTCTCTATTCTTTCAGAGTGGTTGTTTTGCATATATATATTATATATATATATATATATATATATATATATATATATATATATATATATATATTATATATATATATATATATATATATATATATATATTCGTGCAGAATAAGTAAAACTGGTCAATTAGCAAGAACTCATTTAAAATTAAGTCCTTTCTAAAATTTTCTCTTTTACGTTTAAAGATATATATTTTTCATTAATGTTAATGTAAAAATTTATAATTTTGCATCAAAAGAATCTTAGAAAACTTACCTAGCCTTATTGTAACAAGATCAATTTATTTTAGCCTAACCCAACTAAATATATTTTAGATTTGTTTACAATAATTTAATACTAAACAAAAACAGTGATATATATATATATATATTATATATATATATATATAATATAATATATATATAATAATATATATTATATATATATATATATATATATATATATATAACAAGTCGGCCGTCTCCCACCGAGGCAGGGTGACCCAAAAAGAAAGAAAATCTCCTAAAAGAAAATACTTTCATCATCATTCAACACTTTCACCACACTCACACATAATCACTGTTTTTGCAGAGGTGCTCAGAATACAACAGTTTAGAAGCATATACATATAAAGATACACAACATATCCCACCAAACTGCCAATATCCCAAACCCCTCCTTTAAAGTGCAGGCATTGTACTTCCCATTTCCAGGACTCAAGTCCGGCTATATAAAATAACCGGTTTCCCTGAATCCCTTCACTAAATATTACCCTGCTCACACTCCAACAGATCGTCAGGTCCCAAGTATCATTCGTCTCCATTCACTCCTTTCTAACATGCTCACGCACTCTTGCTGGAAGTCCAAGCCACTCGCCCACAAAACCTCCTTTACACCCTCCCTCCAACCTTTTCGAGGACGACCCCTACCCCGCCTTCCTTCCCCTACAGATTTATACGCTCTCCATGTCATTCTACTTTGATCCATTCTCTCTAAATGACCAAACCACCTCAACAGCCCCTCTTCGGCCCTCTGACTAATATTTTTATTAACTCCACATCTTCTCCTAATTTCCACACTCCGAATTTTAATATTTAATATTTACACCACACATTGCCCTTAGACAGGACATCTCCACTGCCTCCAACTGCTTCCTCGCTGCAGCATTTACAACCCAAGCTTCACACCCATATAAGAGTGTTGGTACTACTATACTTTCATACGTTCCCTTTTTGCCTCCATAGATAACATTTTTTGTCTCCACATATACCTCAATGCACCACTTACCTTTTTTCCTTCATCAATTCTATGATTAACCTCATCCTTCATAAATCCATCCGCTGACACGTCAACTCCCAAATATCTGAAAACATTCACTTCTTCCATACTCCTCCTCCCCAATTTGATATCTAATTTTTCTTTATTTAAATCATTTGATACCCTCATCACCTTACTCTTTTCTATGTTCACTTTCAACTTTCTACCTTTACACACACTTTCCTAAACTCGTCCACTAACCTTTGCAACTTTTCTTTAGAATCTCCCATAAGCACAGTATCATCAGCAAAAAGTAACTGTGTTACTTCCCATTTTGCATTTAATTCCCCATAATTTAATCCCACCCCTCTCCCGAACACCCTAGCATTTACTTCTTTTACAACCCTATCTATAAATATATTAAACAACAGTGGTGACATTACACATCCCTGTCTAAGACCTACTTTTTCCGGGAAGTAATCTCCCTCTCTTCTACACACCCTAACCTGAGCCTCACTATCCTCATAAAAACTCTTTACAGCATTTAGTAACTTACCACCTATTCCATATACTTGCAACATCTGCCACATTGCTCCCTTATCCACTCTATCATATGCCTTTTCTAAATCCATAAATGCAATAAAAACTTCCCTACCTTTATCTAAATACTGCTCACATATATGCTTCAATGTAAACACTTGATCTACACATCCCCTACCCACTCTAAAACCTCCTTGCTCATCTGCAATTCTACATTCTGTCTTACCTCTAATTCTTTCAATAATAACCCTACCGTACACTTTTCCTGGTATATTCAGTAAACTAATTTCTCTATAGTTTTTACAATATATTTTGTCCCCCTTCCCTTTATACACGCTCTTCGCCAATCCCTAGGTACCTTCCCCTCTTTCATAAATTTATTAAACAAAAATACCAACCACTCCAACACTATGTGTCCCCCTGATTTTAATATTTCTGTCATGATCCCATCAGTTCCAGCTGCTTTGCCCCCTTTCATTCTACGTAATGCCTCACGCACCTCCCCCACACTCATATCCTGTTCTTCACTCCTAAAAGATGGTATACCTCCCTGGCCAGTGCATGAAATTACCGCCTCCCTTTCTTCGTCGACATTTATAAGTTCCTCAAAATATTCTCGCCATCTACTAACTCCCCTACTCTGTTTTTAACTGCTAAATCCATTCGTTCCTTAGGCTTTCTTAACTTGTTTAACCCACTCCAATTTTTTTTCTTATTTTCATTAAAATTTCTTGACAGTGCCTCTCCCACTCTATCATCTGCTCTCCTTTTGCACTCTCTCACCACTCTCATCACCTTTCTTTTACTCTCCATATACTCTACTCTTCTTATAACACTTCTGCTTTGTAAAAACCTCTCATAAGCTACCTTTTTCTTTTTTATCACACCCTTTACTTCATCATTCCACCAATCACTCCTCTTTCCACCTGCACCCACCCTCCTATAACCACAAACTTCTGCCCCGCATTTTAATACTGCATTTTTAAAACTATGCCAACCCTCTTCAAGCCCCCCACTACTCATACTTGCACCAGCCCACCTTTCTGTCAATAGTTGCTGATATCTCACCCGAACTTCCTCCTCCCTTAGTTTATACACTTTCACCTCCCTCTTACTTGTTGTCGCCATTTTCCTCTTGTCCCATCTACCTCTTACTCTAACTGTAGCTACAACTACATAATAATCCGATATATCAGTTGTCCCTCTATAAACGTGTACATCCTGGAGACTACCCATCAACCTTTTATCCACCAATAAATAATCTAACAAACTACTTTCATTACATGCTATATCATACCTTGTATATTTATTTATCCTCTTTCTCGTAAAATATGTATTACTTATTACCAAACCTTTTTCTACACATAGCTCAATTAAAGGCTTTCCATTTTCATTTACCCCTGGCACCCCAAATTTACCTATTACTCCCTCCACAACATTTTTACCCACTTTAGCAATGAAATCCCCACCCGCAAGTACTCTCACACTTGGTTCATATTCGGCACGACATATATATATGTCGTGCCGGATAGGCAGAACTTGCGATCTTGGCTTAAATAGCAACGTTCATCTTGCCATATAGGACAAGTGAAAATTTGTACATGCAATAATTTCGCCAAAATCATTCTGAACCTAACGAAAAAATTATATTTGATTGTATTTGTTTAGTACTAAATTACTGTAAACAAATCTAAAATATATTTAGTTGGGTTAGGCTAAAATAAATTGCTCTTGTTATAATAAGGTTAGGTAAGTTTTCTAAGATTCTTTTGGTGCAAAATTAAAATTTTTTACATTAACATTAATGAAAAAAATATATCTTTAAACGTATAAGAGAAAATTTTAGAAAGGACTTAATTTTAAATAGGTTCTTGCTAATTGACCAGTTTTACATATTCGGCACGACATATATTATATATATATATATATATATATATATATATATATATTTTATATATATATTATATATATATATATATATATATATATATATATATTCTAGCTTGCGCTAGACTTTGATCCAAGGCAGCCAACTTTCAGGGAGAAGGCTTACAGCTTTTCATCTCATCCTCTGCATGCATCAGCCTTACTAGAGATATTAACAATGCAAGGAATTCGCAAGAGCAGGCGAAATATACACAAACACTGATCTCTGGCTGAAGGAGACTCGAACCTACGAACCCTGGAACAAGGTGGAAATAAATGGTATCAAATACCGACACAGTGGAAATATAAACACATATGCAGTATAATGTGATCCTTTATTGACAACGTTTCACCCACACAGTGTGTTTTTTCAAGTCACACACAGATCTACCTGGGGTGGAAGGTACGGGAGTATTTATAGTCATGTTCAGAATGTTGAGGTCAGGTGGAGAATGCTGCATCTGATGATCTACCGGGTGGGGTTATAGAGTCTTGGGTAGCTTGGCAGGGGTATTGGACAAGTTGTGAGTAGACCTTCTGCAGTGTTCTATGTTCTTATGTGAGATAGCGATGAAGAAGTTTCTTGGCGAGTGGTTCAGCTATGTTATAGAACCCGTTGTTCTGGTTGAAATTGTTCAAAATCTTTCATCTCGTCCACTGTCAACCACAGAAACTGAAGCCCTCAGCTTAGGCCTCAAATTCGCAACAGGAGTTACGAAACCAAAACAAGATCTCAATTTCATCGCCAAAAACTACAGACACAATGACTCCGACTTCCAAGAAGGCTATCTTCAAGGCATCATCTCAGCAGCCATCTCAACACGCAGCTCCCCAGTCATACCTCGACGTTACATCAATGCACTCAAAGGTTTAGCAGAAGACAAGACCATCAGGGTCACCACCGCTGATAAAGGAGGTGGTGTTGTTATCATGAACACTGACGATTACAGGAACGAAATGCTCAATCTACTTAATGACCCAGATACCTACAAACCTCTCACAACTAACCAAGTGGACAACCTTACTAAAACTTTTCTTCAAAGGACTCGCCGCATTCTGAGGGGCTCAGAACAAGGGAAGAAACTTCTGCACACCATCCCAAGCAACCCCAGACCTGCCAGAATGTACGGCCTGCCAAAAACTCACAAGCCTGGTATCCACTGAGGCCCATATCCTCGGGAATAGGCAGTGCTCCCCACAAGCTCTCAGGAATTCTCGCAAAACACCTCTCTAAACTCTTGGGCACTATCAGTCCAGCACATCTCAAACACCGGGTGATCTTCTCAATCGCATTCGCAACATCAACATCAGGAACAAGAAATTTTCCCAGCCTTGACGTGACTTCCCTATTCACCAAAGTACCTACTACACAAGCCATCGATCTCTTGCGCAGGAAAATGACGATTCACTTGATCTTCCCATTCCAGCCAGCGATTTCATCGACCTTGTTGAACTATGTGTTGGCTTTACGTGTTTCTCTTTCGAAAATCACCTCTTTCAGCAGACTTTTGGACTACCCATGGGTTCACCACTCAGTGCGGTCCTGGCGAACCTATACATGGAACTTCTAGAAGCCGAACGTTTCTCCACCATTATTCCTTCGTCTGTCACCTGGCTCCATTATGTTGATGACATTCTCCTCATAACTCCTAAACGCTTCAACGTTCAAGCTCTCCAAGACAAGCTCAACCAGGTCGAGCCTTCAATCCAGTTCACACTTGAAGAAGAAGTCGACAACGCTCTTCCTTTCCTTGATGTTCTGCTCTGCAAAGCTGACCACGAACTTCGTTTTAAAGTCTATCGAAAACCCACCAACCAAAACGATCTTCTCCATTCTACTCTCAACCACGACACCAAACCAAACGTGGTGTAATTATAGGCTTCTTCCTGCATGCACTCAGAATCTGCAGCAATGAGTTCCTTGAGGAAGAATGCACTATAATTGAACAAGTATTTTCTAAACTCCACTACCCTCGTCACTTCATCAGAGACTGCAGAGGCGGGCATTAAACATCTTCAACACCCCCGAAAAGGGCACTGCCGAGAAGAACACATATCCTCCCCCCCAAAAAACCCCATTCCCAAAACTTTTCCAACTTTTTTTCCCAATAATCATTCCAAGTATCTACCCCCCAAAACCACGACCATCAAGGACTCCCAGAGTAGACGAACAAACCCGCCCCTTTCAGGGGTATAATAATCCCTTTTAATGACTGCAAAAAATTATTGTGGGCGAAACATCAAGGGGGCTCCAAACATTATTTCAGAAAACAATAGCAAAGGGAGGCTTTTTGATGCAAGGAAATGCTGTGTAAAACATCGCAAATTTACACAACCATTTTAATTTTCTACAGAAACTCAAGACTTATGCCCCGAAGACAACACTCAATACCGAAGAATCTGGAACATGCTTTCTCTATAACCAAAAATTTCAACCGAACAACGGCTTTATAACATAGTGAAACCCCCGCCAAGAAACTTCTTATGCTATCCCACTAAGAACATAGAACACTGCAGAAGGGTTTTACTCACAACTTGTCCCAAAACCCCCGCCAAACTACCCAAAAACTCTATAACCCCACCCGGTAGATCCGATGCGCATTCCCACCCGACCTCAACATTCTAAAAACTAAAAATCCCGTCCCTTTCCCCCCAGGTAGTCGTGTGTGATTGAAAAAAAAACACTGTGTGGGTGAAACGTTGCAATAAAGGATCAATATATTGCATATGTGTTTATATTTCCCCCGGAACAAGGTAGCGGCTTTACCAATCTGCCCAATACTTTTCTGGATCGAAACCCAGGGCCCCCCGGGGTGAAGCGGACCCTTTTTTAACCCTCAGGCCACCAGAGCCCCCATAACACCGCACTACTGTCACCACCCGCTCCCCGTGACACCCCCCCAGAACCTGTGACACCACCACCACAGCAATCCGTGACACCACCCACCAGCAAACTGTGGCACCACCCCCACCCGAAAAATCCTGTGCCCAAAACCAGCAATCCTTTGGGACCACCACCCCAGCAATCCCGTGGCCCCCACCCCGCAATCCTTGGACCCCCACCACCAGCAAACTGTGGCACACCCCACCAGAAAAACCTGTGGCCCCCCCCCCCCCAGCAATCCTGTGGCACACCACCATAGTAACCTGGGCACCCCCCATCACTATAACCTGTGGCACACCCCCTTGATCCCGTGGCACCCCCCACTAGTAATCCTGTGGATGCTGTTGGATAACCCGCAGCAAACCCCGAAAATAACCACTGCAACTGCCACCCGTCCTCAGAGGTGCCCCACCCGCCCCCCCCGAAGGCCACACCAGCCCCCCAGAGATGCACCCCCAACCCCTGAGGTCCCACCCCAGCCCCTGAGATGCCCCCCCAAACCCCCTCAGGGGTTTCCCCCACCAGCCCTCAAAGGTGGCCACCACCAGCCTCTCAGAGGTCCCACCACTAGCCCCTCAGAGGTGCCACCAACAGCCCCTCAGAGGTGCCACCACCAGCCCATCAGAGGTGCCACCACCAGCGCCTTAGAGGTGCCACCACCAGCCCCTTAGAGGTGCCACCACCAGCCCCTCAGAGGTGCCACCACCAGCCCGTCAGAGGTGCCACCACCAGCCCCTCAAAGGTGCCACCACCAGCCTCTCAGAGGTGCCACCACTAGCCCCTCAGAGGTGCCACCAACAGCCCCTCAGATGTGCCACCACCAGCCCATCAGAGGTGCCACCACCAGCACCTTAGAGGTGCCACCACCAGCCCCTCAGAGGTGCCACCACCAGCCCCTCAGAGGTGCCACCACCAGCCCCTCAAAGGTGCCACCACCAGCCTCTCAGAGGTGCCACCACTAGCCCCTCAGAGGTGCCACCAACAGCCCCTCAGATGTGCACCCCCCAAAGCCCATCAGAGGTGCCACCCCCAAAGCACCTTAGAGGTGCCCCCCACCAGCCCCTCAGAGGTGCCACCACCAGCCCCTCAGAGGTGCCACCACCAGCCACTCAGAGGTGCCACCACCAGCCCCTCAGAGGTGCCACCACCAGCGCCTCAGAGGTGCCACCACCAGCCCCTCAGAGGTGCCACCAACATCCCCTCAGAGGTGCCACCACCAGCCCCTCAGAGGGGGCCCCCACCAGCCCCTCAGAGGTGCCACCCCAGCCCTCAAAGGTGCCACCCCCCAGCTCTCGAGGTGCCACCACTAGCCCCTCAGAGGTGCCACCAACAGCCCCTCAGATGTGCCACCACCAGCCCATCAGAGGTGCCACTACCAGCACCTTAGAGGTGCCACCACCAGCCCCTCAGAGGTGCCACCACCAGCCCCTCAGAGGTGCCACCACCAGCCACTCAGAGGTGCCACCACCAGCCCCTCAGAGGTGCCACCACCAGCGCCTCAGAGGTGCCACCACCAGCCCCTCAGAGGTGCCACCAACATCCCCTCAGAGGTGCCACCACCAGCGCCTCAGAGGTGCCACCACCAGCCCCTCAGAGGTGCCACCACCAGCGCCTCAGAGGTGCCTCCACCAGCCCCTCAGAGGTGCCACCACCAGCGCCTCAGAGGTGCCACCACCAGCCCCTCAGAGGTGCCACCACCAGCGCCTCAGAGGTGCCACCACCAGCCCCTCAGACGTGCCACCACCAGCCCCTCAGAGGTGCCACCACCAGCCACTCAGAGGTGCCACCACCAGCCCCTCAGAGGTGCCACCACCAGCCCTTCAGAGGTGCCTCCACCAGCCCCTTATATCGTAAGGGGTTCTTAAATGGAGATATCGAGGGTTGAAGGTAGACACACTTGTTGGATGGTAACATATATTGTCAGACTGAGATGATGAGGAATGGAGCCCAGCCTTGCTGTGTTCTTGTCTGGATGGTCTGCCGCCGAGTGAGGCCGGGGCAGAGGCACGAGCCTACACATGAGCATCCCATGACGTCACACAAAGTCACAGGCCTATAAGGGATCTCCTATCTAAAGCACATGGATGATACTAATATGCTATGCTATATAACACAGGGATCAGCAACTATGCTGACACTCAGAGGTGCCACCACCAGCGCCTCAGAGGTGCCACCACCAGCCCCTCAGAGGTGCCACCACCAGCGCCTCAGAGGTGCCACCACCAGCCCCTCAGACGTGCCACCACCAGCCCCTCAGAGGTGCCACCACCAGCCACTCAGAGGTGCCACCACCAGCCCCTCAGAGGTGCCACCACCAGCCCTTCAGAGGTGCCTCCACCAGCCCCTTATATCGTAAGGGGTTCTTAAATGGAGATATCGAGGGTTGAAGGTAGACACACTTGTTGGATGGTAACATATATTGTCAGACTGAGATGATGAGGAATGGAGCCCAGCCTTGCCGTGTTCTTGTCTGGATGGTCTGCCGCCGGAGTGAGGCCGGGCAGAGGCACGAGCCTACACATGAGCATCCCGGGGACGTCACCCCAAAGTCACAGGCCTATAAGGGATCTCCTATCTAAAGCACATGGATGATACTAATATACTATGCTATATAACACAGGGATCAGCAACTATGCTGACAGCTCGGTCATGTTACGTATGTCGTCTCAACATACATACTATCTATAGGTGAACAGGCAGGCGGGTTCTGGGCTGATCTATAAAATTTAACTAATTCATATAAAACTTATAACTAATAGATGGTATCATAATGGATGTTACAACATGAGTTTTACGTAATGGGTGTTAACGTAATGAGTTTTAACGTAATGCATTACAAACTATAAGAACAAGTCATTATACAATATGGATGGAATTGATCGATCGATCTGTATTCATGCACTCTACGGATTCTGAGGAAGAATAAATATTTTATATACAAGGGGGAAATTAACAGCAAAGGCTCTGGTGCGCACTCAGACTATTACTGTCAATTCTCAGAATACGGAGGGAACGTGAACACGAAAATTTCTGACAACTGATCAGCTAATAACAAAACACACAGTTGATAATTTCATTCATCTCGGACATCTAATTATACAGGCTGTTTACACTTAAACCCAATTCTGCGAGGGTAAGGTTTACGTATGCAGAAGGGTTTTATCATCTCTGGGAGGATCGAATTCCTCTGCAATGGTAACACTGCCTTGACTGAGGACATTTCGAACGAGTATCTAAAAAAGATACAGCTACAATCACTAGTGACTGTGGAATTACTAATTCTTTGCTAGGAGTACTCAACTCGACTATTCGATACAGTAATTCTTGGCTCATTACAAAGTCACTAATGGGTGCTGGTGGCTTCACCAGTCAGAATAGATCTTCCTGGAGCAGGAATCGAATCACACCAGACCACATGGGATCTGTTCTTTGGGCAGTTTTGACATCCTCGACAGTAAATGGAGGATTCTGCAGTAATACACTAACATGTCGCGATTAAGCATCTGCGATACATTCGACTTGCCAGGTAAATGTTCTAAAAGTGGGTTGACTCTTGGATAGTCAAGGTCCATCTGGCTAACCTTCCAGTAGGCTGTTTGTTCTGGAATAAAGGTATCAGTTCTTTCTTCTGGAGGAATGAACAAACTCGGTGGAGTGGATGACTCCCCCCGGTTGAAAAAATTAACGCTATACACGCAATATGAGCAAGGGAGGGAAAGAATCTACTATCTCAAACTGCAAGCAAAGG
The DNA here is from genome assembly GCF_026875155.1 of Cherax quadricarinatus. Classification (NCBI taxonomy): domain Eukaryota; kingdom Metazoa; phylum Arthropoda; class Malacostraca; order Decapoda; family Parastacidae; genus Cherax; species Cherax quadricarinatus. The sequence continues at coordinate 25,482,914 of NC_069422.1, forward strand.
GAAAGGAAATGAATACGGTCAACAATGCTGATATTCTGAGTCGCACACAGTGACACGAGGTATAACTATAAAGAAAAACTACATTACAAACGTTAACATGTTTAAAGTTACTCGAGAAAAACTTCTTACAATGCACTGATTACTGTCAACTAGGTGGGATCACCATCTGAAACACAAGGAACAACAACAGACAAATAGTGAGAAACACTAGGCTGTAACAGAACGTCTTTCTGCAGACAGCATGTCACATCAACAAGAGATGGCATTTACTAGTTTCAAATAATCGTTTTTTTGACAAGGCATCCCCCGTGGAGAAACTACTACTCGAAAATAGCAGTCATTGCAGGGATAGGCTGTGCACTTTAAGGGAGTTCTGAGTGTCCCGGACACTTGAGGCAACGGAACACTATCCTGCAAGTCGAGGTGTAGGTGGAACACAGATGGGGGTGATAGAATTACTAGTGCCTGACCGCTCGGCTACGTTAATAAGTAATTCACGGATCTATAGGAACTTAATCTGACCTTCACATTTTCGCAGCACTTTAACAAATCTCAGATACAAGCTGTGAGAACAAACCCCATTGCTCAAGGGCTAGATATTTTTCTTTCAGTCAGTAAGGGAATGTTGGTTTCTGTGGACTGATTCATATTGACTTGAATGGAATGTACACTAAGTGAACGTTCAAAAGGACTGGGACATCTTCTCAGTGAAAATACTGAAGGGCATAAGTCAAAAAAAAAATAGAGAGAATGACACAATAAGCTTAAATGGAAGAAAATGCTTAACTATTCTGCATAAGTAATTAAAAATTGACAGGTTACACAGTAAGCAAAGAACTCACAGAAGAAAAATATTCAACTGAAATGAACAACATTTTGAAAATCAAGAGAACTTTTTGTACTTTACTCAAATCTAATTTGCTCAACTTTTACTTTAAATTGAATAAATGGCACAGTGAGTTGTCTTTACTTTCAATGCAACAAGGAAATACACAATAAAATGATAAAATGGACTCAATAAACTTGTGCAAAAATAAAACAGAGGCACAATTCACTGAAATAAAATTAAAAAGAAACAGACAGAATAAAATTTTTGCACAGAACAGAGCATAAGAAACTGCACTGAAATAAACTGTAGCAATATTGCAAATTAACAGTTGCTAGTCAACAAGTACTTCATAAAATTTTCTGCAAGGAAACTTTAATAGCAACACAATATTTGCACAAGAATTATTGCAAAATGAGTCAATGTGCAATAATAAAAAAAATTATTACACACACAAGAAAAGAAATATATCAAGGAATGAACACTTTAACTCTTAACTGCACTCAAGCAACACTTAACAAGCAAAAGAACAATATATTCTAAAAGAAGAACTTAAAAATTGCACTAAGAGTGAATTTGTTCAATAATAATAGGTGCTAAAACACAGAACATAAAAAGGTTTGAACACTTACAGTGATGCAGAACACATCAATATAACACAGTACTAAGATTTCTTGCAATGAAACTTGATGTGTGAAAAATTTTGTAAAAATTGATTTCTTGTTTGCACAAAATAATGGCACTATTGTCTGTGGAAATAAGACAAATTAGACACTGGCTGAATGAAAGAATATGAACACAAGAATGTTCAACACACAGGGAAACAAACAAAAATACACAAAAGCTGGGAAGAGAAAAAAAAAATAAGAGACAACACTGAGTTGTGATGCAGAATATGAGGTGAAAAATTACTGAAATACTTCACTGGAATACTGAGAACACTAGGTGATTCTGAAGTGTAAACACAAGCTCTATACTGCTCATATGTTGCACACACAACAAAGGAAAAACACTAAGTACTTACTTCAAGTGTATAAAAAGACACACAACACAACAGATATAAGATAATGCACGAAAATTAACACTGAATTAAGGAGATTAAAAGAAATTAATGCAATCAGTACATGATAAACACTGAGTCTGATCAAGAGTCACTGAATGTCACTAAGAAAAAAAATCACTGGAAACACAAAAGAAATGTCTCAACACTCGCAAATGTCTCTAAAAAAAATATTATCGCTGTAACAACTTGGTGAAAAATGAGGCTGATGATAGTGGAGAGTAGAGGAATGTTTATGTCGTCTTGCTGCTGTCCTCTGCACAGGTGATCGTAGAATTGCGCTTACATCGAAGAATGACACACACAGGAGGCTTTATAAAGGTGGTGCAAACACACTCTAACTCTTGACCCCCTATGTGGTCCTTAAAATATGGTGCTACAACCCTTAGCAGTGCACCAAAACACTGATGAAGTAGGTGAGTGGGTAATGGCTGAGTGAGGCGTCTGAGACCGGCAATGGTGAGACACACGTGATCGTGAGTGGTTGGGTAAGCCTCACTGAGAACACCCACATTGCCGCGAAGATATTTCTAAGCCGGCTGGCTTAAAATACACCCACGAAATACTACAACACCACAAGGATGAAAAAGAGCACTCGGAATGGCTTGGAGCTTGAATCACAAGCGATGAAGACTACTCACGTGGCTTGCTCGAGTACTGGGGTAAGACACCTGGGTTAGTTGCTAGCTGGCTTATCTTAACCCTTCACACCGAATGGCTTGATAACTTCTCACGATGAGCACAGCAGGGGTGGAAGCTGGCTTGGCAGGCAAAATAACTGGATGAAGTAGACTAGGCTGGACTGGGCTTCCTCACCACAGACTGGAAGCTGGCTTATTTTGTAAACTCGGGTCAACCCCTCGGGAGTGATGCAAATAAGCAGACACACTAATACAAAGAGACTGACCAGTGGATGGTGTAGAAGCTGGTAGGAGCTTGGGCGAGTAGCTGACTTGAGGTAGCAGGCTGGCTAGGTCGGCCTACTGGTGACACGAAATGGCCATCTTGCTGGTCGAAATTTATCTCCAGAAATCGCTGTAATCGTCAGAATTACAGGCCCTCCGATGCCACCATTTATCGTAAGGGGTTCTTAAATGGAGATATCGAGGGTTGAAGGTAGACACACTTGTTGGATGGTAACATATATTGTCAGACTGAGATGATGAGGAATGGAGCCCAGCCTTGCTGTGTTCTTGTCTGGATGGTCTGCCGCCGAGTGAGGCCGGGGCAGAGGCACGAGCCTACACATGAGCATCCCATGACGTCACACAAAGTCACAGGCCTATAAGGGATCTCCTATCTAAAGCACATGGATGATACTAATATGCTATGCTATATAACACAGGGATCAGCAACTATGCTGACACTCAGAGGTGCCACCACCAGCGCCTCAGAGGTGCCACCACCAGCCCCTCAGAGGTGCCACCACCAGCGTCTCAGAGGTGCCACCACCAGCCCCTCAGACGTGCCACCACCAGCCCCTCAGAGGTGCCACCACCAGCCCCTCACCTGGAGTTTACCTGAAGAAAGTTCCGGGAGTCAACGCCCCCGCGGCCCGGTCTGTAACCAGGCCTAATGGTGGACTAGGGCCTGATCAACCACGCTGTTACTGCTGGCCGCACGCAAACCAACGAACGAACCACAGCCCGGCTGGTCAGGTACCGACTTTAGGTGCCTGTCCAAGGCCTGCTTGAAGACAGCTAGGGATCTATTGGTAATCCCCCTTATGTATGCTGGGAGGCAGTTGAACAGTCTTGGGCCCCTGACGCTTATTGTGTTGTCTCTTAAAGTGCTAGTGGCACCCCTGTTTTTCAGTGGGGGGATGTTGCATCGTCTGCCGTGTCTTTTACTTTCATGGGGAGTGATTTTCATGTGCAAGTTTGGTACTAATCCATATAGGATTTTCCTGGTGTATATAATCATGTATCTCTCCCTCCTGCGTTCTAGGAAGTACATGGGCTTGGCATCCCTAGTTTTGAAGGTTCTCATTATCCATCCTTTTATTTTTCTAGCATATGCGATTGATACAATGTTATGGTCCTTGAAGGTGAGATCTTCTGACATGATCACTCCCAAGTCTTTGACATTAGTTTTTCGCTCTATTGTGTGTTTGGAATTTGTTTTATACTCCGATGAAATTTTAATTTCCTCACGTTTACCATATCGGAGAAATTGAAATTTCTCATCGTTAAACTTCATATTGTTTTCTGCAGCCCATTTAAAGATTTGGTTGATTTTCGCCTGGAGTCTTGCAGTGTCTTCATTGGAGGACACTGACATGCAGATTCGGGTGTCATCTGCAAAGGAAGACACGGCACTGTGGCTTACATCCCTGTCTATGTCCGATATGAGGATAAGGAACAAGATGGGAGAGAGTACTGTGCCTTGCGGAACAGAACTTTTCACCGTAGCCACCTCAGACTTTATTCTCTTGACTACTACTCTTTGTGTTTTTTTTGTCAGGAAATTATAGATCCATCTGCTAACTTTTCCTGTTATTCCTTTGTCACGTATTTTGTGCGCTATTACACCATGGTCACACTTGTCGAAGGCTTTTGCAAAGTCTGTGTATATTACATCTGCATTCTGTTTGTCTTCTAGTGCATCCAGGACCTTATCACAGTCATCCAGCAACTGGGAGAGACAGGAGCGACCTGCTCTAAACCCATGCTGCCCTGGGTTATGTAAATGATGGGTGTCTAGATGGGTGGCGATCTTGCTTCTTAGGACCCTTTTAATGATTTTTATAATATGGAACATTAGCGCAGTCGGTCTGTAGTTCTTTGCTATTGCTTTACTGTCCCCTTTGTGCCGCCACCAGCCCTCAGAGGTGTCACCACCAGCCCTCAGAGGTGTCACCACCAGCCCCTCAGAGGTGTCACCACCAGCCCTCAGAGGTGTCACCACCAGCCCCTCAGAGGTGTCACCACCAGCCCTCAGAGGTGTCACCACCATCCCCTCAGAGGTGCCACCACCAGCCCTCAGAGGTGTCACCACCAGCCCCTCAGAGGTGTCACCACCAGCCCCTCAGAGGTGTCAACACCCGCCCCTCAGAGGTGTCACCACCAGCCCCTCAGAGGTGCCACCACCAGCCCTCAGAGGTGTCACCACCATCCCCTCAGAGGTGCCACCACCAGCTCTCAGAGGTGTCGCCACCAGCCCCTCAGAGGTGCCTCCACCAGCCCTCAGAGGTGTCACCACCAGCCCCTCAGAGGTGTCACCACCAGCCCCTCAGAGGTGTCACCACCAGCCCCTCAGAGATGTCACCACCAGCCCCTCAGAGGTGCCACCACCAGCCCTCAGAGGTGTCACCACCAGCCCCTCAGAGGTGTCACCACCAGCCCCTCAGAGGTGTCACCACCAGCCCCTCAGAGGTGCCACCACCAGCCCTCAGAGGTGTCACCACCAGCCCTCAGAGGTGCCACCACCAGCCCCTCAGAGGTGCCACCACCAGCCCTCAGAGGTGTCACCACCAGCCCTCAGAGGTGTCACCACCAGCCCCTCAGAGGTGCCACCACCAGCCCTCAGAGGTGTCACCACCAGCCCCTCAGAGGTGTCACCACCAGCCCCTCAGAGGTGTCAACACCAGCCCCTCTGAGGTGTCACCGCCAGCCCCTCAGAGGTGCCACCACCAGCCATCAGAGGTGTCACCACCATCCCCTCAGAGGTGCCACCCCCAGCCCTCAGAGGTGTCGCCACCAGCCCCTCAGAGGTGCCTCCACCAGCCCTCAGAGGTGTCACCACCAGCCCCTCAGAGATGTCACCACCAGACCCTCAGAGGCGTCACCACCAGCCCTCAGAGGTGTCACCACCAGCCCCTCAGAGGTGTCACCACCAGCCCCTCAGAGGTGTCACCACCAGACCCTCAGAGGCGTCACCACCAGCCCCTCAGAGGTGTCACCACCAGCCCCTCAGAGGTGCCACCACCAGCCCTCAGAGGTGTCACCACCAGCCCCTCAGAGGTGTCACCACCAGCCCTCAGAGGTGTCACCACCAGCCCCTCAGAGATGTCACCACCAGACCCTCAGAGGCGTCACCACCAGCCCCTCAGAGGTGTCACCACCAGCCCCTCAGAGGTGCCACCACCAGCCCTCAGAGGTGTCACCACCAGCCCCTCAGAAGTGTCACCACCAGCCCCTCAGAGGTGTCACCACCAGACCCTCAGAGGCGTCACCACCAGCCCCTCAGAGGTGTCACCACCAGCCCCTCAGAGGTGCCACCACCAGCCCTCAGAGGTGTCACCACCAGCCCCTCAGAGGTGTCACCACCAGCCCTCAGAGGTGTCACCACCAGCCCCTCAGAGGTGTCACCACCAGCCCCTCAGAGGTGTCACCACCAGACCCTCAGAGGCGTCACCACCAGCCCCTCAGAGGTGTCACCACCAGCCCCTCAGAGGTGTCACCACCAGCCCCTCAGAGGTGTCACCACCAGACCCTCAGAGGCGTCACCACCAGCCCCTCAGAGGTGTCACCACCAGCCCCTCAGAGGTGCCACCACCAGCCCTCAGAGGTGTCACACCAGCCCTCAGAGGTGTCACCACCAGCCCTCAGAGGTGTCACCCAGCCCCTCAGAGGTGTCACCACCAGCCCCTCAGAGGTGTCACCACCAGACCCTCAGAGGCGTCACCACCAGCCCCTCAGAGGTGTCACCACCAGCCCCTCAGAGGTGCCACCACCACTCCTCAGAGGTGTCACCACCAGCCCCTCAGAGGTGTCACCACCAGCCCTCAGAGGTGTCACCACCAGCCCCTCAGAGGTGTCACCACCAGCCCCTCAGAGGTGTCAACACCAGCCCCTCAGAGGTGTCACCACCAGCCCCTCAGAGGTGTCACCACCAGCCCCTCAGAGGTGCCACCACCAGCCCTCAGAGGTGTCACCACCAGCCCTCAGAGGTGCCACCACCAGCCCCTCAGAGGTGCCACCACCAGCCCTCAGAGGTGTCACCACCAGCCCTCAGAGGTGTCACCACCAGCCCCTCAGATGTGCCACCACCAGCCCTCAGAGGTGTCACCACCAGCCCCTCAGAGGTGTCACCACCAGCCCCTCAGAGGTGTGAACACCAGCCCCTCTGAGGTGTCACCACCAGCCCCTCAGAGGTGCCACCACCAGCCCTCAGAGGTGTCACCACCATCCCCTCAGAGGTGCCACCACCAGCCCTCAGAGGTGTCGCCACCAGCCCCTCAGAGGTGCCTCCACCAGCCCTAAAGAGGTGTCACCACCATACCCTCAGAGGTGCCACCACCAGCCTCAGAGGTGTCACCCAGCCCTCAGAGGTGCCTCCACCAGCCCTCAGAGGTGTCACCACCAGCCCCTCAGAGGTGTCACCACCAGCCCCTCAGAGGTGTCACCACCAGCCCCTCAGAGGTGTCACCACCAGCCCCTCAGAGGTGCCACCACCAACCCTCAGAGGTGTCACCACCAGCCCCTCAGAGGCGTCACCACCAGCCCCTCAGAGGCGTCACCACCAGCCCTCAGAGGTGCCACCACCAACCCTCAGAGGTGTCACCACCAGCCCCTGAGAGGTGTCACCACCAGCCCCTCAGAGGTGCCACCACCAACCCTCAGAGGTGTCACCACCAGCCCCTCAGAGGTGTCACCACCAGCCCTCAGAGGTGCCACCACCAGCCCTCAGAGGTGCCACCACCAGCCCTCAGAGGTGTCACCACCAGCCCTCAGAGGTGTCACCACCAGCCCTCAGAGGTGTCACCACCAGCCCCTCAGAGGTGTCACCACCAGCCCTCAGAGGTGCCACCACCAGCCCCTCAGAGGTGTCACCACCATCCCCTCAGAGGTGTCACCACCAGCCTCTCAGAGGTGTCACCACCAGCCCCTCAGAGGTGTCACCACCAGCCCCTCAGAGGTGTCACCACCAGCCCCTCAGAGGTGTCACCACCAGCCCCTCAGAGGTGCCACCACCAGACCCTCAGAGGCGTCACCACCAGCCCTCAGAGGTGTCACCACCAGCCCCTCAGAGGTGTCACCACCAGCCCCTCAGAGGTGTCACCACCAGCCCCTCAGAGGTGTCACCACCAGCCCTCAGAGGTGCCACCACCAGACCCTCAGAGGCGTCACCACCAGCCCCTCAGAGGTGTCACCACCAGCCCTCAGAGGTGTCACCACCAGCCCTCAGAGGTGTCACCACCAGCCCTCAGAGGTGTCACCACCAGCCCTCAGAGGTGCCACCACCAGCCCTCAGAGGTGTCACCACCAGCCCTCAGAGGTGTCACCACCAGCCCTCAGAGGTGTCACCACCAGCCCTCAGAGGTGTCACCACCAGCCCTCAGAGGTGTCACCACCAGCCCTCAGAGGTGCCAGCACAATCACAACAGCTCTTCATAGGATGTGCATATATATATATATATATATATATATATATATATATATATATATATATATATATATATTATATATATATATATATATATATATATATAATTATATATATATATATATATATGTATATATATATATATATATATATATATATATATATATATGATATTCTATGTGAACATTTATTAATAAACAGAATACATTTACAGAAAAACACAAACATGAATACAATGGTACAATGTATTAAAGATCATGAATTTACGCCAGCTCCTCCGAACCCAGACGCGAGCCAAGTATGCAGCAAGCATTTCCCCTCTGGATGGCCACACTGAGGCGCTGGAACATGAAAGTGGCTGCCATTGGGTCCATGGTGGTGTCGATGAATCTGGAACCCAATTCTTTAAGGAAACGTGTGACATTTTTTCCCCATGATCCCAAGGTCTCTGATCCCACTGGGACAAATTGATACTGTTGGCTTATGTGCCTGTACTTGCTGATCTTGTACTCCTCCCTGTGGTCAGCAGCTCCTCCCTGTCGCCCCACACTGTGATGGATGTAGGTGACAGCCAGTGTGGACACACAGGTATAGTCCCATGCTAAAAGCTTGCCATTCTTCCAGGGATAGATGGTGATCCCGTCAGGGTGGTTTGCTGGGTTGTGGGTATTGTTGGCTGCTAGTGATCGGGGCTCCCTCTCGGCTGGGCATCCAATTGTACCAAGGGTTCTCTTTATGATGTCATTGACCTCATTGTATCTTGCATGCCAGCCCTTGGTTTTGGAACAGTTAAGACCATGTAGACCATATTGGTCTGCTTGCGCTTTGCCGCAAATACACGTATATTCTGTGTGAATTGGGGCAGCAAGGCGCAGAGCCGCTGCAATACGAAGGGTCTTAGGGTCGAGTTGCGTTCCCATTGCCGATATGGGAACTGTTTGGAGGAAGTCCCCAGAGTGATGTGCGCTCACAGCCTGGAGATGGGCAGTCTCCCTATCTGATGTTGCAGCCCTGAGCATGTTGGCAAGCACCTTTTCAGCGATCGGGCCATCCCAGCTTGATTGTTTGTGAGCCAGTGCTGCACTAGGGTTTGGTGCTGGAGCAGCAAGAGTCTCCCATTCAGTGATGGCACTGACATAGCTAGGGTCCTGTATCCCTGCTGAGTCACTGAGGTTATCAGGAAGAATTTGTCTTATCAACTCGTTTGATGCCATGGAAGAGGATAGGAAAGCTGGTAGAGCAATCTGGGAGGACCTGAGTACTCCCAGCCCACCAAGCCTGACCGGAAGTGAGGCTTGCAACCACTGTGCATCTTCAAGGGAAAGATTCAATACACTCTCTAGCATGGTCTTAAGGAGAGAGTCATATTCCTTGAGTTTTGGACTGCTGAAGTCTGGGGAGCATCTCAGAAAGTAGGTAAGTTTTGGGATTGACAGGCACCTGGTGAGTAGGTAGAAGGCATCATGTGTGTCAATATCTTTCATCCTGCTTTCCATCGTCCGGAGGTCTGAGACTTTTTTTTCTAGGATCAGATCGATGTCATTGGACCCAAGAGGAGCACCAAGGAGAGTGCTATTGGCTGGATCAATGGCTCGTGCTTCTGGTAAAACAGCGCTAATATTCTGGATCATCTGTTGATTGGTAGAAACTATTTCACATTTCTATATATATATATATATATATATATATATATATTATATATATATATATATATATATATATATATATATATATATATATATATATATATATAACCTGGTGAGTATACCTGGAAAGGGTTTCGGGGGTCAACGCCCCCGCGGTCAGGTCTGTGATCAGGCCTCATGGTGGAACAGGGCTTGATCAACCAGGCTGTTACTGTTGGCCGCAGTAACTGAGACACTTGACATGTCTTCTCTCAATCGTTCAGGACAGTACTAAATACATATTGCTCACTTCAAAATTAACACTGTCAATGTGACATCATGTGGTGATGTCAGGCGTGACGTGAGGGTTGTCGTTGGGTGACATCGAGAGGTGACATCGGGGCAGACATCCTGGGGTGACGTCGAGGAGAGACAACAACATGTGGCTTTGAACATATGACTTGGTAACCCACGTGGCTCGCTCCACATGGCTTATAGATCCACTTGGCCTTATCCACACGTGGCTTCGTGATCCACGCGGCTGTGAGTGACCTCGGATACACAGTTCTGACGAGAATTCACAATGAATTCACAGAAAAACAGCAGAAATTCATTTCAGAAAATTAATTTTAGAAAGAAGCGCCAGAAAATAACAATCATCACATTATAGTGATATTTGACAAATAAATAATTATCCTAAGTATATCTACTTTTCTTGTCGTAATTTTGTATATTTTCAAAAACCTTTCATATATACCTGGAGTATACCTGGAGAGAGTTCTGGGGGTCAACGCCCCCGAGGGCAGGTCTGCGGCCAGGCCTCATGGTGGATCAGGGACTGATCAATCAGGCTGTTACTGCTAGCCTCACGTAATCCAACGTACGAAACACAACCCGGCTGATCAAGTACTGACTTTAGGTGACTGTCCAGCGTCTGCTTGAACACAGTCAGGGGTCTATTGGTAATCCCCCTGATGCATGTTGGGAGGCAGTTGAACAGTCTTGTGCCCCCTGACACTTATTGTGTTGTCTCTTATCGTGCTAGTGACACCCCTGCTTTTCAATAGGGCGATGTTGCACCGTCTCATGAGTCTTTACTTTCATAGGGAGTGATTTTCGTGTGCAAATTCGGTACTAGTCCCTCTAGGATTTTCCTGGTGTACATAATCATGTATCTCTCCCTCCTGCGTTCTGGGAAGTACATGGGCTTGGCATCCTTAATTTTGAAGGTTCTCATTATCCATCCTGTTATTTTTCTAGCAGATGCGATTGACACAATGTTATGGTCCTTGAAGGTGAGATCCTCTGACATGATCACTCCCAGGTCTTTGACGTTAGTTATTCGCTCCACTGTGTGGTTGGAATTTGTTTTATACTCCGATGAAATTTTAATTTCCTCATTTTTTACATATCGGAGTAATTGGAATTTCTCATCGTTAAACTTCACATTGTTTTCTGCAGCCCATTTAAAGATTTGGTTGATGTCCGTCTGGAGCCTTGCAGTGTCTGCAATGGAGGACACTCTCATGCAAATTTGAGTGTCATCTGCAAAGGAAGACACGGCTCTGTGGCTTACATCCCTGTCTATGTCCGATATGAAGATAAGAAACAAGATGGGAGCGAGTACTGTGCCTTGTGGAACAGAGCTTTTCACCGTAGCCGCCTCAGACTTTACTCTGTTGACTACTACTCTTTGTGCTCTATTTGTTAGGAAATTGTAGATCCATCTACCTACTTTTCCTGTTATTCTTTGATCAAGCATTCTATGCACTATTACACCATGGTCAAATTAGTCAAAGACAAAGTTTGTGTATATTACATCTCCATTCTGTTTGACTTCTAGAGCATCCAGGACCTTGTCGTAGTGGTCCAGTAGTTGGGACAGACAGGAGCGACCTGCTGTAATCCCAATCCCAATTATATATATATATATATATATATATATATATATATATATATATATATATATATATATATATATATATATATATATATATATATATGTATGTATGTATGTATGTCGTGCCGAATAGGCAGAACTTACGATCTTGGCTTAAATAGCAACGCTCATCTTGCCATATAGGACAAGTGAAAATTTGTGTATGCAATAATTTCGCCAAAATCATCCTGAGCCTAACGAAAAAAATATATTTCACTGTGTTTGTTTAGTATTAAATTATTGTAAACAAATCTAAAATATATTTAGTTGGGTTAGACTAAAATAAATTGCTCTTGTCATAATAAGGTTAGGTAAGTTTTCTAAGATTCGTTTGGTGCAAAATTAAAAATTTTTACATTAACATTAATGAAAAAATATATCTTTAAATGTATAAGAGAAAATTTCAGAGAGGACTTAATTTTAAATGAGTTCTTGCTAAATGACCAGTTTTACATATTCGGCACGACATATATATATATATATATATATATATATATATATATATATATATATATATATATATATATATATATATATATATATATATATATATATTTATTTATTTATTTATTATTATTTTTATTATCACACCGGCCGATTCCCACCAAGGCAGGGTGGCCCGAAAAAGAAAAACTTTCACCATCATTCACTCCATCACTGTCTTACCAGAAGGGTGCTTTACACTACAGTTTTTAAACTGCAACATTAACACCCCTCCTTCAGAGTGCAGGCACTATACTTCCCATCTCCAGGACTCAAGTCCGGCCTGCCGGTTTCCCTGAACCCCTTCATAAATGTTACTTTGCTCACACTCCAACAGCACGTCAAGTATTAAAAACCATTTGTCTCCATTCACTCCTATCAAACACGCTCACGCATGCCTGCTGGAAGTCCAAGCCCCTCGCACACAAAACCTCCTTTACCCCCTCTCTCCAACCTTTCCTAGGCCGACCCCTTCCCCGCCTTCCTTCCACTACAGACTGATACACTCTTGAAGTAATTCTGTTTCGCTCCATTCTCTCTACATGTCCGAACCACCTCAACAACCCTTCCTCAGCCCTCTGGACAACAGTTTTGGTAATCCCGCACCTCCTCCTAACTTGCAAACTACGAATTCTCTGCATTATATTCACACCACACATTGCCCTCAGACATGACATCTCCACTGCCTCCAGCCTTCTCCTCGCTGCAACATTCATCACCCATGCTTCACACCCATATAAGAGCGTTGGTAAAACTATACTCTCATACATTCCCCTCTTTGCCTCCAAGGACAAAGTTCTTTGTCTCCACAGACTCCTAAGTGCACCACTCACTCTTTTCCCCTCATCAATTCTATGATTCACCTCATCTTTCTTAGGCCCATCCGCTGACACGTCCACTCCCAAATATCTGAATACATTCACCTCCTCCATACTCTCTCCCTCCAATCTGATATTCAATCTTTCATCACCTAATCTGTTTGTTATCCTCATAACCTTACTCTTTCCTGTATTCACCTTTAATTTTCTTCTTTTGCACACCCTACCAAATTCATCCACCAATCTCTGCAACTTCTCTTCAGAATCTCCCAAGAGCACAGTGTCATCAGCAAAGAGCAGCTGCGACAACTCCCACTTTGTGTGTGATTCTTTATCTTTTAACTCCACGCCTCTTGCCAAGACCCTCGCATTTACTTCTCTTACAACCCCATCTATAAATATATTAAACAACCACGGTGACATCACACATCCTTGTCTAAGGCCTACTTTTACTGGGAAAAAATTTCCCTCTTTCCTACATACTTGAGCCTCACTATCCTCGTAAAAACTCTTCACTGCTTTCAGTAACCTACCTCCTACACCATACACTTGGAACATCTGCCACATTGCCCCCCTATCCACCCTGTCATACGCCTTTTCCAAATCCATAAATGCCACAAAGACCTCTTTAGCCTTATCTAAATACTGTTCACTTATATGTTTCACTGTAAACACCTGGTCCACATACCCCCTACCTTTCCTAAAGCCTCCTTGTTCATTTGCTATCCTATTCTCCGTCTTACTCTTAATTCTTTCAATAATAACTCTACCATACACTTTACCAGGTATACTCAGCAGACTTATCCCCCTATAATTTTTGCACTCTCTTTTATCCCCTTTGCCTTTATACAAAGGAACTATGCATGCTCTCTGCCAATCCCTAGGTACCTTACCCTCTTCCATACATTTATTAAATAATTGCACCAACCACTCCAAAACTATATCCCCACCTGCTTTTAACATTTCTATCTTTATCCCATCAATCCCGGCTGCCTTACCCCCTTTCATTTTACCTACTGCCTCACGAACTTCCCCCACACTCACAACTGGCTCTTCCTCACTCCTACAAGATGTTATTCCTCCTTGTCCTATACACGAAATCACAGCTTCCCTATCTTCATCAACATTTAACAATTCCTCAAAATATTCCTCCATCTTCCCAATACCTCTAACTCTCCATTTAATAACTCTCCTCTCCTATTTTTAACTGACAAATCCATTTGTTCTCTAGGCTTTCTTAACTTGTTAATCTCACTCCAAAACTTTTTCTTATTTTCAACAAAATTTGTTGATAACATCTCACCCACTCTCTCATTTGCTCTCTTTTTACATTGCTTCACCACTCTCTTAACCTCTCTCTTTTTCTCCATATACTCTTCCCTCCTTGCATCACTTCTACTTTGTAAAAACTTCTCATATGCTAACTTTTTCTCCCTTACTACTCTCTTTACATCATCATTCCACCAATCGCTCCTCGTCCCTCCCGCACCCACTTTCCTGTAACCACAAACTTCTGCTGAACACTCTAACACTACATTTTTAAACCTACCCCATACCTCTTCGACCCCATTGCCTATGCTCTCATTAGCCCATCTATCCTCCAATAGCTGTTTATATCTTACCCTAACTGCATCCTCTTTTAGTTTATAAACCTTCACCTCTCTTTTCCCTGATACTTCTATTCTCCTTGTATCCCATCTACCTTTTACTCTCAGTGTAGCTACAACTAGAAAGTGATCTGATATATCTGTGGCCCCTCTATAAACATGTACATCCTGAAGTCTACTCAACAGTCTTTTATCTACCAATACATAATCCAACAAACTACTGTCATTTCGCCCTACATCATATCTTGTATACTTATTTATCCTCTTTTTCTTAAAATATGTATTACCTATAACTAAACCCCTTTCTATACAAAGTTCAATCAAAGGGCTCCCATTATCATTTACACCTGGCACCCCAAACTTACCTACCACACCCTCTCTAAAAGTTTCTCCTACTTTAGCATTCAGGTCCCCTACCACAATTACTCTCTCACTTGGTTCAAAGGCTCCTATACATTCACTTAACATCTCCCAAAATCTCTCTCTCTCCTCTGCATTCCTCTCTTCTCCAGGTGCATACACGCTTATTATGACCCACTTCTCGCATCCAACCTTTACTTTAATCCACATAATTCTTGAATTTACACATTCATATTCTCTTTTCTCCTTCCATAACTGATCATTCAACATTACTGCTACCCCTTCCTTTGCTCTAACTCTCTCAGATACTCCAGATTTAATCCCATTTATTTCCCCCCACTGAAACTCCCCTACCCCCTTCAGCTTTGTTTCGCTTAGGGCCAGGACATCCAACTTCTTTTCATTCATAACATCAGCAATCATCTGTTTCTTGTCATCCGCACTACATCCACGCACATTCAAGCATCCCAGTTTTATAAAGTTTTTCTTCTTCTCTTTTTTAGTAAATGTCTACAGGAGAAGGGGTTACTAGCCCATTGCTTCCGGCATTTTAGTCGCCTCATACGACACGCATGGCTTACAGAGGAAAGATTCTTTTCCACTTCCCCATGGACAATAGAAGAAATAAAGAAGAACAAGAGCTATTTAGAAAAAGGAGAAAAACCTAGATGTATATATATATATATATGCATGTGCATGTCTGTGAAATGTGACCAAAGTGTAAGTAGGAGTAGCAAGATATCCCTGTTATCTAGCGTGTTTATGAGACAGAGAAAGAAAACAGCAATCCTACCATCATGCAAAACAGTTACAGGTTTCTGTTTCACAGCCATCTGGCAGGACGGTAGTACTTCCCTGGGTGGTTGCTGTCTACCAACCTACTACCTATATATATATATATATATATATATATATATATATATATATATATATATATATATATATATATTTATTCATATATATATAATTTATTTGTCAATTATTTATTTGTCAAATATTACTATAATGTGATGATTGCTATTTTGTGGTATTTTTTCTAAAATTATTTTTTTAAACGCACTATATATACTACATATATGCATATATACAGTGAAAATAAAGAATTGGGAGATATGAATATTCATTTTTACTTTTGCTGGAATAGTATATGCTAACCAAATTAACTTATTTCACAAACTGAAGGAAGTGGCCTATTTACCATGGATGTCTAGTTTTTGTATTTCTGCCTTTACTTGCCATCTCCAAAAATTTTCTGTTGGCCAGGATTTTTTTTTTTTTTTGTACATGGCATAGTACTCTTTTGAGAAGTTGTTATAGATCTGGAGGTCAGCTTTGACTGAGACCACTCGCAGACGGTTTCTCTCGTTTCTCCAGGCTGAGTCATCAATGAAAAAACTCGTTTTGTGTGAGCATTGCTACATGGAATATATAATAGATAAGCACTCACCTTCTTCAGATTTGTGAAAGGTACCTAAGATTTACTGAACAGCTTGAGACAACGTTCCTCACTGTGACTATCTACCATCTGAGGAGTAGAAAGTAAGGTTATAGGCCTTGACTGCATCACAGAATTCTCTAAACGGTATGGCACTTGTTAGGCTCAGTTTTGACACTTTGTTATGAAAGCTGCTTTCAGAGAAGTCATACCTATTGCTTAAGTATTTTATGGCTCTTTCATAGGAAACAATGAAGTCTGTTTCACATTTCTTAGACGTCTTTGGGGTAAGTTGGCCAAACTTGGTGTTTACTACAATGCCAAAGAAAAAAAAAGTCTTTTACTCTTCTCTCAAGTTTGCTTTTCAGTTCAGACATTAGCCTAAATACTGAAATTATGCTGAATGTCTTGGTTTCTAGTGCTTCAGTAATGTCTGAGAATAATTTAAGAGTGATTGAGTAAGATGAAATAAATCTCTAGTATCTTGAGGCATTCCTCCTCACCTAAGCGCTGGAAATAACTTTTAAGACTTCCTGGCATCTAAGTATTCTGTCAGTAGCTGGCAAAAGAGAAAGCCATCTAATCACATGCCGCAGACTGCAACTATCAACCTCCACACATATTCACAGAATTCCTTTCACTGGCCAAGGTAAACCAAGTATTGAGGGATGAAGAGAGGAGTGTGAGCTGTCATTATCAATGTTCCTTTGTTATGTGGAGCTTCCCAAACTGGAGCTCCTTGATAATTAAATTTATACACAGCATTGCAAAAATACCTTCCCATGTCCATAACTCGCCTAACTATGACACAGGTATTTTTTTCACCCCTTCAGCTTTTTCTCAACACGGGACAGTGATGCTAAGAAATCACATTTACCCTCATTACTTTAATAACTGTCTTGCAAGAAGTGTGCAGACATTGCAGTTCAACATTGAATTTCAACATCCCCCTCATCCTTCAGAGTACAGGCACTGTACTTTTCACCTCTGACTCTACCCCTGCTTAACCAATTTTTCTAAATCCCTTTTTTAATTGTTACCTTTCTCATATTCCATTATTTTTATTACATTCATAGAGAAACGCTAAAACCATAGGGATCATACAGCACACAACAGCACACACACTGTTACAAAAAACGCGATTCTAAAAGCTTAGAGATCTCCAGTGAATACTAGAAAGGACTGCCCTTCTAGCATCCAGCCTGTTACTGGGTTTTCGTAACAAGTAGTCAGTATCCTTGTCCAATTATCCATTAAAATTCAGCATGGTTCAGTAGTGCTTTAGGATTACAACTGGTAGGCTACTAACTAGAGAAATTAAAATTTAATAAATTTATTAAGTATATAAGTTGTCTAGAGGTATATTATCAAATTAAATTAATTACAGCAATCAAAATAAAATCAATCTCTCGAGTTCAATATTATTGTGCTGAAAGCACATATCACATTTATAATTCTTAAGTACCGTCCGGTACATTAACATTTAATAAGATATTACAAATATGTACAAGTAAGTGTGTGTATGCGTGTAAGTGCTCTTAAGTAGTTAGCTATGTCTCAATACTTGAATAAGACTTAAACAAGTGACTGACAAAGTCCTCAAATAAACTAACTTCTTGACCGACTGGCAACCCGAACAGTCTGCTTGAACAACAAAGAATGCTAAGCCCAATAGCAATGCAATATCAAGCGACTGCGACACAGAATCAGGAACTGGGAAATAATATAACGACACTAAGTAGGGACCATCAACAGATCCTCCACAAAAGTTACAAAACTCCCATAATACTGAATCTTCGTTCAGCATAGGTAAAACTGTGACTGTGACAATACACAGGAACCAGTACAAAATTAGGTCAGAAGCTATAGCTAAGGACCTGAGATACTCAGAGTGTCTATGTGACACACAACCTCAGTACAACGTCGAAAATCACTAAGTCTTTACAATGTTCTGTGAACAAAGTTCTACAGAACTAACAAGAATAATGAGACAGACAATCTGTCCAACCAGCAAGCGAGTCTCCAGCAGACTGAATACTTCACACGAGGTGAGGACACCCCCCCCTCGATCACGTGATAGTTACGTGGACAACTGCAGCTCAGAAGCCGGCAGTATAACGAGCGACAAGCGATAATTACAGTAGTTTGACAATCAAGCCTAACTGAGCACATTTTATGTACATCCTAACAACATAAGCTAAATAACAATATAACAGTCAAATAATAATATAAAGTCATACATTTACGATTTAGCTATTATCGCAAATATAAGCAATATAAAATTATATGAAAAGATAATATACATTACATATATACATAATCATTGTAACCCATTCAGGGGTTGCAACACACACACACACACACACACACACACACACACACACACACACACACACACACACAAAATCCTGTAAGCCAATTGTTTCTACACATTCAGATCTATCATGTTCACACATGCCTGTTAAATACTCAAGCCTCTAACATTTAAAACTTATTTTACCACCCCTCCCTCTCTCCGACCCTTCCTGAGACGTCCTGCCCTTCCTTTTATTCACCCTGAGCTTTAACACGCTCTTGGTCAACCTATCCTGCTCCATTCTTTCTTAATGACAAAATCATTTTCAAAAAATCCAATTATTACTATTATTTTATTCATAAAATTTTGCTAAACCCATATGGATCATCAGAGCCACAAACAACTGGAGTCTTACACTGATGGCAGCAACTGTGATCCATGCCAGAAGCCCGAGCAGAAGGGTACATAAAATCCACCATCCCTGCCCGTCAACACAAGCCTGCTGGCATCGAATCAAAACAATCTTTCCTTCCCAGAGTGACAAGGTCATTATGAGTGTATTCATGGGAAAACACTATAAAAGAGTAGAGTATCTCAATATACAGTACTACTATCACTTACCTGTTACGAAATGTTAATTAATGGATTAACTGTGAGAGTACAAACTCTCCATTGCATTAAAGATGATAAATAAAGCAGTCAGATAATGGTTGTATTCCCTGACTCAACTGCATACTAATACTATAATGACTGGTTTATTTCAAACATTTTCAACCAAGTATCCTCTTTAAGGGATGCTCCTTGCAGTGGTAAAGAGGCCCTTGGTCTGAGGAACTGGAACTTTCAGTCTTCTTCCTCCGATCGAATCTAATTACTCCCCAATCCTCCCCTCCCCTGCCCCATCCATCCTTTCCCATTCCTCCTCCTCCTCTCCCCATCACTCCCCTTTCCCTTTCCTGTTTTCAACCTTTAGGGTTCTTCCCTCAGGCACTCTAGTTCCTAGGTTGGGGGAAAGGTACCAGGGTCCATCCCATTCCATTGAGGTCCTTGGTGGTAGTGTAATTTGCCGCGGAATCTGGATCGTCTGCAAATCCCGATCTCTCTCCATTCTACCAGGGGAAGGCTTCGGGTGTCTTTCAGGTGACGGGTGTATCTCTGAAGGCAGCCTGTTAGATTCCAAGAGGTGCTGGCCGAAGGTGGTATGCTTCGTGACGGGTTTCTGACCGCTCTCTCTTTTGTCCACTGAGGTGGCTCAGTAGATGTGAGGCTGCAATCCCAGATTGCTGGTTTACTGACATGAGTTTCATGCCGCATCTGCACTTCTGGATGTGCTGAGGTCCTCTTAAGTGTGGAGGGGGATTTACGGCCTGTTCCTTCCTCCTAGGAGATATCCCTCCACGTTCCTCAACCCCCCACCCATTTTTTCTTGCTTTTTTTTTCTTTTTTTCTTAAAAACAAAAGAAAAGAGAGACCTAACCATGGATTCCCAAAACCATGAAACTGCTCCTCCTGGGTCCCATTTTGTAGCAGCACCTTCTTACAACCCTGCCTTGTTACTGGACCATCCTTCGGGCCTTTCTAATACCCATGTATCTTCTGCGGGTGACATGTTGCATGCTCCTGATACCAAGGCTCGGCCTGATTCCTTTGATACATTTGCCCTCCTCACGTCTTTGACTATGCTTCCGGCTTCTCCCCATACGGTACGACAGGTTTCAGATTACTCACCTGCCTCAAAACGGACCACCTCCAGTCCTGCATCCAGATGACCACGACCTTTCTCTGATGACACTGCTTCAAATGCCTCTCAATCTACTCAGAAAAGACCAAAGCGACAATCGCTCCCTTTACACACTGTGCATCATAGTACACAATGGACTAAGTTTTTCACTCTGCAGCCAACATATAATAAGATAAGATAAGATTTCGTTCGGATTTTTAACCCCGGAGGGTTAGCCACCCAGGATAACCCAAGAAAGTCAGTGCGTCATCGAGGACTCTCTAACTTATTTCCATTGGGGTCCTCAAATCTTGTCCCCCAGGATGCGACCCACATCAGTCGACTAACACCCAGGTACCTATTTGCTGCTATTTGAACAGGACAATAGGTGTAAGGAAATGTGTCGAAATGTTTCCACCCGACGGGAATCGAACCCGGGCCCTCCGTGTGTGAAACGGGAGCTTTAGCCACCAGGCCACCTGGCCTGATCATAGTATCAGAAAGGCCTTCCTATGCCATATTGGTTGAAATATGCTAGCCAAGCTCACGATCTTTCTCTCCTTGCCACCATAGACGTTATTCCTGTAACAATTCAAAAACACCATTCTCTCAATTCTTGTAGTGGTACCGTGATTCTTCCTCATGCCATTGTTCAACATAATCTTAGTTAATCTTAAGTTAATTTTAAGCCTGCCCATAATGCTCTGCATACAAGGGGCTTTTGGCATGTTACACTTAACCACTGTATTTCTTTGTACCTCTATGTATCATGTCCAAATTAATAATAAATAAAATAAATAAATAAATAAATAATTCCCAGACATGTAGTGACGATATTCTAGAACAGCTTGAGCTCCAAGACCTCCTAATTTAAGTAGACACACATATACTACCTGCCCGTGGATGGAGACGCTACTCCTGCAATGTAGCTCACTTAACTTTTGACTGCCGTAAGCCTCTGTCTTCGATTTATATTGCGGGACACAGTTTACAAGTCCGAAAGGTGATCCTACACCACAGCAGTGTAGAAATTGCTGGTGTTTTTACTATCCAGTGAACTATTGCAGGTGTATGGCTGAATGCCCAGTCTGTGGTGTCGATGACCATACCTCCCTCTTGCCTTAACTGAAATGAAGCTCATCCATCTTATTCTCGTCGTTGCCAAGTTTACTTAAATGAATGAGAAATCCGTTGTCTCAAAGAGACAGAAGGCTTTACTTATGCCATGGCTGTCTCTCAACTACGCCTCCAGAGGAGACTTCCCTAAAGTTCTTATTCTCGAGTTACTAAAGGCCCTCAACATCTGGGGTCCCAACTCCTGCAGTCTTCCCTGTGGTCACACCTTCCACAGTCACCTCCGTGTCTAATTCTTTTACAGTCCTGAACTCCAAAGTCCCTACCTCGTCACTTCCTACTGTTCTCAAATCTTCATCTTCTCACTCACAAGTTTCTATGTCTACAAGACCTCACAGAACAGCTCCGTTTCTTTCCTCCAAGTCTGCCAGACTTTTATTCTAGCAGACATAAGAACATAAGAACATAAGAAAGGAGGAACACTGCAGCAGGCCTGTTGGCCCATACTAGGCAGGTCCTTTACAATTCATCACACTAACAAAACATTTGCCCAACCCAATTTTCAATGCCACCCAAGAAATAAGCTCTGATGTGAAAGTCCCACTCAAATCCAACCCCTCCCACTCATGTACTTATCCAACCTAAATTTGAAACTACCCAAAGTCCTAGCCTCAATAACCCAACTAGGTAGACTGTTCCACTCATCAACTACCCTATTTCCAAACCAATACTTTCCTATGTCCTTTCTAAATCTAAACTTATCTAATTTAAATCCATTACTGCGGGTTCTCTCTTGGAGAGATATCCTCAAGACCTTGTTAATATCCCCTTTATTAATACCTATCTTCCACTTATACACTTCGATCAGGTCTCCCCTCATTCTTCGTCTAACAAGTGAATGTAACTTAAGAGTCTTCAATCTTTCTTCATAAGGAAGATTTCTAATGCTATGTATTAATTTAGTCATCCTACGCTGAATGTTTTCTAACGAATTTATGTCCATTCTGTAATATGGAGACCAGAACTGAGCTGCATAATCTAGGTGAGGCCTTACTAATGATGTATAAAGCTGCAGTGTGACCTCTGGACTTCTGTTGCTTACACTTCTTGATATAAATCCTAGTAATCTATTTGCCTTATTACGTACGCTTAGGCATTGTTGTCTTGGTTTAAGGTTGCTGCTTACCATAACCCCCAAGTCCTTTTCGCAATCTGTATGGCTAAGTTCTACATTATTTAACTTGTAAGTGCTAGGGTTATGGACACTCCCGAGCTTCAGAACCTTGCATTTATCTACATTGAACTGCATCTGCCATTTTTCTGACCAAGAATAGAGTTTGTCTAAATCTTTCTGAAGTTCCCTAACATCTACGTTTGAATCAATTATCCTACCTATCTTTGTGTCATCGGCGAATTTGCTCATATCACTACTAATTCCTTCATCAAGATCATTGATATACATTATAAACAACAACGGGCCCAAGACTGTCCCCTGTGGAACGCCGCTTGTTACCGATCCTCACTCGGATTTAACCCCATTTATGGACACTCTCTGCTTCCTGTCTGTGAGCCATGATTCGATCCACGAGAGCACCCTTCCCCCAATGCCATGAGCTGCCACTTTCTTTAACAGTCTTTTGTGCGGAACTCTATCAAAAGCCTTACTAAAATCTAAGTAAATAATATCAAATTCTTTATCGTGGTCAACAGCCTCAAAAGCTTTACTGAAGAAAGTTAACAAATTAGTAAGACAAGACCGGCCTTTTGTGAATCCATGCTGAGTATCATTAATCAAGCTATGCTTATCGAGATGGCTTCTTATAATCTGAGCTATAATTGACTCTAGTAATTTGCCTACAATTGAGGTCAGGCTTATTGGGCGGTAATTTGACGGTAACGACTTGTCCCCTGTTTTAAAAATAGGAATTACATTAGCCATCTTCCACATATCAGACACTACACCTGTTTGAAGAGATAAATTAAAAATGTTAGTTAATGGTTCACAGAGTTCCATTTTGCATTCCTTAAGAACACTTGAAAAAACCTCATCAGGACCCGGTGACTTATTTTGCTTCAATCGGTCTATCTGCTTCACAACCATTTCACTAGTGACTGTGATGTTACATAATTTATCTTCTTCTGGCCCACTATAAAAATTAATTACCGGAATATTATTAGTGTCTTCCTGTGTAAAAACCGAGAGAAAATAATTATTTAAAATCGAGCACATTTCATTCTCTTTGTCAGTAAGATGCCCATAGTTATTTTTAAGGGGACCTGTCTTATCTCTGACTTTTGTTCTATATACCTGGAAAAACTTTTTGGGTTAGTTTTAGAATCCCTAGCAACTTTAACTTCATAGTCCCTTTTAGCTTTTCTTATCCCCTTTTTAATGTCCCTCTTAATGTCAACATACTGATTCATAAGATGACCCTCACCTCTTTTGATACGCCTATAAATTCCTTTTTTATGCCCTAGTAGATATTTCAGCCTATTATTCATCCATTTTGGGTCATTTCTATTTGATCTAATTTCTTTATACGGGATAAACGTTCTTTGAGCCTCATGTATAGTGTTCAGAAAACTGTCATATTGATAGCTCTCTTCGTTACCCCAGTCAACAGATGACAAATGTTCTCTAAGCCCATCGTAATCTGCTAAGCGAAAATCTGGGACTGTTACTGAGTTATCCCTACTATCATACTTCCATTCAATGCTAAATGTAATTGATTTGTGGTCGCTAGCACCCAGTTCCTCTGAAACTTCTAAATTATTAACAAGGGATTCATTGTTTGCCAGAACTAAGTCAAGCAGGTTATTACCCCTTGTAGGTTCTGTCACAAACTGCTTCAAAAAACAATCCTGAACTACTTCTAAGAAGTCGTATGATTCTAAATTCCCAGTCAAGAAATTCCAATCAATATGACTAAAGTTAAAGTCTCCTAGAATTACTACATTATCGTGCCTTGTGGCCCTAACAATTTCCTCCCATAGTAGTCTCCCCTGGCCCCTATCTAAATTTGGGGGACGGTATATCACACCTAAAGTTAATTTTTCATGCCCCTCTGAAAATTCTATCCAAACAGACTCTGTATGTGTTACTTCAGACTTAATACCCGTTTTTATGCAACAGTTCAAGCGATCTCGGACATACAATGCCACCCCACCTCTCTTCCCGACACTTCTATCTACTTGGAACAATTTAAAACCCTGAATGTGACTTTCCGCAGGCATGTCCCGACTTTTTGAATTAAACCACGTCTCAGTTAAGGCAAATACATCAATGTTACCTGCACTAGCAACTAGTCTCAACTCGTCCATCTTATTCCTGGCACTGCGACTATTTGTGTAATATATATTTAAAGACCCTCCTCTCTCTTTACCCTTCCTGCTCCTTTCTGTTATTCCACTAAACCTATTACTGTCCTTGTCAATTAGTGCCACTGGCTTTCCAATATCCACCTCGTTTTGCCTATTACTAGTTCTCCTACCCTGCGACTTCACTGTTTTCCTGCCAAAACCCATACCACTAACTATTCCTAGTTTAAAGACCTAACAGCTCCCTCCACTGCGTTGGCCAGTGCTCCCACCCCACACCTAGATAAGAGAACCCCATCCCTGGCATACATGTCATTTCTGCCATAGAAGAGGTCCCAGTTGTCAATGAATGTTACCGCATTTTCCTTACAGCATTTGTCCAGCCAGCAATTGACACCAATTGCTCTGGACAACCATTCATTTCCAACTCCTCTCCTTGGCAAAATGCCACATATGACAGGTTTCCCACCCTTCCTCCTAATTATCTCTATTGCTGACCTGTACCTGCTAATCAGGTCCTCACTCCTACGTCTGCCAACATCGTTGCCTCCAGCACTGAGACAGATAATAGGATTGCTCCCATTACCTCTCATGATGTCATCCAGACGGCTAACAATATCCTTCATCCCAGCCCCAGGAAAACACACTCTCTGCCTCCTACTCCTATCCTTCAAGCAGAAAGCCCTATCCATGTACCTAATCTGGCTATCCCCAACAACAACAATGTTTTTACCTTCCTTGGCATCGTCCGTCGTGATGCTCCGAGTAGTCGACTCACATTCGTTAGGTAGCATTACACCACTTGTGGAATTCGTCAAGACGTTCTCGATGGTCTTCGTTGGGGTTTCTAGGGATGTCTCACTCACGTCTGCCAATGCTTCCTTGGTGCTCGTTGTGGCATTCCCAGTAGAACACTCACATTCGTCAGGTAGCACCGAGAATGAGTTGGAAGTTTCCACGGTAGTCTTCTGGTTTCTCGTTGTTTCTGCCTCTCCAACCGTTTTCTTGATCCTCAGCTTGGTTCCATGTTGCCCGGCCACTGACCAAGCTCCCCTCTTAACCTGGGGACTTACAACAGGAAGATTACTACGAATCCTCTTGTTTTCCTCCGTTAATCGCCGTATCTCCAGCTTAGCAACTCTGAGCTCTTCTCTCAGCTGCTGGTAAAGCTGCTCAAGAGAGGGCATCTTGGTTCAGATTCACAGAGAGCACACGAACAGGTCTTCACAGAGCTAAGTACACGTCACCACTGAGCTAAGTACGTTTCGCTCTCCAGGAGCTTTATCAAGCAGTATAATGTGATCCTTTATTGACTACGTTTCGCCCACACAGTGGGCTTTTTCAAGTCACAAACAGTTGACGCCATCCCTTTTCTCTTTGTGGAAAAAGACACTTATGTACAGTTCAGGACATTTATTAAAGGAAACGTTTCGCCATGAGTGGCTTCTTCAGTCCTAATACAGAGAAAACTAAGAAAACATTTATATATATAGTGGCATTAGTCAGGTGAGGTGACGCGTGGGTAGAGGTGGTAGTAGTAGTAGTAGTAGTAGTAGTAGTAGTAGTAGTAATGGAACTAAGGAGGTGAGGCTAGAGAGGGACCTGCTGGCATCAAGTAACACCAGTTCCCAGGATGGGTAATATCCTCTTGCTTAGTAATTTTGAAATACTGTAACTACCGGATTTTTGCTTTATAGTGTTACTGACAGAAATTAGTGCAGCTTCAATGCATTTTCTCCGTCTTAAGTCGTCTTCTTTAATAACTAGTTTAGCTTCATTGAATTTCATGAGGTGTCCAACATCGTCTCTATGTTGAACACATGCGTTTTTGCGTTTTTTTAGTTCACTGCACTTTCCCCTACACTTCATACGTGACTGTAGGAAACGTGCGGCACGTATCCTCAGCAAGACCAACACCTATCAAATTGATAAATTAGACACATGTGCAACTCTTGGGTATCAATAAAGATACCCAAGAGTTGCACATGTGTCTAATTTATCAACATGTCGGTTCTCTGAACCATTCATCTACAAACCTATCAAATTGAAGAAAAGCCTCCAAGTTACATCGTTTTACCGGTCAGCAACGTTGCCACTAATGTTTCAAAAATGTTTGACAGAAAACTGGCTAAAATATCTACCAGCTCTTCAACTACTATTAGGAACCTGATACAAAAACCCAAGCATGATTCTGGCACAAGTGCAGGAATCTACACTATACCATGTGGGGGGTGTGACAAAGTATATGTTGGGGAAACAGCCAGAACTCTGGACATTAGAATAGCAGAACACAAAAATGCTTGCAGAAATGATGACCGCAAAAACGCATGTGTTCAACATAGAGACGATGTTGGACACCTCAAGAAATTCAATGAAGCTAAACTAGTTATTAAAGAAGACGACTTAAGACGGAGAAAATGCATTGAAGCTGCACTAATTTCTGTCAGTAACACTATAAAGCAAAAATCCGGTAGTTACAGTATTTCAAAATTACTAAGCAAGAGGATATTACCCATCCTGGGAACTGGTGTTACTTGATGCCAGCAGGTCCCTCTCTAGCCTCACCTCCTTAGTTCCATTACTACTACTACTACTACTACTACTACTACTACCACCTCTACCCACGCGTCACCTCACCTGACTCCTGCCACTATATATATAAATGTTTTCTTAGTTTTCTCTGTATTAGGACTGAAGAAGCCACTCGTGGCGAAACGTTTCCTTTAATAAATGTCCTGAACTGTACATAAGTGTCTTTTTCCACATCTTGTCGGTATCACCATACCATTTCCCCTTTTCTCTTTGTCTGCATCAGAGATGTATCGGAAATCTGTATCCACATCCGCATCCGCATCCTCGGAATATCCGCACAATTTCTTACATCCCCATCCGCGTCCGCATCCTTGTTTTTTCTAAATGAGATATCCACATCCGCGATTCAATATATATCCGCATTTGCATCCGCATCCACGCCAAGCAAAGAGGATGTGGCAGATATTATAACCTAAATTACAGAGCTTGCATGTTTATTTCCCAACAGTAGGCCTGTTGCCCCATACTAGGCAGGACTTTCAGAAATTCAACCCACTAACAGAATAAACGCTACCTAAGCAATAAGCCTAGACAATTCCATTTACTCACGTGCACATCCCGCTCAAATCCAACCCCTCTCCCTCATGTACTTATCCAACATAAATTTGAAACTACCCAAGGTAGTTTCAGATTTAGGTAATTTCGATAACCCTGCTAGGTAGACCGTTCCACTCATCAACTACCCTATTACTAAACCAATACTTTCCCATATCCTTTCTAAATCTAAACTTATCTAATTTGAATCCATTATTGCGGTTTGTATTTATCCAACCTTGTATTTATCCAACCTAAATTTGAAACTGTCCATGTGTAAGTTCCACTGTGTGTGTGAGACTGTGTGACCGTGTGTGTGAGACTGTGTGACCGTGTGTGTGAGACTGTGTGACCGTGTGTGTGAGACTGTGTGACCGTGTGTGCGAGACTGTGTGACTGTGTGTGTGTCTCACACAGTCACACTGTGGAGGTGTATGAATGGAAAACAAGAATTAATATAGGGGATGTAAATAACGTTTGATAAACATATTAGGTTGGATAAACACATGAGTGAGAGGGGTTGGATTTGAGTGGGACTTGCACATGAGTAAATAGAATTATCAAAGCTTATTGCTTGGGTAGCACTGAAAATTGGGTTGGGCAAATATTCTGTTAGTGACTCACGAAATCGTAATGACACGATTGCAAACAAACCATACCACGGGTGGGATTTGAACCCGCGGTGAGAGAGTCTCAAAACTCCAGACCGTCGCGTTAGCCACTGGGTCAGCTAGCTTCAATAAGATTCGTCCAACTAGGTGCATTTCTACACCACAGGAAGGTTAGCATAGGCACCACTGTGACCACAAATGCAAGTTTTTACAGACGAATCTCCCGCTAGCATGGCCGTGACGAACTCTAGCTCAAGTCCCCTCAAAGCCGTCAACATGACTCACGAAATCGTAATGACTAACGCGACGGTCTGGAGTTTTGAGACTCTCTGACCGCGGGTTCAAATCCCACCCGTGGTATGGTTTGTTTGCAATCGTGTGGGGAAACAAGTGTAGTCAAGGACAAGATAAAACCAATATTACAAACTAGTAATACCACAGGAAATAGCAAACAAGAGGATTCCACTAGCAATAGTTAGGATATACAGTATTACCAAGAACAACTGGTGAGAGCTCCATTGTTGGTGCTAGTGAGGATAGGAATAAGAGAGGTAAACATGCACCAACAGGGAATACAGTCACAGAAATCCAAGGCAAACGGAAACCAAGCCTGTGCACATACTATGCACTTGGTATCTGCAGGCATGGGAAATCTGGAAAAACAGATGGGACGTGCAACTATGACCACCCTAGAAAATGCCGTGCCCATATGACGACAGGAAAATGCAAACTCCCTTCCTGTAAGCTTTTTCACCCTGAAATGTGTCCCTCTTCAGTACAGGAAAGACTGTGCTATAACTTAAATTGCCAGGCACACCATCTAAAGGGGCCATGCGAAAACCTGAGTAGCCACAGCCACTCAAGAGGGAGAGGCTTTTTAGTGCCAGGAAGGAAAAAAAACTGGCAGGAAATGGCGGAAATCGTACACCAAATCCAGTCATTCCTGGAGTGGAACCACAGTCGATGGCCTCCACACCAAACCAACAGATACAGATACTGATGCCGGAAAAAAAAGTCCCCCGCCAGTACCAACAATACCACCAGTCCGATGACATTCTTCTTTGCAAATATACAGGGTCTAAAGCCAGCAACGAACAACAAAATACCTTTCATCCGTGGACTGCTTGCCGAGGCAAGTGCAATGTTCGCGGCTTTCACAGAGAGCCACATAAAGGATCACTTGGACAACGAAATATGGATCCCAGGTTACAACCTATACAGATGCGACAGAGTGAACAGGCAAAAGGGGGGGATTGTTGGCCTGTACATCGCAGAGTCACTTGTTTGCACAGAACTGCTTAATGCCTCAAATGATGTTGTGGAAGTTTTAGCAGTAAAGATCGAGAACCAAAACCTAGTCATTGTGGTAATCTACAAGCCTCCGGATGCAACGTCCCAGCAATTCCAGGAACAGCTGTTAAAAATTGACCACTGTCTGAAAAATCTGCCAGCTCCTGCCCCCAACATCTTGCTCCTGGGGGATTTCAACTTAAGGCACCTAAAATGGAGGAATATAGCAAATAATGTTGTTGCAGTGATAACACCAGGAGGCAGCTCTGATGAAAACTCACACACACACGAGCTTTTAAATCTCTGCACAAAATTCAATTTAAACAAGCAAATAATAGAGCCTAATAGACTGGAGAATACACTAGACCTCATCTTCACTAACAATGATGATCTGATACGAAATGTCACCATATCAAAAACAATATACTCAGATCACAACATAATCGAGGCTCAGACATGTATGCGCGGAGCCCCAGACCGACATAATGAGATTAGTCACGAGGGAGCATTCACCAAATTCAACTTCAATAACAAAAACATAAAGTTGGACCAAGTAAACCAAGTCCTAACCGATATAAGCTGGGAAGATAGACTAAGCAACACAGACCCCAACTTATGCCTAGAACAGATTAACTCGGTGGCACTCGATGTATGCACAAGGCTTATTCCTTTAAGAAAAAGGAGGAGTAGATGTAAAATAGAAAGAGACAGGCGCTCCCTTTACAGGCGACGGAAAAGAATAACAGAGCGGCTAAAAGAGGCCAATATATCTGAAATGCGTAGGGAGTCACTTGTCAGAGAAATAGCAAACATCGAACTTAAGCTAAAGGAATCTTATAGGAGTCAGGAATCGCGGGAAGAACTAAAAGCCATAAATGAAATCGAAAGAAACCCAAAGTATTTCTTCTCCTATGCCAAATCAAAGTCGAGAACAACGTCCAGTATTGGGCCCCTACTTAAACAAGATGGGTCCTACACAGATGACAGCAAGGAAATGAGTGAGCTACTCAAGTCCCAATATGACTCAGTTTTTAGTAAGCCGCTAACCAGACTGAGAGTCGAAGATCAAAATGATTTTTTTATGAGAGAGCCACAGAATTTGGTTAACACAAGCCTATCTGATGTTATGCTGACGCCAAATGACTTCGAACAGGCGATAAATGACATGCCCATGCACTCTGCCCCAGGGCCAGACTCATGGAACTCCGTGTTCATCAAGAACTGCAAGAAGCCCCTATCACGTGCTTTTACCATCCTACGGAGAGGGAGCATGGACACGCTGGTCGTCCCACAGTTATTAAAAACAGCAGACATAGCCCCACTCCACAAAGGGGGCAGTAAAGCAATAGCAAAGAACTGCAGACCGATAGCACTAACATCCCATATCATAAAATCTTTGAAAGGGTCTTAAGAAGAATGATCGCCACCCATCTAGAAACCCATCAATTGCACAACCCAGGGCAACATGGGTTTAGAACAGGTCGCTCCTGTCTGTCTCAACTATTGGATCACTACGACAAGGTCCTAGATGCACTAGAAGACAAAAAGAATGCAGATGTAATATATACAGACTTTGCAAAAGCCTTCGACAAGTGTGACCATGGCGTAATAGCAGACAAAATGCGTGCTAAAGGAATAACAGGAAAAGTTGGTAGATGGATCTATAATTTCCTCACAAACAGAACACAAAGAGTAGTAGTCAACAGAGTAAAGTCCGAGGCAGCTACGGTGAAAAGCTCTGTTCCACAAGGCACAGTACTCGCCCCCATCTTGTTTCTCATCCTCATATCTGACATAGACAAGGATGTCAGCCACAGCACCGTGTCTTCCTTTGTAGATGACACCCGAATCTGCATGACAGTGTCTTCCATTGCAGACACTGCAAGGCTCCAGGCGGATATCAACCAAATCTTTCAGTGGGCTGCAGAAAACAATATGAAGTTCAACGATGAGAAATTTCAATTACTCAGATATGGTAAACACGAGGAAATTAAAACTTCATGAGAGTACAAAATAAATTCTGGCCACAAAATAGAGCGAAACACCAACGTCAAAGACCTGGGAGTGATCATGTCGGGGGATCTCACCTTCAAGGACCATAACATTGTATCAATCGCAGCTGCTAGAAAAATGACAGGATGGATAATGAGAACCTTCAAAACTAGGGATGCCAAGCCCATGATGACACTCTTCAGGTCAATTGTTCTATCTAGGCTGGAATATTGCTGCACACTAACAGCACCTTTCAAGGCAGGTGAAATTGCTGACCTAGAAAATGTACAGAGAACCTTCACGGTGCGCATAACGGAGATAAAACACCTCAATTACTGGGAGCGCTTGAAGTTCCTGAAACTGTATTCCCTGGAACGCAGGCGGGAGAGATACATGATTATATACACCTGGAAAATCCTAGAGGGACTAGTACCGAACTTGCACACGAAAATCACTCACTACGAAAGCAAAAGACTTGGCAGACGATGCAACATCCCCCCAATGAAAAGCAGGGGTGTCACTAGCACGTTAAGAGACCATATAATAAGTGTCAGGGGCCCGATACTGTTCAACTGCCACCCAGCATACATAAGGGGGATTACCAATAGACCCCTGGCAGTCTTCAAGCTGGCACTGGACGAGCACCTCAAGTCGATACCTGACCAGCCGGGCTGTGGCTCGTACGTTGGTTTGCGTGCAGCTAGCAGTAACAGCCTGGTTTATCAGGCTCTGATCCACCAGGAGGCCTGGTCACAGACCGGGCCGCGGGGGCGTTGACCCCCGGAACTCTCTCCAGGCAAACTCCAGGTCCAGGTAAACAGTTGAATTGCATGCAATTCTCGTAGCAATTATCCGTATTGCATCTATACCTGTGTCGCCATTTGTGGTAGTTTCAGACTCCCTTAGTGCTTTGCAGGCTATAAAAACATTTGATTCACCTCATCCCTTGGTTCTTCATATACAACTTTGGTTACACCGCATCTCTAGAAAAAACAAATACAGTGGAACCTCTGCTTACAAGTTTAATCCATTCCGTGACCTAGCTCGTAACCCGATCTGTGTGTATGCTGAGTCAATTTTCCTCATTTAAATTAACTGAAATGCAATTAATCTTCTTCTTCTTATGACCAGAGCTTTGGTAAAATGGGTAGGGAAGAAGGATGGGTAAGGATAGAACTATTGGAAAAGGGTGGGAGGGGGAAAGAGGTAGGATATAAAAGGTAAGTGGCCCAACCACTTTGGTGTAATTTAAAAAGTGCATGTGGAATAATAAAATATTCTTGAAGGGGTATAATACTAACCCATCAGAGTCACATAGATATAATAGATATATAAGTACATGACTCTGAATTGGTAGTAATTATACAAGTTGCAATTGCTTTTTTTGGCGATTGCACAACAGATATTTAAACGACAATGAAGGCAATAATTTTCTGGCCAGTTTATAAAGAATTACTTGACACAATAGCTTCTTACCAGGTGGTGTCCTGCCATAGTAAATGTAGCATAATTTTAACAGTAGAATGTTATACAAGATGTCTCCCTAATTGGGGGCGATGATTTTCTTAGTAAACATAGAAGGTGTGGAAAAAAGACACTTATGTACAGTTCAGGACATTTATTAAAGGAAACGTTTCGCCACGAGTGGCTTCTTCAGTCCTAATACAGAGAAAACTAAGAAAACATTTATATATATAGTGGCAGGAGTCAGGTGAGGTGACGCGTGGGTAGAGGTGGTAGTAGTAGTAGTAGTAGTAGTAGTAGTAATGGAACTAAGGAGGTGAGGCAAGAGAGGGACCTGCTGGCATCAAGTAACACCAGTTCCCAGGATGGGTAATATCCTCTTGCTTAGTAATTTTGAAATACTGTAACTACCGGATTTTTGCTTTATAGTGTTACTGACAGAAATTAGTGCAGCTTCAATGCATTTTCTCCGTCTTAAGTCGTCTTCTTTAATAACTAGTTTAGCTTCATTGAATTTCTTGAGGTGTCCAACATCGTCTCTATGTTGAACACATGCGTTTTTGCGGTCATCATTTCTGCAAGCATTTTTGTGTTCTGCTATTCTAATGTCCAGAGTTCTGGCTGTTTCCCCAACATATACTTTGTCACACCCCCCACATGGTATAGTGTAGATTCCTGCACTTGTGCCAGAATCATGCTTGGGTTTTTGTATCAGGTTCCTAATAGTAGTTGAAGAGCTGGTAGATATTTTAGCCAGTTTTCTGTCAAACATTTTTGAAACATTAGTGGCAACGTTGCTGACCGGTAAAACGATGTAACTTGGAGGCTTTTCTTCAATTTGATAGGTTTGTAGATGAATGGTTCAGAGAACCGACATGTTGATAAATTAGACACATGTGCAACTCTTGGGTATCTTTATTGATACCCAAGAGTTGCACATGTGTCTATTCTTCAATTTGATAGGTGTTGGTCTTGCTGAGGATACGTGCCGCACGTTTCCTACAGTCACGTATGAAGTGTAGGGGAAAGTGCAGTGAACTAAAAGAGTTGGTGATGTATGTACATTCTTCTTCGAGGAACTGTGGACTGGAAATTCTGTAGGCTCTCAGAAAGAAGCCAATAACTACACAGTTCCTCGAAGAAGAATGTACATATATCACCAACTCTTTTAGTTCACTGCACTTTCCCCTACACTTCATACGTGACTGTAGGAAACGTGCGGCACGTATCCTCAGCAAGACCAACACCTATCAAATTGAAGAAAAGCCTCCAAGTTACATCGTTTTACCGGTCAACAACGTTGCCACTAATGTTTCAAACATGTTTGACAGAAAACTGGCTAAAATATCTACCAGCTCTTCAACTACTATTAGGAACCTGATACAAAAACCCATGCATGATTCTGGCACAAGTGCAGGAATCTACACTATACCATGTGGGGGGGTGTGACAAAGTATATGTAGGGGAAACAGCCAGAACTCTGGACATTAGAATAGCAGAACACAAAAATGCTTGCAGAAATGATGACCGCAAAAACGCATGTGTTCAACATAGAGACGATGTTGGACACCTCATGAAATTCAATGAAGCTAAACTAGTTATTAAAGAAGACGACTTAAGACGGAGAAAATGCATTGAAGCTGCACTAATTTCTGTCAGTAACACTATAAAGCAAAAATCCGGTAGTTACAGTATTTCAAAATTACTAAGCAAGAGGATATTACCCATCCTGGGAACTGGTGTTACTTGATGCCAGCAGGTCCCTCTCTAGCCTCACCTCCTTAGTTCCATTACTACTACTACTACTACTACTACTACTACTACTACTACTACTACCACCACCTCTACCCACGCGTCACCTCACCTGACTCCTGCCACTATATATATAAATGTTTTCTTAGTTTTCTCTGTATTAGGACTGAAGAAGCCACTCGTGGCGAAACGTTTCCTTTAATAAATGTCCTGAACTGTACATAAGTGTCTTTTTTTCCACATCTTGTCGGTATCACCATACCATTTCCTCAAACATAGAAGGGTTCTGGTGTTACCCAATCATCTTCATCTGCAGGGAGGTTGCTCAATATTATTGGTCGATGGTACTCATCTTTATGGATAAAACGACGGACCCTCTGTGGGAGAGTCATTCTTTGAGTCCTGTGAGGAGGAGTATTGATGATATAATCCATGGTATTTTCAACTTGGAGAGGATGTTCTCTATCTGGCATGTAGAGTTCTTGCATTGCATAGAGTTGTTTGTTTTTCAGGGTGTCAAGACGCACATTTAAGGCAGTAACATCTTGTTGTACATGTAAATCTGCCATTTTAACTCTGTCTCTCCTCCTGGTGCCCGTAATGACATTCCCCATGTTCGACTAAACCTTTACAAAAATTCAATGTATTTCAAAGGACCTAAAATCTGGAACACCCTACCTGAAAACTCTAGAACTGCAGACACATTCATCACTTTCAAAACTACAGTTAGAAAACATCTTATCTCCCTGATCCACCCCGACAACTAACTTCATAATAACCACCTGGTGGTTCAAAATTACACTCACTCACCCACTGACTATAAACCCAGAAATACTAATCTTAATCTTAAAATAATAAATCCTAACTAGTCATAAGTTTGCCTATGATACTAAAATTTATAGACACTTTGTATTGTGCCAAAACAAAAGCATTCACATTGCTAAACTCACAAATTATGATGTAGTCACTTAGCCTTAATACCATAATCTGTAAGGATTTAATGTTAAGAATTAATCTAAGTCGAAATGCCTAGTCATGCTAGGTGTCCTAGTGGCCCCCTCTGTAATTAGTATTTTATAACATGTAAACCACAAAATACCCAAAACCTGTAAACCCCACATTGTAACCATTATAAAGAATAAACTTAAATTGAATTGAATTGAATTGAATTCTGGACCCGTTGCAACCGTAGTATGTTGGTCTTTGTTGTTAATGACATTGGGACACATGGGTATTCGAGTATAGGTCTTATTATCATTTTATACAGATGTTTTTTGACATGTGAATGGGCTTGATTAAATCTAAAGAGACTGTTAAGACCAGCTTTGACTATGTTGATCTTTTTATTTACATGAGATGCTGAGTGGAGCAGCCTGTCTATTTCATATCCCAAGATCTTGTTAGGGTTTCTAATGGCTACAGGTGTACCTCTGATGGAGATACCCCCTTTATCTTCAATTGTTGATGCAAAACATCCTATCGTGCTAACCAGGACTTTGTCAGGGTTTAGTTGAGGAAGGTCATTCACATAAATGTTGAACAGAATTGGACTAAGACAAGAACCTTGTGGGACACCAGCTGTTGGTATAAAAG
Source organism: Cherax quadricarinatus (assembly GCF_026875155.1). NCBI lineage: Eukaryota > Metazoa > Arthropoda > Malacostraca > Decapoda > Parastacidae > Cherax > Cherax quadricarinatus. The sequence continues at coordinate 25,519,630 of NC_069422.1, forward strand.
GCTCTGTCGACCTGCCGTGAAAGGTAGGAATGATTTTTCTTTGAGTTAAGAAGTTATATATTAATCTGAGAAAGGTCCAGTTATGGTCTGGTAGGTCAATAAGTTTGTATATAAGACCATCATGCCATAAGCTATCAAAAGCTTAATGAACATCTCTGGTGGCAATTAGGGCAAGATTGCCCTGATGTTTTAGACTTGCTACAGTATCGAAAATAATATTTATTGCATGATGGTTACCTCCATGTGTTCTAAAGCCAAACTGTTTTTCAGTAAAAAGGTGATTAAACTCCATATAGTAGTTCAGTCTGTTGGAAATGACCTTCTCAAGAACTTTTCCAGTGACTTCAAGTAAAGATATAGGTCTATAGTTCCCAGGTTGGTGGATGTCTTCATTGGGCTTAGCAAGAAAGATCATCCTAGCAGTCTTAAAAACAACTGGAAAATGTCCTGAGGCCAAGATGGCATTAAAGATATTAACCAAAGACTGTTTACAATTTCTGGGTAGGAACTTTATTTGTTTAATTGTTATTCCAGAGAGACCAGGGGCTCTGTTTCGCATTCTTCCAATAACCTGACTCATCTCTAGTAATGTAATAGGTCTAGTAAGCGGGTGGGTATCTTCAAGAGTTGATGTATCGATGGAAGGTAGTGGTTGTAGATCATCTAAGTTCTCATCTCTCCATTCATTTACCAACTGATAGTGATTATTGTTAAATCGATGACTGTTATTGTGGGAGAGAATTTTCTCCCATACATCAACCATCAAATTAGCCTGGTCCTGTGGATCATCAAGGTTAATCTCGACATCTTCATCATTCTCGTCAGTGAAGGTATGAATTAGGTAGTTAGGAGCCTTGTGCTTTGCCCCTAAAAGTTGTAGGATCTTACTCCAAAATTTTGCTGGCTCACGTTTATACTGATTAGCTTGGAGAACTAGCAATTTCCATAAGTCACGTTTGTGATGACTAATCATGTTAATTAATTCTTGCCTTAATCTGTGCAATGTAGCTACTGGTGGTTGTCGCGTTTGAAGATGCCTTCGACATTCTGTTTGATAATTTCTCAAAGCGTCTTTAATTTTCATCGTAGGTTTATATTGTTGGTAGATCTTTGTGGAAGCTAATTGGCAAGTTGCATTAGTAGCATCAATTATTCGATTGTGAAGGGACCTGATCGCGTCGTCAATTGCAGTGGAAGGTAGATTTTCCAGCGACACAATTTCATCGTCACCCAGAAATGCCCTGAAGGGGTCAAATCCTAGGGTGTTGAGATTGGGTTTAGGAGGTACAAGTATTCTAAATGGAGAAGTTTGTAGTTGTATTAGAACCTGGATATGGTCAGAACCTACGTTTCCACCAGGAGAGATACGACAATGAAAGAGGTCAGTCTCTGTTTGTCAGGACTATATCTGGTGTCCCTGGATGAGGACCAATATACGATTTAAAGAATGGGCCTTGAAATGACAAGTTTCTGGCTGTCATGATATTAAATAGTTGTTTTCCTTTCAAGTCACCCAGTGGATGACCAGCTCCACAGTTAAAGAGAGCAGGGTGATGAACATTAAAATCTCCCGCTAGAATTGTTGGAATATTTCTGCTTAATATCCTATGTAGAGAAATTGACTCTATATATTGTTGTCTCGGGGGAAAATATCCAGTTCCTATCACTAGTTGGCCATGAGACGTCATCATTTCTATTGCAAGAATGTTATCTTCATCAACATGAATATTTTTAAATGCATAGCCTAATTTAACTAAGATGGCTACGCCACTATAGGGTCCTCTCGATTTCTCCACAGTAGAGTAACCACGTAATTTAATATGTTGATCAACTCTCGCAGCTGTCTCATTCAAGAGTATAACATCGGGATTATAATTATGTAGTTCAACCTCAAGGAGGTAACGGTTATTAAAGAAATGTTGAACATTAAGTTGGAAAATTGTAATCCCCATTATTTCTTGCACTTCGCACGTGTACTGCGGTCTGAACGCCTGCGAATAATGTCATGTTTGGTATACACACTATCCCTGCTGGACTCGTCAAGGGGAGAAGGGAAGTTCTGCGTAGTTGCTTGTGTATTAAAAGTGTCATCATCCTCAGTAGAATTGGTAATATTAACAGAATCATTAGTCATTAGAATCATCATCATAAAACTGAGGTGTGATAGTCCCAGTTTCAGGAAGCAGAGGCTCGTGAGAGTTAATGGGAGACTGTGGAGGCTCCAAGGGAAAATTTGGTAGGCCAGGTGAATTACCCTGGGAAAGTTCCTGTTCAACAGGATCAGCTGCAATAGCGAAAGAGTAAGCACCAATCTCTGGGGCATCGTTGGGGTCAGGTATTGACTCACCGGGTTTAGGGGAGTTGACAACCTGGGTATGTGAGGTGGGTAATCTCTGGACAAGGGATGACTTAGGCTTATTTGTAGAAGTAGAGTAGGGTACATACTTCTTGTTATGAGAAGGCTGGGTCATAATAATCTTAACATTATCTGGGATAGTAATTGGAGTGATCCGATTAGCCATTAACAAATCATTTAAAATCTTAGAGCAGAGTTGAATGTCACCACCTGCTATGTCTTTGGCCATCATATACATTAGTTGCGCTCTCGTCATATCCCCGGCGGAGGATACCTGAGACATGGGAGATGAGACTGAACCTTGTTGTTGCGTTTGTGCATGTTGTAGGTGAGGGTTAGATTGGGGCACTCCAAGAGGGGCAGAATTCCAAACATTGGAACCAGTGGAAGAGACCTGAGGAGTCCCACTAGATCCAGGCAAAGCTGGGAAGGAAGTTTGGGACATTGCTGGAGGTGCCTGGGGAGTGGTCTTCTTAGAATTGGACAGTTTCTTAGCTTCAAGAATTTTCTGCATTTCCTTTCTCCTCTCTGGACAGATAGCAGAAACAGCATGATGTTTTCCATTGCAGAGGACACATTTGGGTTTAGTTTTTTTATTACAATCTTTAAAAGAATGTTGCCCAGAGCATATGCTGCAAATCAGTGCTTGGGTACTGCATTTGTTGGTGGTATGACCAAATGCGTAACATTTGTAACATTGTGTAACACTAACAAACCGCTCAAGAGAGATTTGGTCAGGTGTACATCTGGTGCCAAAACATTTGAAGCCATTTTGACACACTAGTTTGGCTTCTTCAGGTGTCTCAAGTATTAACTTTAATGTTTCCTGGTTGTTGCCAGGTTTAGAAAATTTATGTGATTGGACAGCATGAAATTCTGAATTCTCTGCATTAAAGTCAGCAATAAGTTCATTCACTGTGCTATCTCTCATGATGCTGTTAATTCTGGCAACAAACACAGTTCGCTGAGCTTGATAGCTTTCAGGTGCAATTGGATGGATACCATAAGTCTTCAATTTGTCCAGGACGTCCTGCTTAAGTAGTTGAAGTAACTCTTCTTCAGAAGAGAGGAGAAGTACTACCCCAGCGAGAGTTGTAAAAACATCCACTGGAGCAACAGTTGAATTCGAGCAAATACATGCTAGAATTTCTTTCACCGACTTTTGGTTGCCATCAACACTTAATCTTACTCCCATCCGTGCCATGATGTCCAGGAAGGTACATCTGGCACAGAAGTAGCTTTACAAAAAGTGGTCTTTCCTTAGAGTTAGTCTAACATCCTATGTCAGCTGACTTATGAAGGTCAGCCCCTAAGATAGCCTACCCTCGAGTGGTGAGGGAGAAAGGGCCCAAGGCAAAGATCGGCCGGATTTTAAAAAACCACACGGGCTACCGGATAGTCAAAATGCCTTGTGTTAACTCGCCAAAGCGAAGTTGCCGAAAAAGAAGAAGATAGGAAAGTCAGAAGGATAGCAATGTATGTAGCGTGTTAGTGTGTGGGCCAGTGTAGATGTTTATGTGAGGGGAGGATGGGGAAGGATGGGGGGATGGGGAAGAGAGGGGTGAACAAGCAAGCAAGTCACCGCCTTAACCTCTTGATGGGATGGTGCTCGAAGTGACTGCAAGCAAGTTTCCTCTCAGCTCTGGTCAAGAACTACTCAGGATAACCCAAGAAAAATCTCGAGTAACAGTCTTCTCTCCACGGCGGCTGGGCGGCTTCTCTGTCTGTCCCATTAATCCATTCCAGCGGAATTCCTGCTCTCAAGAGGCAGGACAAAATACTTCATTATAACACTGATATCAACTTTATGGCTTATTTATCTATCAAAATTCATCTAATATGACATAATAAACAATATAAATAACACAGATACCTGATATATACTCTAGAATGAATAAAATATGTAATTATGTGGCAAGTGGTGGCGGCCATTCCCACTCCCGCTCTGAAAACATCTTCCTATGCTTCCCCTTGCTTGTGTTTATCTATGATTTCATGCTTTACTTCCATGGACATAATCCTCTTTTTCTTCTCAGCACTGTCCTTTGCACTTACTTTCTTCAATTCAAATTCAAATTCAAAGTTTATTCTCTATAAGGATTACAATGCTGAGTTTACAGAAATTTGGTTATTGTTTGGTTTACATGTAGTAAAATTGTGATTACAGAGTGTACCACTAGAACGCTTAGCATGGCTAGGCATTTCGGGCATACTTAGTTTTATTCTTAATTGTAAAATATTACAAATTATGAGGTAAGTTGGTCTTATGGCTAAGTGACTAAATACTAGTTTATGAGTTTAGCAATGTGAATGCTTTTGTTTTGGCACAGTATATAGTTTCAGTATTGGAATATCACAGGATTCATTATTTTAAGACTGAGATTAATATTTCTGTTTATGGTCAAATGAGTGAGCGAGTGTAAGTGTGAACCACCAGGTGGTATTCGTGTAGTTAGTTGACGGGGTGTATCAGGGAGATAAGATGTTTTCTAATGGTAGTTTTGAAGGTGATGAATGTGTCTGCAGTTCTAGAGTTCTCAGGTAGGGTATTCCAGATTTTAGGGCCTTTGACATACATTGAATTTCTGTAAAGGTTTAGTCGGACACGGGGAATGTCGTAGAGATGTTTGTGTCTGGTGTTATGCCTGTGGGTTCTGTCACAACTATCAAGAAAGCGTTTTAGGTCAAGGTTGATATTAGAGTTTAAGGCCCTGTAGATATAGATTGCACAGTAGTAAGTGTTAGAAAAAAAATAATAACTGCACAAAACATAAGCAAGATACGAGAAAAATCCTTCCACCACAAGGTAAGCACATGCACTGGTGATTGTGAGTGTTGTTATGGTATTCACTGTGCATCTAGTGGCGGCGTGTTTATTATAATTATTATTATTATAGTACAGTGGAACCTCGGTTTTTGTTTGCCCTAGGTTGTATGTAAAACTATAGTTATTCTCTATAAAACGTATTTTTTGTTAATATTTTTGGGTGTCTGTAGGGCCGGATTAAGAAGTCTCCGGGCCCTAGGCTATTCAGATTGGCGGGGCCCCTTTGAGTTACGGGAAAGCGAAGCGACCCCTTCCAGCTTGGGGGTGGGGGAGTGGGGGGGGGTTGGTGTGAGCCTGTTTAAGGTCTAATTAAATACATTCTGGCTATTTAGATTAAATTTAATAGGGAAAGTACATCAAGACAAGTTTAATTAGTTTAATATGTTTATTATGCACCCCATACCCATCCTGTGGGCGGTAGTCAAAAGATTACAGAGGTACATAATTGGCCCAGGGACTGGACCCCAAAGTTTTGATAGCTGAGCAAGTTACAGAGGTAATGAATTCACAATTTACAAAGGTAATGAACTCACAATTTACAAAGGTAATGAACTCCAGGTAGGTCTAGTCACAATCATGACAAGTTACAAAGGTATTTACAGATTACAGAGGTACGTAATGGGTTCAGGGACTGGGCTCCCAAAGTTGTGATGGCTGAACTAGGTACAAGGTAATGAACTCACAAGTTACAAAGGTAATGAATACTGTAAGAATGGTTACTTACGTTTATACTGGCTACATCTGAACAAATTATTGTGTAATGAGCAATTCACACTTCCACACCCGGTCACAACTGTAATGAGTTATTGGTGAAAATATTGATTGTTGAGTCACACACACACACACACACACACACACACACACACACACAGGAGCTTGGACTCGACCCCTGCAATCTCAACTAGGTGAGTGCACACACATACACACACACACACGCACACACACACACACAGACTAAAAACACACAAACACACAACACACACACACACACAACACACACACACACACACACACACACACACACACACACACACACACAAACACACACACACACACACACACACACACACACACACACACACACACACACATACACACACGCACACACACATGCACACATGTTTACCTGGAGTTTACCTGGAGAGAGTTCCGGGGGTTAACGCCCCCGCGGCCCGGTCTGTGACCAGGCCTCCTTGTGGATCAGAGCCTGATAAAACCAAGGCTGTTGCTCCCGGCTTCACGCAAACCAACGTACGAGCCACAGCCCGGCTGGTCAGGAACCGACTTTAGGTGCTTGTTCCGTGTCAGCTTGAAGACTGCCAGGGGTCTGTTGGTAATCCCCCTTATGTATGCTGGGAGGCAGTTGAACAGCCTCGGGCCCCTGACACTTATTGTAGGGTTTCTCTTAACGTGCTAGTGACACCCCTGCTTTTCATTGGGGGGATGTGCATCGTTGCCAAGTCTTTTGCTTTCGTAGTGAGTGATTTTCGTGTGCAAGTTGGGTACTAGTCCCTCTAGGATTTTCCAGGTGTATAATCATGTATCTCTCCCGCCTGCATTCCGGGGAATACAGGTTCAGGAACCTCAAGCGCTCCCAGTAACTGAGGTGTTTTATCTCCTTTATGCGCGCCGTGAAGGTTCTCTGTACATTTTCTAGGTCAGCAATTTCACCTGCCTTGAAAGGTGCTGTTAGTGTGCAGCAATATTCCAGCCTAGATAGAACAAGTGACCTGAAGAGTGTCATCATGGGCTTGGCCTCTCTAGTTTTGAAGGTTCTCATTATCCATCCTGTAATTTTTCTAGCAGATGCGATTGATACAATGTTAAAGGTCCTTTAAGGTGAGATCCTCCGACATGATCACTCCCAGGTCTTTGACGTTGGTGTTTCGCTCTATTTTGAGGCCAGAATTTTATTTTTTACTCTGATGAAGATTTAATTTCCTCGTGTTTACCATATCTGGAAGTAATTGAAATTTCTCATCGTTTTAACTTCATATTGTTTCTGCAGCCCACTGAAAGATTTGGTTGATGTCTGCCTGGAGCCTTGCAGTGTCTGCAATGGAAGACACTGTCATGCAGATTCGGGTGTCATCTGCAAAGGAAGACACGGTGCTGTGGCTGACATCCTTGTCTATGTCGGATATGAGGATGAGGAACAAGATGGGAGCGAGTACTGTGCCTTGTGGAACAAAGCTTTCACCGTAGCTGCCTCGGACTTTTCTCTGTTGACGACTTCTCTCTGTGTTCTGTTAGTGAGGAAAATTTTTAGATCCATCGACCGACTTTTCCTGTTATTCCTTTAGCACGCATTTTGTGCACTATTACGCCTGGTCCCCACTTGTCGAAAGGCTTTTGCAAAGTCTGTTTTATATTACATCTGCATTCTTTTTGTCTTCTAGTGCATTTAGGACCTTGTCGTAGTGATCCAATAGTTGAGACAGACAGGAGCGACCTGTTCTAAACCCATGTTGCCCTGGTTGTGTAACTGAAAGGGTTTCTAGATGGGTGGTGATTTTGCTTCTTAGGACCCTTTCAAAGATTTTTATTATATGGGATGTTAGTGCTATTGGTCTGTAGTTCCTTTGCTGTTGCTTACTGCCCCCTTTGTGGAGTGGGGCTATGTCTGTTGTTTTTAGTAACTGTGGGACGACCCCCGTGTCCATGCTCCCTCTCCATAGGATGGAAAAGGCTCGTGATAGGGGCTTCTTGCAGTTCTTGATGAACACGGAGTTCCATGAGTCTGGCCCTGGGGCAGAGTGCATGGGCATGTCATTTATCGCCTGTTCGAAGTCATTTGGCATCAGGATAACATCGGATAGGCTTGTGTTAATCAAATTTTGTGGCTCTCTCATAAAAAATTCGTTTTGATCTTCGACTTTCAGTCTGGTTAGCGGCTTGCTAAAAACTGAGTCATATTGGGACTTGAGTAGCTCACTCATTTCCTTGCTGTCATCTGTGTAGGACCCACTGTAATAAGTGGTAAAATTAGTGAATAATGGTAGGACCGGGGGTGACTGGTGCGCCGCCATGGAATGTCCAGGGGAAAATACCCGTGAGTTAATCCTCACTCATCGGTCTCACATCTTAATGGAGTGACCTCTAATGTGTATAATAATTATGAGACATTAAATCATCTTGTGAATTGTAATGTAATCAGTGATAATAACACTAAGTTAAGAGAATGTGTGAAGTGAAATAGGTCGCCTTGCTCCGAGTGAACACCTTAGGCCTCATGGTTCCCGTCCCGAGGATAGTGAAGGTTTTATGGAGTCACGACTTGTAAACCGAAACAAACCAACGAATGCCTCATCCTGCTGGAATAAGAACCGTGTCAGTGTAGCAGGACATCGAAATGAGATGGTGAATGGAGGAAATAAGGAGCATCAATCACCCACAGTTAAGTTACCCTTCTAGTTATAGCAGACTGATACTGGCCAGTTAGGTATGTTGTAACTGGATAGGTTATGGGTGATCCAGCTACATCAAGTGACCACCAGAGAATATCTGGTAAGTGGTGGGATTATGTACAAGTGTTTTTCCTTGATGGATATATCCATGTGTAACCTCCCCCCCCCCTTTCATTCAGTTACACTAATATAATCTATACAGTCCACAATTAACTAGTAGCGCCGTACTTGTGGGTGCTATCCAATTTATACTGGTCTTGGATAGATATGGATAAGATTGTGAGTGCCGAAGGGCCACCTGCAGTGACCAGAGGTAGTTAAGTTTTCTCACATGTCTACACGGGGTGACTACGGTAAACAATATAGTTGTTGTCTCCCAATGAGGTTACTCGTATGCATGTAATGTTGATGTACATACAGGTAACACCCTAGAAAATTTTCCATATCTGCCCGCTGGTCCTTCCTGAACCGGATGCAACCAGTGAAAAAATTAATTGAATTAATTACTTAATAATTAAGTGACTGATTGAAGAAAGTGGGTATAGGGTACACAAATTTAATCGATCGTGTGGTGGATGATAATTAGCCTAATTAATTGCTAGCACATGTGTGGCTAGGATTTATACAAGAGTAAAGTGCAAGAATTACTCTTATAAGGCGCCTACTTAAGTTGTATAATCAGTGATTAATAATTCTCTAACCATGACTGGATCTGATGGAGTTAATGTGGCTGAGAAGTCCGTGGATTTTAGAGTAATGAAAGCATCATTACAGGCTATTAAAGGCCATGTGACGAAGGCATACAAGTGCTTGGATTTAATGAATAAAAGAACCGTAAACCTAATAAATTTTAAATTTTATATTTAGATGCTTTAGAGAGTAGTTTTTTGAGTGGTAAAAAAATTGGGGTTTTTTAAAGATTTGGTGAAAGAGTCTGCTGGGAATTGTGAGATGGTGGGGAAAAAATTGATTTATCTAAAAGTAACTATTATGTACATAACGTAAATGATAACAAAGAAAATTATTATTTATCAATGTTCCCATAGAAAGTGGGGAATTTGGGACCCCTAGGCGCAAAAAATCCCCCCTTCGTTACCTCCCATGCTTTCCCAACAATTTGCTCTGGCCCCTTTTTAATTATCAAATAAAAAATACATCACCAGGAAAAATGGTAAATATATAAATTTGTGGACTGTATAAAAAAAAAATTTTATATATAAATTCACTTTTAAATAACAGAAGGGAAAAATTAAAATTTTAAATTTACATCCCCAAATTTTGGGACTGGTTTTTAAGTTTTTACATACTCGGGAAAAAACTTCACTAACTAAATTTATAAAAACACTGGCCAAAATTTATACACAAATCTAGAAAAGCTTATCTGAATTTCCTGTACTTTTTTGCCCAGTCGTTGATATCTCAAGTTTTGAAAGGAATGCCTTTCCAACAATTTCGCCTCCTATCTGGAGGTTTTTTAAACCCAATTTTAACCTCTAGACCCACGAAAAATTCTTCCCATTATATTAACGTTGTATCCAATTAAAAACCCAAAAATTGGCGAGTCATTCTGCGGCAGGGCAGTTTCCCTTTTTTCGTTTAAAAAATTTTTAAATCAGGGGGGCCCAATCTATTTCTTTTAAAATTTACTGTATTTCGGGGAAAATATATACATTTATTTTCCCCACTGCACCCGGGGTGGGTTCGTTGCAAAAACGGATAAAAATTACTCTTTTTGACAATGGTGGGGGGCCCGGGGTTTACTTTTATAGGATCTGGACCCAAACACGGCGACATATTACACAAAAATTTAATCCCCTTTTTACTTTTTGCCTTCCTTGTGGAATCCAGAAGTTTCCCAAAATACAATTTAAGGTATCTTTTTAACCCCACCATGCATTAATTTTATGGGCATTTTTGAAAAAATTAAATTTGTTTTATGATTTTGTTTTGGGCAGTAAATGGGGGGTTTTGCTTTAAACACCCAATTTGGGTTTTTGTAACCTACCCCTGAAATTTAAATTTCAGGGCCTCTTTTACCCGCCCCCCCAAATTTTTCCTTTTTAGAACCTTTCACAAATTTTTTTTCCATCATAAATTTTAAACTCTTTCCTTTGGTTTTCCCCCTGTACCCTCTTTTTCCAATATTCAAGGGGATGTGAAAACTTTTAAAAGAAATATTCATTTTGTTTTGGGAAAATTTTAAAAACCCCCTTAGTTACTTTTATTAGTTTGGGTTAAATAAAGAAAACCTATTTTTACAAGGCTAAGGGAGGGGCAAAACTATTGGAGCAGTGGGCACAGTTTTTTTCAACAGGAGCAATTTAACCCCTTTTTTTAAGGCCCCTTAGCTTTATTTACCAACCGCTTGGTTTCCTTTTTTTAAAACCTTGGGTACAGCATTTTCCAAAAATTTTGGATAAAGGGAAACCCTTTAGACAAGAAATAAGCTGGATTCTCCCTCCCAGGGGATATGATTTAAAAATTAACACAAAGCTGACCCAAACTATTATATTCTCTTGATTGGGTTAATTTCAGCGGGCTTTTGTTTTGTACGTACACAATTTTTTCTGTTTCCATTTCGAACCCTTATAAGGATACCTCATTATCGACCAAATTACGTTTTTTCGCTAATATTTTTCCCCCTGCAACTTTTTTCTTTTATAAATTTGCCTTAAAAATTTTACACCTACATAAATGGCTGTTAATTCCAACTGAGGTAAGGGGATGTGATTTAAAAAAGGGGGGAAAACTTTAGTCTTAGACATAACAAAAGAAAAACATATTTAAATTTAAGGTAAGCAACTGACCATATGCCCCAATTTTTAAGCATCCCAAAAAATTTTGGGGTACTTTTTTCCCATTTGGATTGGGCCCCCTGGCGTTTGGGGAAATCCAAAATTGGAATTTTTTTTTATAATTTACCAATTAATTCATTTCCCCCCGGGTTTAAAAATTCCTCAGGAAAATTTTCCCCAAACCCCATTTTTAAATTTCCAGCTTCCTGGAAATTTAAAAATTTCCCCCTTTTTTGTAAGGGGTGACACAAAAACCCAGTGGGTCAAAAAAAATTTGGAAACTTTTAGGGAAAAAAAACTCGCTTAGTTTAATTTTTTGGGCATACTGTAATTTTAGGTTTTAAAATTAACGATCTCTTCCGTATCCCAATTTAAACCCCAAAACATTACTACCCTTTTAGCCCCTTTTTCCCCAGGGTAATCTTTACTTATTTTTTTCCTTTAATTTGGTTTAATTTTCTATTCCATTCTCTCCCGAAAGGGTTTTTTGCACTTTGCATTATTTATTTAAACCCAATAAAATTTTACATTTTGCACTTATTCCCGGGTAATCTTTTCTTATTTTGTCCTTTTAATTTGGTTTAAATTTTCTATTCCCTTCTTTCAGAGGGAATTTTTCACTTTTCATTATTTTATTTTTTAAAACCCAAAAAATTTTCTACATTTTAGCCCCTTCATCTCCGGGAATCTTTATTATTTTTTTCCTTCAGTTTGGAGAAAATTTCTATTCCCCTTTCTCAGAGGCTATTTGCACTTTGCATTATTTTAAATTTGCCTCCCATAAGTCATTAAAAGTTCCTCTTCTTGGTCACACCCGGGAAAATTACCCACATAAAATTGTTTTGCTCATTTCTTTACTCAATGGGCTTCCCGTTTCCAAATTTTGGTGGGGATTTATGTCGTTTAAGTAGGAAAAAGGACTGGATTTTAGCACCAAAAAAATACGCTCCTAAAACGAAAGGTTTTTAGAGGACCCAAAGGGTGGGTCACTAGGTTTCTCAGGCCATGAGAAGCGGGTACAATCCCGGTCAGCCTCTTGTAAACCCACTCTTAGGAAGGCTTTACTTATGTCAGCTGTAAAGGCATAATTTTTCATCCTGAAATTTAATAAGATATCTCCTAATTTTTCCGTCAACGACGGACCTGTCATCAAACAGTCATTTAAACTAGGTACATTTTTGTTACTCCTGGCACTACAATTAAACACAATTCTCAGAGGAGTGGTCTTAGAATCCTTCTTCACTCTGTGATGTGGCAAATAGTGACCATAAATTTTGGCTTGCTCAGGAGGTACCTCTTCTATAAATTTATTAATTAACTGCTAAGCAATTATATCATTATAGGCAGTTAACAATTCTGGTGTCTTACTCAGTTCGTGGAGCTGAGCCTTTTAATTGTCCATATGTCATTCTGTAATTAGTGGGCAATTCTGGATGGTTCAGTCTCCACGGAAGTCGTACCCAGTATTGTCCAGATTCAAATTTTACATCTCTCAGGTATTGCTCCTGAGTAAAAGAATCGTCTGGACTTTCTTCATTTACATTTTTTCCCAATGCTGTCTAATTCCCACAATTTATGCACTGGCTCAAACACCATCCTCTAGGAAGAATTATACTGGGGCACGACTTCATGAGTAAGACACACAGTTATGGTATTTGTAGTTTCCTCTAGTCATGAATTATTATTACGAGGAACCCTACCATACATTACATGACCTCTGCAGTCTTCAAAGGGTGACACCACATTTTTACCATACCCCTTTACAAAGGAGGCATAAATGTCACTACCAAATCAAAATATTTATTGGGCCTACAGAATCATCACTTACACCAGAAGGTGCAAATTTATTTTATGTGAAAGTCTTTCTGTAGCTTTACTAACCCCTACTGTAGATAATTTCTCTGGAAGTCTATCTAAATTAACTGCATTAACACGTTTTTTCTCATTGCCCCCCTGACAGTTACATAAATAGTGTCATAAAATTTGGAGCCCTTTTATCCGAGAGAAAACCAGATAATTTTAAAGTTGTGGGATCCCCCATCTGTATTTTCATACCATCAAGACATTTACGTTTAATGAAAGTACACTGGGATCCTTGGTCTAATAATGCAGTTACTTTTTTTTTATTTATGCCTTTTATCATCAATTTTTACCTGTAACACAGGTAAGGCTACTTCAGCAAAACCATCATTTTTAACATTAGCAGCAATTTTAAACATTAGCCACTGTTGTGCCAGGATTGTCAAACATTATCATTATCAACATTATCATATAGCCTTTACACATGACTATATGGTTTCTTCCTTTGGGGGACATTGATAACAGAAGTTTAATTTGGCATAACAATCCTTTACATTGTGATTACCCAAACATCTGATACATCTGTAAAGTTCCTCCAATCTTTTAACTTTATCTTTTCCATGAATTGTATGCATTGCAATTCTTAGAAAAATGAGTACCCTTGCAGAAGAGACAATCTCTCTTTTCTCTAACTGGTTTCTTATTAACTGGGCTACTCTTAGAAGGGTACTTATTCTTCTTACCTTGTTGAGAATCATTATTTCTGATTCTTGCTACTTGATATGCACCTATGCAACTCTTTTTAGGAAATGAATTTTGATTATTACTGTTGGTATAATTTTTCCCTTTATGAAACTTGACAGATACCTCAGAATTATTATGTGTTGCATCTTTAAAATGAGTTGGTTGGCTGGTCTGCAACTGAACAATTAATTCTTGTAGACCTAGTCTTATTTCCTCCAGACCAAAATAACCTTTGTGATATTTATTCGAGAGCCATTCAAGTGTTTTACAGCTTAATTTATTGTTGTGATAGAAACACAGGCCTTATCTCTAGGCTTTTTTTTTTTTTTTTCGCTGTATAGTCCTTGTGGCTTAGCGCTTCTTTTTGATTATAATAATAATTATAATCTCTAGGCTTTATTGAACATAGAATCTTCATAATACTTCTGCAACAACAAAATAAAATGACTAGTACATCTAATAATGGCTTCTACAGGGATGGTGATGTTTTGCATATGTCAAGAGAAAAGTTATAACTACAGGCCACATATTTAAACTCACCATGTAATCTGCATCGCTAATATATAGATAGAGGAGAAGAGAATCACACACCATGTGTTGGCGCCCATGACACACACCAAACTGTTGTTGTTGTTAAGGGCCCCAAGAGGTGGTGCAGTATTATCCTGCTGCTGCTCCCCACAGGACCAGTATCACTACAATCTCCCCCTTCTAAAATATCAGAGACAGTAATCTCCCAAACTGTTAGGTGGGCGACGTACACGTCCCGACCTTCATAGCCCTTGAGCCTCTTCACCAGGTTCAATATTTTCCAGCGGGGTTTGATTAACTGCTGGAGCAGAATCCTCTATTTCCATAGGGGTAGTCTCAAGGGGCTTTCCAGCATCTTTCACATCTATTGGTGTATCTTGAGATTCCACACTAATGGGGATTTCAACTGGGGCTAAATGTCTTGTAGATACTGTAGTCTCTTCACCATTTTGGTAGCGAATGTGGGCGTAATGTGGATTAGCTTGCAGGAGCTCTACCTCTTCCACTAAAGGATCCGTCTTGTCCATCCTACGGTGACTCTTCAGGAGAACGGGTCCAGGATGACATAACCAAGTGGGCACAGAGGCTTCCATAGAGGAACGACGTGAATAGTTGAGGAGTCTTTCATGAGGGGTTGCATTAGTAGCTGTGCACAGCAATGATCTAATGAGTGAAGAGCATCAGGTAGGACAGTTTTGCCAGTGTTGAACAGGTAGATTGTGCGATTTTCAATGTATTGTAACTGCCTTCCAAATATGTACCATTGAACCACTCCACTTGACCTTTTGCCTTGAGGGTTGTAGCTTGTTGTTCTGCTGCAGGCAATACCTTTGCTAGCCAAAAACTCCTGAAGTTCGTTACTCATGAACGAGGATCCCCTGTCTGAATGGATATAAGCTGGCATACCAAAAATAGAGAACAACTGTGAAAGACAACTAATAACAGTTGAAGCAGCCATATTTGCACAGGGGAATACAAAGGGAAACCTTGAATATTCATCTAACTATGTTAAGAAATACCTATTCTGATTTGTGCTTGTTTAGAGGTCCTTTGAAATCTATATTCAATCTTTCAAAAGGGACTGGGTGGATTTTATGAGATGAGTCTTCTCTGGCTGATGAAAAGTTTGGTTGCATTTGGGCCCCATACTCTGCATGCTTGATCACTTGTCGCACATCTTCCACTGAGTAGGGCATGTTCTTTGATTTGACAAAATGGTACAGGTGTGTAACTCCTGGGTGACACAAAGCCTTGTGGAGCGCTGAGAGTGATTGCAAATCATGACATGCTGCTCCACAGTGGGACCTAGAGAATGCATCAGGTGAGATGTTCTCTTGACCCGGTCGGTACAGAATATCAAAGTCATAACACGATAGTTCCATCCTCCAGCGTAATATCTTGTCATTCTTTATCCTACTTTTGTGCTTCTTGTCGATTATTATTATTATAATCAAGGGGGAAGCGCTAAACTTCTTGTCGAACATATACATCACGGACCGTTGGTCAGTCCTTATGGTAAAATGTCTACCAGTTAAATAATGCCTCCAGTGGGCGAACGGCTTCTATGATGGCCTGGGCTTCCTTTTCTACAGCAGCATAACATTTCTCTGATCCTTGAAAAGTTCTCGAAAAGAAGGCTACTGGTCGTCCTGCCTGAGATAAGACTGCAGCAATGGCAATGTCAGATGCATCTGTTTCCACTTCGAATGGTAGGGACTCATCAATGGCTTGAACTACTGAGTTTTCAATGTCCTGTTTGAGAGTATGGAAAGCGGCCCTTTTGCTTCCTTTGTCACAGGAAATGTGGGGAGCACCAATGGACCGCACTTTACTTGAATAGTTGTAGATCCATTGTGAGTAATAAGCAAAGAGACCAAGAGTTCTTCTGAGTGACTTTTTGTCTTGAGGCATTGGAAGTTCCCGTAGAGGGGCGTAGTCGTTCAGGGTCTGGGAATATTTAACCTCCTTCCACTACATAACCAAGGGGTTTCTAAGCCTTTTAGTTGAAAAGTGCACTTTTCCTCATTGTAACTGATATTTTTCTTTTGGCGGCTTCCAAAAACTTATCAAGGTTTGCATCATGTTCCTCCTGGGTCTTGCCACAAATGGTAACATTATCTAAATACGCGTAAGTTCCCATGAGTTGCTCTTCCTGAATGAGTGAATCCATAATTCGTTGGAAGCAGGCTACCCCATTGGTGACTCCAAAAGGGACTCTGGTAAATTGATACAGGCCATCACTAGCCTGAAACGCTGTGTATGGTTTATCTTCATTCCTTATAGGGACTTGATGATAGGCACTCTGTAGATCAATTGTGCTAAACACATAGTACTGAGCAATTTTGTTCACTGTATCATCAATTCGAGGTGTAAATTTGTTGATTGTCTCAGAGTAATCGATAGCCAGTCTCCGTTTCCTATAACCATCTTTAACAACAACAACCTGTGCACGCCAAGGGGAATCACTCGGTTCTATAATACCCTCCTTCAGCAGCCTCTGAGTTTCTTTCTCAATGAACATCTGATCCTCATAAGAATAGCGGCGTGACTTAGCTGATATAGGATGGCAATCCGCGGTAAGATTTGCAAACAGCTTTGGTGGGTCTACCCTTAAAGTGCTAAGTCCACAGACAACAAGAGAGGCAGTTCACCTCCTTTTGTTAAAGGGGACACTACCATGCAGCTTCTGAAAGTCCTGACCAAGGATAACATCAGAGCACCCGTTGTGGCAGAAATAGCCCAAATGTACATCTTGATAATCCTTTCCATTAAACTCTGAGATTTACCTTACAAAACCCTAAGGTCTGAATAGAGAGAGATGTTGATGCCATGGAAACGGTACCTGATGAGTGATGTACAGTCAAGGAGTGGCGTTTAACTAAGTCAAGGTTGGTGAAAACTCTCTGAGCTGCCACTATCAATAAGACCATCTTACTTCTGTTCCTTTGATGAATACTTTCACAACTGCCTTTGACAGTGAATTTGGAGTAGCCGCAGAAGTCACTGTTGCTGAGTCGCAGATCGCTTTGGGAAAGTGTGGAGGGCACTAGCTCTTGTTGATGCATTAGCACGACATACTTTAGCAAAGTGACCTTTCTTGTGGCATTTATGGCACATTTCTTCACGAGCAGGACACTTTGGACGTGGATGTCTTGAAAAACCACAAAAAAAACACCCCCGTAACCTTTCTGCTGCTGTCACTGAGGCAGGTTCCACAGTAACTTCATTGCAAGAGTCTTGGTCAGGAATTGCAGCACTTACCACCGAGAAGGCTGAGTGGTACTGTATACTTCAGGATTCTTCTGGGCTGAATCTAGAGCTCTTGCCTGGTCAAAGGCAGCGGCTAAGTTTGAGGTTTTATTCTCCAATAAACGCTGCCTTATTATTGGTGATTGCAGGCCACTGATAAAAGCATCCCTGATGGACCTTCACAATACTGAGCAGCTGTCACTGCTTGGAAGTGACAGTCCTTACCTAAAATTTTCAGTGCTTGAAAGTATTTTCCCCTTTAAAGGGTTCATCAATCTGCTGGCGGCGAGTTGCAAGGCGGGTAGCGTGCAAAGATTTCATTTGTAGGTTTAATATACTGAGGCTTGAGGGTTTTGATAGCACTTCGTAGGTATTACACTCAGAAATAGCCTCTTTTATCTTAGGTGGGCACAAAATTGATGAGCAGACTTAGTTTATCTAGATCTTCTTTAGGAAGGGCTCCCAAGAAGTTTTCGAAAGTCTTAACCAGTGCTTCCATTCCTGAGCAACGTTGATAAGCTGGGGTCACAGTCTAGCCTCTCAGGTTTCAGTAAACGTCCATGTTGTGATGTAGTCTAGCGCAGGATCACCACCAGGTAGCCCAGGATTCTATTTTTCAATAAATTGTTGTGATTAGAAACACAGGCCTTATCTCTAGGCTTTATTGAACATAGAATCTTCATAGTACTTCTGCAACAACAAAATATAATGACTAGTACATCTAATAATGGCTTCTACAGGGATGGTGATGTTTTGCATATGTCAAGAGAAAAGTTATAACTACAGGCCACATATTTAAACTCACCATGTAATCTGCATCGCTAATATATAGATAGAGGAGAAGAGAATCACACACCATGTGTTGGCGCCCATGACACACACCAAACTGTTGTTGTTGTTGTTAAGGGCCCCAAGAGGTGGTGCAGTATTATCCTGCTGCTGCTCCCCACAGGACCAGTATCACTACATTTATTCTGTACCATGGCACTCAATAACCAGTCTGATTCCTTTAGATTATATTTATTACTTAATGTTTTGAGAGTGCTCTCCAGTTTAACTCTAAACTGCTGTAAACCTTTGTAAGTGTTATCTGGGGATTTTAAATTAACAATGATATTCACTAGATCCAACCTACTTTGTTCTATATTACCATAAGTGACCTTCAACAAGTCAACTGCTTCCTTGTAAGAGTCATCTACATTGAGAAAGGCTTGTATGAGTATGTGAGCATCTCCTCTTACCTGTCCTTTGAGGTAAAATAATTTATTTAACGGGCTGGGTCACTCCGGGTCATGCACACTGTTTTTAAAAATTTCCCAAAAAAACCCCCCAAATTCCCAGGATTAAAACGGGTAAACATATTTCTGGGATTTTTGGGCCCCAAAGACATATTTTTTTTGGGAGCAGACTGATTAATTTGCCGGTTTTTCACTTTTAAATTTATTAAAGGCCTGACTTTTACAAGAAAAATTTTTTTCCTCTATTTCCATAATACAAATTAAATTTAAAGGATTACTTCAGTTCATTACACATTTTAAACAAATAAACCCCCTTCTTATTTTTTTGTAATAAAATTTGAATGGGAAAATTTTCTTTTTCCTAAAGCATCAAAATAAAATTTTTAAGTCATCAGTTTTTCACAGTTTCTTGTTTTTAAATTAATTCCAAACATTTATTTTATGTTTTTTTTGTTACTTCCCCCTTTCTGGGCTTGCAGAGATGCTTTCTTTGCTCTATATTCCATTTTTTGGGTCTTTACATTTTTTTCCTTTTTTTAAAGCAATAAAGCAATGTATTTAAATTCAACTTAATAAGCTTTTTAATGTATTTAAATTATGTCCTTTAAAAAAGGTAAAATTTCCCAACTTCCCCCTTTAAAAAAATTCAAAGCTACTTGGTTTTGAAATTCCCATGAAAAAAATTTGTAATATAAATTTTAAATACACATTTTAAAAAGGGTTTTAGCTCACTTGGGGTTTAGCAATTACACTGTAAGAAATTTGTAAATAGATTTTAAATGTACATTAATACAAGCCTTTGGGCCACCCCGGGGGCCTTATCAAAATTATTTGCAAATTAAATAAATCCTTCCCAAAGAATTTGGCATAAAAAAATTTTAAACCCCTTTTAAAGGGGGTTTGGGCCAAAATTTAATTCGGTATTGATTCGTTTTTTTTGGGGCGCGGGGTCATATTTTCGCCCCCCGCGCAGCCAGTTTTTTCCCGTTCTTTATTTCCCAAACCCAAATCACAACCCTTCCCCCTGAGTCTCCAGCTCAGTATTTTTCCCGCTTTTTCCCCGCCTTCCCTTTTGGTTTGAGAGATAAAAAATTAAACACAAAGCGGCTTTTGCTTCGAACCCCCCCCGGCGCTTTTTTCCCCTCCCCCCTTCTAATCTACTCTTTTGGATTAAAAAATTCTACAATGTTCGGTAAGTACTGATTTTTTGGGTTTTTTTGGTGCTTACATAAAATATTTTAGGCATATTTTTTTATATCCCTTTAAAGCCCCGTGTGAACAAATTTGAGTGTAGCAGGGAAATTTGAAAAATTTGCTTTGCATTTTAGTCCGAATTATTTGGGTTATTGCGCGAGTTTCCGGGAATTTTCCAATTTAGCCAAAAAAATTTTTATAAAAAATTTTCAATTGCATTTTATGAAATCGGTAGGGGGTTTCGGATTTATACAGGGGGGTTTTTTTGGGCCCCTTCCCCAGTTCCATGAGAGACTGTTTTATGGGGAGCAGTCAAACCAGCAGGTCCCCCGGTATATTCCGTTTTGGGAAGAAAGTGATTTCAAACCAGGTAGACGAACCAGAATTGCTGGATAGGGGGTGATGAATATTTTCCAAGGGAAAGGGCAAAAGGATGCAAAGATGTAAAAGATGTGAGGAAGAAAGGGTAAAAAAGGCCACCCAAAAAAAGCAGAAAGTAATGAGGAAAAAAAAAAACTTTTAGGTTGTGGGAATTCCCCGGGTTTGGGGAAGAACCCCTTTGAGAATTTTGGGCTTTTCAAGTTTATCGGGTTGGAAACCGAGTTGAATTGAAAATGATCCTTTGCCGGCATAGGGAACATGAAAACCCTTCTTGAAATTTAAAGGTCCCCATATAAAGTTTTTTCGTATGTTCGTTACTCCAGCCTTTGATGATAAAAATGCATATCAAAAAAATTTGGGTTTACAAGGAAACCCAAGCGTAAATAGTATTTTTTAAAACCGATTTCTGAAAGAAAATCATGAGGTTCTTTTAGGTTTTTTGTTTTTCCCGGGGAATTAATTCACACCATCCCAGAAGACTTTTGGGAAAAGCGGTTTTAGGAGCCAACGGGTTTCCCAGAGTGCATGGCGTTTTTAAAGGGGTTTTAAGGTACCTTAGAAGTCATATTAAATTTCAATGCCCAACAAAAAAAAAGGAAATGACAGATTCTAAAAAGAAAAGGCCTTTTAAAACACTGAACAAAACAAATGTTTTGCTTAAAAATTTCCCCAGCTACACCCAAGCAATCTTTTGATGAAGTCATGGTTGGTTTCAAGGGGTTTAAAAATGCCCGGAAACCTAAAGGGAGTACATCAAAACCAAAAAAGATAAGTGGGGTTTCAAACTTTTTTTTCGTGCAAGTCAAGATGGAACCCCATACCCTGAAATACTCTGTATCAAGGCCCCCAAAAACTTTTGAACAATCCCCTACCCGCTGCCACAGGAAAAAAATGGGAAACCCTTTCCAAAAAGTACAAAGGGTTGTTCTGGTTCTTCACAAACTTGACAAGACAAACACATCAGCAATCCCCTTTGCTGACAATTTTTTTTCAAATATGCCTTTGGTCAAGCTACTAAAAAGATAAGGATAAATGCGATACCTGGAACAGAAAGTGACAAAAGATGTTTGGTTTAAACCACATCTGGTGCCCCAAACAAATGGAAAAAAAAAATGTGGCCAGGGGCCCAATTTTTTCTTCAACCCAAAAAATTTATGGGTCCTTTTTGGGACGATGGAAGGAACCCCCAAAGTTGTGACTTTTTGTGACCCCAAATGGTAATTTGGGGCGAGCCGAGTCTTGTTGAAAGAAAACAACAAGGGGACAAAGAGGAAAGAGAAAATATCGTGCCCTGCAGTCATCAAGGAAAATATAATGCAAACATGGGAGGGGAATTTACAAAAGCAAAAAAAGTTTGGGGCATCTTTTACAAAACCCCCAAAAAGAAAACCCAAAAAGTGGGGACATCGGATTTTCCTATATTATTTATCTTGCTGTTGTTTTTTGCATGGGGGCTTTAAAAGGGCCCTGATTCTCGAGAATTTAAAAACAAAAATGTATGCAACGAAAATATTTCAGGGAAATTCCCATCTCTGAAATTGCAAGGTCCCAAAAGGAAAAAAACCTTGGGGGGGCAAACCTAAAAACAACTCCAAGACCTTCACCAACTTTAAATTCCCCCAGTACTTCCCCAATTTGGGTTTGGCATAGTGAAAAAACCCGGGAGGGGGAAAATTTCAGGGAAATTTCTGGTGGGCAGTGTTGGAAAGACATGACTCCAATGCAAATTTTTCCAAAAGGCAGGGCAAAGGCCGGTTTTCTTGCAAGTATTGCAGCACCCTCGAAAAAAACGGTTTTACATCCCTCATTTTGTCCCGTAGTGTTTGCAAAGTAAAAACTGTTTCATAAAGACTGATAGAAAAATTTTTTCACAGACTTCCATCTTTCCAAATTTGCAAAAAAAAAAAGAATCAATTGGGTTTTTTCCAAATGAATCTCAGGAATAAAAGGGGTTGAAAATTCATCACTTTTAAAAATTTTGGGATTGTTGAAAATTTGCTTCCTTTTTATATTTTTTTTAAGTATTAAAAAAAAGTTTTTTTTAAAAATTTTCCCTTTATGTTTTTTTATATTGTCGGGTTTTTAAATTAAATTTTAAAAAAAAATTTTTTTGGTGTGTTTCATTAACAATTGCAAGTTTTCAACATAGAATTTTTTTAAACACTTTGTCGGGGGGACCTAATAAATTTTTGGTCTTCGGGGGTTGGGGAATTGCCTGAAAAAATAACCATCAAAAATCCTCTTTTTTGGGATCCTTTTTTTTTTTTTATTTTATTTTAAAAAACTTATGTACGTATTAAAGGGAAAAAATATATAAAAAAAATTTTCAAGGGGAACTTCAGTTTTAAAAAAATATTTTAAACACAAAAAAAATCCCGGGCAAAAAATCTGACATTCCCCAAATATATACAAATTTTTTTTTAAATTTTTCACAATTTGGGGAATAAAGTTTTTAATAACCCAAAGGGGCCACCAAAATGGCTATTAAATTAAAAAATCCTAAAAATTTTCAAACCTTTAACCCCAAAAAATGCTCCCAAACTTAAAAGACAATCACCCATTTTAAAACCACTCTTTAAAAAAATACACCGAAACCCACAATATGCCCCTTTTTTAGAAACCTTTTTCTTTCAAAAACAGGTGACCCATCATCCCCCCCCCCCCCCTCCCCCACACACACATTGAAAAAAATAACCCTATCACCAAAACCCAATAAACATGGGCATTAATTATCCTAAATTTGGTTAATTTATGACACTGTCACTTTAGAAGCATTATTTACAACCATGTTGGTACGGACTACCAAAATTAAAAATACCTAAATAAGAACAATAATAATGGGTAATTACTACCAAAACTGAGCTGGCCCACGTTACAATAAAACAAAAATAACTCAGGCTTCGGAAAATTAGTGAAAGGAAAACCCTCTAAAGAATTAAAACTTCAATTGAAATCCCAGTGAAGTGGAACAAAATACGCTACCAAAGAAATAACACTTTTAAAATAATTTATAGATTTAAAAATTAATACATTTATATTTTTAATTGTCCTTCCACCTTTTCCCCCAAGGGGAAATAACAAAACTTATCTTTCACAACCTCCACTGGGGCAACACAGTACCTCCCAAACACACCCAATACATCACTGCATTCCCAAGGGGGAGCCCGTTGAAATCCCCTAACCCCCCCCCTTTTTACCAACCCCTCACCCCGGGGTTAAGCCCCCTTTTAAAAAGCCAATAAAATCCCATTTTTATCCTCTTAACCTTTAGAAAAAAACCTTCCCACCTTTTTCCCAAAAAAAGTTTTCTGTTCAACAAAAGTTCGATAAAACGTCGCCGCCAAAGTCCGTCTCACCATCCCCACCCACCTTCCCCCCCCATACCCATAAAACATATGGTCCACGAAGAACTATGTCAAAACCCCTTACCACACTCTCCTCCACACCACCATATCAAAACTCAACGTCGCAAAAAACCCCACCCTTTCCCCCCCCCCTCACACTACCTTACGCTCCAACCCTGATGCACTCCAAACCTTCACAAAAATGCGGGAATGTACCAGTTTTTTCCCCATGCTCTGCCACACCCCCCCATCCCAAAAACCCTCCCGTCCGGAGCAAACGCTCCCTTGGCAAAATCCCCTGCAGGAAACGGACAAAACCTCACGCGCCCCCGGTCTATCCTAAATTTTTTAAACCTTCGCCATATTAATCCCATGCTCATGGGGTAATCCCCCTTCAAAAAGCGCCACTACATGTCTCTTAACAAATTTACAAAAGTTTCCCCCACCCTTTTCTTTTTTCCTGGTTCCTTGGCTAAAAAATAAGGCCGGGAACACTGTCTCGCATTCCTCCTTTCCGCCCCTCCCTCCATTTCCCAGGGAGCATGACCTTACACTGACCCCCCCCCATCCCCCTGCATATCACTTCCCTTTAATAAAAACACTTTCACGCGCTTTCTAAAGTCCAAAAAACCCAACCCCCTCCCCTACATACCGGCAAGGGTCACAACCCCCCTTTCGCAACCAGTTGCAACCCAAACCCCCCCCAAAAAATTTTTAAACCCACCATTCTAAGAATACTCGTGATCCCCGTTCCTTTTTAACGGCTTTCCACGGGCCAAAACAAACCAGCTTTCTATAAAAAATACATTGATGAAAATTTCCCAAAAACCTTTGCCTATGGGTTTAAAAATTGGTGAGGTCCGGGCTTTCCCCAAACCCCGTGGGCTGCACCTTTTTCCAACCAACCAATTCCGATTGCAAACCCCCTTGCGGGGACTCAGGCAAAGCCTCATACATGACCCCCCCCGCAATTTTCAGACCCCCCCGGTCCTTTCCGCTGCAAAACCCTTCCCCACCCCCCACTCTAATCTCTCTGCCATTTCCCCCCAGCCCCATGATCATTGACTTTTCCAAAATTTCCCTTTCATTCCAGTACCCCCTCCCAAAAGTGTCAAAACCCTTCCCCCCCCAAAATTCCAAAAACCGCGTCCCTCATTTGCCAAAATAGGGGTATAAATCAACATACCCCCCCCCAAACCGGGCCCACGGTTCAGCTCACCCTCCCCCCCCCCGGCCTTAGCCCAACCTTTCCACCATCCTATAAAAGGGTCCTGAACACATGCAAAAAATTTTTTTGCCTAAAGGACATCCCTCCTAAAAACCCCCGCCCATGTTAAAACCCACCCCCCCCCCCCCACACCCCCCTTGATTTGAAAAACCCTTTTCCTTGGGAATTTGAGTCAGCGTATCCACCCCACCCCACAATTTCTTAAACCAAACCCCTGCCCGTAGGAGAATATCCCTCAAAGCCTTTCTTTCCCCCCCCTATCATAAACCCCCTTTCCCCAATCCAAGGGCCCCCAAACCCTTTCCTTTTTCCCCTTTTCCATGTCCTCCGGGAACCCCTTGAAAATTTCCCGGGGGCCCACTTTCATTGACCTACCGGGTTAAACCAAACTGAGACCCCAAAAAAGACCCTCCCCACAAAAAAACATAAAAACCGTTTCCCCCAAAATTTTCGAAAATTAAATTTAAAATCACACAAAGCAATAAAAATTGGCTCGATAACCCCGAAGGGTACTTTTGCTTTTTTCCCTTTTTTTGGGACCAAACCACCACCCCCGTTGCCTGAATTTCCCCTTTTTTCCTCCGTCTTTCATGGCATTCAGTAACCTTTCAAAGGAAAAAACCCCCAAACAAAACCCCAGGGCTGTACATAAAATTCGCTAGGGAAACCCATCGATCCCGGGTGCCTTTAAACCCCTTTCCCCATTCCCCCTAAGGGCTCTCCATATTTCCCCCCTCCTCAATTGGGCCCCACCCAGTGCCCCCCCGATCACCCCCTTTCCCCCGTTTGCAAAAGGGACATACTCCCCAACCTTCCCCCGAAACCCCAAACCAAACCAAACTCAACCCCCCTACTTTCCCCCTATTTTCCCAAACCCCTCTATTTGCAAAATGCACTCCCTCCCCCTTTGGTGTCCCCTTAAACCCGACCCTCTTTTAAAACCCCCCACCCGAAAATATGACTTGCAAACCTGGATTGTAGTCGTTCGCTGTCCCTACCTTCTGTCCCGCAGGGAAAAACAAGCTGAAAGGCCCTTTTCACCTACCCCCCGAGTTAAATTCGTCTAACCCCCCCCCTGTACCCGTACAGCTGCAAAAAAATTCTTCTTGCCCAAAAACCCCCTATTTTTGTCCCTTTAACATTGTGTTAAATCCTCCACCGGGTACACCCCCCGGGCCCCCCCGCCCCCCGGCCCCCATCAATTTTCCCTAATCCTAGATTTTTAATAAATTTTTAAAAAGCCATTTCCGCAATTGAAATTTAAAGGGGTTTGCCCTCCCTCACATAAAAATGGGCGTTTCTTAAAATTAAACCAAAACCCCATCCCCCCCCATCCTACCAAAGTCCCTTTCCCCTTTTTTCTTTTTGTCCCCACAGAGGGTGTTTCCCAAAATATTTTCAAACGCTTCCACCCCTTTCCCCATCCGGCCCCCCCAAAACCATCGTGTTCATTTCCCAATAACTTCCCCCCCACCCCCCCCAAAACACCCATCCCACCCTCCACTAATACCCCCCCTAGATCGGGAAAACACCATTTCCCATAGTTTTAAAAAAACCCCCTACCAAAAAACCCCCGAGATAAATATAACCCTTTCCCAAAAAGCCCATACCCCTTCTTATAAAAGTATGTTCCAACCCCCCACAGGCCCCCCCCCCGAATGCATCACGTAACTGAAGATCTCTAAGAGGCCCCCCAAAAACTGAGGAAAAATATCCCGCCCCCTCTGGGTTCCCCCGTCTTTTCTTTAACTCATATGGGGTCAGTGGGCCTTGTATTGGGGTTACTCTAAACCCCATAGGAGTTCAGGTTTTGAATTTCAAATTTTTTACCAATTGCGCGATGAAGGGTTAATATTATACACATTAACAATTAGCAACACTTTTTCCTATCAATTACAATACACGATATAAATTTTGGCCAAATTCTTAAACAAATTAATATTGGGAATAATTTTTAATTCCCCCTACACAATTTAAATAAAAAAAAATATTATACCACATTAATATAATTAGAAACAACCCGGCTTTTCAAAATTTCACATACCCGATTGAAACTTTGGGCCCGAATTTTCTTTTCCAAAAAAAATTTATTTCAAATTTAAAATAAAATTAGCCAGAAATTTTTCTTATCCCAAAAATTAAAAATCGTAATAATTTTAATCCACTACACCCTTTAAAAACTTTGGAAAAAAACAACCACCTCCTTCGTCATTTCACATATAATTAATTTAAATAATTAAACCAATTTTTGTGACCCTTTACTAAAAAAGGGGGGGGGGGGGCCCTGGTTCGAAGGAACCCAAAAGGGAAAATTTTAAAAGTTTGGGAAAAATTTCTTTAAACTGAATGTTTAAACCCTTATGGGTTATACCAGTACTGACCGAATTTGTTCCCATAAGGAATATTGTGAAGTACATTAGTCCATTTCAGACCCCCAAATATACACATACAAACGCACTTACATAAATACACTTACATAATTGGTCGCATTCGGAGGTGATCGTTATGCGGGGGTCCATTGTATTTAATGTGGCCCAGAGCCATATTATTATCATCGACATACCATCATAAACAAGGGAGAAGTAATGAATAATTCATGCTGAGAATTGTAAACAAAAGTTACGTATTAAGGGGAGTGACGTAATGTTTTCCCTCCGCCCGGCTACCACACCTCCATAGTACATAAACATAAAATGTTTATACGCTATGTAGCGTGTTTCCTATATAATTTTGAAGAAAATATTACCTGGAGTTTACCTGGAGAGAGTTCCGGGGATCAACGCCCCCGCGGCCCGGTCTGTGACCAGGCCTCCTGGTGGATCAAAGCCTGATCAACCAGGCTGTTACTGCTGGCTGCACGCAAACCAACGTATGAGCCACAGCCCGGCTGGTCAGGTACCGACTTTAGGTGCTTGTCCAGTGCCAGCTTGAAGACTGCCAGGGGTCTATTGGTAATCCCCCTTATGTATGCTGGGAGGCAGTTAAACAGTGGATTAATGAAAATGTCTATATTAATGTAAAATAAGACATATAATGTGCCCAAGAGTAATTATTATTAGTATTACGTAACATTTTCCTTCCACCCAGCAACCACACTTCCATAACATATAAACAGCATGTTTATATGCTATGTAACATGTTTCTTATATAATTTTGAAGAAAATATCATAGATCGATTAATGAAAATGTCTATATTGACGTAAAGTAAGACATTTAATGTGCCCAAGAGTGATTATTATTACATAATAGAGATGTGCTCATGGAGAACGTAAACAAACCAGGTGGCACGCACCATATTTGAAAGACCGCTCGCTGTATAGAAAGCTTTGGTCATAATTTGAGATTGTCATATTAGGGGAATGCCATAAGGCAAAACGCCAAAAAGCGGGGCCCTACTGTAATTGGATATACATTATTTCTTATGGGCAATATTAATAAAAAATACAGTTCATAGACAATAACTATAGTTTTACATAAAAACTAGGGCTTACGAAAACCGAGGTTCCACTGTATTATTATACGTATTATTATTATATTATTATTATTATTATTATTATTATAATGTGGAAGCACTAAACTCGTAGGATTATACAGCGCCTGTGGGGAGGGGGGCAGGGGATGGAAGGTATTCAGCTTTAATTTAGGGAATTGGAGCAGATACAATTTCCTAGATCAAGAGCCCCTCACCAACATCAAGGAACCTCCCTTGAGGGAAAAGCTCACAACCTGAATTTTGGCTCGTATCCAGAAGCAAAAAATCGACCGAGTGATAGCTTGTATCCTGAAAAACTCACATGGTGGAGCACTTGTAAGCAGAGGTTCCACTGTATATTGTTTTCTGGTGGGTCCCTGGTCATGTTGACGTACAGGGCAATGAACAGGCAGACACTGCTGCATGGTCTGCAGTACATGACCTCCCAGTTTCATATAGAGGTGTTTCATTCACAGACTATTTTCCTGTAATTTCTAACACCTTCACAACCGTTTGTAACAATGTTGGTCTGATATGGTACATAACAAATTGCATTCTGTTGAACCAAGTTTGTCTCTGGCCATCTTGTAATTGATGGCGGGGTTGGGAGACTATGCTCTCCCATCTTTGCATTGGGCACACTCGTCTTATTCATGGGCATCTCATGGAGAGGCACCCTGTTCCACTCTGTGAGAATTGCCAGGTTCCAGTTTTGTTTAACCATATTCTGTTAGACTGTCTAGTCTATCAACGAGCACACAGAATTTACCTCCAACATCATCACCGCTCTAATGCCCTTACTTTATCTTCCCTCCTTGCTGACAGACCCACCTTTGACCCAGACTCCCTCATTGACTTTTTGACAGCAACTGATGTACTACACAAACTTTGATGATACTTACTTTAACACTCCTCACAGCCCTTTCTAACTCTCCCTCTGCTGTCCACTCCATTCTTGCTACTCTGTAATCATGTACTATCCCCTTCTCCACTGTGCTGTATGACCATTGTGGGTATAGCACTTTTTTTATTATAATAATTCAACCTAGTATAAACTCTAGATCAGTACAGTGAGAACAGATTGTAGGTTTAACAAATCACCAAAAATAAACAAGGCTTTATTTACTTATACATATGACAATGTATCTTATTCAAGAAATTATCCTTCAACACTTGTGCATGAACACACATTTATTTTATCATGTAAAGTGTTTAATTTTAAACTTAAACTCTAATATATTTGTACATATACATCCTGGCTAAGTTTGGAGAACCACTATTCTGGTAAATGAGAGCTAAGTTAAAGGCAATCTCACGCGACAAGTCAAGTCTGGGCCCACCTGGTGGTTCCTCCACTGTGGGACAATCAAGTGCAAGTTTGTAATAATGGATTGCTTGTGGCAGGAGATTAAGCTGATGAAAAGCTCGACCCAAGTTATACATTGACTCTTGACACTCCCCACGCATCTCTACATAGGTGTTTAAAAAAGCACATGCCTGTACAACTAGAGAATGTTTTTTACCACTGAATTTCTGGCAAGCCATGTGTGTGAAAGTCAAACCTAGCATTAGTGGAATAAGTGGATTTAAAGGGTCTTGCTTAAAAGCTTGAGTATATTCTGCTAAGGAGTATTTATATGTCCCTGCCACCAAGCAGTTGTGACCATTCAATAAGCCTAAAGCAACTAAATCTGGGTGTTTGTGAGTAAGCCTTAGCAAAAAGCGGTTATGTCGAAAGTCATCAGCTTTAGAAATTATGAGATTTAGCAGGTTCCAACACCTTTTGTTCTCTGGCTTTTTTATAACTAGCTCTCTCATGATATTGTAGGCATAATAAGAACTATCATTATAAATGCACGCCAGAAGACACATGAATTCTATTTCTCGAGCACGCTCCTTCTCCCTCATGAACTCTTTGGACCCAAGTGCACTGAAGGTCATCCTTTCAAGTTCCTCAAATCTGAAAAGTAATACAACAAATATAAATGACAAATTCATTACAAATTTCATCACTCCTATTTTTCACTTTCAATAAAGTGGAGAAACACCTGAATGGAAAAAGAGAGAGAAAAGTATTATATAATGTGAGAAATCACAAAAATGCTTGGAATACTACTACTTTTCACTGTGGTTATATTTCATATTAAGATATCACCTGCTTCTTGACATCTTACTAGGCAAAAAAAAAAAAAAATAGAGAGATAAATGCCATTATTACACAGCAGGAATAGGTAAAAAATAATTAAAATTTAGTAAGATGAGGCAGAATTTATTTCATGGTAAGAATGTATAAAGACCATTATTAACAGAGTTCGTCTATATTCTTCAAGTACCTATGGTTCTGAATTACAAACATTACTTTGTTTAACCCTTTCAGGGTCCGTGCCGTAGTTCTACGGCTTTGAGTTGAGGGTTCAAACCGTAGATTTATGCCATGAGCTCAGCTCACTCTGATAAGCTGGGAGCGGTAAACTTGGGCCTAGATATGAGAGAATACATCTATGTGGTATGTGTGCACCACATAAAACAAATCCAGCAGCACACAGTCCATAATGAGAGAAAAAAACTCAGACCGTAATTTTCGGTTAAAACAGCAACTTTGCAGTGTTTTTTCATATGTTTTTTATAGTTGCGATTTCTTGGTCTCATTTGATAGAATGGAAGATATATTACAGAAATAGAGATGATATTGATTGGTTTTATTACTGGAAATTGCTTGAAACTGAGCTCAAAGTAGCGGAAATGTTAAATTTTTGCCGATGTTCAAGAGTAAACAAATGACCTCACACGTCTAATACACACCAGATGGTGGGTCTAATATACATTAAAAAATGTGGTGATATTATTTATACAATTATTACAATATTGCATAACAGTAAATCTTCTATTTTTTGGTTTGAATAAAAATTCATTATGTGAATAAAAAATCAAAATGGAATTCATTTGTAAAGGCTGAAAACATAACTAATGAACAGAGGAAATGTTAGTTTAGTGCCAGGAATGTCTGCATTATTTATTCTAGGCCCTATTTTGAAATTGGAATATTTTGAACTTTGCATTAAATTGGCCAAATTACCAATTTCCGATCACTTTATTTTGTAGTTGAAACAGTTGACTTGGCGATTTCTTGTGCTCAATCAATAGAACAGAAGTAATACTAGTGAAATAGCTAAGAATTTGGTCGACTGGAATAATGTAATTGACCTAAAATGGGAGTCAAAGTCGGCAAAATCACTGATGCGTAAATATCGCTAATACATCAAAATTCGCGAGCATAATTTCGTCAATTTTTCATCAAATTTTGTACTTTTTGTTTTATTACCTTCACAAAAAGATTCTCTACCATTTCATAAGAAAAAATAATTTTTTTTTTTTAAATTCTTGGACCCTGGTGCACACTTTGAAATTTGGCCTCTGGACCCTGAAAGGGTTAAAAGTAGCAGTTCCAAGAAATACTCTACCTAAAGATAAGTCATACCTGCCCTTGTCATGAAGAATATTGCACACTGTAGTAAAGAGGTCCCACTGGTCTTCAAGAGGTACATCTGGTCCAGTATATGCTGGACCATTGTCTTCAAGATTCTCATTTTTAGAGCGACGAAGTTCTCGAATAGCTTCATACTTATTACTTAACTTTTTGTTGCTAAGCATGGCTTCTGCCTCATCCCGATTGCTGAGAGTAGCAGAAAACTTTGTTAAGATGGGCAGTTGTCATTCTTTACTACAGAAAAAAGCTTGGAAAATATATACAGTACTTAGTCAATGTATTGCAGTAAAGTATTATTATTAGTAGGAGTATTAGTTGTAGTAGTAGTAATAGTAGTAGTAATAATAGTAGTAGTAACAGTGGTAGTAGCAATAGTAACAGTAGTAGTAGCAGTAGTAGTAGCTGTAGTAATAGCAGTAGTAGTAGGATATGGAGGAGGAGTAGTAGTACTACTTGGAGGAGAAAGTAAGGTAGCAGTAGTAGTAGTAATCTTCTTTCAATGTACCAGCTGTATCCCATCGAGGTGGGGTGGCCTAAAAGAAAAAACACAAGTTTCTCCTTTTAAATTTAGTAATATATACAGGAGAAGGGGTTACTAGCTTATTGCTCCCGGCATTTTAGTCGCCTCTTACAACATGCATGGCTTACAGAAGAAGAATTCTGTTCCACTTCCCCATGGACAGTAGTAGTAATATTTTCATTATTTGATTTTTTATTATTTTTTTTTTAACAAGTTGGCTGTCTCCCACAGTGGCAGCGTGACCCAAAAAGAAAAATACTTTCATCATATTTCAACACTTTCACCTCACTCATACATAATCACTGTTTTTGCAAAGGCACCCAGAAACAACAGTTTAGATGCATATATAAAGGTTATAACGTATTCCTCCAAACTGCCAATATCCCAAACTCCTCCTTTAAAGTGCAGGCATTGTACTTCCCATTTCCAGTACTCAAGTCTGGCTATATAAAAATAAATGGTTTCCCTGAATCCCTTCACTAAATATTACCCTGCTCACACACCAACAGCTCATCAGGTCCCAAAACCATTCATCTCCATTCACTCCTATCTAACACGCTCACGCATGCTTGCTGGAAGTCCAAGCCCCTCGCCCACAATACCTCCTTTTTACCCCCTCCCTCCAACCTTTTCAAGGACGACCCCTACTCCGCCTTCCTCACCCTACAGATTTATATGCTCTCCATGTCATTCTACTTTGATCCATTCTTTCTAAATGACCAAACCACCTCAACAACCCCTATTCAGCCCTCTAATACTTTTAACTCCACACCTCCTAATTTCCACACTGAATTTTCTGCATAATATTTACACCACACATTGCCCTTAGATAGGTCATTTCCACTGCCTCCAACTGCCTCCTCACTGCAGCATTTACAACTCAAGCTCACACCCATATACAGTGGACCCTCAGGTAACGGCATTAATCCATTCCAGAGAGCTTGCCTTTAACCAATTTTGCCGTTAGCTGAATTAATTTTCCCCATAAGAAATGATGGAAATCCAATTAATCCGTTCCAGACACCCAAAAGTATTAAACGAAATAATTTTTTACATGAAATATACATTTCCCTACACAGAAAACAATGAGATATGCACAATAAACAATACTGAAATGACACTTACCTTTATTGAGGACTTATTGAAGAGTTATGAGATGGGAGGAGGGGAGAGGATGGCAGTGTACTATTGTTTGGAAGGGGAATCCCCTTCCATAAAGACTTCAGGTAAGAAGTCCTTTTCTGGGGTTACCTCCCTTTTTTGTTTTTTAATGCCACTAGGACCAGCTTGAGAGCCACGGGGCCCCTGTCGCACAAAGTATCTGTCCAGAGAGCTCTGTTTCTGGTCTCTCTTTAAGATTTCCCTAAAATAGGACACAAGAGTGTCATTGTACATGTTGCCAATACAGCTTGCAACAGCTGTGTCAGGATAATGATCATCCATAAAAGTTTGCACCTTTGTCCACATTGTACAAATGTCCTTAATCTTTGACGAAGGCAACTTCCTCCATCTCTCTTCCTCTTCCTCTAAAGCAAATTCCTGAGCTGTGATCTGTTGTTGTTGCACCTGGAGCTCTTGCAGCTCTGTAATGGTTAGCTCTTCATTGTCGTCCTCCACCAACTCTTCCACATCCTCGCCACTAACCTCCAACCCCATGGACTTCCCAAATGCCACAATAGATTCCACAACTGGCATAGGCTCCTCAAGGTTAGCTCCAAACCCTTCAAAATCTCTCTCTTGTACACATTCTGGCCACAATTTTCTCCAAGCAGAGTTCAAAGTCCTGCAAGTCACTCCCTCCCAAGCCTTACCTATAAGGTTTATGCAACTGAGGATACTTAAGTGATCTTTCCAGAACTCTCTTAGGGTCAATTCAATGTCTGAGGTCACTTCCAAGCACTTTTGAAACACTGCTTTGGTGTACAGTTTTTTGAAGTTTGAAATGACCTGCTGGTTCATGGGCTGGAGGAGAGGAGTGGTATTAGGAGGCAAAACTTCACTTTGGTGAAGCTCAACTCCCCCACAATTTGCTCTTCCAAGTCTTGAGGATGAGCAGGAGCATTGTCCATTACCAGGAGGCACTTGAGTGGCAATTTATTTTCCAGGAAGTATTTTTTCAAACTAGGGCCAAACAAGTCATAGAACCAATTGAGGAAAATGTCCCTAGTGACCCATGCCTTGCTGTTTGCTCTCCACATCACACACAATACAGTCTGGATGACACTGTTTTTCTTGAATACTCTGGAAGTTTCAGAGTGATACAGGAGTAAAGGCTTCCCTTTGCAATCCCCATTAGCATTACTACAAAACATGAGAGTTAGCCTGTCTTTCAAAGGCTTGTGTCCTGGGAGTGTCTTTTCCTCCTGAGTAATGTAGGTCCTGCTTGGCACTTTCTTCCAAAACAGGCTTGTTTTGTCACAATTGAACATTTATTGGGGTTTTAATTTTTCAGTGTCTACGTACCCCTTAAAGTCCTGCACATATTTTTCAGCCACTTTTTTGTCAGAACTGGCAGCCTCACTATGCCTTATCACACTGTGTATGCCACTATGATTCTTAAATCTCTCAAACCAACCTTTGCTGGCCTTAAATTCACTAACATTCAGGTGTTTTCTTAATCAGATCATCATGCAACTGCCTTGCCTTTTCACATATTATTGACTGTGAAACATTATTTCTTGATAATTGTTTCTCATTGATCCACACCAACAACAGTCTCTCCACATCTTCAAGTATTTGCAGTCTCTGTTTTGAAAGCATACTTGCACCTTTCACAACAACAGCTTTCTTGATTGCCTTTTTGTTGGCCAAGATAGTCATGATGGCTAACTCGGAGACACACACTCCACTTTCGTACTTTGCGATTATCTCTTTTCTTCAGTTCAATAGTATTTCTCACCCTTTTTACCATAGGGTTGGCATTAGAAGCTTTCTTTGGGCCCATGGTGGCTTATTTAGCAGTTGTTTTTTTTTATTATTAACACATCTGCCGATTCCCACCAAGGCAGGGCTGCCCGAAAAAGAAAAAAATTCATCATCATTCACTCCATCACTGTCTTGCCGGGAGGGATGCTTTACACTACAGTTATAAAACTGCAACATTAACACCCCTCCTTCAGAGTGTAGACACTGTACTTCCCATCTCCAGGACTCAAGTCTGGCCTGCCGGTTTCCCTGAATCCCTTCATAAATGTTACTTTGCTCACACTCCAACAGCACGTCAAGTATTAAAAACCATTTGTCTCCATTCACTCCTATCAAATACGCTCATGCACGCTTGCTGGAATTCCAAGCCCCTCGCACACAAAACCTCCTTTACCCCCTCCCTCCAACCCTTCCTAGGCTGACCCCTACCCCGCCTTCCCTCCACTACAGATTTATACACTCTCAAAGTCATTCTGTTTTATTCCATTCTCTCTACATATCCGAACCACCTCAATAACCCCTCCTCAGCCCTCTGGAAAATAGTTTTGGTAATCCAACACCTTCTCCTAATTTCCGAACTACCAATTCTCTGCATTATATTCACACCACACACTGCCCTCAGACATGACTTCTCCACTGCCTCCAGCCTTCTCCTCGCTGCAACATTCATTACTCATGCTTCACACCCATACAAGAGTGTTGGTACAACTATAATCTCATACATTCCCCTTTTTGCTTCCACAGACAAAGTTGTTTGTCTCCACAGACTCCTAAGTGCACCACTCACCCTTTTCCCCTCATCAATTCTGTGATTCACCTCATCTTTCACAGACCCATCTGCTGACACATCCACTCCTAAATATCTGAATACATTCACCTCCTCCATACTCTCTCCTTCCAATCTGATATCCAGTCTTTCATCACCTAATCTTTTTGTTATCCTCATAACCTTACTCTTTCCTACATTCACTTTTAATTTTCTTCTTTTACATACCCTACCAAATTCATCCACCAACCTCTGCAACTTCTCTTCAGAATCTCCCAAAAGCACAGTGTCATCAGCAAAGAGCAACTGTGACAACTCCCACTTTGTGTTTGATTCTTTATCTTTTAACACCACACCTCTTGCCAAGACCCTAACATTCAGAACAAGAACTATTTTGATAAAATCAAAGAAAACTCAGATGAGTGTGTATACATAAACGTGTACATGTATGCATAGTGTGACCTAAGTGTAAGTAGAAGTAGCAAGACGTGCCTGAAATCTTGCATGTTTATGAGACAGAAAAAAGACATCAGCAAATCCTACTATCATGTAAAACAATTACAAGCTTTCATTTTACACTCATTTGGCAGGACGGCAGTACCTCCCTGGGTGGTTGCTGTCTACTATTCTTGGGGGAAACACTATACCTGAAGTGGTTATATATATCCTGGGAAATGTAAGGTAACTGGGTTTTATCAGAAAGGAAGGGTACCTCCAATTCCTAGGATCAAGAGCCCTTCACCACCCTCAAAGCACCATGAAAGGTTATTTCAGTAGAGATCAACAACCGATCACATGTATTTGGCAATACAAGTAGACAAACTAGAGATTTTGCATAAGAACAAAACAGATTAGTAGTACATGCATAGATCAGGATTGCAGAGAAGCAGGAAGAATTATTAAGGGTGGAAGTATAGACTAAGTGATTATGTTGAAGCAGGAAAGTGAGCAATACTTAGGGTAAAAAGCTATTTGTTGCATTCATGAATTAAAAATGGTGTATGATAGTGTGGATGTTACCAATGTATGGAATAAGTGGCAGGTTACTAAAAGCAGTAGAGTTTTTATGTGGATAGAGAGGTTCAGGTTGCAGTATGTAGGAGGTAGGAGGGGACTATTTTCCTGTTAAAGTAGGATGTAGGGATGCACAATGTCACCATCGTTGTGGTTGTTTAATATATAGTTGGGGTTGTAAAAGTGAATGCTAGAGTATTGGAAAGATGTGTGGGATTAAAAGATGTTGCATCAGATGAAAGAAGTTGCAAGAATGGTGGAGGAATCTGGAAAGATATGCGAACGAAGGAAATTAAAAGTAAACATAGAAAAGTGCAAGGTGATGAAAGTAGTAAAAAATCCAGCAATGAAAGACTGTATATCTGAGTGGAGGGCAGGAGTATGAAGGAAGTAAAGTGGTTAGACATTTGGGAATGGACCTGTTAGCAGAAGGGTCTATTAAAAATAAGGTAAACCATAGAACAGATGAGAAAATGGTGGATGGTGCACTGGGGCATTTGTGGAGACAAAAAACTTCATCCATGCATGGAAGTAAAAATGGAAATATACTGAAACATAGTAGTAGGAACCCTCCCAAGAAGGGTTACAGGGAGGGGTGCAAGTCTCAAGTGCTAGGATTGAACATCCAACACAACTGTGTGAGAACATTAGATTGGAGTGAGTGGAGACAAGTGGTTTATGTAACTTGACATGATGTTGGAGTTTAAGCAAGGTAACATATCTGAAGGGATCCAAGGAAACTGGTTATCTGGACTTGAGTCCTGGAGATGGGAGGTACAGTGCCTGCACTCTAAAGGAGGGGTGAGGATGCTGCAGTTCAGAGGGCCATCTGAACAGTAATGTCAGCACATCTTTTGCAAAATATTGATTAAATGAATGAGAGTGAATGTTTTTTTTTTTTCTTCTTTTTTTAGTTACCCTACCTCAGTGGGAGATGGCTGATGTTAAAAAAAAATAATAATAATAATAAATTAATTTACAGTGGACCCTGAGTTTCATGATTAACCCATTCCAGAGAGTCTGCCGAAAGTTGGAATTCACAAATGTCGAAACCATTTTCCCCACAAGAAATATGTAAATCCAATTAATCGAATCCAGACACCCAAAAGTACTAAAAAAAATTATTTTTTTTATAGATTAAATATAGATTTACATACAGAAAAGAATGAGAAATCAAGTATAAAACAATAATAACATCACACTTACCAGTATTGAAGACTTGTTGGTGTATGGAAGACAGGAGGAGGGGAGAAGATGGAGAGGTTACACTATTGTTTGGAAGGGGAATCCCCTTCCATAAAGAGAGCTCTTGCAGCTCTGCCCTCTACCACAATCACTACCACCCTCAAATACCATCACTACCACCCTCTACCACCATCACAACTGCTACCACCCTCTACCACCATCACAACTGCTACCATCCTCTACTACCATCACTACCACTACCACCCTCTACCACTACCACCCTCTACCACTACCACCCTCTACCACCACCACTTTCATATTTTTCTACAAACTTTCTCTTCAATTCTATCGTGTTTCTCACCTTCTTTACCAAAGGGCAGGCACTAGAAGTTTTGTTTGGGCCCATCGTGGCTTATTTAGCAGTTTCAAGCACAAAAAACAATGGGTTATTACAAAATGTATCATATAAACAAGTGGGGTGATGGTCACTTGCCCAGAAACAATGCCACACTGACTCTCTGAATGGTAGTGTGTGGGAGCCTTTGTGTATGCCCAGCCACTGGGAAGCCGCTTGGACGCATTCCATATGGACGAACTGCGAGACAAATCACAAAACGCAAGGCTATATCTTGACGAAAAAAGTTGCTGAAAGTCGAAATTCACGAAGCGCGAGGTTCACGAAACTCGGGGATCCACTGTATACATAATTATCTAAAAATTCAATTTTCGAGCTTTCAGTGCCTTATGTCTGACAAAGAACACAGCACAGAAAAATTATTTTTATTGTTCTTTCAGTGTGTTCATACAGTGGCTTCTTTACTCAACCATGTACAGAAAGTGGTTGATCACCAGACTGAGGTAGCAATTTTCCAGTACAGTGGACCCCCGCATAACGATATTAATACGTGCATGAGAGCTCATTGTTATGCGAAATTATCGTTATGCGGATGAATTTTCCCCATAAGAAATAATGGAAATCAAATTAATCCGTGCAAGACACCCCAAAGTATGAAAAAAAAATATTTTTACCACATGAAATATTAATTTTAATACACACAAACTGAAAAAGGCATGCACAATTACATGACACTTACCTTTATTGAAGATCTGGTGATGATTGATGGGATGGGAGGAGGAGAGAGTCTTAATGTTAAGAAGGGGAATCCCCTTCCATTAAGACTTGAGGTGTCAAGTCCTTTTCTGGGGTTACTTCCCTTCTTTTAATGCCACTAGGACCAGCTTCAGAGTCACTGGACTTCTGTCGCACAACATATCTGTCCATAGTGGCCTGTACCTCTCGTTCCTTTATGACTTCCCTAAAGTGTTTCACAACATTGTCAGTGTAATAGTCACCAGCACGGCTTGCAATAGCTGTGTGAGGGTGATTTTCATCCATAAAGGTTTGCACTTTCAGCCACATTGCACAGATTTCCTTAATCTTTGTAGTAGGCAACTTCTTCAATTTCTCTCTCCCCTCCTCCGAACCAGTTTCCTCAGGTCTGGCCTCTTGCTGTTGAAGTTGATCTATCAGCTCATCAGTGGTTAGTTCTTCATTGTCCTCCTCCACCAACTCTTCCACATCATCCCCACTAACCTCCAACCCCAAGGACTTCCCCAATGCCACAATTGATTCCTCAACTGGCATACTCCTCTCAGGGTTAGCCTCAAATCCTTCAAAATCCCTTT
The DNA here is from genome assembly GCF_026875155.1 of Cherax quadricarinatus. NCBI lineage: Eukaryota > Metazoa > Arthropoda > Malacostraca > Decapoda > Parastacidae > Cherax > Cherax quadricarinatus. Next base: position 25,559,779 of record NC_069422.1, read on the forward strand.
TGTCTACACATTCTGGCCACAGTTTCTTCCAAGCAGAGTTCAAGGTCCTCTTAGTCACTCCCTCCCAAGCCTTATCTATAAAGTTTACACAATTGAGGATATTAAAGTGATCTCTCCAAAACTTTCTTAGAGTCAGTTGAGTTTCTGAGGTCACTACAAAGCACCTTTCAAACAGAGCTTTTGCGTACAGTTTTTTGAAGTTTGCAATAACCTGCTGGTCCATGGGCTACAGGAGAGGAGTGGTATTAGGAGGCAAAAACTTCACCTTAATGAACTTCATGTCTCCATAAAGTCGCTCTGCCACGTCTGTAGGATGACCAGGGGCATTGTCTAACACCAAGAGGCACTTAAGGTCTAATTTCTTTTCAGTTAGGTAATCTTTCACATTGGGGGCAAATGCATGGTGTAACCAGTCATAGAAAAAGTCCCTAGTGACCCATGCCTTACTGTTTGCCCTCCACAGCACACACAAATTAGCCTTGAGGATATTCTTTTGTCTGAACGCTCTGGGAGTTTCTGAGTGATACACTAATAAAGGCTTCACTTTACAATCACCAGTAGCATTGGAACACATCAACAGAGTAAGCCTGTCTTTCATAGGCTTATGTCCTGGGAGTGCCTTTTCCTCCTGAGTAATGTAGGTCCTGCTTGGCATTTTCTTCCAAAACAGGCCTGTTTCATCACAATTAAACACTTGTTCAGGTTTCAGTCCTTCACTTTCTATGTACTCCTTGAATTCCTGCACATATTTCTCAGCTGCTTTGTGGTTCGAACTGGCAGCCTCACCATGCCTTATCACACTATGTATGCCACTACGCTTCTTAAATCTCTCAAACCAACCTTTGCTGGCCTTAAATTCACTCACATCATCACTAGTTGCAGGCATTTTTTTAATTAAATCCTGATGCAACTTCCTAGCCTTTTCACTTATGATCACTTGAGAGATGCTATCTCCTGCTACCTATTTTTCATTTATCCACACCAATAAGAGTCTCTCAACATCTTCCATCACTTGCGATCTCTGTTTCGAAAACACAGTTGAACCTTTGGCAAGAACAGCTTCCTTGATTGCCTTTTTGTTGCCCACAATAGTAGCGATGGTTGACTGGGTTTATTAATACAACCTGGCCAGCTCGGAGACATGCACTCCTCTTTCATACTTATCAATGATCTCTTTCTTCATCTCTATAGTAATTCTCACCCTTATTCCTGTAGGGTTGGCACTAGAAGCTTTCTTGGGGCCCATGGTCACTTATTTTGCAGATAAAATCACCAAAAACACTGTAATAATACGAAATATTCCGATTGTATGCTTGGATGTTACCGCGGAGGCTGGCTGGTAAACAATGCCACCGGTGGAACATGTGAGGCTGGCTAAGGCCGCACATTAGACGCGTCTCGGACGAACAGCGTTGAGCGGGTTTTTTAGCGGTATGCGAGGCAAAATCTTAGCGATAAAATGTATCGGTATGCGGATTTAACATTATGTAAGGCCAACGGTATGCGGGGGTCCACTGTAATTATAAGTGTACAGGTAGGCTCCACTTTACAGTGCTTCACTAATGCAGCGGCTGTCAATTACAGTGGACCCTTGACTTACGAAGGCCTCATCTTACGATAAAATCAACTTACGAAGCTTTTCAGCGTAAAAATTTTACCCTGACCTACTATGAAAAACTCAACTTACACCATTCATCTCATACGCGTCCATGCATCCGTCTGCCTTCAGTTAGTGTGCCAATGCTTACAAGCCAGTGAGGTCGGTTCATTTCGGTACATTTTGTATTATTCCAGTGTTTTTAGCGCTTGTAACTGCTAAATAAGCCACCACGGGCCCAAAGAAAGCTTCTAGTGCCAACCCTGTGGTAAAAAGGGTGAAAATTACTATAGAAATGAAGGAGATAATTAATAAGTATGAAAGCGGAGTGCGTGCCTCTGAGCTGGCCAGGATGTACAACAAACCCCAATTAACCACCATCGCTACTATCCTGGCCAAGAAAAAGGCAATCAGGGAAGCTATTGTTGCGAAAGGTGCAAGTATCTTTACGAAACACAGATCGCAAGTGCTTGAAGATGTTGAGAGACTGTTATTGGTGTGGATAAATGAAAAACAAATATCAGGAGATATCATCTCTCAAGCGATCATACAGTGGAACCTCAAATTTCGAACTTAATCCGTTCCAGGAGCTAGTTCTAAATTCAAAAAGTTTGAAAGGTAAAGCAATATTTTCCATAAGAAACAAATGAAATACAATTAATCCATTCCAGAAACCCAAAAATATTCACAAAAAAAATACATTTTATAGATAGTATTACATTATAGTTTTATATACACACAACACACACAGTGTACAATTAATAAATTTAAACCTTTCAGGGTCCAGAGGCCAAATTTCAGAGTGCACACCAGGGTCCAAGAATTTAAAAAAAAAAATTTTTTGTTATTTTTTCTTATGAAATGGTAGAGAAGCTTTTTCTGAAGGTAATAAAACAAAATACAAAATTTGATGGAAAATTGACGAAATTATGCTCGCGAATTTTGATGTGTCAGTGATATTTATGAATCGGCGATTTTGCCGACTTTGACTCCCATTTTAGGCCAATTACATTATTCCAGTCAACCAAATTCTTAGCTATTTCACTAGTATTACTTCTATTCTATCGATTGAACACAAGAAATTGCCAAGTCAACTGTTTCAACTACAAAATAAAGTGATCGGAAATTGGCAATTTGGCCAATATAACACAAAGTTCAAAATATCCCAATTTCAAAATAGGGTCCAGAATAAACAATGTAGGTATTCCTAGGACTAAACTAACATTTCCTCTGTGCATTAGTTATGTTTTGAGGCTTTACAAATAAATTCCATTTTTATTTTTTATTCACATAATGAATTTTTATTCAAACCAAAAAACAGAAGATTTACTGTTATGCAATGTTGTAATAATTGTATAAATATCATCACCACATTTGTGAATGTATATTAGATCCACCAGCTGGTGTGTATTAGACGCGTAAGGTCGTTTGTTTACTCTTGAACATCAGCAAAAATTTAACATTTCCGCTACTTTGAGCTCAGTTTCAAGCCATTTCCAGTGCTAAAACCAATCAAAATCATCTCTATTTCTGTAATATGTCTTCCATTCTATCAAATGAGACCAAGAAATTGCAAATACAACTATAAAAAACATACAAAAAAACACTGCAAAGTTGCTGTTTTAATCGAAAATCACGGTCTCAGTTTTTTTCTCTCATTATACACTGTGTGCTGCAGGATTTGTTTTATGTGGTGCACAAATATCACATAGATATATTCTCTCATATCTAGGCCCAAATTTACCACTCACAGCTTATCAGAGTGAGCTGAGCTCATGGCGTAGATCTACGGTTTGGACCCTGAACGTAAAGCCGTAGATCTATGGCACGGACCTTGAAAGGGTTAAATAAGCATATAAAATAACATTTTTACTTACCTTTATTGAAGATTGGTGATGACATTTGGAAGATAGGGAGGAGAGAGGGAGTTGGGGTTAGTGTTTGGAAGGGGAATCCCCCTCCATAAGGACTCTAGGTATCAAAGCCCTCTCTGGGGTTACTTCCCTTCTCTGTCCTTTAATGCCACTATGGTGTTTCTAACTTTCATTAACACAGGGGTACCACTAGCAAGTTTCTTTGGGTCCATGGTAGCTTATTTCACAGTCCCACAAGCACTAAACACAATGAATTAATTGTAAAATGTTTGAATGAGATCACACGTTAGTGTTCACTCAATCATCAACAAAACCAGACTGGCTCACGGTGCCTGCGTGGGGACACGGACAGAGCGGGCTGGTGGACAGGTTCGGTACCCGGCGGTTCAAAAAAAGGGGCGAGTTCAATAATGGGAACAAAGTTGGTTCAAAAAAAGCAGTCGATTTTCGAAGAGTTCTATAAGCGATACGTTCAAAATTGGAGATTCCACTGTATGTGAAAAGGCAAGGCAGTTGCATGACTATTTAATTAAGAAAATGCCTGCAACTAGCTATGTGAGTAAATTTAAGGCCAGCAAAGGTTGTTTTGAGAGATTTAAGAATCGTAGTGGCATACATAGTATGATAAAGCATGGTGAGGCTGCCAGTTCGGACCAAAAAGCGGCTGAAACATATGTACAGGAATTCAAGGGGTACATAGAGGCTGAAGGATTAAAACCCCTTTGATATACCTTTATACCTTTGAAGAATTTCGAGAGTATATCTACTTTCTGAGCCCGGCCATGGGCCAGGCTCGTCTGGTGCTCGCCTGGTCAACCAGGCTGTTGCTGCTGGAGGCCCGCTGCCCTATATATCCATCACAGCCTGGTTGATCTGGCACCTGGTGAAGATACTTGTCTAGTTTCCTCTTGAAGGCTTCAACACTTGTTCCAGCAGTGTTTCTGATATCTTCTGGCAAGATGTTGAAAAGTCTGGGACCCTGGATGTTGATACAGTGTTCCCTTATTGTCCCCACCGCACCCCTGCTCCTCACTGTGTTTATTTTACACTTCCTCCCATATCTCTCACTCCAGTATGTTGTTATGGCAGTGTGCAGATTTGGGACCAAGCCCTCGAGTACCTTCCAGGAATACATTATCATGTACCTCTCTCTCCTCCGCTCCAATGAGTACATATTCAAGACTTGCAGGTGTTCCCAGTAGTTTAGGTGCTTTATTGGCTCAATGTGAGCCATAAACGATCTCTGTATTTGTTCCAGCTCCAATATTTCTCCTGAACGGGGCCGTCAGCACTGAGCAATATTCTAAGTGAGGGAGCACTAGAGTGTCACCATCGGCATTGTTTCCCTTGTTTTGAAAGTTCTCAATACCCACCCAGTTATCTTCCTGGCTGTCGTGATCTGTGTCTTGTCATGGTCTTTAAAAGAAAGGTCCGCTGACATAGTTATTCCTAGGTCTTTTACGTGTTCTTTAAGTTCTATTTGGTGACCCTCTTGAGTTTTGTATATAGTGCTCCTTTTGAGTTCTTCATTCTTTCCATACCTAAGCAGCTGGAACTTATCACCATTGAACGTCATGTTGTTTTCCACTGCCCACTGGAAAACCCTGTTTATGTCTTCCTGTACTTTTTCAGTGTCCTCTACCATACTGACTTTCATGTTATTTTAGTGCCATCTGCAAATGATAAAAAAGTGTCCCGGGTGTTTTCGTCTATGTTGCTATGAGGATGAGGAACAGCAGAGGTGCCAGGACAGTGCCTTGGGGCCTGAGCTTTTGACCTCACTGATGCGGGGATCTTGCCCTGTTCACTACTACTTTTTGTGTTGTGTGTTAGGAACCAAAAAATCCATCTGCCTACCTTCCCGTACTGCCCATGGCCTTCATTTTGTGCGCCATCACTCCATGATCGCATTTGTCAAAATGCCTTTGCAAAATCTGTGTAAATCACATCTGCGTTTTTGTGTCTTCCAGTGCTCCGTAATTCTGTCATAATGGTTCAGCAGCTGTGACAGACATGATCGTCCTGCTCTAAAACCGTGCTGGTTCGGGTTATGTTGGCTGTGCTGGTCCATGAAATTTGTAACCTGCCGTCTCATCACTCTTTCGAAGATTTTTATGTGAGAGGTTAGGGCTACTGGTCTGTAAATTTTAGCTAGTGCTCTACTACCTCCCTTGTGCAAAGGAGCTATGTCTGCACTCTTTAAGGCCTCTGGTATTTCAACTAGATCTAAGCTTTTTCTCCAAAGAATACTGAGGGCTCGTGCTAGTGGTACTTTGCACTTCTTTATAAATAGAGCATTCCATGAATCTGGTCCAGGTGCTGAGTGAGTGGACATGTTTTCCATTTCTTTTTCGAAATCCATGGGATTTGTACTAATGTCAGTGAGTTGGTCTGTTCGGCCTTCTTCTGGAGTGAAGAATATTTCTGCATTTTCTACCTTGCTGTCATTTAGTGGGTTGCTGAACATTGATTCATACTGTTCTTTTAGGATTTCACTCATTTCCTGCTCATCGTCAGTATATGAGTCTCCTCTCAGTAGTGGTCCAATTCTACAGGTAGTTCTTAGCTTGGATTTTGCCTTTTGTTCCCTTTGTACTTCTTCTGAGGTATGACATCATAAGTTTTTGCTCTAATTCAGTGATCTCTTTGCTAAGTCTATCTTTCCTCTGTTGTAGCATATTTGTGTTTTTAAGCAGTTCAGTAACCCGTTTTCTTCTTCTGTACCATCTCCTACACTCTCTCTCTATATCTGATCTTCCTCTGGGTTTCCTCAGTGGTACATGTTTCATACATACTTTGTATACTTCTGTATTCAGCCTCTCTAGGCACTGGTGGGGATTTAGGGTGCTCATGTCTGATTCCCAGGGTATGTCTGATAGCTCTTGGTTTATTTTTCCCCAGTTAATTCTATGGTTGTTAAAATAAAACTTACTGAACATCCTGTCTCTAACTTTAGCGATGCAGTTTCCTACCCCTGAGTTAATACTAGTTTGAACCTCTATGAAATTATGATCAGAGTAAATAGTTTGGAAACTTATGTCTCTGATCAGTTCTCGTTGTTTGTGAATATCAATCCAGGGTATTTTCATTTCTAGTGGGATCAGTTACCTGTTGGTTTAATGAGTACTTTTCACAAAACCTCATTATTTCCCTGGTATGTACCTGTTGAGCCAGGGTGCTTCCCGGGGATTTTCTGGTTTTAACATTACGTTGTGCCATCTTCCATTTTACATGAGGGAGATTAAAATTCTCAAGGAGTAAAATATTTGGTGTAGGACTTTCTAGCCTATCCAGATAGCTATCTATCTTACTTAACTGATCTGTGAATTCATCAGCAGTTGCCAATGGTGGTTTGTATACTAGGATAATTACTAAAATCCTATTTTCAACTTTAATGCCTAGAATTTCTACTACTGTATATCATTCATAGAATTCAGCACTTCTGTGCAACAGAAAGTATCCTTTACATAGATTCCTACTCCCCTGTGACCTATTGATTCTATCACATTATATACATGTTGTAGTTTTTATCTTTATCTCCCCTTTCCAAAACATCCCTTTTATGTGTTTCTGTAAATGCTCTGAACATGGCATTCGCTTCTGTCAGGAGCCACTGACAAAACTAACTTTTTTAATTTTATTTGATTTAAAACCCCTGTATATTTGCAATTATGAAGCGGAATTACCAAGTGGGATGTTTTGTCTCGCTTTGTGTTTCATCAGTACCACTGGTGGTGTACTACCTGCTATGTCCCCTGGTGTACACTCCCCTGGCTTCTCCAGTACTGGCTACGCATCTGTTTGCTTATTCAGCCTTGAGCCCACCTGCCCCTCTCTGTACCATTTCCCTGTTTTTTTCTCCCTTTGTTTTGATCTTTTCTCTTTTTGTCTAAAAAAGAATGCTGCTCAATTTCCCTTTCTCTGCTAACTCTGTAGCACCGTCTTCCTTTTACATGATGGTCTGGGCAGCTCAGGTCATAACATTCTCTTGACCGCGTTGAAGCTTTACACATTACTGGATGGAAGTACCTGCACTCTTTGTTGAAATGGCACTTTCCCTTCCTCAACATGTTCGCACATTTTCTGGTGTGTTTCTTCCAACAATCTCTGCCATACAGGCACATACCTTTAGCATAGTAACTGCAAATGTTCTGACTGCCTATATTTATTGATTCTGTGTCGTTCCTAAGTTCTGCCACCTGAGTTGAGTTCCCTTGTTCACTTTCTTCTAGGCTAATTTCTTCCTTTTGCTTGTTTTCGTTTGTTCCTATTCTAATTTTCTCATCCTTCCTTCCCCTTTCCGCTATGTTATGTATCCCTGTTTCCTTTTCTGACTTGCTCTGTATGACGTTTTCTACTCTTGCTCTTACTTTCACTCCTTGGTTTTCACCTCTATTTGCATTTTCCTCCTTTTCTTGTTCCTTTTCCCCTGTTTTCCACTCTTTGTGTAACTCTTGCAAGCTTCTTAGAAACTTCCTTACACTTTCTAGGTTTTCACTTTTCAGTACCTCTCTTATGCTTAACCAGCTGTCCCTTTCACTGGGGCAAATCCAGAAACGACTTTCTTGTTTTTGGTCATTTGTCATGGTTGCATGAAGCTTTGTACATGATATATGTGATGCTTTACCACATATTTCACAATCAATGCCCCTCATGCTTCTCCCAAAGATAGTGTTTGTGACGAAACAGGCCTGTTTGGGAAGAAAATGCCAAACAGGATCTACATTACACAGGAGGAAAAAGCACTGCTAGGACACAAGCCTATGAAAGACAGGCTAACCTTAATGTTGTGTAGTAATGCTAGTGGGGATTGCAGAGTGAAGCCTCTACTCGTGTATCACTCTGAAACTTCCAGTGTTCAGGAAAAACAATGTCATCAAGGCTAATTTGTGTGTGATGTGGAGGGCAAACAGTAAGGCATGGGTCACTAGGGACTTTTTGTATGACTGGTTTTACCATGTGTTTGGCCCTACTGTGAAAAATTATCTCCTGGAAAATAAATTGGAACTTAAGTGCCTCCTGGTATTAGACAATGTTCCTGGTCATCCTTCAGACTTCGCAGAGCGAATTTCGGGCCCATGGACCAGCAGGTCATTTCAAATTTCAAGAAACTGTACACCAGAGGAATGTTTCAAAAGTGCTTTGAAATGACCTCAGACACTAGATTGACCCTAAGAGAGTTTTGGAAAGATCACTTTAGCATCCTCAGTTGCATGAACCTTATAGGTAAGGCTTGGGAGGGAGTGACTAAGAGGACTTTGAACTCTGCTTGGAGGAAATTGTGGCCAGAATGTGTAGAAGAGAGGGATTTTGAAGGGTTTGGGGCTAACCCTGAGAAGCCTATGCCAGTTGTGGAATCTATTGTGGCATTGGGGAAGTCCTTGGGGTTGGAGGTTAGTGGGGAGGATGTGGAAGAGTTGGTGGAGGACGACGGTGAAGAACTAACCATTGATGAGCTGCAAGAGCATCTGCAACAGCAAGAGGCTACAACTGAGGAAATTGCTTCAGAGGAGGGGAGAGAGAAATGGAGGAAGTTGCCTTCTTCAAAGATCAAGGAAATTTGGGCAAAGTGGGTTGACGTGCAAACCTTTATGGAAGAAAATCACCCTGACACAGCTATTGCAATCTGTGCTGGTGACTTTTACAATGACAATGTTGTGAACCACTTTAGGAAAATCTTAAAAGAACGTGAGGTACAGAGCTCTATGGACAGATTTTTAGTGCGACAGAGGTCCACAGACTCTCAAGTTGTTCCCAGTGGCATTAAAAGAAGAAGGGAAGTAACCCCGGAAAAGGACTTTCTACCTAAAGTCCATATGGAAGAGGATTCCCCTTCCATAAATTAATACACTTCCGTCTCCCCTCCTCCCATCTCATCACACATCACTACAACTTCAATAAAGGCAAGTGTCATTTATTCTTCATTTAGTATTTAGTTTTCATCATTTAGTAGTACATAATATATATTGTGCATGTATCCTTCTTTTTGTGAGTAGGAAAATGTATTTTTCATGTGTTAAAATTTTTTTTTCATACTTACGATAATTTTGTCTAACGATGAGCTCTCTGGAATGGATTAATATCGTAAGTCGGGGGTTCACTGTATATCCATTCTTCATTTATTCAGACCTCCTACAATGAATACATTCACCACTCACCATAAGCTAAGGACAAAAATATTTCAAGGTAAGTACAGTGGACCCTCAGTTAACGATGCCATCGGATAGTGATAAAATCAAATACCGATGCATTTTTGCGTCAAAATACTGGCTCAGCTAATGATGAAAAACTCAGTTAAGGACATTCATCCAGAACGTGTCCGTGCGGCCTGAGCTGCCCGGGGCCACCTGGCCACTCTATGTACAGCCAGTGTGCCACTGTTTACAAGCCACTGCGGATGATTCCACGCGTACATGCAATATATTTTGTATTATTCCATTGTTTTTAGTGCTTGTAACTGTTAAATAAGCCACCAAGGGCCCAAAGAAAGCTTCTAGTGCCAACCCTGTGGTAAAAAGGGTGATAAATACTATTGAATTGAAGAAAGATAATCGCAAAGTACAAAAGTGGAGTGCGTGCCTCTGAGCTGGCCAGGTTGTATAACAAACCCCAATCAACCATTGCTACTATCTTGGCCAACATAAAGGCAATCAAGGAAGCTGTTGTTGTGAAAGGTGCAAATGTGCTTACAAAACAGAGATCGCAAATACTTGAGGATGTGGAGAGATTGTTATTGGTGTGGATCAATGATAAACAATTATCAGGAGATAGTGTTTCACAGTCAATCATATGTGAAAAAGCAAGGCAGTTGCATGATGATCTAATTAACCCTTTCAGGGTTGCCAGGCCCTCTCCGAGACTTGTTCTCAGGGTTGCTAAATTTTCAAAAAAAAAAAAAAATCATTTTTTCTTATGAAAAGATAGAGAATCTTTTCCCGATCATAATGACACCAAAATTATGAAATTTGATGGAAAACTTATGGAATTATGCTCTCGCGAAGTTAGCGGTCTCGACAATGCTTATGCATTGGCAATTTTGCCCACTTTGAGCACTATTTTCGGCCAATTCCAGTGTACTAGTCGACAAAAATCATAACTATTTCGCTAGAACTCCATTTTTTCTATCGAATGAGTACAAAAAAAACACCCATTTACCAATTTCAACTATCCAATACAGTGGTCAGAATTTAGCAATTTTGCCAATTTCACACAAATTTCAAAAGATGCCAATTTCCAAATAGGGTCCATTCAAATAGACCCATTCTTTCATATGAAGGCCTACCAGCTTTCTCCCACTAGATTTGAGGGTGCTAGAATTTAGGTGTACTAGTACGTCAAAAACCCTGGTGCATAAGCCATACTAGTACGGCCAAAACCCTGAAAGGGTTACGAAAATGCCTGGAACTAGTGCTGATGTTAGTGAATTTAAGGCCAGCAAAGGTTGGTTTGAGAGATTTAAGAATCGTAGTGGCATACGCAATGTGATAAGGCATGGTGAGGCTGCAAGTTCTGACAAAAAGCAGCTGAAAAATATGTGCAGGACTTTAAGGGGTATGTAGACACTGAAAAATTAAAACCCCAACAAGTGTTCAATTGTGACGAAACAGGCCTGTTTTGGAAGAAAATGCCAAACAGGACCTACATTACTCAGAAGGAAAAGGTACTCCCAGGACACAAGCCTAGGAAAGACAGGCTGACTCTCATGTTTTGTAGTAATGGTAGTGGGGATTGCAAAGTGAAGCCTGTACACCTGTATCACTCTGAAACTCCCAGTGCATTCAAGAAAAACAGTGTCGTCAAGCCTAATTTGTGTGTGATGTGGAGGGCAAACAGTAAGGCATGGGTCACTAGGGACATTTTCCTCGATTGGTTCTAACAAGTGTTTGGCCCCAGTGTGAAAAAATACCTCCTGGAAAATAAATTGGAACTCAAGTGCCTCCTGGTATTAGACAATGCTCCTGATCATCCTCCAGACTTGCAAGAGCGAATTGTGGGGGAGTTTAGTTTTAACAAAGTAAAGTTTTTGCCTCCTAACACCACTTCTCTCCTCCAGCCCATGAACCAGCAGGTCATTTCAAATTTCAAAAAACTGTACACCAAAGCAGTGTTTCAAAAGTGCTTTGAAGTGACCTCAAACATTGAAGTGACCCTAAGAGAGTTCTGGAAAATCACTTCAGTATCCTCAGTTGCATAAACCTTATAGGTAAGGCTTGGGAGGGAGTGACTTGCAGGACATTGAACTCTGCTTGGAGAAAATTGTGACCAGAATGTGTACAAGAGAGGGATTTTGAAGGGTTTGGGGCTAACCCTGAGGAGCCTATACCAGTTGTGGAATCCATTGTGTCACTTGGGAAGTCCATGGGGTTGTAGGTTAGTGGCAAGGATGTGGAAGAGCTGGTGGAGGACAACGATGAAGAGCCAACCACTGATGAGCTGCAAGAGCATCTGCTACTGCAACAGACCACAGCTGAGGATATTGCTTCAGAGGAGGGGTAAGAGAGATGGAGGAAGTTGCCTTCTTCAATGATTAAGGACATTTGTACAATGTAGACAAAGGTGCAAGCCTTTATGGATGAACATCACCCTGACACAGCTGTTGCAAGCCATGCTGGCAACATCTACATTGACAATATTGTGTCCCATCTTAGGGAAATCTTAAAGACACGGCAGAAACAGAGCTCTCTGGACAGATTTTTTGGTGCGACAGGGGTCCAGTGACTCTCAAGCTGGTCCTAGTGGCATTAAAAACAAAGAAGGGAGGTAACCCCAGAAAAGGACTTGCTACCTAAACCTCCATCATCTCCCCTCCTCCCGTCTCATCACTAAGTCTTCAATAAAGGTTAGTGTCATTTTATGAATTATTAATGTATTTATTCTTCATATCTCATTGTTTTCTGTGTAGAAAAATGTATATTTCATGTGAAATTTTTTTTTTAATACTTTTGGGTGTCTGGAACAGATTAATTAGATTTCCATTATTTCTTATGGCTCAGAGCATGTACAGTCCCTTCATATAAAGGGAAGGGGGACAAAAGAGACTGTAAAAATTATAGAGGAATAAGTTTACTGAGTATACCAGGAAAAGTGTACAGTAGGGTTATTAACCCTTTCAGGGTTTTCGCCGTACTAGTATGGCTTACGCACCAGTGTCCATGACGTACTGGTACGCCTAGATTCTAGCGCCCTCAAATCTAGTGAGAGAAAGCTGGTAGGGCTACATATGAAAGAATGGGTCTATGTGGTCAGTGTGCGCAGTATAAAAAAAATTCTGTAGCACACAGTGCGTAATGAGAAAAAAAAACTTTGACTGTGTTTTTTGGATTAAAACAGCAACTTTACATTGTATTTTCGTATGGTATTTATTGTTGTATTCTAGTTTTCCTGGTCTCATTTTATAGAATGGAAGACATATTACAGAAATTGAGATGATTTTGACTGGTTTTACAATGAAAAGTACCTTGAAATTGAGCTCAAAGTAGCAGAAATGTGCGATTTTTACCAAAGTTCAAAAGTAAACAAATCATGTTATGCGTCCAATACACGTCAACTGGTGAGTCTAATATTCTTTTACAAGTGTGCTGATATTATTTATACCATTTCTACACTAATGCATTAGTCTGCATAACAGTAAATCTTCTATTTTTTTGTGAGAATAAAAATTCAAAGTGAAAAGCAAAAGAATGTAAGAGGCCGTGGGGACATGACTAATGAACAGAGGAAATGTCATTTTAGTGCCAGGAATGTCTTTCTTGTTTATTCTGGATCCTATTTGGAAATTGGCATCTTTTGAAATTTGTGTGAGATTGGCAAAATTGCTAAATTCTGACCACTGTATTGGATAGTTGAAATCGGTAAATGGGTGATTTCTTGTACTCATTCGATAGAAAAAATGGAGCTCTAGCGAAATAGTTATGATTTTTGTCGACTAGTACACTGGAATTGCCCGAAAATAGGGCTCAAAGTGGGTAAAATCGTCGATGTGTAAACATCGCCGAGACCTCTAACTTCGCGAGAGCATAATTCCATAAGTTTTCCATCAAATTTCATACTTTTGGTGTCATTATGATCGGGAAAATATTATGTCTTTTCATAAGAAAAAATAATTTTTTTTTTTTTTTTGAAATTTGGGGGACCCTGAGAACAGGTCTCGGAGAGGGTCTGTGGACCCTGAAAGGGTTAATGAAAGAATTAGAGGTAGGACAGAATATAGGATTGCGGATGAGCAAGGAGGTTTTAGAGTGGGTAGGGGATGTGTAAATCAAGTGTTTATATTGAAGCATATATGTAAACAGGACATCCAGCTTCTTCTCATTCATAACATCCACAATCATCTCTTTCTTATCATTTGCAGAACATCCACGTACATTCAGGCTTCCCACTTTGACAATTTTCTTATTATTCATTTTAGTAATTATTACAGGAAAAAGGGTTACTCACCCATTGTTCCCGGCATTTTAGTTGGCTTTTACAACACGCATGGCTTACGGAGGAAATATTCTTATTCCACTTCTCCATGGATATAAAAGGAAAAGTAATAAGACCAGGAACTATTAAGATAAAATCAAAGAAAATTCATATGAGTGTGTATAAATAAACATGTACACGTATGTGTAGCGTGACCTAATGTAAGTAGAAGTAGCAAGACATACAAGTAATCATGCATATTTATGAGACATACAAAAGACACCAGCAATCCTACCCTGATGTAAAACAATTACAGGCTTTCGTTTCACACTCACTTGGCAGGATGGCAGTACCTCCCTGGGTGATTGCTGTCTACCAACCTACTACCTGAAGAGGGGTTGTTGAGGTGGTTTGGTCATTTAGAAAGAATGGATCAAAGTAGAAAGACATGGAGAGCATTTAAATCTGTAGGGAAAGGAAGACAGGGTAGGGGTCGTCCTCGAAAAGGTTGGAAGGAAGGGGTAAGGGAGGTTTTGTGGGCAAAAGGCTTGGACTTCCAGCGAGCATGTGTGAGCGTGCTCGATAGGAGTGAATGGAGACAAATGGTATTTGGGACCTAACGATCTGTTGGAGCATGAGCAGGGTAATATTTATTGAAGGGATTCAGGGAAACTGGTTATTTTTATATAGCCGGACTTGAATCCTGGAAATGGGAAGTACAATGCCTGAACTTTAAAGGAGGGGTTTGGGATATTGGCAGTTTGGAGGGATATGTTGTGTATTTTTATAAGTATATGCTTCGAAGCTGTTGTATTCTGAGCACCTCTGCAAAAACAGTGATTATGTGTGAGTGAGGTGAAAGTGTTGAATGATGATAAAAATATTTTCTTTTTGAGGATTGTCTTTATTTTTGGGTCACCCTGCCTTGGTGGGAGATGGCCGACTTGTTGAAAAAAATAATAATAAAATCGGTTAAGAGCAAGCTCTCTGGAACAGATTAATATCGTTAACCGAGGGTCCACTGTAATGTGTGCACTGATATGTATATTTTTAGGCCTAGCTCTGTTGCTCACTTAATATATGATAGTGTAAATATGTTATCAGGCTTTTATATGCATTTGAAAGGAAAAAAACCACTATGTTTCACTTTACAATGATTTCTGCTTTACAGCAGTAGTCTGAACCCTAACCTGCTGTACAGGAGGGGTCATCCTGTACAACATTTTGCCAGATTTAACAAGACTACTGGATAATATTAGATGCTAAATGACTGATCACTGGATAATGAAACATTATATTCATGGGAGCACACACACACAACCTTTTACTTCCAATCAAAAAAAATCTATTTGAAGTACAGTATACAGTCTCTATATTATCTTTACAAGCTGTATTCTGTATTTACAGTACTTTTTGCCAACAGATATTAAAAATTCTTATCAATAAGAAATATTTTCGAAATCACAAACTTTAAATCAATACACTGTACATGCATTCTTACCGGATGTGAATGAAATGCCTTCGGAAAAGCAGTTTTGCAGCATTTATGAAGTCATCAACAAGATCCTGGTCTAAGAGAATCTTGCAGCGTTGATACAGAAGCTGGGAGTCGAGAGGCTCAGAATCACTTTCTTGATTTAGAATAAGTAGAGCCTCATCCAGTCGACCAAGAGATTGTAAAATTGATGAAAGAGTCAACCTGGCTTCTGCATGCTGTGGTGCTAATTGCACAACCTGAGGGTGGAAATAAAACAGAAAATTTTAAATTACTTTATACATATATGTACTGTAAAGTACATACTTTGGTACCCAACTTTTTTCCTGATATTTATATACACTTAATGACATTTGCTGAAATTCTATAAAAGGCCATATTATATTCTGAAATATTCACTGCATTACAACATTAAATCATTATTCTATAGTATCAGCTATTCTCAAAGCCTGGTCATGGACTGGACTACAGGAGTGTTAATCCCTGAAACTCTCTCCAGGTAAACTCCAGGTATACCTCCTGGAGTTTACCTGGAGAAGGTTTAGGGGGTCAATGCCCTCGAGGCCTGGTCTAAGACCAGGCCTCATGGTCGATCAGGTCCTGATCAACCAGGCTGTTACTACTGGCCACACGTAAACTGACATACGAATCACAGCCCGGCTGATCGTACTGACTTTAGGTGCCTGTCCAGCACTTTCCTGAAGACAGACAGGGGGGTCTATTTGTAATCCCCCTTATGTATCCTGGGAAGTAGTTGAACAGTCTTGGGCCCCTGACACTTATTGTGTTGTCTCTTAGTGTACTCATGGCATCCCTTGCGTCTCATTCAGGGAATGCTGCATCTCCTGGTGAGTCTTTTGCTATCATAGGGGGTGATTTTTGTGTGTAAGTTTGGTACTAATCCCTCTAGGATTTTCCAAGTGTATATTATTGTGTATCTTTCTCATCTGCATTTCAGGGAATACAAATCAAGAGACGTCAACCATTCCCAGTAATTTAGATGCTATATCATACTTTTGCGAGCCGTGAAAGTTCTCTGTGCATTCTCCAGGTCTGCAATTACACTTGCCTTGAAGGGGGCAGTTAGTGTACAGCAATATTCTAGCCTAGAGAGAACAAGCGATTTGAAGAGAATCATCATGGGCTTTGCGTCCCTAGTATTGAATTTTCTCATTATCCATCCTATCATTTTTCTAGCAGATCAGGTAGATACATTGTTGTGGTCTTTGAAGGTGAGATCCTCTGACATTATCACTCACAGATCTTTCACATTAGTTTTTCACTCTACTGTGTGGGTTAGAAATTGTTTTATACTCTGATAAAGTTTTAATTTCCTCAGGTTTTCAATATCTGAGTACAGTTGAAATTTCTCTTCATTGAACTTAATATTGTTTTCAGTGGCCCATTTTAAGATTTGGTTGATGTCCTCTTGGAGTCTTGCAGTGTCTTCGATGGAGGACACTGCCATGGCAATTTGAGTGTCATCCGCAAAGGAAGACATGGAACTATGGCTTACATCTCTATGTCAGATATGAGGATGAGGAACAGGATGGGAGCAAGTTCTGTGCCTTGTGGAACAAAGCTTTTCACTGTAGCCACCTCAGACTTACTCTGTTTACTATTACATTTTGTGTTCTATTTGCTAGGAAATTTTAGGTCCATTTACCAACTTTTCCTGTTATTCCTCTGTCATGCATTTTGTGTGCTATTACACCATGGTCACACTTATTGAAGGCTTTTGCAGTCTGTGTATACTACATCTGCATTTTGTTAATCATCTAAAGCATCTAGGACCTTGTCATAGTGGTCCAGTAACTGGGACAGACAAGAGCAACCTGCTCCAAATCCATGTTGTCCTGGGTTGTGTAACTGATGGGTATCTAGGTGATTGGCAATCTTATTTCTTAGAACTTTTTCAAAGATTTTTATGATATGGGATATTAGTGCTATCAGTCAGTCTTTCTTTGCAACTGCTTTACTGCCACTTTTGTGGAGTGGGGCTATGTCTGTTGTTTTTTGTGACTGTGGGATGACGCCTGTGTCCATGCTCCCTCTCCACAGAATGCTGAAGGCACGTGATGGGCTTCTTGCAGTTCTTGATGAACACTGAGTTCCATGAGTCCAGGCCTGGGACAGAGTGCATGGGCATGTCATTAACTGCATTTTTAAAGTCTTGTGGAACTAAGATAATATCAGAGATTTTTGAAGTGACCAAATTTTGAGTCTCTGTCATAAAAAATTTATTTAGATTGTTGACCCTGAGTCTGGCTAACGGCTTGCTGAACGCTTAGTCATACTGGGATTTCAGTATCTAGCTCATTTCTTTGCTATCATCTGTGTAGGTCCTATCTCGTCTAAGCAAGGGTCCAATACTAGATGTTTTTGCCTTAGATTTGGCATAAGAGAAGAAGTATTTTGGATTTCTTTCAATTTCATTGATGGTTTTAAGTGCTCCCTGAGATTCTTGTCTCCTGTAAGATTCCCTAAGCTTAAGTTCGATATCTGATCAGTGGTGACCTGTACATAGCACAGTGGTGACCTGTACACAGTTCAGTGGTGACCTGTACATAGCTTAGTGAGGACGCGTCTAGTGTACTCCCTGTGGACTGAACCAAGATGCCCTCTATTGAGCAACTTTACCAGCAGCTTAAAGAGGAAATGGGGGCAACGAAGCTTGAGATACGGCAGTTGATGGAGGAAAACAAGAGGATTCATAGTAGTCCTCCTGTTAGCTAGCTGGTCCAGTGGCTAATGCGACAGTCTGGAGTTTTGAGACTCTCTGATTGTGGGTTCTATCCCCGCCCGTGGTATGGTTTGTTTGCAATCATGTCATTATGATTTCGTGAGACATGTTAACGGCTTTAAGGGGACTTGAGCTAGAGTTCATCACGGCCACGCTAGCTGGAGATTCGTCTGTAAAAACTTGCATTTGTGGTCACAGTGGTGCCTGTGCTAACCTTCCTATGGTGTAGAAATATACCTAGTTGGACGAATCGTATTGTGGCTAGCTGGTCCAGTGGCTAACGCAACGGTCTGAAGTTTTGAGACTCTCTGATCGTGGGTTCTATCCCCGCCCGTGGTATGGTTTGTTTGCAATCGTGTCATTACGATTTCGTGAGTCCTCCTGTTGTGAGTCCTCAGGTCAGGAAGGGAACCTGGGCAGTGGCCGGACAGCATGGAACAAGGCTGAAGATCAAGAAGACAAATGGAGAGGTAGAAACAATGAAGAAGAAAGAGACTGCTGTGGAAACTGTTGTGGAAACATCGAATCCATTCGCCGTGCTACCTAATGAATGTGAGTCGACTACTGGGAACGTCACAACGAACGACGTCAAGGAAGAGGACGGTGAGTCGAAATCCCTTGAAACCCCAACAAAGACCTTCGAGAACATCACTACTAACTCCGCCAGTGAAGGTAAGAACACTGTTTTAGTTGGGGACAGTCAGGTGAAATTTATGGATAGGGCTTTTTGTGTTAGGGACAGGAAGAGGAGGTAGAGGGTGTTTTCCTGGGGCTGGGGTGGGGGATATTATTAGCCATCTGGATGATATCACAAGAGGCAATGGGAGCAATCCTATTATCTGCCTCAGTGCGGAAGGCAATGATGTTGGCAGACGTAGGAGTGAAGACCTGATTAGCAGGTATAGGACAGCAATAGAGATAATTAGGAAGAAGGATGGGAACCCTGTGATATGTGGCATTTTGCCCAGGAGAGGAGTTGGAAATAAATGGTTGTCCAGGGCAATTGGTGTCAATTGCTGTCTGGACAAACACTGTAAGGAAAATGCAGTAACATTCATAGACAACTGGGACTTCTATGGCAGAAATGACATGTATGTCAGGGATGGGGTTCACTTATCTAGGTTTGGGGTGGGAGCACTGGTATGGGTTTTTGTGGAAAATCAATGTATTCTGAGTGTAGCGATAGTGAGAGTTTTAACGAAACCAGTTATAGGCAGAATGAGGTAGAGTTATTGGTGAATATAGGTAAGCCAGTGGCATTAGGTGACAAGGAGAGTAACAGGCATAGTGGAGGAACAGAAATCAACAGGAAGAGAAAAGAGAAGGGAGGGTTTCTGAAAATATATTATAACAATAGTCATAGTGCGAGAAATAAGATGGACGAATTGAGATAAGTTGCAAGTGCGGGTAATGTTGATGTTTTTGCCATAACTGAGACGTGGTTTAATATGAAAAATAGGGACATGCCTGCTGAATGTCACATTCAAGGTTTTAAATTGTTCCAAGTAGACAGAAGTATCAGGAAGGGGGGGTTGGGGTGGCACTCTATGTCTGTGATCGTTTAAATTGTTGCATAAAAACAGGTATAAAGTCTGAAACACATACTTTGTCTATATGGATAGAATTTTCAGAGGGGCATGAAAAATTTATTTTAGGTGAGAGAGTTTTGGAAAGATCACTTTACTATCGCCCATTGCATAACTCTCATTGACAAAGCCTGGCAGGAAGTTTCATACAGAACAATGAACTCTGCTTGGAGGAATTTGTAGCCAAAAGCAGTGGCTGAAAGAGACTCTGAGAGCTTTGAGGCTGTGTCTATAGTGGAGGATATTGTCTCTCTGGGCAGGTCTATGGGTCTGGATGTGAGTAATGATTATGTAGAGGAGTTAGTGGAGGGGCACAGGGAAGAGCTGACCACTGAGGAGCTGGAGGAACTTGAGAAGGAGGAGCACAAGACTAATACAGATGCACTCTCTTCAGGCTCGGAAGAGAAGATAGAGGAAGCCCCTACTTCATTAATCAAGGAAATCTTTGCCAAATGGATGGACATCAAAAACTTTCCAGAGAAGTACCACCCCAACAAAGCCCAAACAAGCCGTAATAGCATTGTCTGAAATGACCAGACAATGTCACATTTCCAAAACATCCTGAGGAAAAGGCAGAAGCAAAGTTCTTTGGACAGATTTTCAGTAAAAGTCAAACCTGGTGAGCTTCAACCAGGTCCAGATAGGGAAAAGAGACAGAAAAGAGAAGGGGACTCTCCTTCCAAACAATAACACTTCCTCCTCCTCTCTTCTCAGCACTGTCCTAGTAGGCACTTGACTCTTTCAGGTTAAATTTGCATTTATTTCATCTAATTCTTTTGTATTTATGTATGTATTTTAGAATTCAGCAGTGTTTAAATTACATATTTCAGTATTAAGCAGTGTTTAAATTATTTTATACAACCCCATCAATGTATAATATGCCAATAACAATAGGAATTTTTTTTCATGGGAACATATTAATCGTTTTCCTTATACAGTGGACCCTCGACCAGCGATGGCATCGATTAACGATAAATCTGACTAGCGATACATTTTATCGCAAAAATTTTGCCTCGATTAGCGCTAAAAAACTCGACCAACACTATTCCTTCCGTCTGAGACGTGTCCACTTCTGGCCAGTGTTTACAAGCCAGCCAGCCACCGCGGTCGCTTCCAAGCATACAATCGGAACATTTCATATTATCACAGCCTTTTTAGTGATTGCACCTGCAAAATAAGTCACCATGGGCCCCAAGAAAGCTTCTAGTGCCAACCCTACAGCAAAAAGGGTGAGAATTACTATGGATATGAAGAAAGATCATTGCTAAGTATGAAAGTGGAGTGCATGTCTCCGAGCTGGCCAGGCTGTACACAAAACCCCAATCAACCATCGCTACTATTGTGGCCAAGAAAACGGCAATCAAGGAAGCTGTTCTTGCCAAAGGTGCAACTATGTTTTCGAAACTGAGATCGCAAGTGATAGAAGATGTTGAGAGAATGTTATTGGTATGGATAAACGAAAAACAGATAGCAGGAGATAGCATCTCTCAAGCGATCATATGTGAAAAGGCTAGGAAGTTGCATGACGATTTAATTAGAAAAATGCCAGCAACTAGTGGTGATGTGAGTGAATTTAAGGCCAGCAAAGGTTGGTTTGAAAGATTTAAGAATCGTAGTGGCATACATAGTGTGATAAGGCATGGTGAGGCTGCCAGTTTGGACCAAAAAGCAGCTGAAAAATATGTGCAGGAATTCAAGGAGTACATAGACAAGTGTTCAATGGTGACACTGACAATGTTGTGAAACACGTTAGGAATGTCATAAAGGAACGGGAGGTACAGGCCTCTATGGGCAGATATGTTGTGCAACAGAGATCCAGTGACTCTCAAGCTGGTCCTAGTGGCATTAAAAGAAGGGAAGTAACCCCGAAAAAGGACTTGCCACCTCAAGTCCTAATGGAAGGGGATTCCCCTTCTAAACACTAAGACCATCAACACACTCCCCTCTTCCCATCCCATCAATCATCACCAGATCTTCAATAAAGGTAAGTGTCATGTAACTGTGCATGTCTTCTTCAGTTTGTGTGTATTAAAATTAATATTTCATGTGTTAAAATTTTTTTTTTTCAATACTTTTGGGTGTCTTGCACGGATTAATTTGATTTCCATTATTTCTTATGGGGAAAATTAACTTGACTAACGATTACTTTGACTAACGATGAGCTCTCAGGAACGGATTAATAGCGTTAGTCGAGGGTCCACTGTATTTCTTATGGGAAAATTCCTTTGGTATATGCCCTGTTTGGTATAAGCCCAAGGTCCTGGAACGGATTAAGGACTTATACCGAGGTACTACTGTATATATAAAATATGCAATAACTTTAAAACACTTGGAATTATGGAAAGTTTCCAGAAATAATGGAGAGACACGGAGATCATGAAGGATGTAAACAAACAGTGGCAAGTGGAAACCATATCAGTGTTTCAGGTGGGGATGGAGAAGCCATATAATGAGTTTTGATCATAATTTGAAATGTCTGTATTGGTGAAACTCCGTAAAGTGAAGCCGTACTGTACATTGTACCTGGGCTTATGCACAGAGTAACATTTTTTTACAACCATTTAACTGCAATTATGTTCTGATTCTCAGTCTCCACTTTCTTCTTCTCCAACTTTTTGTACCAGATTAGTACAAGACACATGAGTGGGCAAAGTCAAGTTACAAAGAATGTAAATAGTTACTTATTTGTGATATCACTTTCATATGAATTCATGGTGATAGTCCAACTACATGCTGGTAATTCTTCCCACACTTACTTGATTGTATGCCTGAGCTGCTTCTTCCATTTGATCAACAGCTGCCAAGCACTCCCCATACTGGAGCCACACAGCAGCTACATTATAATGATTGGAGTCAATCAGTGGACGTAACAGAGTTAGTGCTGCTTCATGATAGTCTGCACTCATGTAGGCTTCTGCTATGTCTAAATACAGGTCCCCAAACTCTTCCTCAGATTCACTAACAAAAGAAAAATGTAAAGACTGTAAAAATATATTTAGCAATGGGTATACTATAAAAATAAATTTATCATTACCTAACCTGTGACATTTAAAATAATAAATTCTATCTTTATTTTCAGTGACTCAAAAAAGCAGAAACATTTTCACCAACATTCACTGTATCACTGTTTTGCCAGAGGCACACCGATGCTGCAGTTCAGATGCCCCTCAAAACTGCAGGCACTGTACTTCTCACCTCCAGGACTCAAGTCCAGCTAACCAGTTTCCTTGAATCCCTACAAAAATGATACCTTGCTCACACTCCAACAACTCAAGTCCCATAAACCATTTGCCTCCACTCAAATGTAGTAGGTTGGTAGACAGCAAATACCCAGGAAGGTACTACCATCCTGCCAAATGAGCGTGAAATGGAAACATGTAACTCTTTTATACAATGGTAGGATTGCTGGTGTCTTTTCTTTCTGTCTCAAATACGCAAGATAACAGAACATTCCGTATAGAGAAATAAGATCAAATAAAAATGACCCGAAATGGATAAATAATAGGCTCAAATATCTTTTAGGGCAGAAAAAGGGAATTTACAGATGCATCAAAGCGGTGACGGTCATCTTATGAATCAATATATTCACATTAAGAGGGAGGTTAAAAAGGGGATACGAAAAGCTAAACAGAACTATGAAATTAAAATAGCTAGGGGTTCAAGAAGTTATCCAAAAGGTTTTTTTCCAGGTATACAGAACAAAACCTTGGTAGTAGGGTGGTAGACAGCAACCACACAGGGAGGTACTACTGTCTTGCCAAGTGAGTGTGAAATGGAAACCTGTAATTGTTTTACATGATGGTAGGATTGCTAGTGTCTTTTTTCTGTCTCATAAACACACGGGATACCAGGTTATCTTGCTACTTCTACTTACACTTAGGTCACACTACATACGTATTTTTTTTTTTTTCAACAAGTCGGCCGTCTCCCACCGAGGCAGGGTGACCCAAAAAAGAAAGAAAATCCCCAAAAAGAAAATACTTTCATCATCATTCAACACTTTCACCACACTCACACATTATCACTGTTTTTGCAGAGGTGCTCAGAATACAACAGTTTAGAAGCATACACATATAAAGATACACAACATATCCCTCCAAACTGCCTATATCCCAAACCCCTCCTTTAAAGTGCAGGCATTGTACTTCCCATTTCCAGGACTCAAGTCCGACTATATGAAAATAATCGGTTTCCCTGAATCCCTTCACTAAATATTACCCTGCTCACACTCCAACAGATCGTCAGGTCCCAAGTACCATTCGTCTCCATTCACTCCTATCTAACACACTCACGCACGCTTGCATATACATATATACATACCCATTTGGGTTTTCTTCTATTTTCTTAATAGTTCTTGTTCTTCTTTATTTCCTCTAATCTCCATGGGGAAGTGGGACAGAATTCTTCTTCCGTAAGCCATGCGTGTCATAAGAGGCGACTAACATCCTGGGAGCAAGGGGCTAGTAACCTCTTCTCCTGTATACATTACTAAAGTAGTTAAAAAGAGTAACTTTTGTTTTTACATTTAGGTAACCCTGCCTCAGTGGGATACAGCCGGTTTGTTAAAAAAGTATATACGTATGTATGTATGCACCTCTCCTCACATAACGACGGAGTTCCATTCCTAACACCACGTTGTTAAACGAATTTGTCTCTAAGTGAGGAGCATACTTTAACCCTTTCAGGGTTTCTGACGTACTAGTATGGCTTACGCACCAGCGTTATTGACGTACTGTACTAGTACACATAAATTCTAGCACCTTCAAATCTAGCGAGAGAAAGCTGGTAGGCCTACATATGAAAGAATGGGTCTATGTGGTCAGTGTGCACACTATAAAAAAAATCCTGCAGCACACAGTGCGTAATGAGAAAAAAACTTTGACCATGTTTTTGGTTTAAAACAGCGACTTTGCACTGTACTTTATTTTTGTATGGTATTTATGGTTGTATTCTAGTTTTCCTGGTCTTATTTTATTTTATATTACAGAAATTGAGATGATTTTGATTGGTTTCACGATGAAAAGTACCTTGAAATTGAGCTCAAAGTAGCAGAAATGTTTGATTTTTGCCAAAGTTCAAAAGTAAACAAATCATGCCATGCGTCCGATACAGGTCAACTGGAGAGTCTAATATTCTTTCACAAGTGCGCTGTTATTATTTATACCATTTCTACACTAATGCAGTAGTCAACATAACAGTAAATCTTCTATTTTTTGTGAGAATAAAAATTCAATGTGGAAAGCAAAAGAAATGTAAGAGGGGCCTGGGGATGTGACTAATGAACAGAGGAAATGATATTTTAGTGCCAGGAATGTCTGTCTTATTTATTCTGGACCCTATTTGGAAATTGGCATCTTTTGAAATTTGTGTGTAAGTGGTAAAATTCCTAATTTCTGACCACTTTACTGGATAGTTGAAATTGGTAAATGGGTGGTTTCTTGTACTCATTTGATAGAAAAAATGGAGTTCTAACGAAACAGTTATGATTTTTGTCGACTAGTATGCTGGAATTGGCCAAAAATAGGGCTCAAAGTGGGCGAAATCACCAATGCGTAAACATCGACGAGACCGCTAACTTTGCGAGAGCATAATTCCATAAGGTGTCTATCAAATTTCATACTTTTGGTGTCATTATGATCGGGAAAAGATTCTCTATCTTTTCATAAGAAAAAATCATTTATTTTTTTTCCGAAAAATTTTCGACCCTAAGAACAAGTTTAGGAGAGGGCCTCTTGACCCTGAAAGGGTTAATGGTAGTGGGTTTGTGTCAACTATCTCTGATATTATTTTAATGTCACCTTTGCACCATTTATAACATTTCTGGTATATTTGTAAATGTTTATACAGTAGTGTACTGTATATTATAATAAACAGAATAGAGGAAATCAACTCTAATATACATTATTTAGGCATGCATACTGGTCAGAGACCCTGTTGTAAGTCTGAGGCATCGGTAAACGAGTACATCGCTAAGTGAGAGAGGCTGTAAACATTTAAAAGCATACCAGAAATGTTATAAATGGTGCAAAGGTGACATTAAAACAATATCGAAGATGGCTGACACAAACCCACTAAAATTATAGTATGCTCCTCACTTAGCGACGAATTCGTTTAACAGCGTGACCTTAGGAACAGAACTCCGTTGTTAAGTGAGGAGAGGCTTACAGTAGTGTATTGTATGTTGAAATAAACAGAATAGAGGAAATCAGCTTTATGAGCAGTATTTAGGTATAAATACTGCTTAGAGAGCCCATTGTAAGTCCGAGGTGTCGGTAAACTAGTACAGTAGACCCCCGCATACCGTTGGCATCACATAACGTTTAATCCGCATACCGCTACATTTTAGCGCAAAAATTTTGCCTCGCATACCGCTCAAAAACCCGCTCACCGCTGTTCGTCCGAGATGCGTCTAATGTGCACCCTTAGCCAGCCTCACATGTGCCGCCGGTGGCATTGTTTACCAGCCAGCCTCTGCGGTAACATCCAAGCATACAATCGGAACATTTCGTATTATTACAGTGTTTTTGGTGATTTTATCTGCAAAATAAGTGACCATGGGCCCCAAGAAAGCTTCTAGTGCCAACCCTACAGCAATAAGGGTGAGAATTACTATAGAGATGAAGAAAAAGATCATTGATAAGTATGAAAGTGGAGTGCGTGTCTCCGAGCTGGCCAGGTTGTATAATAAACCCCAATCAACCATCGCTACTATTGGTGGTACAGCTGCTGCTGCTGCTGTACCACCGTCAGCTGCTGCTGCTGCTGCTGTACCACCGTCAGCTGCTGCTGCTGCTGCACTGTCAGCTGTTGCTGCTGCACTGTCAGCTGCTGCTGCTGCTGCTGTAGAACCGTTGTTGGTGTGGCTTATTGAGAATACCAAGAAACAATTAACCCCAGAGGATTTGCCACCCAGGATAACCCAAAAAAGTCAGTGTCATCGAAGACTAACTTATTTCCATTGGGGTCCTTAATCTTGTCTCCCAGGATGCAACCCACACCAGTCGACTAACACCCAGGTGAACAGGGAAAAATGCCTGGAACTAGTGCTCATATTGGTGAATTTAAAGCCAGCAAAGGTTGGTTTGAGAGATTTAAGAATCGTAGTGGCATACACAGTGTGATAAGGCCTGTTCTGGAAGAAAATGCCAAACAGGACCTACAGTACTCAGGAGGAAAAGGCACTCCCAGGACACAGTGTCTCATCAGTCATTGCTGCATCTTCAATAAAGGTAAGTGTCATTTATTCTTCATTTAGTAGAGTAGTACATGCACAATATATATTGTGCATGTACTACTCTACTATTGTGCATGTATCCTTCTCTTTGTGTGTAGGAAAATGTATATTTCATGTGGTAAAATTTTTTTTTTCATACTTTTGGGTGTCTTGCACGGATTAATTTGATTTCCATTATTTCTTATGGGGAAAATTCATTCGCATACCAATCATTTCGCATAACAATGAGCCCTCTTGCACGGATTAAAATCGCTATGCGGGGGTCCACTGTACTTCGCTAAGTGAGGAGAGGCTGTATAGAACAAATCTAGGTAGTAGGTTGGTCGACAGCAACCATCCAGGGAGGTACTACCATCCTGCCAAATGAGTGTAAAACAGAAGCCTGTAATTGTTTTACATGATGGTAGGATTGCTGGTGTCTTTTTTTTGTCTCATAAAATGCAAGATTTCAGGTACATCTTGCTACTTCTGCTTACATATAGGTCACACTACACATGCATGTACAAGCATATATATACACACCCCTCTGGGTTTTCTTCTTTTTTCTTACTAGTTCTTGTTCTTGTTTATTCCCTCTTTATCTCCATGGAGAAGTGGAAGAGAATTCTTCCTCTGTAAGCCATGAGTGTCATAATAGGCAACTAACATGCTGGGAGCAAGGGGCTAGTAACCCCTTCTCCTGAATACATTACTGAAGTTTACAAAGAGAAACTTTTGTTTTTCTGTTTGGGCCACCCGGCCTCGGTGGGATATGGCCAGTGTGTTGAAAGAAGATGAATAATGAAAATGATATATATCATGGACAAGGACACACAAGGGCATATTATAGGTCAAGTAAATTAATATTATATAGTACAGCACTAACTTCATCAGCAACTCCACTAGAGGGGCTGCAAGCTCAAAGGTTTTAACATGGATGAGGGCGACAGTGAGCTTTGTCCGAAGATCAATTGGTAAGTCAAGGGGAACAAAACACTCGGTAGCAACTGACAACTGATCCTCCAGCTCTCGCTTGTGGAATTGTTCTTCATCGATCTCCTGTGTGTGATAAAAAAAAAAAAACATGTCTTAAAATCTTAAAAGATCAACAGATGACTTTCCTCAATTATCAATTGAAACATTACCATGAAGCAAAAACTGGAAGAGAATTAAATACAATATGAAACTTGCTGAGCACTCACCACCCTCCACCTTTTTTTATCAACCTTTTAATTTCAGGCTTTCAGATACTGCACATTTATTATTAAAACTTGAAAAGCGAAGTACCTTGACTCATTTTAATGAAACGAACATCCTGGAAGGGCCCAAAATGCATCCTCACTCTTACTATGTAAACATTTATTTGCTTCACATAAAATCAGTCAGTATAAGCTTCTTCCTGGAAGAGGTGGTTTCGAGTGCTAAGGACCTGAACACCCAACACCACTTACATCTTGTCTCTCACTCTAATGTAAACATTCCAAGCTCTCTACACTCATTCAATATTTATTGTGCTAACACTAAACTCCCTTTTGTCATCAATGGTTAGAGAATTTAAAAAAAATAAACCAGAAAAATTAAATGCAAACCTCTCTTCTCTTTTTTGCTCATGCATCTTAACCTTCTTGCCCACTCACTTGCTCACATCAATATAATAGCTTCATTACAATAGTAAGCAACATTGACTAGCACAGAGTTTAATGACGAATGGTAAATTGACAAATGAGTCAGTGTTTTTCTACAAAGAGATAGTCCTCTCATTTACTCTCAAACTGGAAAGTGGTGAGTGTGAGAACAAATCACAGGTGATATATAGAAAGAGAAACAACTCCCTGTTCATGATTATTCTATTTATGCCAACCACAGATTCTCACTTTATGTAACAGACGAACTCCCCCATGAAGAACAAGAATTTGTATACAGCGGAGATATTCTTGCTGATGCATCAACACTTCCAGCATAAGGTTGACATCCTCGGGGGTAACATACGAAGGGTATTTTTTGAAAGCTGTTTCCATCGCATCTCGAGCCAGATGGACATCCTTGTTCTCATAGTGAATCTTTGCAATCTCTTTGGCCAGTTTCAGACCATCCTGAAAAAATACACAAGAAACACAAAGATATGCCATGTTTTATAGAAAATTATTACCTGTGAATAAATATAACTAGATTTATTTTGAACGTTGCATGATCAAAGAATGGTATCCATGTACTGCAAATTTCAGTCTCCTGTACCACAATGAATGTGATATAAATGGCAAAAGGTAATCATAAAATTCTCATGTAGTAAAATATAAAAATATGTTTGTGTGCATATGTTTGAGCATATGAACATTTTTACATATGGATATGCATGTGTGTGTGTGTGTATCCATGAGTGTCTTCATGAATTGCATACAGTATACAACACATACACACAGCCATACACAACTGTAGGCCAGACCAACAAGGGGGTGGCACAGCTATATACTACTCAGACCAACTAGAATGTATCACTAATACTTGCACAAGGGATGAACATGGGGAATATATAATAGCTAAATTCAAATCCAAATACCTACAAAAACCTCTCACATTGATAAACATCTACAGAGTTCCACAGTCAAACATTAGCCGATTTAGTCAAAACCTAGGAAGTATGATAACTGATGCACGCATGAACAAAGATCACTTACTACTCTCAGGTGACTTCAATATAAATCTCCTGCAAGACCAGGACCCACACATTACTGAATTCACAAACACAATGAATAACTGCATGTTGCTACCAACAGTAACAAAACCTACAAGAGTTACAGTGACTAGTGTTTCCCTACTTGACCACATCTGGACCAACACCATATCCCCTTTAAAATCAGGCATAATCACAGATAATACCACAGACCACTACCCTACTTTCCTCATAACAACTCTTGGTAAATTACCCCAAGACACTACTAAAGTCACCTTCAGACTTCACAATGAGGCAGCCACTAATAACTTCACAACAGCAGTAACAAACATTGACTAGCACGCTGAGCTAGAAATCTATACAGATATTGACGAATGCATTGATAATTTTCAACAAAAGACCCAATAACTCTATAACAAGCACTGCCCTAAAAAACTAAACAGATGATAGCTAAAAGACTGAACAGTCCCTGGCTAACACCCAGCATTCTCAAATCCATAAATACAAAACACCTATATGAAAAACAGTACAGAATGGGTCACATAACCAGAGACCAAACAAAACGTTACTCGTCAATCCTAACCAGCCTGATAAGAAGGGCAAAAAAATTGTATTATGAGAACAGATTATCCAACTTATGAGGTGATATAAAAAAGACCTGGAAAACCCTATCAGAAATTCTAGGAACAAAAAAGATATCACGAAATAGCGAAATTAAATTAGCAAAATCAGATGAACCCCAACTCCCACCAACAGAAACAGCAAACAGACTCAATGATTTCTTCTCCACTATAGGAAAAACCTTGCCAATAAAATCCCAAGCTCAGATACCCCACCAAATGACTACCTCACTGGCAACTACTCAAACACACTGTTCCTAGCTCCGACTAACCCATACGAAGTCTCCCTTATTATCAACACACTAAAAAACAAGACAGGAGATTTAAATACCTTACCACCCTTTATATACAAAAAAGTGTCACCAATCATTGCAACACTCTTTAACAAATCCACTGAATCCTCTACCTTCCCTACAGTTCTCAAAATAGCAAGGGTCACCCCAATCCATAAAGGAGGAGACCAAACAGAGTTGAATAACTATAGGCCAATATCCAACTTACACCCTCTCTCAAAAATCTTCGAAAAATTAATTCATAAACGAATCTACTCTTACCTCATCTCCCAAAACATACTCAACCCCTGCCAATTTGGATTCAGGCCTAATAAAAATACTAATGATGCTATTATACACATGCTAGAACATATATACACTGCAATAGAGAAAAAAGAAGTCCCACTGGGGATCTTCATTGACTTACGTAAAGCTTTTGATACAGTTGACCATGACTTGCTCCACATAAAATTGTCACACTATGGTATAAGAGGGCACTCCCTCAACTACCTGAAGTCATACATCAGCAACAGAAGCCAATATGAGTACACAAATGGGGCAAACTCTTCCGCACAATCAATTACAGTTGGTGTCCCACAGGGAAGTGTCCTTGGCCCTCTTCTCTTTCTCCTATACATAAATGACCTACCAAATGCTTCACAATTACTCAAACCCACACTATTTGCAGATGACACTACGTACGTCTTCTCTCACCCGAGCCCAGTCATGCTAGCCAATACTGTAAATACCGAATTACAGAAAATTTCTACCTGGATGAGGACTAACAAACTTACACTAAACATTGACAAAACCTACTTCATTCAGTTTGGTAACAGAGCTACAGATGTCCCTCTTAACATAATGATAAACGGATCACCTATCACAAAGCTAACAGAGGGAAAATTCTTAGGAATCCACCTTGATAATGGACTCAAATTTCATACACATATACAACAAATTTCTAAGAAAATTTCCAAGACCGTAGGCATACTATCGAAGATACGGTACTATGTTCCACAGACAGCCCTCCTGGCCCTATATCACTCTCTTATTTACCCCTCTCTCACCTATGGAATTTGTGCATGGGGCTCAACAACAATTAACCATCTCAGACCACTAATTACCCAACAAAAGGCTACAGTCAGAATGATAACAAATTCCCACTACAGGCAGCACACTCCACCAATATTCAAAACACTAAACCTACTCGCCATACAAAACATCCATACTTATTACTGCACCTATTACAAACATAGAACACTTAACTCTGATATTAACCCTCCCCTCAAACATCTCCTTGCCAACCTCAACAGAACACATGACCATAACACAAGGCACAGATCACTCTTTGATGTTCCTCGTGTCCATCTCACGCTATGCAAAAACTCAATGCACATAAAAGGCCCTAAAATCTGGAATTCTTTACCTGTAAATATAAAAGAAACACTACCTGTTATAAATTCAAGTCCTCTTCTCAAAGATCACTTACTCACCCAAAACCAAATAAATACTGAATAACTGAACCTTATAAATTGTATATCTTAAATGTTTCTCATAATTATATCACATAAATGTTAAACCTAAGACCCAATCTAACTTTGTTATTTTTTAAATACACTACCTAACAGAATACTCCATTCGACTGAATGTACAGCAATGCATGCAACCATATGACCTGTCTTTGTAATACTCATTTGTGCTTTATTGTTATCTGTTTACAATAATGTTTTATCACTGATTACATCATTGCTTAGTTAATCTTAAGTTTATTTTAAGCCTGCCCATAATGCTATGCATACAAGTGGCTTTGGCATACTGCTCTTACCTGTATTTTTTTGTACCTCTGTATGTTCAAATTATTAAATAAATAAATAAAAAAAATAAATGTTCGCCTGGCAAACCTACAAGTGGCCTTCAGAAATCTCAACAAAGAATCATTCTGGGTGCTTTACAAAACACATGTCAGGCCCATCTCAGAGTATGCAGCACCAGTGTGGAACCCACACCTGAGGAAACATGTTAAGATACTGGAGAAAGTGCAGAAGTATGCAACAAGACTAGTTTTAGAGCTAAGGGGTAGAGGCTACGAGGAAAGTGGAACAGAATTCTTCCTCCGTAAGCCATGTGTGTTGTAAGAGGCAACTAAAATGCTGGGAGCAAGGGGCTAGTAACTCCTTCTCCTGTATACATTTCTAAATTTAGAAAGAGAAACTTTTGTTTTTCTCCTTAGGCCACCCTGCCTCGGTGGGATACAGGTGGTTTGTTGAAAGAAGACAACAACAACTGTGGAGGACAGAAGGACCAAAGGAAACATGATAATAACATACAAAATACTGAGGAACTGTTAGGGCAGACAGGAACAGGCTGTTTGAGAAGAGGCAACAGGTACTAATGGGCTCAGGAGGATGCTATAGACACAGATGAGTCACAGGGATGTCAGGAAATATTTCTTCAGTCCCAGGGTGGTCAAGAAGTGGAAAAAACCTCAATGAAGAAGTGGTAGAGGCAGACTCCATACGTAGTTTTAAGAATAGGTACAATAGAGCCTATTAAGCTAAGAGAGTGAATCTGGCAGCGGTAAGCTAAGAGCTTGGGCCAGGAGCTAAGACTCAATCCCTGCAACCACTTACTAAATAGTACTTGCATATGCATACATCTGCATGAGTGTGTATGCATATATGCTTGTGTTTATTATGCACATGTAAATTTACAGGAGGGCCCTGCTTTACAGCACTTTACCACTATAAGCTAAGGACGAAAATATTTTAAGGTTAGTAATGTATGTACTGTATATGCACTTTTTAGGCATAGCCCTATTGCTCTAATACACTGACAGTGGAAACATGCTGTCAGGCTTTTATATGCATTTGAATGTGAAAAAGGGCTATGATTCCCTTTACAGCGATTTTTGCTTTACAACAGTAGCCTGGAACCTAACCTGCTGTATAAGTGGGGTTTGCTTGTACCCACATGGGTATGCCTGCAAGAATTTATGTACAGTCTTATCTTATTTATTCTTATTTATGGAATGGACTACATAACACTGATCACAGGGTACCTGCATACGACAACAGTTGCCTGAACTCTGCCCTAGTTACAGTATATCAGCACTGAAAATTTTAAGCCAATTGGATAAAGCATTTCCATTAGATGAAATAAAAACAAAACTTTACAAAAGATACCAAAACTGTTTAAATCTAAAGATGCTCATAAAAAATACTTCAATCATCCTACACCATCATCTCTCATAGGCCAATTGATTCTATTAAATTCTTAAAAATGGGAAATTTCAGCTTGCCTTCTTGCTTACTTCTTACAACTTGCCTTGGGTCATTTTAAATCAGTGTTTCTTGGCCAAATTTGCCAGGTGACCCACCAGTTCAAGAATTTGTTCACTGTGACCATATTATCCACATCGGGTGAAAAACCACGCAGGGAGGTACTACCGTCCTGCCAAGTGAGTGTAAAACGAAAGCCTGTAATTATTTTACATGATGGTAGGATTGCTGGTGTTTTTTGTCTGTCTCATAAACATGCAAGATTACAGGTATGTCTTGCTAATTCTACTTACACTTAGGTCACACTACACATACATGTACACATTTATTTATACACACTCATCTGAGTTTTCTTTGATTTTATCTTAATAGTTCTTGTTTCTTATTACTTTTCCTTTTATATCCATGGGGAAGTGGAATAAGAATCTTTCCTCCATAAGCCATGCGTGTTGTAAAAGTCAACTAAAATGCCAGGAACAATGGGCTAGTAACCCCTTTTCCTGTAATAATTACTAAAAAGAATAAGAAGAAAATTTTCAAAGTGGGATGTCTGAATGTGTGTGTGGATGTTGTGCGAATGATAAGAAAGAGATGATTGTGGATGTTATGAATGAGAAGAAGCTGGATGTCCTGGCTTTAAGTGAAACAAAGCTGAAGAGAAATAAATGGGATTAGGTCAATGGTTTCAAATAGAGTTAGAGCTAAAGAAGGAGTATCAATAATGTTGAAGGATAAGCTATAGCAGGAAAAGAGTATAAATGTATTAATTCAAGGATTATGTGGAGTAAAATAAAGGTTGGATGTGAAAAGTGGGTTATAGTAAGCATATATACACCTGGAGAAGAGAGAAGTGTAGAGAGACAGAGATTTTGGGAAATGCTGAATGAATGCGTGGAGAGTTTTGAACCAAGTGTGAGAGTACTTGTGGTTGGGGATTTCAATGCTAAAGTGGGTAAAAATGTTGTGGAGGGAGTAGTAGGTAAATTTGGGGTGCCAGGGGGAAATGAAAATGGGGAGCCTTTAATTGAGCTATGTGTAGAAAGAGGTTTGGTAATAAGTAATACTTATTTTATGAAAAAGAGGATAAATAAATATACAAGGTATGATATAGCACGTAATGAAAGTAGTTTGTTAGATTATATATTGGTGGATAAAAGGTTGATGGGTAGGCTTCAGGATGTACACGTTTATAGAGGGGCAACTGATATATCAGATCATTATCTAGTTGTAGCTACAGTTAGAGTAAGAGGTAGATGGGATAAGAGGAAAATGGCAACAAGTAAGAGGGAGGTGAAAGTGTATAAACTAAGGGAGGAGGAAGTTTGGTGAGATATAAGCAACTATTGGCAGAAAGATGGGCTGGTGCAAGTATGAGTAGTGGTGGGCTTGAAGAGGGTTGGAATAGTTTTAAAAATGCAGTATTAGAATGTAGGGCAGAAGTTTGTGGTTATAGGAGGGTGGGTGCAGGAGGAAAGAGGAGTGATTGGTGGAATGATGAAGTAAAGGGTGTGATAAAAGAGAAAAAGATAGCTTATGAGAGGCTTTTACAAAGCAGAAGTGTTATAAGAAGAGCAGAGTATATGAAGAGTAAAAGAAAGGTGAAGAGTCTGGTGAGAGAGTGCAAAAGGAAAGCAGATGATAGAGTGGGAGAGGCACTGTCAAGAAATTTTAATGAAAATAAGAAAAAATTTTGGACTGAGTTAAACAAGTTAAGAAAGCCTAGGGAGCAAATGGATCTGTCAGTTAAAAACAGAGTTGGAGAGTTAGTAGATGGGGAGATGGAGGTACTGGGTAGATGTGAGAATACTTTGAGGAACTTTTAAATGTCGATGAAGAAAGGGAGGCGGTAATTTCATGCACTGGACAGGGAGGTATATCATCTTTTAGGAGTGAAGAAGAGAAGGATGTAAGTGTGGGGGAGGTGCGTGAGGCATTACGTAGAATGGAAGGGGGTAAAGCAGCTGGAACTGACGGGATCATGACATAAATGTTAAAAGCAGGGGGGATATAGTGTTGGAGTGGTTGGTATTTTTGTTTAATAAATGTATGAAAGAGGAGAAGGTACCTAGGGATTGGGAGAGAGCGTGTATAGTCCCTTTATATAAAGGGAAGGGGGACAAAAGAGATTGTAAAAAATTATAGAAGAATTAGTTTACTGAGTATACCAGGAAAAGTGTACGGTAGGGTTATTATTGAAAGAATTAGAGGTAAGACAGAATGTAGAATTGCAGATGAGCAAGGAGGTTTTAGAGTGGGTAGGGGATGTGTAGATCAAGTGTTTACAATTAAGCATATATGTGAGCAGTATTTAGATAAATGTAGGGAAGTTTTTATTGCATTTATGGATTTAGAAAAGGCATATCATAGAGTGGATAGGGGAGCAATGTGGCAGATGTTGCAAGTATATGGAATAGGTAAGTTACTAAATGCTGTAAAGAGTTTTTATGAGGATAGTGAGGCTCAGGTTAGGGTGTGTAGAAGAGAGGGAGACTACTTCCCGGTAAAAGTAGGTCTTAGACAGGGATGTGTAATGTCACCATGGTTGTTTAATATATTTATAGATGGGGTTGTAAAAGAAGTAAATGCTAGGGTGTTCGGGAGAGGGGTGGGATTAAATTATGGGGAATTAAATACAAAATGGAAAGTGACACAGTTACTTTTTGCTGATGATACTGTGCTGATGGGAGATTCTAAAGAAAAATTGCAAAGGTTAGTGGACGAATTTGGGAATGTGTGTAAAGGTAGAAAGTTAAAAGTTAACATAGAAAAGAGTAAGGTGATGAGAGCATCAAATGATTTAGATAAAGAAAAATTGGATATCAAACTGGGGAGGAGAAGTTGACATGTCAGTGGATGGATTTATGAAGGATGAGGTTAATCATAGAATTGATGAAGGAAAAAAGGTGAGTGGTACATTGAGGTATATGTGGAGGCAAAAAATGTTATCTATGGAGGCAAAGAAGGGAATGTATGAAAGTATAGTAGTACCAACACTCTTATATGAGTGTGAAGCTTGGGTTGCAAATGCTGCAGCAAGGAGGTGGTTGGAGGCAGTGGAGATGTCCTGTTTAAGAGCAATGTGTGGAGTAAATATTATGCAGAAAATTCGGTGTGTGGAAATTAGGAGAAGGTGTCGTGGAGTTAATAAAAGTATTAGTCAGAGGGCTGAAGAGGGTTTGTTGAGGTGGTTTTGTCATTTAGAGAGAATAGATCAAAGTAGAATGACATGGAGAGCGTATAAATCTGTAGGGGAAGGAAGGCGGGGTAGGGGTCGTCCTCGAAAAAGCAAGCGTGCGTGAGCGTGTTAGATAGGAGTGAATGGAGACAAATGGTATTTGGGACCTGACGATCTGTTGGAGTGTGAGCAGGGTAATATTTAGTGAAGGGATTCAGGATATTGGCAGTTTGGAAGGATATGTTGTGTATCTTCATACGTATATGCTTCTAAACTGCTGTATTCTGAGCACCTCTGCAAAAACAGTGATAATGTGTGAGTGTGGTGAAAGTGTTGAATTATGATGAAAGTATTTTCTTTCTTTTTTGGGTCACCCTGCCTCAGTGGGAGACGGCCGACTTGTTGAAAAAAAAAAAAAAAAATCAGGGAAACCGGTTATTTTTATATAGCCGGACTTGAATCCTGGAAATGGGAAGTACAATGCCTGCACTTTAAAGTAGGGGTTTGGGATATTGGCAGTTTGGAAGGATATGTTGTGTATCTTTATATGTATATACTTCTAAACTGTTGTATTCTGAGCACCTCTGCAAAAACAGTGATTATGTGTGAGTGAGGTGAAAGTGTTGAATGATGATGAAAGTATTTTCTTTTTGGGGATTTTCTTTCTTCTTGGGTCATCCTGCCTCGGTGGGAGACGGCCAACTTGTTAAAAAAAAAAATGTCAGTCAAGATAGTTTATTCAACAAAAATTTTTTTAGTACTCTGACTGTCTCTGACAAAGGTAGGGAGACCCAAGAAAGAGTAAATACTTTTATTATCATTCATTCTATCACTGTCTTGGTATTATTATTTCATTAATGTTAAGTGGTAAACCTGTGTAGGCTATTAAGCAGAAGTAGGAGTGTAGGCTTGATCCTCCATCTGTAGACACAGAGAGAAATTGTATTCTTGAAGAGTGGGCATTAGTGTCATTTCATTTCATTCTCAAAAGCTTTTTTTTTTATCTAGTCAGGCCCTGCACACAAGGTTTCAGGAATCACACTT
The DNA here is from genome assembly GCF_026875155.1 of Cherax quadricarinatus. Lineage (NCBI taxonomy): Eukaryota > Metazoa > Arthropoda > Malacostraca > Decapoda > Parastacidae > Cherax > Cherax quadricarinatus. Next base: position 25,597,751 of record NC_069422.1, read on the forward strand.
GTGAGGCACTAGAAATAATAACTGTACATGCTGCAAATTACCTTAGCAAAGCAGCACCATTGTCAATATTAAAACAATAATTCACTTGTGTGATAATGACTGATAAAAAATTCTATTTGATGCTGCATTTCATTTGGCAAGTTTTAACATTTAAGTAGTACAAAGCCATGCTTTACACGATTAAAATAATACTGAAGGAAATTAATTTAAAGCACTAGCATAGTATTAATCAGTTTTCAATAAACTCTGATAAAGCAGTACAGTACTTAATTGTATCAAGATCACAGATGCCTATCTAATAACTGCTAAATTTCTGCATAACTATTCACTGTTCTTAACTTTTTACTAATCATATTTTTATCAACTTAATCCTTCTCTGGGTCACCATGCCTTGGTGGGAAATGGCTGATGTCTTAAGAAATAAAAATAATCAATTTTTGCTTACCTTTCCTTGATCAGTTCTAAGATATTTGAGCATGTACGTATAGCCTTTCAACGCTTTCAGTTTCTCTCCTAGCTGCTCAAGGAGATCACAACGGGCCCAGTGGTAATCCAGATTTTGTGGGTTGGCTTTAATAGCTCGGCCCCAACAAAACACTGCTTGCTGGATATCTCCCTAGAGGATAAATTTTGAAAGTGAGTTTCTTTTACTCATACTAATGCCATTTAGCTGAAAATGTGAGTGATAAAGTACAAGCACTTGCAAGAACCTCAAGTACTAAAATATATTGTAAAACTACTCAAATATTTTATTTATAAAACTTAAAAAGTCCATTATTTTACAGGAAAATTGACATACCTGATGAAGAGACAGATCTGCTAATTTCTCCCATTCTTCAGCATTTGGGCTGAGAAATGCAGCAATCAGAAGAAACTGCAGAGACTTGTTCACCATTTTCTTCTCTTCATAGATCATTCCTAAAGTCTGTAAAATTTTAATTTATTTTAAAAAATACATATGTACTTCTAAATATAGTACATGTATTACAGAGAAAAAGTATAATTTAACGGAAAACAAATGAAGTTGTCACTTACCTTTAAAAGTTATGTAGCTCACCTAATACAAAAAAGAAATGGGTAAAAAATTGTTTACTACATTGTCAAGTGTAGATACAAAGTGCAGACAATTTAATTAATCAGTATTTCTTTGTATTAGATGGGTTACACAACTTTTAAGGGGAGGTAACAATTTCATTGGCTATCCACTAAAATACACATTTTCAAGCTAAGTCGCAAAAAATGAAACAAGTGCTGATTAATTGAGATAATTTTTAATAACTTTAGCCATAATGATAATTAATTAACATAGAGTATAACTCTGTGCAGCATCACAATTTATTGGTTGCAGAAAATGGGGCTTATAATGCTTACATAGTGTGCTACTTCAAAAATTAAAAACATTGTGCTCTTTTATTAAACCTCTTTTTTATAAAAATCAGGCAGCTTATTTTAAAAAAATAATTCCAAACTAAACTGTTGTGTTCTGAGCACCTCTGCAAAAACAGTGATTATTTGGGAGTGAGGTGAAAGTGTTGAATGATGGTGAAAGTATTTTCTTTTTGGGGATTTTCTTTCTTTTTTGGGTCACCCTGCCTCGGTGGGAGACGGCCGACTTGTTAAAAAAAAAAAAAGTATTAATAAGGTGTTGTTGCAGCTTTTACTATTTTTACTCCACTTATGCTCATCTGCTTCAAAGTACAGTAGTACACCACTTTTTTTTTTTCTACAAACCAGCCGTATCCCACCAAGGCAGAGTGGCCCAAAAAGAAAAACGAAAGTTTCTCTTTTTAAATTTAGTAATTTATACAGGAGAAGGGGTTACTAGTCCCTTGCTCCCAGCATTTTAGTCGCCTCTTACATGCATGGCTTATGGAGGAAGGATTCTGTTCCACTTCCCCATGGAGATAAGAGGAAATAAACAAGAACAAGAACTAGAAAGAAAATAGAAGAAAACCCAGAGGGGTGTGTATATATATGCTTGTACATGTATGTGTAGCGTGACCTAAGTGTAAGTAGAAGTAGCAAGACATACCTGAAATCTTGCATGTGTATGAGACAAAAAAAAAAAGACATCTGCAATCCTACCATCATGTAAAACAATTACAGGATTCCGTTTTACACTCACTTGGCAGGACGGTAGTACCTCCCTGGGTGGTTCCTGTCTACCAACCTACTTACTACAAGTACACCACTTATAATGGTAATTATAACAGCAAATATTATTTGAATGGAGACGAATGGTACTTGGGACCTGACGATCTGTTGGAGTGTGAGCAGGGTAATATTTAGTGAAGGGATTCAGGGAAACCGGTTACATGTATTTTCATATAGTTGGACTTGAGTCCTGGAAATGGGAAGTACAATGCCTGCACTTTAAAGGAGGGGTTTGGGATATTGGCAGTTTGGAGGGATATGTTGTGTATCTTTATATGTGTTTGCTTCTAAACTGTTGTATTCTGAGCACCTCTGCAAAAACAGTGATAATGTGCAAGTGTGGTGAAAGTGTTGAATGATGATGAAAGTATTTTCTTTTTGGGGATTTTCTTTCTTTTTTTGGGTCACCCTGCCTCGGTGGGAGACGACCGACTTGTTGAAAAAAAAAAAAAAAATATTATTTGTACACAAATATGAGTGAAGCTCATTTCTTTTGTCTCTGTTTTAAAAGAAAATTTAAAGATGCTGAAATAAGAGATAAAAATTATAAAAAAATCCATCCATGCAAAATTAAAAAAAAATAATTATGTACCATTTACTCTATCTTATGATTCAGTATCTCTTAAAAAAAAATTTGTTTATATCTCAGAATATTGTGTCTAAGTATACAAGGTATACAAGAAATGATATAGCATGTAATGATAGTAGTTGGTTAGAGTATGTATTGGTGGATGAAAGGTTGATGGGTAGGCTTCAGGATGTACATGTTTATAGAGGGGGCAATGGATATATCGGATCATTATTTAGTTGTAGCTACAGTTAGAGCAAGAGGGACAAAAGGAAAATGGCAACAGCAAGTTAGAGAGAGGTGAAAGTGTATAAACTAAGGGAGGAGGAAGTTCGGGTGAGCTAATAAGCAACTATTGCCAGAAAGGTGGGCTACTGCAAATATGAGTAGTGGGGGGAAAGGGGTTGGGCAGAGTTAGGATAGTTTTAAAAATACTGTATCAGAATGTGGGGCAGAAGTTTATGGCTATAGGAGGGTGGGTGCAGGAGGAAAGAGGAGTGATTGGTGGAATGATGAAGTATAGGGTGTGATAAAAGAGAAAAAGGTAACTTATGAGAGGTTTTTACAAAGCAGAAATGTTGTAAGAAGAGCAGAGTATATGGAGAGTAAAAGAAAGGTGAAGAGAGTGGTGAGAGAGTGCAAAAGGAGAGCAGATGAAAGAATGGGAGAAGCATTGGCAAGAAATTTTGATGAAAATAAGAAAAAAATTTGGAGATAAACAAGTTAAGAAAGCCTAGCAAATAAATGGATTTGTCAGTTAAAAAAAAGAGTAGGGGAGTTAATAGATGGGAAGCTGGAGGTATTGGGTAGATGGCGGGAATATTTTGAGGAACTTTTAAATGTCAATGATGAAAGGGAGGCAGTCATTTCATGCACTGGACACGGAGGTATAACATCTTTTAGGAGTGAAGAGACAGCAGGATGTGAGTGTGGGGGAGGTGCACGAGGCATTATGTAGAATGAAAGGGGGTAAAGCAGCAGGAACTGACGGGATCATGACAGAAATGTTAAAAGCAGGGGGATGGGTGAGATACTGAGTTGGAGTGGTTGGTATTTTTGTTCAATAAATGTATGAAAGAGGGGAAGGCATCTAGGGATTGGCAGAGAGCATGCATAGTTCCTTTATATAAAAGGAAGGGGGACAAAAGAGATTGTAAAAATTATAGAGGAATAAGTTTACCGAGTTGTAGGTAGTAGGTTGGTAGACAGCAACCGCCTGGAGGTACTACCGTCCTACCAAGTGAGTGTAAAACGGAAACCTGAAATTGTTTTATACAATGGTAGGATTGCTGGTGTCTTTTGTCTGTCTCATAAATATGCAAGATTACAGGTAAGTCTTGCTACTTCTACTTACACTTAGGTCACACTACACATACATGTACAAGCATTTATACACACACCCCTCTGGGTTTTCTTCTATTTTCTTTCTAATTCTTGTTCTTGTTTATTTCCTCTTATCTCCATGGGGAAGTGGAACAGAATTCTTCCTCTGTAAGCCATGCGTGTCGTAAGAGGCGACTAAAATGCCGGGAGCAAGGGGCTAGTAACCCCTTCTCGTGTATATATTACTAAATTTAAAAGGAGAAACTTCAGTTTTTTCTTTTGGGCCACCCCACCTCAGTGGGATACGGCTGGTACGTTGAAAGAAGAGAAAGAAGGATTGCTGGTGTCTTACATTTATGTCGCACTACACATACATGTACAAGCATATATACACACACCCCTCTGGGTTTTCTTCTATTTTCTTTCTAGATCTTGTTCACTTCCTCTTATCTCCATGAGGAAGTTGAACAGAATTCTTCTTCCGTAAGCCATGCACGTTGTAAGAGGCGACTAAAATGCAGGGAGAAAGGGGCTAGTAACCCCCCTTCTCCTGTATAAATTAATAAATTTAAAAAGAGAAACTTTTGTTTTTCTTTTTGGGCTGCCCTGCCTTGGTGGGATACAGCCAGGTTGTTGAAAAAAAAAAAAAAGTTTACTAAGAATACCAGGTCAAGTGTACGGTAGGGTTATTATTGAAAGAATTAGAGGTAAGACAGAGAGTAGGATTGCATATGAGCAAGGAGGCTTTAGAGTGGGTAGGGGATGTGTAGCTCAAGTGTTTACATTGAAGCACATATGTTAATAGTATTTAGATAAAGGTAGGGAAGTTTTCACTGCGTTTATGGATTTAGAAAAGGCATATCATAGAGTGGATAGGGGAGCAATGTGGCAGATGTTGCAAGTATATGGAATAGGTGGTAAGTTACTAAATGCTGTAAAGAGTTTTTATGAGGATAGTGAGGCTCAGGTTAGGGTGTGTAGCCAGGGCCAGATTAAGAAGTCTCCGGGCCCTAGGCTATTCAGATTGGCGGGGCCCCTTTGAGTTACGGGTAAGCGAAGCGACCCCTTCCAGCTTGGGGGTGGGGGTCGGTGTGAGCCTGTTTAAGGTCTAATTAAATACATTCTGGCTATTTAGATTAAATTTAATAGGGAAAGTACATCAAGTCAACCAAAACCATTTACCAACAGCCATTATAACTATCTTGTTAAATCATGCATTTTAAAGAGAATAAACTCAAGACAGCATAGTATTACTAGATTAGGCTATTAAAGTAGTGACATTTATGGTTAGGTTTATTTATTTTTATTTTATTTTATTTCATTATTTATTTTTGTTTTGATTAATTTTTAAAAATCAATTTTACTCTCCAAACACTTGAACTTTTTAGGTAGGGACCCCTTTGCACTTGCACCATGTGCGCAGTCTTGGATGAGCCCCTGAACCCCTTGGACCGCGGGGCCCTAGGCAAATGCCTAGTTTGCCTATGCGGTAATACGGCCCTGTGTGTAGGAGAGAGGGAGATTACTTCTCGGTAAAAGTAGGTCTTAGACAGGGATGTGTAATGTCGCCATGGCTATTTAATATAGATGGGGTTGTAAAAGAAGTAAATGCTAGGGTGTTGGGAAGAGGAGTGGGATTAAATTATGGGGAATCAAGTACAAAATGGGAGTTGACACAGTTACTTTTTGCTGCTGATACTGTGCTTATGGGAGATTCTAAAGAAAAGTTGCAAAGGTTAGCAGATGAGTTTGGGAGGGTGTGTAAAGGTAGAAAGTTGAAAGTGAACATAGATAAGAGTAAAGTGATGAGGGTATCAAATGATTTAGATAAAGAAAAATTGGATATCATATTGGAGAGAGGGAGTATAGAAGAAGCGAATGTTTTCAGATATTTGGGAGTTGACTTGTCAGCAGATGGGTTCATGAAGGACGAGGTTAACCATAGAACTGATGAAAGAAAAAAGGTGAGTGGTGCGTTGAGGTATCTGTAGAGACAAAAAAACATTATCTAAGGAGGCAAAGAAGGGAATGTATGAAAGTATAGTGGTACCAACACTCTGATATGAGTGTGAAGCTTGGGTTGTAAATGCTGCAGTGAGGAGGCGGCTGGAGACAGTAGCGATGTCCTGCGTAAGGGCAATGTGTGGTGTAAATATTATGCAAAGAATTCACAGTGTAGAAATTAGGAGGTGTGGAGTTACTAAAAGTATTAATCAGAGGGCTGAAGAGGGGTTGTTGAGGTAGTTTGGTCATTTAGAGAGAATGGATCAAAGTAGAATGGCTAGGAGAGTGTATAAATCTGTAGGAGAAGGAAGGAGGGGTAGGAATCATCCTTGAAAAGGTTGGAGGGAGAGGGATAAAGGAGGTTTTGTGGGCGAGGGGCTTTGGCTTCCAGCATACGTGTGTGAGCGTGTTAGATAGGAGTAAATGGAGATGAACGGTTTTTGGGGCGTTTTTAAGCTGTTGGAGTGTGAGCAGGATAATATTTATTGAAGGAATTCAGGGAAACTTGTTATTATGAATTTAGCCAGACTTGACTCCTGGAAATGGGAAGTACAATGCCTGCACTTTAAAGGAGGGGTCTGGGATATTGACAGTTTGGAGTGATTTCTAAACTGTCATATCTGAGCTGCTCTGCAAAGTCAGTGATTATGTATGAGTGAGGTGAAAGTGTTGAATGATGATGAAAGTATTTTCTTTTTGGGGATTTTCTTTCTTTTTGGGTCACCCTGCCTCGGTGGGATTTGGCCGACATGATAAAAAAAAAAAAGTAGTAGAAATACAGTGTGTGTGCAGCCCAAACATTCATTTGCAGAATATATTTTGCTCTGCTGGAAGCAAGGGGCTAGTAACCCCTTTTCCTGTATTTTTTATTATAATTATCACACTGGCCGATTCCCACCAAGGCAGGGTGGCCTGAAAAAGAAAAACTTTCTCCATCATTCACTCCATCACTGTCTTGCCAGAAGGGTGCTTTACACTACAGTTTTTAAACTGCAACATTAACACCCCTCCTTCAGAGTGCAGGCACTGTACTTCCCATCTCCAGGACTCAAGTCCGGCCTGTCGGTTTCCCTGAACCCCTTCATAAATGTTACTTTGCTCACACTCCAACAGCACGTCAAGTATTAAAAACCATTTGTCTCCATTCACTCCTATCAAACACGCTCACGCATGCCTGCTGGAAGTTCAAGCCCCCTCGCACACAAAACCTCCTTTTTCTGTATACAATACTAAATTTAAAAAAAGAAACTTTTGTTTTACTTTTTAAGTCACCCTGCCTTGGTGGGATATGGCCAGTTCGTTGAAAAAAATGAAAATTAAAAATTTTAGAATATACCTTCCTTGGGAACTTCTCTCAATTTATTAGACAATCTTACATAGTTTCCCACTGACAACTGTATTGCCTTCAACTCTTGCAGAATATTTAGGGACAATAATATACTTATTAAGAGGTGAAATGTACCTGATATGGCTCAGGTGAATGTGAAAACTGTCTTATAACCTCCATACACATCTTGATAGCTTCATCATACTCGCAGCGAGCATAACGTAGATTGGCCTCACCCATAAGACCCTGCAAAGCAGCTGGTAAACGTCGTCGTCGTCTCTTCTCTCTGCTACTTTTACGTTTTAGCTGGTACCTGAAAGGAAATAAAAAGTTATTCAGCCAACTGGATATCTCCTGCCTAATTAACACTCACTAGAACTGCTATGTGGTCTTCTTTCTTTTTTCAACAAACCGGCCATATCCTACAGAAGCTGGGTGGCCCAAAAAGAAAAACAAAAATTTCCTTTTTTAACTTTAGTAATATACACAGGGGAAGGGATAACTAGCCCCTTGCTCCTGGCATGTTAGTCACCTCTTATGACATGCATGGCATAAGGAGGAACAATTCTGTTCCCCTTCCCCATCGAGATTAGAGGAACTAGTAAGAAAATTGAAGAAAACCCAGAAGGGGTGTGTGTGTGTGTGTGGTGTTGTGTGTGTGTGTGGTGTGTTTTGTGTGGTGTGGTTGTGTTGGTGTTGTGTGTGTGTGTGTTTTGTGTGTACTCACCTATTTGTACTCACCTTTTTGTGGTTGCGGGGGTCGATCTAGCCCTGCCCCGCCTCTTTCACCGTTGTACTGGGCCCTCTTTCTCCCCGTTTCCATGATTTTATCAAACCCTCTTAAAACTGTGTAGGGTTTTCCTGCCTCCACTCCCATTTTCTGGGCTTTTCCACTGCCTTACAACTCAACTGAAAAAATACTTCCTCTACCCTTTTTACTCATTTTTGTCTTCAATTTCCATTGTGGCCTCTTGTTTTGTGCCCCTCCCTGAACATCCGTCTTTGTCCACCTTGTCTATTCCATGCGATTTATGTCTTATCAGTCTCCCCTGACCCCCCTTCCCCTCCATGTGCAGGCCGTTTCCCCTTTAAACTTTCTTCATGGGCATTCCCCTTAGCCTGAACTAACCTTGTCGAAACCCCTTTGTACTTTCTCTTTTCTTGACGTCTTTTCAAGTGGGGGTTCCAAACAGTCTGCATACCCCGTATGGGCCTGACTCACGGGAAAGTGTTTTGAAGTTTCCTACTAAGGATCGGAATGCTGTTCTCGGGTTTTCCCACCCCCATATCGCAGCATTACTGTTGGTGTGTTTCCCGGGAACTGCCGGGTTTTATCCCCCCAAATTTTTCTCCTTATGAGGTTTGCAGTTTTTGGCCACCTACTATACCTGTCGTGGTCTTCGTGCCCTTCCCCTATCTTCATGATTTTGTTTGGCGGATTAAACGAAACCCCATTTGCGGACCAGGTGTCCTCTGCCCAGGTTTTTGAAGTCCGCCTGGTCCTCATCAGATTTAAATTCCCCTCTTACTTCACACATCTGCAAACAGGGACACTTCGAGTCAAACCCTTTCCCGCATGCGTTCACAATCCCAAAAAATAGGACGGGGCCTAGGACCCCCCCCGGGGACCCCCCGCTTCCCCACGGGTGCCCCTGTGATACTCTTACGTACCATACTCTTTTTGCCCCCCGTCAGGTACTCTGACCTTTGCGGGCCCTTCCTTTTATTCCCTGACTCTAGCTTCTCCCAAAAATCTCTTGTGGGGAACTGTGTCAAAGCCTTTTTGCAGTCCAAGAAGAAAAAATCAACCCACCCCTCTCCTCTTGTCTTACTTCTGTTTTTTTATCATAAAACCAAAAAGGGTTTGTGAAAAGGGATTTGTTTCCCGTGAACCCCGTGCGGGGGCATTTATCCCCTTTTTCCGTTCCAGGGCCCACCACTCTCCTCCTGATAATCTTCTCCAAAATTTTGATACTATACCCGCAATGACACGGGTCTTAGTTTGTGCCTCTTTTCGTCCCCTTTTTTGAAAATGGAACCATTTGCCGTTTCCATACCTCGGGTAGTTGCCCTTTTTCCGGGGATGTGTTGAAGATTGTGGTAAGGGCACGCAAAACATACTGCCCCCTCTCAAAGGACCCAGAGAGATTTTGCCCGGGTCCCATTGCCTTTGGGGATCGATTTCCACTTTCCCCCCCTTCCCCTCCTCTCTGTATGTATGTCGCCCAACACTTGTTGGTGTATTCCTTGGGGTACCCCCCATCGGTCGCCCCCCAGAGTCCTTCCTGTCTTACTGTAAAACTTCCTTAAATTCTTTGAGCTCCTCACATACCTCTTATCGTTTTTTGTGAGTTCTCCACCTTCTTTCCTCAGCCTTATCACCTGGCCCTTGACTTTGTCTTCCTCCTAAGTGCATACAGCAGTTTCGGGTCAATTTGATTTTCGATGAGGTCTTTTCATACGTCCGGGGGCCTCCCTCCTTATTGCGCATACTCGTTTCTGGCTTTCTACAAATCCCTTTGTTTTCCTGGGCCCTATGCCCCCTGTACCTTTTCCATTCTCTTTGCATTTTGTTTTTGCCTCCCTACACCTTCGGGAAACCAAGGACTCGTTTTGGTCCCCTATTATTTCTTTTTTCCCTTTGGGGAACAAAACTTTCCTCTGCCCCCTTTGCACTTTGTTGCCACAATGTATTTTTGTGGTGTGTGTGGTGTGGGGTTTTGTGTGGTTGTGGTGTGTGGTGTGGGGTTGTGTGTGTGTGTGTGTGTGTGGTGTGTGTGTGTGGGATAACTGCCCCTATTACATCATAGAAACTAACTTGTATTAACCCTCCCTAAAAACATCTCCTTCCCAACCTAAACAGAACCATGACCTAAAAAGGGCACAGATCCTCTTTGATTTTCCTCTTTCCCATCTCACCTATGCAAAAACTAAAGCCATAAAAGGCCCTAAAATCGGGAATTTTACTGTAATTATAAAAGAAACACTACCTGTTTTTTAAATTCATCTTTTCCCAAAAGATCACTTACTCACCCAAAACCAAATAAATACTGAATAACAAACCCAAAAAATTGTATATTTTAAATTTTTCTCAAAATTAACAAAAAATTTTTTAAACCAAAAACCCAATCTAACTTTATTTTTTTTAAAACACCCCTAACAAATACTCCATTCTACTGAATTTACAACAATGCATGCAACCATATGTGTTTTTGTAATACTCCTTGTGTTTTTGAAATCTTTTTACTTTAATTTTTTTTCACTGATTTATCATTGCTTAGTAACTTAATTTAATTTTTAAAGCCACCCCCGTAAGATGCAAGTAAAATGTTTTGGCATGCTGTCTTATCTTATTTTTTTGTACCCTGTATGTGTGCTAAAATTAAAAATAAATAAAAAAATAAATAAATAAAAAAATATATTATAAAATTTTATATAATATATATATATATATTTAATCTTCTTCTTTTCTTCTTTCAACGTACCGCCGAAACCCCACTGGGTGGGGGCCCAAAAGAAAAAACTAAGTTTCCCCTTTTAAATTTATAATATATCAGGAAAGGGGGTTTACTACCCCCTTTGCTCCCGGCTTTTTAGTCCCCTCTTACAACAGAGGGCTTAAAGGGGAAGAATTCTTTTCCCACTTCCCCAGGGAGATAAGGGGAAAATAAACAAAACAAGAATTAGAAAGAAAATAGAAAAAACCCCCAAGGGTGGTATATATAGCTTGTACTGTATGTTTAGTGTGACCTAAGTGAATAGAATAAAGACTTCCCTTAATCTTGCATATTTATGAACAGACAAAAGACCCAGCAATTACCATCATTAAAACAATTACGGGCTTTTTTTTTCACTCATTTGGCAGGACGGTAGTACCCCCCCTGGGCGGGGCGTCTCCCAAACCCTCTACCTAGGATATATTTATATATATTATATATATATTATATATAATATATAATTTAATTTTATTTATATATATAATATAATAATATATATAAATTTATATTATAATATATGTTATATATATATATATTTATATAATAATATATATATATATATAATATATATATATATATTATATATTTATAAATATATATATTTTTTTATTTCCACCGGCCGTTTCCCCCCAAGGCGGGTGGCCCGAAAAAAAAAAAACTTTCACCATCATTACTCCATCCGTCTTGCCAGAAGGGTGCTTTACACTACAGTTTTTAAACGCAACTTAACACCCCCCTTAAAGGGGCAGGCACTGTCTTCCCATTCCGGGACTCAAGTCCGGCCTCCCGGTTTTCCCAAACCCCTTCAAAATTTACTTTGCTAACTCCAACGCAGCAAGTTTTAAAAAACCCATTTTCCCCTTTCACTCCTATCAAACACGTCACCAGCTCTGGGTCCAACCCCCCACCAAAACCTCCTTTCCCCCCCTCCCTCCAACCCTTCCTAGGCCCCCCTACCCCCCCTTTCCTTCCACACGACGATCCCTCGGGTTTTTGCGCCCACCCTAATGTCCGAACCCCTAAAACAACCCTCCCAGCCCCGGGACAACTTTTTGGGAATCCCGCACCCTCCAAAACCCCAAACTTAAATTTCTCGCTTTATTCACACCCACATTGCCCTCAACATGCATCTCCACCCCCCCACCCTTTCTCCTCGCGGCAACATTCTCACCCCCGTTTCCCACACCCAAAAGGCTTTGGTAAAATATATCTAAACATTCCCCCTTTTTGCCCCAAGGACAAAGTTCTTTGTCTCCAAAACTCCAAGGGGACCACTCACTCTTTTTTCCCCATAAATTTCTTGATTCACCTCACTTTCTAGACCCACCCTGACCTCCACTCCCAAATATCTAATACGTTCCCTCCTCCACACTCCTCCCCCCAATCTGATTTTCAATTTTTCATCCCCTAATCTTTTTGTTATCCTCATAAACTATTTTCCTGTATTACCTTTTAATTTTTTTCTTTTGACCCCACCAAATTCATCCACCAATCCTGCAACTTGGGTTTAATTACACGGTGTTATAAAGTTTTTCTTTTTTCTTTTTAGAAGTTCTACGGGAAAAGGGGGTTTTTACACCCCCTTTGCTCCCGCATTTTGTCGCCTCATAACACGCATGGTTTTATGGGGAAAGATTTTTTTCCCTTTTCCCCAGGGGACAATAGAAAAATAAAGAAGAACAAGACTATTAAAAAAGGAGAAAAACCTAGTGTAGCGTATAAATATCATGTGTGTGTCGTGAAGTGTAAACAAAGTAATAGAAGTAGCAAGATATCCCTGTTATCTAGCGGTTTATGAGACGAAAAGAAACCAGCAATCCTACCATCATGCAAAACGCTACGGGTTTCTGTTTACAGTCATGGGGCAGGAGGGTGTATTTCCCCTGGGTGGTTGCTGTCTCCCAACCTACTACCTACGGCAAGACAGGAAGGATTGAATGATGGGAAAGTTTTTTTTTTCGGGCCACCCTGCCTTGGGGGGAATCGGCCAGTGTGAAATAAAAAAACAATAAAAATATATATAAAATTTATATATAAATATATATATATTTATATATAATATATATATAAAAAATGAAGTACACCACCTGCCAGAGACTGTAAAACAAACCTGTAACGTTTTGCTGATGGTAGGATTGCTGGTTTCTTTTTTCTGTCTCAAAACACCCAAAAAGGGGGATACTTGGTACCCCCCTTTTACATTTTGGGGTCCATTTCACAGACATCCATGCATATATATATATATATACATACATTGGGTTTTTTCTCCTTTTTCACATACTCTTTTTTCGCTTTTTTTCTTTATTGCCCAGGGAGAATTGGAAAAGAATTTTTCCTCCGAAGCCTGCTTGGTAGGGGCAACAAAATCCCGGGGAGAAATGGGCTAGTAACCCCTTCTCCTGAAACATTTACAAAAAAGAGAAGAAAAAACTTTAAAAACTGGGTTCTTGAATGGCGTGGATTTAGTGGGGATGAAAAGAAAAAAATGATTCTGTGTTTGAATGAAAAAAGTTGGATGTCCTGGCCCTAAGCAAAACAAAGCTGAAGGGGGTGGGGGGAGTTCGGGGGGGGGAAATAAATGGGTTTAAAATCTGGTATCTGAAGGTTAGAGAAAAGGAAAGGGGTAGCAGTAATGTTAATGATCTTTTAGGGAAAGGGAGAAAAAGATAAATGTGTAAATGAAAGAATTTTTGGGGATTAAAAGTAATGGTTGGTGCGAGAAGTGGGCATAATAACGTGTATGACCTGGAGAAGAGAGGAATCAGGGAAGAGAGAGTTTTTGGGAGATGTAAAGTAATTATTAGGACCTTTGAACCAAGTGAGAGATAAGGGTAGGGGCCTGAATGCAGAGGGGGAGAAATTTTTAGAGGGGTGGGGTGGGAAAGTTTGGGGTCCCAGGTGTAAATGAAAATGGGAGCCCTTTGATTAACTTTGTATAGAAAGGGTTTTAGTTATAGTATACATATTTTAAAAAAAAAGAGGATAAAAAAGTATCAAGATATGATTTGGGGGAAAATGACAGTAGTTTGTTGGTTTGTATTGGGAGATAAAAGACTGTTTATAACTTCAGGATTACATGTTTTAGAGGGGGCCCCAGATATACAGACACTTTTTAGTTGTAGCTACCTGGAGTAAAAGGTAAAGGGTACAAGGGAATAAAGCATCAGGAAAGAGAGGGAAGGTTATAAACTAAAAGAGGGGCAGTTTGGGAAAGATTAACAGCTATTGGAGGAAATGGGCAAAAGGAGCATAGGCAATGGGGTGAAAGGTATGGGGAGGTTTTAAAAATTAGGGTTTGAGTGTTCAGCAGAAATTTGTGGTTCAGGGAAAATGGGGGCGGAGGGAAAAGGGCTTGGTGGGAAAATGATGTAAAAGAGTGTAAAAGGGAAAAAAGTTACAATGAGAATTTTTTTCAAAATAGAAGTGTGCAAGGAGGGGGAAAAGTATAGGAGAAAAAGAGGGGTTTTAAGAGATGGTGAAGCAATGTAAAAAAGAGCAAATGAAGAGTGGGGGAGATTTACAAAAATTTTGTTGAAAATAAGAAAAATTTTGGATGAGATTAACAATTTTAAAGGGGCCCAAGAACAAATGGATTTTTTCAGTTAAAAATAGGAGAGGGGAGTTTTTAAAAGGGGAATTGAGGTATTGGAAATGGGGGGAATATTTTGGGAATTTTTAAATGTTGATGAAGATAGGGAAGCTGTGTTTTTGGGAAGGCAAGGGGGAAAAAACATCTTGTATATGAGGAAGAGCCAGTTGGAGTGGGGGGAAGTTGTGAGGCGTAGGGAAAAGAAAGGGGGGAAGGGAGCCGGGGTTGAGGGAAAAAGAAATGTTTAAAAGAGGGGGGATAAGTTTTGGGGGGTTGGGGCAATTATTTAAAAATGTAGGAAGGGGAAAGGGCCTAGGGATTGACAAGAGATCATAAATTTCCCTTTTTAAAAAAACAAGGGGACAAAAAGAGTGCAAAAATTAAGGGGGGTAATTTTGTTTATTAACCTGGTAAAGTGTAAGGAAAATTATTATTGAAAGAATTAAAGGAAAACGAGAATAGGATAGGGAATGAACAAGGAGGGTTTTGAAAGGGGGGGGTGTGTGGACCAGGTGTTTACAAGGAAAAATATAAGGGAAAATATTTTTAAAAAGGCTAAAGAGGGGCTTTATGGGTTTATGATTTTGGGGAAAAAGGGTATGACGGGGGGATAGGGGGGAATGGGCAGATTTGCAGGGGTTTGGGGAGGAGGAGGGTTTCTGAAAGCAGTGAAGGTTTTTACGAGATAGTGCGCCAAGTTTAAATATTAGGAAAAAAGGGGGAAAATTTTTTCCCAAAAAGTAGGCCTTTGACAGGGGTGTTGAGTCACCGGGTTTTTAATATTTATGGATGGGGTTTAAAGAATAAAAGCGAGGTCTTGCAAAAGGGGGGTTTAAAAAAAAAGAATCACACATAAAATGGGAGTTTTCACAGTTGCTCTTTGCTGATGAAATTGCTCTTGGAGATTTGAAGAGAGTTGCAGAGATTGGTGATGAATTTTGGGAGGGTTGCAAAAAAAAAAAAAAGTGAATACAGGGGAAAAAGTGGTTTTAGGAAACAAAAATATTAGGTATGAAAGATTTGGGTACAATTGGAGGGAGAGAGTATGGAGGGGGTGAATGATTCAGATTTTTGGGAGTGGACGTGTCAGCGGATGGGTTATGAAAGGTGAGGTGAATCATAGAATTGATAGGGGGAAAAAAGGGGAGTGGGGCACTTTTGGAGTCTGTGGGGACAAAAACTTTTTCCTTTGGGCAAAAAGGGGAATGTATAGAGTATATTTTTACCAACCTCTTAATGGGTGTGAACATGGGTATAATGTTGCAGGAGGAGAAGGCTGGAGGCGTGGGGATTCAGTCGAGGGCAATGTGTGGTTTTGAATATAATGCGAGAATTCGTAGTTTGGAAGTTTTGGAAGGTCGGGATACCCAAAACGTTGTCCCGGGGGCTGAGGAAGGGTTTTGAGGTGGTTTTGGACATGTGGGAGAATGGAGCGAGACAGAATGACTTCAAAAGGGACGCGTAGTGGAAAGGAAGGCGGGGGGAGGGGTCGGCCTAGGAAAGGGCGAGGGAGGGGGGGAAAGGAGGTTTTTTGTGCGAGGGGCTTGACTTCCCGCGGGGGTGTGGAGCGTGTTTGATAGGAGGAATGGGACGAATGGGGTTTTTTAAAACTTGACGTGTGTTTGGGTGTGAGCAAAGAACTTTATGAAGGGTTTAGGGAAAAACCCAGGGCCGGACTTGATCCTAGAGGGAAGTACGGCCTGCACTTGAAGGGGGGGTGTTTAAAGTTTTCAGTTTAAAAACTGAGTGTAGAGACCCCTTTGGCAAGACAGTGATGGAGTGAATGATGGGAAAGTTTTCTTTTTTTCGGCCCCCCTCCTGGGGAAACGGCCAAAGTGAAATAAAAAAATAAAATACTCTATCTCGTGTAAAAGTTCTACTTTTTAAAAAAAATTCATAAGCTCCTTTTTTTTTTGATCACCCCTTTACTTCTCATTCCACCCAAACCCCGCTCTTTTCCCCCGACCCACCCCCCTAGGGAAAAAAACAAATAAAATTTTAGGGGCCCACAATGTGTTAACGCTGGGATTATGAACTTTTGAAACAGGTGTTTTTGACGAGTGTCACTTATCGCCGACAGGGGTAAGTAGGCGGTGACATTTGTGATAGTGCTTATAATAATAATAATAAATAAAAAATAATAATAATAATAATAATAAAAATAATTTAAAGTATGCCCTGGAAAAAAGAGAAGTGTAGAGGAGAGAGAAAATTTGGGAAAATTTGAGTGAAGCGTGGGGGGTTTTTTAAACAGTGTGAGGTAAGTGGTTGGGGGTTTCAATGCTAAAGTGGGTAAAAATTTATTGGGGGGGTGTAGGTAAATTTGGGGTGCCCGGGGGTAAATGTAAAAAGGGGGGCCTTTAAATTTAGCTATGTGTAAAAGAAATTTTTAATAAGTAAAACATATTTTATGAAAAAGAGGTAAAAAAATATACAAGGGATGATGTAGCAAAGTAATAAATATTTTTTAGATCATTATTTGGGGGATAAAAGGTTAGGGTAGGCCCAGCATGTACATGTTTATAGAGGGCAACTGATAATCGGACATTATTTGTTTAGCTACAGTTAAGGGAAGAGTAGAGGAAAAGAGGAAGGTGGCAACAACAAGTAAGAGGGAGGTGAAAGTGTAAAAAACAAAAAGGGGGAGGAATTCGGGGGAGATAAAAGCGACATTGGAGAAAAGGGGGGCTAGTGCAAAAAAGGGGTATGGGGGGTAAGAGGGTTGGGAAAGTTTTTAAAAAAACAGTTTAAATGTGGGGCAAAGTTTGTGGTTTAGGGGGGGTGGGGGGGAGGAGGAAAAAGGGGTGATTGTGGAATGAAGTAAAGGGTGTGATAAAAAGAAAAAGGTAGCTTATAGAGGTTTTTAAAAAAAAAAAGTGTTTAAAAAGAGCAGGTAATGGAAGAAAAGAAAGGGGAAGAGGTGGTGAAGAGGCAAAAGGGGAGCAGATGAAAAAGGGGGAAGGGACTGTCAAAAATTTTTAAAGAAAATAAGAAAAATTTTTTAGTAGTTAAACAAATTTAAAAAGCCCAGGGAAAGTATGGATTTGTCATTAAAAAAAAGAGTAGGGGAGTTAATAGAGGGGGGAGGGGGGTATTAGGTAGATGGCGGAAAAATTTTGAGGGGAAATTTTAAAATTTAAGGAAGAAAAGGGGGGCGGGGAATTTTGCACTGGCCAGGGGGGTATACCATCTTTAGGGGTGAAGAAGAGAAATGTAAGTGTGGGGGAGGTACATGAGGGATTTCGTAGAATGAAAGGGGGTAAAGCACTGGGAAGATGGGGCATGACAGAAATTTAAAAGCAGGGGGGGGAAAGTGTTTGGGGTGGGGGTACTTTTGTTAAAATTAAATGTAGAAAAAGGGGAAGGTACCTAGGGATTGGCGACATTATAGCCCTTTAAAAAAGGGAAAGGGGACAAAAGGATTTTAAAAAATTTTAGGGAATAAATTTACTGAGTATCCAGGAAAAGTAACGGGGGTTATAATTGAAAAAGAAATTAAGGGAAGACAGAATGTAGAATTGGGACGAGCAAGGAGGCTTCAGAGTGGGGAGGGGATGTGTAATCAAGTTTTTTAATTGAACAATATGTGAACAGTATTTAGATAAAGGAGGGAAAATTTTTTATTGCATTTATGGATTTTTAAAAAAAATATGATAATTTTTGACGATCGTTGGAGGTGAGCAGGTAAATTTGTGAAGGGGTTCAGGGAAACCCGGGATTTCATATAGTCGGGCTTGATCCTGGAAATGGGAATACAATGCCTGCACTTTAAAGGAGGGGTTTGGGGTTTGGCAGTTTTTGGGGGGATATGTTGTGTACTTTATATTGGGAGCTTCTAGACTTTTATTTTTGGCACCTCGCAAAAACAGTGATAATGTGCGGTGGGTGAAAATGTTTAAAGATGATGAAAGATTTTCTTTTTGGGGGTTTTCTTTTTTTTTTTGGGGCACCCTGCCCGGTGGGGGGAAAAGGCCGACTTGTTTGGAAAAAAAAAAAAAAAAAAAAAAAAAAATGATAGAGTGGATAAAGGGGCAATGGGCAGATGTTGCAATATATGGGAAAGGTGGTAAGTTTCTAAAAGCTGTAAAGAGCTTTTAGAGGTAGTGAGGCTCAGGTTAGGGTGTGTAGAAGAGAGGGAGAATACTTCCCGAAAATAGGTCTTAACAGGGATGTGTAATGTCCCATGGTTGTTTAATTATTTAAAGTGGGGTTGTAAAGGAAGAAATACTAGGGTCTTCGGGAGAGGGGGGGGTTAAAATTATGGGGGAACAATTTTAAAATGGGAATTGAACATTACTTTTTGTGATGATACGGTTATGGGAATTTTAAAAAAAATTGAAAGGTTTGTGGTGAGTTTGAGAATGTGTGTAAAGGGAGAAAATTGAAAGTGAACATAAAAAGATAAGGTGATGAGGGGACAAGTGATTTAGATAAAAAAAAATTGGATATCAAAATTGGGAAGGGGGTAGGAAAAGTGAATGTTTTCAGATACTTGGGGGGTTTACGTGTCGCGGATGGGTTTTGAAGGGGGGTTAATCATAGAATTGATGAGGGAAAAAGGTGAGGGGGCTTGACTTATGTGGAGCAAAAAACGTTATCTATGGAGCCCAAAAAAGGGAATGTATGAAAGTTAGTAGTACCAACACTTTATATGGATGTGAACTTGGGTGGTAAAGCAGCAGCGAGGAAAACGGTTGGAGGCATGGAGAGTCCCCTTTTAAGGGCAAAGTGTGGTGTAAAAATTTTGCGAAAATCGGAGTGTGGAAAAGGAGAAAAGGGGTGGGGTTAATAAAAGCTTTTCAGAGGGCAAAGGGGGTTTTGGGTGGTTTGGTCATTTAGAGAAATGGATCAAATAGAAACATGGAAGCATATAAATCTATAGGGAAGGAAAGAGGGTAGGGGTCGCCTTGAAAGGGTTGGAAAGGGGGGTAAAGGGGGTTTTTTGGGCAAAGGGGGTTGGACCTTTCCCGCAAGGTCATGACGTGTTAGATGGAGTGAATGGAACGAATGATACTCGGGACCCGACGATCTGTTGGGTGTAGCAGGGGAAATTTAGTGAAGGGATTTGGAAAATGGTATTTTCATTAGCCGGGCTTGGTCCTGGAAAAAGGGGAAATAAATGCCGCATTTTAAAAAAGGGGTTTGGGGTATTGGCAGTTTTGGGGGGAAAGTTGTGTACTTTATGATACTTCTAAAGTTGTATTCTGAGCCCTCGCAAAAGCATGATAATGTTGGTGTGGGAAAGGGTTTAATGATTTGGGAAAATATTTTTTTTGGGGATTTTCTTTCTTTTTTTTGGGGCCCCTGCTCGGTGGGAGACGGCCGACTTTTTGAAAAAAAAAAAAAAAAAAAAAAAAAAAATAAAATAATCTAGGTATAGGTTGGAAACGCAACCGCCCAGGGAGTCTACCGCGGCCCAAGGGGGTGTAAACGAAAAACCGTACGTATTGTTTTACATGATGGAGGATTTTGGGTTTCCTTTTCGCCTCAAAACTGCAAGGTTTCAGGGACGCCCTTCTATTCACTTTCACTTTGGCACACAAAAACATACAGACAACATATATGTATAAACACCCCTCTGGGGTTTTTTTTATTTTTTTTAGTTCTTTTTCCTGTTTATTTCCCCTTTTCCTCCATGGGGAAAACGAAGCAGAATTTTTCCTCAGTAAGCCATGTGTGTTGTAAGAGGCGACTAAAACCAGGACAAGGGCTAATAACCCTTCTCCTGTTTTATTACTAAAGTAAAGGAGAAACTTTCGTTTTTTTCTTTTGGGCCCCCCCGCCTCGGTGGGATGTCTGGGGTGTTGAAAAAAAGAAAATAAAACAACATAAAATAATAATAATAATTCCCTTATCACTCCCCTGCTGACAGTGGGACATTTTGGGGAGCCCGTCATATTCATCCTCCCCTAATGACGTGGTGAATCGATGAGCGTACACTGTCTTGCTTTATTTGTTTTTACTGTTACACATAAACAAGTCGTCTGCTGTCTACTCTCGTCATCTGTCTGGTGTCTGCTTTCTCTCGCTTGTGTTTCTCTTTCTGTCTGTTTGTCTCTCTTGTCTCAGAGAGTTGCTCATGAACCAACTTGTATTACACATGATCACTATCTACAAGCACAGTATAGCACTTTGGATTTTTTGGGTTATCCTACGTAATTTACACTATGTGTAATTGTATTTACATATGTGTTCCTGTGAGATAGAGACAGAGATAGAGACACAGATAGATAGAGATAGATACAGACAGACAGATGGAGATAGAGACAGCCAATCAGCCAGCCAGATGGCCAGCCAGGTAGCCAGCCAGCCAGCCTGCCAAACACATATTACACTTTCCAGAATTGTTTCTTTTTACTTAGGGCATAGGTTACAGGACATTCTGACAGGATGACTACCAGTGGTACCAAAATTGAAAGGGTGTTGCACAAATGTTGCACATGGGGTATTATCGAAGTTTTTTATATTTCCACGACGACTTGTGGCCACATCCACCTCAAAGTCACTAAATTTGGGGTCAACATCACTTTCCTCAAAAAAAAGGAGAACCTTCAAAACAAGGGATGTCAAGCCAATGATAATCCCTTTTAAATAACTTGTTCTCTTTAGGCTGGAATACCACTGTACACTAACAGCTCCATTCAAGGCAGGTGCAATCGCAAATCTAGAGAATGTACAGAGAAGCTATATTGCACATGTAAGTTGTGTTAATATGACATGACATCAGTGAATCCTTGGTGTTTGTGCGCTGTTTGCTCTACCTGGCGCTCAATTTAACTGGTGCTCCCACAAGGTACTAAGTGGTCCCAGATTTTTTTTAATACTGCACACACCGAGTGTTAAGACCCATTCTATGTTGACCAGGCATCTCAGGCCAATTGTGCCAAATTTAGAGGCAGGAAAAATAAAACGTAAATATACGTTTGGGACGCTAGCGGTAAGAACGTATATATACATTTGGACCGTTTACAGTTAATTATTTTCAGACAGGTATACTTTTACTCAACAAATTGGCCATATCCCACTGAGGCAAGGTGACCTAAAAAGAAAAACAAAAGTTTGTCTTTTTAAATCTAGTAATGTATACAGGAGAAGGAGTTACTAGCCCCTTGCTCCCAGCATTTTAGTCGCCTCTAATGACACGCATAGCTTACGGAGGAAGAATTCTGTTCCACTTCCCCATGGAGATAAAAGGAAATATACAAGAACAAGAGCTATTAAGAAAACACAAGAAAACTCAAGAGGGGTGTGTATATATATATGCTTGTACATACCTGAAACCTTACATGTTTATGAGACAGAAAAAAGACACCAGCAAACCTGCCATCATGTAAAACAACTGCAAGTTTCTGTTTCACACTCACTTGGCAGGATGGTAGTACCTCCCTGGGTGGTTGCTATTTACTAACCTAGTACCTAGGGATGGCTATATATTTATTATAAATCCATTTAATCATACAATCCATTTTAATTTTATTCTTGAAAGTCATGCTTTGAATGACATCACAGAGGTACCTTCTTTGGCATCTCAATGTATATTTAATAAGGTCAAGCATGAAATGGAGAATACTATTTAAAAGCAGCATTTGAATCAAAGGAGGTGGGACGCTAAAGACCTCATTTCACCCAAAGGTCCTAATTGACTAGTTCGTGGAAACCACTGATATGTTCAACAGTACATAGCGTGAAATTATCCTTCCCACTTAAATAAAACTGCTCTTACAATTCCTTTCAGTCAGCTTTGATTTAAGGAAGGGAATGGTAGCCCAAATTCAGTGGATCAAGAACTCTTCACCAGCATAAAAGCCCCCATATGACAGAAACATACTATACATATACTATATAGAGTTCTGTACAGTACTTGGGAATGAATGCTTCTGTGCTTTTGCCAAAAATTATGGAGAAAATCACAGAATAAAAGAGGGAAAGAAAGTTGCAGGAGTGCTGAAGAGTTTTTAGAAAGAGTGTTAATGAATACTTCAGGTAGTAGGTTGGTAGACAGCAACCGCCCAGGGAGGTACTACCGTCCTGCCAAGTGAGTGTAAAACAAAAGCTTGTAATTGTTTTACATGATGGTAGGATTGCTGGTGTCTCTTTTTTCTGTCTCATAAACATGCAAGATTTCAGGTACATCTTACTACTTCTACTTACACTTATGTCACACTACACATACATGTACAAGCATATATACACACACCCCTCTGGGTTTTCTTCCATTTTCTTACTAGTTCTTGTTCTTGTTTATTTCCTCTTACCTCCATGGGGAAGTGGAACAGAATTCTTCCTCTGTAAGCCATGCGTGTTGTAAGAGGCGACTAAAATCCCAGGAGCAAGGGGCTAGTAACCCCTTCTCCTGTATATATTACTAAATGTAAAAGGAGGAACTTTCGTTTTTCTTTTTGGGCCACCCCGCCTCGGTGGGATACGGCCAGTGTGTTGAAAGAAAGAAGAAGAAAAGGAGAGACTTCTGTTTTTCCTTTTGGGCCACCCCGCCTTGGTGGGATACAGCCGGTGTGTTGAAAGAAAGAAAGAAAGTTAATGAATACAAAAAATAGGATTCTACAGTACCAGAACACATCTTCCTGATACTTTTGTAAGGATATGAAGCAGTCTTCAAATATTGTATTAAGGAGAAAGTAAGAAGTGGAAATGTATCGCCCAAGATTAATGTGTGGTGTGAACATTATGCAGAGAGTAAGTAATGAAGAGATAAGAAGACAGTGAAAGGTTGAAAGATATAATTCAAAGAGCACAAGAATGATTACTGAGAGGGCTTGGCCATGTATAAAGAGTACAGAAAGATTAGTCATTAAAGATGTATAAATTTTGGATGAATGAAAGGTGGAGTATGGAATGTCTGGAAATACTGTACTCCTGTGTATGCAAAAAATAAGAAGAGGAAAGTGGTCCATGGAACATGTCATGCTGGAAAAATATTCCACCCTGCAGTGGTGGAAAATAGTTGATGAGTTAAAACATAAACTTTAAATGTCCTTACACATCATTTGAGACAAAGTAACATGAATACAATCATCCACAGCAGTCCACAAAATATAGATCTACATACCTCTCAAATGCTCTTAGAATCTGTGAATGTATCTGTGACACACATTAATTATGAAAATAATCAATATAAGTTGCTAGAAATTTAGTGACAGTTAAAATGCCATAAACTGCTTCTTTATAATCCATAGTCTATTCAAACACACTTCTTGTTTTTTTTTTTTAATACACTGGCTGTCTCCCACCAAGGCAGGGCAACCCGAAATAGACAATAACACTTCCACCATCACTCGCTCCATCACTGTCTTGCCAGAAGTACACCGATGCTACAGTTCAGATATCCCTCCAAACTGCAATATCTTTTCAGACAAACCTCATTTTTTAGCTAAAATACATAGATTTTCCTAGGTAGTAGGTTGGTAGACAGCAACTGCCCAGGGAGGTACTACCGTCCTGCCAAGTGAGTGTAAAACAGAAGCCTGTAATTGTTTTACATGATGGTAGGATTGCTGGTGTCTTTTTTTCTGTCTCATAAACATGCAAGATTTCAGGTACATCTTGCTACTTCTACTTGCACTTAGGGCACACTACACATACATGTACAAGTATATATATACATACCCCTCTGAGTTTTCTATTTTCTTTCTAGTTCTTGTTCTTGTTTATTTCCTCTTATCTCCATGGGGAAGTGGAACAGAATTCTTCCTCCGTAAGCCATGCGTGTTGTAAGAGGCAACTAAAATGCCGGGAGCAAGGGGCTAGTAACCCCTTCTCCCGTATAAATTACTAAATTTAAAAAGAGAAACTTTTGTTTTTCTTTTTGGGCCACCCTGCCTCGGTGGGATACGGCCGGTTTGTTGAAAGAAGAAGAAGACATAGATTTTCACTTTTTAAACAGAATTGCTGCTGCAATTGAATTTTATGCTAAAAGTAAGCTAAATTATGCAATTTTTGTGAAGTACTTTGACCCTCCTTCAGAGTTAAGGCACTGTACATTCAACCTCCAGGATTCATGTCTGGCTAAATGGTTTCCCTGAATCCCTTCATAAATGTTACCTTGCTCACACTTCAACAGCACTTCAAGTCATAAAAACCATTTGCCTTTGCTCACTCTTATCTAACATGCTCACATACTCCTGTTAGATGTTCAAGTCCCTCACATACAAAACCTTTACCCCCTCCCTTCAACCTTTCCTTGGGCAACTCATACCCTACCTTCCCTACACTACAGATTTATACACCCTCCAAGTCATCCAATTTTTCTCTTCCTCTCTAGATGTCCAAACCACCTCTACAACCCTCCTCAATCCTCTACTTGGGAACAACAATTTCATTCCAAATCTCTGAATGACTTGAGTCAAAATGATAATAAAAGCTACAAAGCATCAGATTTCTATTTCTTATCTATTGTGTATTGCTAATCCTTTCACTGTCTGTGCCATAGTTTTATGGCTTTGCACTCTCAGTCAGTGCCATAGTTCTATGCCATGAGCTCAGCTCACTTAGATAAGCTGTGAGTGGTAAATTTAGGAATAGATACAAGAGAATGGGTCGATGTGGTAAGTGTGCACCATATAAAAATAATCCTGCCCCACACAGTGCATAATTTGGAGAGAAAAAAAAAAAACTGTGACTGGTTTAAAATACTGATTTTGTGGTGTATTTTCGGATGGTTTTTACGGTTGTATTATTGGTCTCTTAGTCTTATTTGACAGAATGGAATATAAATAACAGAAATAGGGATGATTTTGATTGGTTTCAGAAGTGAAAGTAGCTTGAAAATGAGCTCAAAGTAGTGGGAATGTTCCATTTTTGCCAATATTCCAGAATTAGGAATTAAGTTAAGAATTAATCTAAGTCTGCTCGAAATGCCTAGCCATGCTAGGTGTCCTAGTGGCCCCCTCTGTAATTAGTATTTTATAACATGTAAACCACAAAATACCCAAAACCTGTAAACCCCACATTGTAACCATTATAGAGAATAAACATGAATTTTTTTTTTTTTTTTTTTCAACAAGTTGGCCGTCTCCCACCGAGGCAGGGTGACCCAAAAAAGAAAGAAAATCCCCAAAAAGAAAATACTTTCATCATCATTCAACACTTTCACCACACTCGCACATTATCACTGTTTTTGCAGAGGTGCTCAGAATACAACAGTTTAGAAGCATAAACATATAAAGATACACAACATATCCCTCCAAACTGCCAATATCCCAAACCCCTCCTTTAAAGTGCAGGCATTGTACTTCCCATTTCCAGGACTCAAGTCCGACTATATGAAAATAACCGGTTTCCCTGAATCCCTTCACTAAATATTACCCTGCTCACACTCCAACAGATCGTCAGGTCCCAAGTACCATTCGTCTCCATTCACTCCTATCTAACACGCTCATGCACGCTTGCTGGAAGTCCAAGCCCCTTGCCCACAAAACCTCCTTTACCCCCTCTCTCCAACCCTTTCGAAGACGACCCCTACCCCGCCTTCCTTCCCCTATAGATTTATATGCTTTCCATGTCATTCTACTTTGATCCATTCTCTCTAAATGACCAAACCACCTCAACAACCCCTCTTCTGCCCTCTGACTAATACTTTTATTAACTCCACACCTTTTCCTAATTTCCACACTCCGAATTTTCTGCATAATATTTACACCACACATTGCCCTTAAACAGGACATCTCCACTGCCTCCAACCGTCTCCTTGCTGCTGCATTTACCACCCAAGCTTCACACCCATATAAGAGTGTTGGTACTACTATACTTTCATACATTCCTTTCTTTGCCTCCATAGATAACGTTTTTTGACTCCACATATACCTCAACGCACCACTCACTTTTTTTCCCTCATCAATTCTATGATTAACCTCATCCTTCATAAATCCATCCGCCGACACGTCAACTCCCAAGTATCTGAAAACATTCACTTCTTCCATACTCCTCCTCCCCAATTTGATATCCAATTTTTCTTTATCTAAATCATTTGACACCCTCATCACCTTACTCTTTTCTATGTTCACTTTCAACTTTCTACCTTTACACACATTCCCAAACTCATCCACTAACCTTTGCAATTTTTCTTTAGAATCTCCCATAAGCACAGTATCATCAGCAAAAAGTAACTGTGTCAATTCCCATTTTGAATTTGATTCCCCAAAATTTAATCCCACCCCTCTCCCGAACTCCCTAGCATTTACTTCCTTTACAACCCCATCTATAAATATATTAAACAACCATGGTGACATTACACATCCCTGTCTAAGACCTACTTTTACCGGAAGTAGTCTCCCTCTCTTCTACACACCCTAACCTGAGCCTCACTATCCTCATAAAAACTCTTTACAGCATTTAATAACTTACCACCTATTCCATATACTTGCAACATCTGCCACATTGCTCCTCTATCCACTCTATCATATGCCTTTTCTAAATCCATAAATGCAATAAAAACTTCCCTACCTTTATCTAAATACTGTTCACATATATGCTTTAATGTAAACACTTGATCTACACATCCCCTACCCACTCTGAAACCTCCTTGCTCATCTGCAATCCTACATTCTGTCTTACCTCTAATTCTTTCAATTATAACCCTACCGTACACTTTTCCTGGCATACTCAGTAAACTTATTCCTCTATAATTTTTACAGTCTCTTTTGTCCCCTTTCCCTTTATATAAAGGGACTATACATGCGCTCCGCCAATCCCTAGGTACCTTCCCCTCTTTCATACATTTATTAAACAAAAGTACCAACCACTCCAACACTACATCCCCCCCTGCTTTTAACATTTCTGTCATGATCCCATCAGTTCCAGCTGCTTTACCCCCTTTCATTCTACGTAATGCCTCACGTACCTCCCCCACACTTACATTCTGCTCTTCTTCACTCCTAAAAGATGGTATACCTCCCTGACCAGTGCATGAAATTACTGCCTCTGTTTCTTCCTTAACATTTAAAAGTTCCTCAAATATTCTCGCCTTCTACCTAATACCTCCATCTCCCCATCTACTAACTCCCCTACTCTGTTTTTAACTGACAAATCCATACTTTCCCTAGGCTTTCTTAACTTGTTTAACTCCAAAAATTTTTCTTATTTTCATTAAAATTTCTTGACATTGCCTTTCCCACTCTATCATCTGCTCTCCTTTTGCACTCTCTCACCACTCTCTTTACCTTTCTTTTACTCTCCATATACTCTGCTCTTGAATTGAATTGAATAAATAAATCACCTCACTTGTCTACTACATGTCCAACTGGTCAGTCTAAAATGCATTCATGAATGTGCTGACATTATTTATACAATTATTACAATAATGCATAAAAGTAAATATATTTTGTGTGTGAATAAAAATTCAAAATGGAATTCATGAGTAAAGCCTGGGAATGTAACTAATGAACAGAGGAAATGTTATTTTAGTGCCAGGAATGCCTGCATTCTTTATTCTAAACCCTATTTTAAAACTGGCATATTTTGAAATTTGTGTGAAATTGGCCAAATTATCAATTTCTGATTACTGGGCAGTTGAAATAGTTGACTGGCGGTTTCTTGTGCTTAACTGATAAAATGGAAGACATACTAGCAAAACAGCTAAGAATCTGGTGCACTGGAACAATGTAATTGACTTAAAATAGGACCCAAAGTGAGAAAAATTTCTAATTCCTAAATACTGCTGACACAGCAAAATTCACAAAAGTGTAATTTTGTCAATTTTTCATCATATTTCAGATTTTTTTTTACCCTCAGAAAAATATTCTCTACTATTTCACAAGAAAACAAATAACCCAATTTTTTTTTTAAACTTCTTCGACACTGTGGACACTTTTCATATTGGAGGTCTGGACACTGAAAGGGTTAAGTACAATATCATTACCTTGCACAACTTGTCAGACACTGCAACATCATGCAATCTTGGTTCAGAGGACATCTACATGACCTTCACGACTACTACAACTAACCCATCCCTTGGGGTATGACCTACTTCCACTGGGGAATCCTGCCTAAAAGTGACTATGCCCTTGTCTGCTACACATCCCTATCCACTGACGCCTATATAAGCACCAGTCTCCTTGCCTATGCTCCAGAATCTCTATGACCACTGTGCTCTCCGCACCAGCTCCAAGGCTGAGGGACTGATTACCTCATCTTCTGTACATAGTTCTACTGTCTTCTAGTTATGTCTCAGAATCTGTATTGATAAAGCCACTGGATGGCAAAACATCTACAATAAAGATAACCAGATGTTGCACATGTGTCTTAACTTTCGTCAATATCATTACCGCTGTTGCTCATTGAGCTCCTTTTCAAACTCAGCTGCATGATCCTCCTTCACTTGAGAAGTGCCTTCAAGAACTGTTGGAATGTCCTCTACATCACTGTCTCCATCAGCATCTTCTCCCCAAAGAGCTGCAACCTGTAACATACTGGAATTTTAAATACAGTACTGAAAAATAAGTGAACTTTACAGACTATCATTCTGACAGTTATACAGTACTATATTATCTGAGCCCAGGGCTGCATTAAGGCCCTACTAGGCACGGAGCTGAGAATTTCTGATGGGCTTATACTGAACACAAATTCACACTAAAAAAAAAATATTAATTCATCCTCTTCTTCTTTCAACAAACTAGCCTTATCCCAATGAGGCAGGGTGGCCCAAAAAGAAATACAAAAGTTTCTCTTTTCAACTTTAGTAGCATATACAGGAGAAGGGGTTACTCGCCCCTTGCTCCCAGCATTTTAGTCGCCTCTAACAACACGCGTGGCTTTCAGAGGAAGAATTCTGTTCCACTTCCCTATGGAGATATAAGGAAATAAGCAAGAACAAGAACTAATAAGAAAATAGAAGAAAACCCAGAGGGGTGTGTATATATATGCTTGTACAGCAGATATTACCGGGATACCTCAGGGATATGTTTAAAAGATGATATTCAAAATAAAGTTGCTAGTAAAGGCAAATCAATTGATCAACGAGGAGAGATAGTAGAGGGCAACGAGTGACTAGCTCCCTTAAGGTTTACTATACAAACAGTAAGAGGCTAAGAAAGAGTGCTAAGAAGCAGGATTGCAAATCACCTGGATTCCCAAAATCTGCACAATCCAGGGAAACATGGGTTCAGGGCAGGTCGCTCCTGCCTCTCACAACTACTGGATCACTATGACATGGCCTTGGATGCACTGGAAGAAAATCAGAATGCAGATGTAATATACACAGACTTTGAAAAGCATTTGACAAATGCGATCATGGCGTAATAGCCCATAAAATACGTGCTAAAGGAATAACTGGGAAAGTGGGGAGATGGATCTTCAACTTCCTAACAAATCGAACACAAAGAGTAGTGGTCAACAGAGTTAAATCGGAGGCTGCCAGAGTGAATAGCTCTGTTCCACAAGGCACAGTACTCGCCCCCATCTTTTTCCTTATTCTCATATCAGACATAGACAGAGATATACACCACAGCACCGTATCATCCTTTGCGGATGATACTAAGATCTGCATGAGGCTGTCATCTGCTGAGGACGCGGTTAACCTCCAAGAAGATATAAACAAAGTTTTCCAGTGGGCAACGGTAAACAATATGATGTTCAATGAGGACAAATTCCAACTACTCCGTTATGGAAAACTGGAGGAGATAATAACTAGAACAGAGTATACTACTGACTCCGGCCATACAATAGAGCGGAAAAATAATGTAACTGACCTGGGAGTAGTAATGTCTGAGGATCTCACTTTCAAGGATCACAACAGTGCCACGATCGCACGTGCAAAGAAAATGATAGGATGGATAATGAGAACTTTCAAAACGAGAGATGCCAAGCCAATGATGATCCTTTTCAAATCACTTGTTCTCTCTAGGCTGGAATACTGCTGTACATTAACATCTGCATTCAAAGCAGGTGAAATCGCAGATCTAGAGAGTGTACAGAGATCCCTTACTGCACGTACAAGTTCTGTCAAGCACCTTAACTACTGGGAACGCTTGGAAGCACTTGACTTGTACTCGTTGGAATGCAGGAGGGAGAGGTATATCATAATCTACACTTGGAAAATCCTGGAAGGAATGGTCCCAAATCTGCACACAGAAATCACTCCCTACGAAAGTAAAAGACTGGGCAGGCGATGCAAAATGCCCCCAATAAAAAGAATAGGAAAGAGTAAGGAAAGAGTAAGGTAATGAGGATAACAAAAAGATTAGGTGATGAAAGATTGGATATCAGATTGGAGGGAGAGAGTATGGAGGAGGTGAATGTATTCAGATATTTGGGAGTGGACATGTCAGCGGATGGGTCTATGAAAGATGAGGTGAATCATAGAACTGATGAGGGGAAAAGGGTGAGTGGTACACTTAGGAGTCTGTGGAGACAAAGAACTTTGTCCTTGGAGGCAAAGAGGGGAATGTATGAGAGTATAGTTTTACCAACGCTCTTATATGGGTGTGAAGCATGGGTGATTAATGTTGCAGCGAGAGAAGGCTGGAGGCAGTGGAGATGTCATGTCTGAGGGCAATGTGTGGTGTGAATATAATGCAGAGAATTCATAGTTTGGAAGTTAGGAGGAGGTGCGGGATTACCAAAACTGTTGTCCAGAGGGCTGAGGAAGGGTTGTTGAGGTGGTTTGGACATGTAGAGAGAATGGAGCGAAACAGAGTGAATTCAAGAGTGTATCAGTCTGTAGTGGAAGGAAGGCGGGGTAGGGGTCGGCCTAGGAAAGGTTGGAGGGAGGGGGTAAAGAAGGTTTTGTGTGCGAGGGGCTTGGACTTCCAGCAGGCATGCGTGAGCATGTTTGATAGGAGTGAATGGAGACAAATGGTTTTTAATATTTGACGTGCTGTTGGAGTGTGAGCAAAGTAACATTTATGAAGGGGTTCAGGGAAACCGGCAGGCCGGACTTGAGTCCTGGAAATGGGAAGTACAGTGCCTGCACTCTGAAGGAGGGGTGTTAATGTTGCAGTTTAAAAACTGTAGTGTAAAGCACCCTTTTGGCAAGACAGTGATAGAGTGAATGATGGTGAAAGTTTTTCTTTTTCGGGCCTCCCTGCCTTGGTGGGAATCGGCCAGTGTGATAATAAAAAAAAAAAAAGTAGGGGTGCCATTGGTACACTAAGGGAAAACACCATAAGTGTCGGGGGCCCAAAACTGTTCAACAGCCTCCCATCAAGCATTAGAGGAATTGCCAATAAGCCCCTGGCTGCCTTCAAGAGAGAGCTGGACAGATACCTAAAGTCAGTGCCGGATCAGCCTGGCTGTGGCTTGTACGATGGACTGCGTGCGGCCAGCAGTAACAGCCTAGTTGATCAGGCCCTGATCCATCGGGAGGACTGGTCATGGACCGGGCTGCGGGGGCGTTGATCCCTGGAATAACCTCCAGGTAACCTCCAGGTAGCTAAGATTACTTACAAGTGCAGGTAATACTATAGATATTATTGGTATAACAGAGACCTGGTTCAACCTGTATGATAGAGAAATGCCTTCTGAATGCAACATACAGAATTATAAACTATTCCACACTGATAGGGTCAACAGGAAGGGTGGTGGAGTGGCAATGTATGTCAGAGATAATTTAAATTGTCTTAGAGATGATATAAGATTAGCAACATTGAACACAGAATCTGTTTGGCTACAGTTTCTTGAAGGTCATGACAAATTAATTTTGGGTATGATTTATAGGCCCCCAAACCTTATAGGGAGTGCAGTAAGCTGTTATGGGACAAAATTCATAAGGCATCTAGATATGAAAATGTTGTGTTAATGGGAGATTTTAACTTTAAACAAATTGATTGGAACAATATGACAGGAAATCTTGAGTCTAGTGACTTTCTTGATACGGTTCAGGATTGCTTTTTAGAACAGTTTATGACAGAACCAACTACAGGAAACAGTCTGCTTGACTTGGTTCTTGCCAACAAAGAATCACTAATAAATAATCTTGAGGTTAATGATGAGCTTGGGGAAAGTGATAACAAATCACTTAGTTTCAGTATATCATGGAATTACCCAAATAACTGCAATCTAATCTCTGCCCCAGGCTTTCGCTTGGCCGACTTCATGGGACTGAGAAATTACCTGGGTGGGCTAAATTGGGATGACCTGACTATGGGCCAGGTAGGTGATCTTGGTTGCCAATATGACATTTTTCAGAGCATAGTTCTAGCTGCCCAGACAATTTCTGTTCCAAGTAGGGAAATTAGATCTAACAAAAATGATCCCAAATGGATGAACAATAGATTAAAACATCTCACTGGTCAAAAGAGAGGCATATATAGGCGTATCAAAAGAGGAGATGGGCAGTTAAGAAATCAATATATTCAACTAAAAAGAGAAATAAAAACAGGAATAAGAAAAGCAAAAAGGGATTATGAGGCTAAGGTCACAAGGGATTTGAAGACTAACCCAAAAGGGTTCTTTCAGGTATACAGAAGTAAGATTAGGGACAAGATAGGGCCATTTAACCCTTTCAAGGTTTTCGACGTACTAGTACGGCTTATGCACCAGGGTTGTTGACGTATAGTACGCCTAAATTCTAGCGCCTTCAAATCTAGCAAGAGAAAGCTGGTAGGACCTACATATGAAAGAATGGGTCTATGTGGTCAGTATGCGCAGTATAAAAAAAAATCCCGAAGCACATAGTGCGTAATGAGAAAAAAAAAAACTTTGACCATGTTTTGGTTTAAAACAGCGACTTTGCACCGTATTTTCGTATGGTATTCATGGTTGTATTCTAGTTTTCCCTGGTCTCATTTTACAGAATAGAAGACATATTACAGAAGTTGAGATGATTTTGATTGGTTTCACAATGAAAAGTACCTTGAAATTGAGTTCAAAGTAGCAGAAACGTTTGAATTTTGCCAAAATTCAAAAGTCAACAAATCACGCCACGCGTCCAATACACATCAACTGGTGAGTCTAATATTCTTTTGCAAGTGCACTGATATTATTTATACCATTTCTACACTAATGAAGTAGCCTGCATAACAGTAAATCTTCTATTTTTTGTGAGAATAAAAATTCAAAGTGGAAAGCAAAAGAAATGTAAGAGGGGCCTGGGAACACAACTAATGAACAGAGGAAATGTTATTTTAGTGCCAGGAATGTCTGTCTTGTTATTCTAACCCTATTTGAAAATTTGGGTACTTTCAAACTTTGTGTAAATTGGGGAAAAATTGTTAATTTCGACCACTTTATTAATATTTTTGAAATGGGAAAATGGGTGGTTTCTTGTACTCTTTTCAATAAAAAAAAATCATTTCAGTGAAAAAAGTATGATTTTTGTCGCTATACCTTGGAAGGCCAAAAATAGGCTCAAAGGGGGCAAAATTTCGTGAGCGTAAACAGAGGAGACCGAAAACCACGAGAGCAAATTCCATAAGTTTTCCATCAATTTTCATACTCTTGGTGTCTTATGATCGGGAAAAATTTACTTTCATAGAAAAAATATTTTTTTTTTTTTTCCAAAAAATTTTGACCCAAATTTTAGGAAGGACCTCTCGACCCTGAAAGGGTTAAGAGTAACTCAGGTCAGATCACGACAGTATAAGGGGGATATTGTGAAATTTCAATACCTACTTCCTCCATTTTTACCCCGGAAAAACTAGAAACCTAAATAATAAATTTTTGTAAACAGGATGAAGATAAACTAGGAACGATTGCGTAACTATTGAACATGGGCCACAAACAAATAGGGAAAAATTTTAAAACCTAACAAATCCTCAGGGCCCCGATGAACTGTTTGTAAGGGGGGTTAACCCTTTGACGTTTCAGGGCCCCTCTCTAAACTGTCATTCTAAAGCCCAAATATTCAAAAAAAAAAAAAATTATTTTTTTTATGAAAATTTAAGATTTTTTTTCTGATGTTTTTAGTCCCAAAAAAAAAAATTTTTGCCACTATTACGGAATAACCTAAATTTTCAAAAATGACCTATGCAACCCCCGCGCTTCCCCGGTAAACTTCATTTTCTTTTAATTGAATTTTTTTTTTTTCACTATTTTATTTTTCACTAAACTTTTTGGTTTTGGCCGTGGGGCAATTATAATTCCACTCTTGAAAACCAATAAGCCACAAACATAATTTTATCAATTTTTGTTACAAAACTTTTTCAAAAAAACAAAAAATCTCTCCTCCCCTCTCTTCTCCCCCCTTTTTCCCCCTTTCCTTTCCTTTTCCCCTCCTTTCCTCCCCCTTCTCCTTTCTTCCCCCCTTTCTCCTCCTTTTTTCCCCTCCCCCTTTCTCCTCCTCCTTCTTTTCCTCCTCCTTTCTCCTCCTCCTCCTCCTTTTCCCTCCTCCCTCCTCCTCCCCCTCCTCCTCCTCCTCCCCTCCTCCCTCCTTCTCCTTCTCCTTCCCCTTTCCCCCCCTCCTCCTCCCCCTCCTCCCCTCCCCTCCTCTCCTCCTCCCCCTCCTCCTCCTTTCCCCTTCCCCCTCCTCCTTTCCCCTCCTCCTTCTCCTCCCTTCCCCTCCTCCTCCTTTTCCCCTCCCTTTCCTTTTCCCCCTTTCCCCCTCCTCCTCCTCCTCCTCCCCCCCTCCCTCCCCTCCCTCTCCCCTCCTCCTCCCCTCCCCCCTCCTTTCCTTCTTCTTTCCTTCTTCTCCTTTCCTCCCTCCCCCTCCTCCTCCCCCTTTTCCTTCTCCTCCTCCTCCTCCTCCTCCTCCCCCCCTTCTCCCCTCCTTTCTTGTGTGCGATGTGTGGCTTATAATTTTTTTTTGAGCAAAGTCGGAGCTGTCAAAGTGACATATTGTTCATTAGCACTACCCCTACCGCCTGTCAAAACAATGGGGTCGGATGCTGCTTCCCCTCTCCATTCTATCTAATTATCTTTCTCCCTCATTCTATATCTTTCAATCTGTCTCTCTTTCTATCTGTCTGCCTATCTCTGTCTCACAGGTACACATAAATACAAGTATACATAGTGTAAATTACCTAGGATAACCCAAGAAATCCAGACAAAGTGCTATACTCTGCTTGAAGATGTGAGTAAACGTGATGACACAGTCTTGTGGCTCTCTCTGAGACAGAGAGCTAGATGGACAGACAGGGAGCTTGACAGACAGACAAATAGACAGACAGACAAATGTTTGTGTACCAGCAAAAACAAAGGGAGGGCGATGGTCATGTAATATTACCCTCCTTTACGCTCATCAAAGTCAGCTCTTATCAGATGTTATCTCCCCTTATCTTGTCACTGTCATGGGGTGGACTTTTTTTTTTCTTGCTTCAAGGGAACAATATTATTACATCTTCTTCTTCCTCCTCCTCCTCTTCTTCTCCTCCTCCTCCTTCTCCTCCTCCTCTTCCTTCCCTCCTCCTCCTCCTCCTCCTCTTCCTCCCCTCCTCCCCCTCCTCCTCCTCCATTGCTTTTGGTCTCAAACTCCTCCAAATCATGAAATTGATCTTCACTGACACTTCCATCTGTGTTAGAGCATCACTTGGGAAGAGAAGAGTCCCAGATTTGCTGGGGAATCACATATTTCTTACCGCTACACATGCTGAAAAAGGACAACTGAAATGGCATTCCCACAATGCACCACTGGCTCCCCGATTTTTTTTTATATGGTGCACACTGACCATGGAGACCCATTCTCTCACATGTGGGCCTACCAGCTTTCTCCTGCTTGATTTGAAGCTGCTAGAATTTATGCGTATAAATACGTCAGAAACATTGGCTCGTAAGACGTATTTATACGTCGGAAACAGTCAAAGGGTTAAAGGAATGTAAAGAGGAACTTAGCATATCTTTCGCTAATCTTTTCAACATATCACTACAAACTGGCATAGTACCTGATAAGTGGAAAAGGGCAAATGTAATACCTATTTACAAGGCAGGTGACAGGTCCTTAGCTTCGAACTATAGGCCAATAAGCCTTACCTCCATAGTATGAAAATTTATGGAGTTAATAATTGCCGAGGGAATTCATAGCCATCTTGATAGGCATAAACTGATTAATGAATCTCAACATGGTTTCACAAAGGGGTGTTCCTGTTTTGCAAAGTTACAGTGGACCCTTGAGTTTCGGCAGCCTCGACTTTCGTGAAATTCGACCTTCGGCGAGTTTTTTTGGAAAAATTTGGCCTTGAGTTTCGTGAAAAAACTCGTGTTTTGGCGACCGTCTGGTACCCGTCCGCCCGTCACCGTGCACACAAAGCCAGTCTCCCACGCCATTCACGCTCAGTGTGCTATTGTTTACCAACACGTGACCATCACCCCGTGGGTTCATACGTAATAATCCATTGTTTTTTGTGATTACAACTGCTAAATAAGTCACCATGAGCCCAAGGAAAACTAGTGCAAGCCCTTTGGTAAAGAAAGTGAGGAACACGATCGAATTCAAGAAGGAAATCATTGAAAAATGTGAGAGTGGAGTGCATGTTAGAGAGCTTTCCAGGATGTATGGCAAGCCCCATTCAACCATCACTTCGATCGTGGCGAAAAGAAAGGAAGGAAAGTGTGCTGTTGTTGCAAAAGGGGTGGATATGCTGACAAAAAGGAGATCACAAATCCTCAAAGAAATGGAGAGGTCATTGTTGGCGTGGATTACCGAAAAACAGTTAGCAGGAGATAGTGTCACGCAGTCGATAATATGTGAAAAGGCAAGGCAGTTGCATGACTATCTCGTAAAGAACATGCCTGCAACAAGTGGTGATGCTTGTGATTTTAAGGCCAGCAAAAGTTGGTTTGAGACATTTAAGAAGCATAGTGGCATTCACAGTGTGATAAGGCATGGTGAGGCTGCCAGTTCTGACAAAAAAGCAGCTGAGAAGTTTGTACAGGAGTTTAAGGAGTGCGTAGACACTGGAGAATTCAAACCCCAGCAAGTATTTAATTGTGACGAAACAGGCCTCTTCTGGAAGAAAATGCCAAAGAGGACCTACGTCACGCAGGAGGAAGCGGCACTCCCAGGACACAAGCCTATGAAAGACAGGCTTACTCTCATGTTTTGTAGTAATGCTAGTGGGGATTTTAAAGAGAAGCCTTTACTGTGTATCACTCGGAAAATCCCAGAGTGTTCAAGAAATACAGTGTTGCCAAGAGTAACTTGTGTGTGATGTGGAAGGCTAACAGTAAGGCATGGGTCACAAGGGGAATTTTCCTAGACTGGTTTAATGAAGTGTTTGGCCCCAGTGTGAAGAAATACCTCCTGGAAAATAAATTGCCACTCAAGTGCCTCCTGGTAATGGACAATGCTTCTTCTCATCCTCCAGACTTGGAAGAGCAAATAGTGGAGGAGTTTAGTTTCATCACGGTGAAGTTCTTGCCTCCTAATACCACTCCTCTCCTCCAGCCCATGGACCAGCAGGTCATTTCAAACTTCAAAAAACTCTACGCCAAAGCAGTGTTTCAGAAGTGCTTTGAAGTGACCTCAGACACTGAACTGACCCTAAGAGAGTTCTGGAAAGATCACTTTAATATCCTCCATTGCATAAACCTTATAGGTAAGTCTTGGGAGGGAGTGACTTCCAGGACTTTGAACTCTGCTTGGAGAAATTTGTGGCCAGATTGTGTACAAGAGAGGGATTTTGAAGGGTTTATGGCTGACCCTAAGGAACCTATGCCAGTTATGGAAACTATTGTGGCATTGGGGATGTCCCTGGGGTTGGAGGTGAGTGGTGAGGATGTGAAAGAGTTGGTGGAGGACCACAGGGAAGAGCTAACCACTGAAGAGCTGCAAGAGCTTCATCTGCAACAACAACAGATCACAGCTCAGGAAACTGCTGCAGAGGAGGAGGAAGAGAGATGGAAGAAGGTGCCTTCTTCAAAGATTAAGGACATTTGTGGAAAGTGGACTGAAGTGCAAACATTTATGGATGAACTTCACCCTAACAAAGCTGTTGCAGGCTGTATTGGCAGCATGTACATTGACAGTGTTGTCTCCCACTTCAGGAAAATCTTAAAGAAACGCCAGAAACAGACCTCTCTGGACAGATATTTTGTGCGACAGGGGTCCAGTGACTCTCAAGCTGATCCCAGTGGCATTAAAAGAAGAAGGGAAGTAACCCCAGATATGGACTTCATACCTGAAGTCCTAATGGAAGGAGATTCTCCTTCCAAAAAATAGTGTACACCTTCCTCCTATACCCTCCTCCCATCTTCCATCCATGCGGAAGTCTTCAGCAAAGGTAAGTGTAATGTTATTATTATTTATTTTAAATGCATGTACTTGATTTCTGATTGTTTTCATTATATAAATCTTTATTTAATTTGAAAAAAAATATTTTATTTTAATATTTTTGGGTGTCTGGAACGGATTAATTTTATTTCCATTATTTCT
Source organism: Cherax quadricarinatus (assembly GCF_026875155.1). Classification (NCBI taxonomy): domain Eukaryota; kingdom Metazoa; phylum Arthropoda; class Malacostraca; order Decapoda; family Parastacidae; genus Cherax; species Cherax quadricarinatus. The sequence goes on from NC_069422.1 coordinate 25,636,469, forward strand.
TATGGGGAAAATGGTTTCGAGTTTCGTGAATTTCGACCTTCGGCGGGCTCTCTGGAATGGATTAATCACGAAACTCGGGGTCCACTGTACTAACTTTTTCACTAAGGTGTTTGAGGAGGTAGATCATGGTAATGAATATGATATTGTGTATATGGACTTCAGTAAGGCTTTCGATAGAGTTCCACATCAGAGCCTATTGAGGAAACTTAAGGCACACAGAATAGGAGAAATTTTTTCCTGGGTAGAGGCATGGTTGACAAATAGGCAGCAGAGAGTTTGCATAAATGGGGAGAAATCAGAATGGGGGCACGTCACAAGCAGTGCTCCGCAGGGGTCAGTGTTGGGCCCATTGTTGTTCACAATTTACATAAACGACATAGATGAGGGAATAATTAGCAACATAAGCAAATTTCCTGATGACACCAAAATAGGCCATCCAATTCATTCTAATGAAGACACTAGAGCACTAGAGAAGTGGCAGATGCAGTTTAACCCGTAAACAGTCCAAACGTATATATACGTTTTTACCGCTAGTGCCCCAAACATATATGTACGTTTTATTTTTTCTGCCTTCAAATTTGGCACGATTGGCCTGAGATGCCTTGTCCATAGAATGGGTTCTAACACTCAGTGTGCACAGTATTAAAAAAGTCTGGGACCACTTAGTACCTTGGGGGAGCACCAGTTCAAATGAGCACCAGCTAGAGCAAACAGCACAACAAACACCTGGGATTCACTGATGTCATGCAGCATTAACACTCCCATTTTAAGAGCAAAGTGATTTTGACCCTGGGTTTAGTCGCTTTGAGGTGGATGTGGCCACAAGTGGTCCAGGAAACATCAAAAAACCTCGATAATAACCCATGTGCAATATTTGTGCAACACCCTTTCAGAAAGTCTTATAACCTATGCCCTAAGTAAAGAGAAACAATTCTGGCTGGCTGGCAGACTGGATGGCTGGCTGGCTGCCTGGCTGGCTGACTGACTGGCTGATTGGCTGGCTAGCTGGCTGGCCAGTTGGCTGGCTAGCTGGCTGGCCAGCTGCATGGCAGCCAGCTGTGTGGCTGGCCGGCTGCTGGCGGCCTGGCTCTATCTCCATTTGTCTGTCTGTATCTATGTCTATCTCTGTCTGTCTCTCTGTCTCTATCTCTGTCTATCTCTGTCTCTATCTCTGTCTATCTGTCTCTGTCTGTCTCTATCTGTCTCTGTCTATCTCTGTCTGTCTATCTCTGTCTGTCTATCTCTGTCTCACAGGTACATATAAATACAAGTATACATAGTGTAAATTACCTAGGATAACCCAAAAAATCCAGACAAAGTGCTATACTCTGCTAGAAGATGTGAGTAAACGTGATGACGATGCAGTCTTGTGGCTCTCTCTGAGACAGAGAGCTAGACGGATAGACAGATAGACAAGGAGCTTGACAGACAGACAAATAGACAGACATAATTGTGTGCCAGCGAAAATAAAGCAGGCCCTAATCTTTTCTTATCAAGTCTTATCACTGCACCCTTGTGAATGCTCATCAAAAGTCAGCTCTTATCAAATGTTATCTCATCTTATCATGTCACTGTCAGGGGTGGACTTTGTTTTTCATGCTTCAAGGGAACTTATTATTTTATTATTATTACATATTCTCCTCCTCCTCTTCATTATTATTATATACTTCCACATATCAAAAACATTGCTGGGACCTATAAATACTTCGTATATATTCCAAGACTATAGTAAATGACTAAGGCAGGTGTACATGTCCACCTGTCAATGTGTTTGTGACAATGTAAGTACAATTTCAGTACCTAATACTGGAGGAGGAGGAGGAGGAGGAGGAGGAGGAGGAGGAGGAGGAGGAGGAGGAGGGAGGGGGGAGGGAGGAGGAGGAGGGAGGAGGAGGAGGAGGAGGGAGGAGGGGAGGGAGGAGGAGGAGGAGGGAGGAGGAGGAGGGAGGAGGAGGGAGGAGGAGGAGGAGGAGGAGGGAGGAGGAGGAGGAGAGGAGGAGGAGGAGGGAGGAGGAGGAGGGAGGAGGAGGAGGGGAGGAGAAGGAGGAGGGAGGAGGAGGAGGGAGGAGGAGAAGGGAGGAGGAGAGAGGGAGGAGGGGAGAAGGGAGGAGGAGGAGGAGGGAGGAGGAGAAGGGAGGAGGAGGAGGGAGGAGGAGGGAGGAGGAGGGAGGGGAGGAGGAGGGAGGAGGAGGGAGGAGGAGGGAGGAGGAGGAGGAGGAGGGAGGAGGAGGAGGGAGGAGTGAGGAGAGGAGGGGAGGAGGAGGAGGAGGAGGGAGGAGGAGGAGGAGAGGAGGAGGGAGGAGGAGGGAGGAGGAGGAGGGAGGAGGAGGAGGGGGAGGAGGAGGGAGGAGGGGGAGGAGGAGGGAGGAGGAGGAGGAGGAGGAGGAGGAGGGAGGAGGAGGGAGGAGGAGGGGGTGGAGGAGGGGAGGGGAGGAGGGAGGATGGAGGAGGAGGAGGAGGAGGAGGAGGGGGGAGGGAGGAGGAGGGAGGGGAGGAGGAGGGAGGAGGAGGAGGGAGGAGGGGAGGGAGGAGGAGGAGGGGGAGGAGGGAGGAGGGGGGGAGGGAGGGAGGAGGTGGGAGGAGGAGGAGGGAGGAGGAGGGGGAGGAGGGAGGGAGAGGAGGAGGGAGGAGGAGGGAGGAGGAGGAGGGAGGGGAGGAGGGAGGGGAGGAGGGGGAGGAGGAGGAGGACGGGAGGAGGAGGAGGGAGGGGAGGAGAGGAGGAGGAGGAGGGAGGAGGAGGAGGGAGGAGAGGAGGAGGGAGGAGGAGGAGGAGGGAGGAGGAGGAGGAGAATACATAATAATAATAATAGGTAATAATAAGTTCCCTTGAAGCATGAAAAACAAAGTCCACCCCTGACAGTGACATAAGATGAGATAACATCTGATAAGAGCTGACATTTGATGAGCGTACACGAGGGTGGGGGAGGGTGCAGCTGTTAAGAAAAGATTAGAGGCGATATTTGATGAGCATCACCCTCACTTTCTTTTCGCTGGTACACAAATATGTCTGTCTGTCTATTTGTCTGTCTGTCAAGCTCCCTGTCTATCTGTCTATCCGTCTAGCTCTCTGTCTCAGAGAGAGCCACAAGACTGCGTCATCACCTTTACTCACATCTTCTAGCAGAGTATAGCACTTTGTCTGGATTTTTTGGGTTATCATAGGTAATTTACACTATGTATACTTGTATTTATGTGTACCTGTGAGACAGAGATAGACAGACAGAAAGAGAGAGACAGATAGACAAAGACAGAGACAGATAGACAGAGACACAGATAGAGACAGATAGATGGAGGTAGACAGAGATAGACAGAGATAGACAGACCCTAAACTTGGGGTTAACATCATTTTCCTCTTAAAAGACGAGTGTTAATATGACATTACATCAGTGGATCCTTGGTGTTTGCCGCATTGTTTGCTCTAGCTGGCACTCAATTTAACTGGCACTCCCACAAGGTACTAAGTGGTCCCAGATTTTTTTAATACCGTGCACACTGAGTGTTAGGACCCATTCTATGCTGACAAGGCATCTCAGGCCAATCGTGCCAAATTTGAAGGCAGGAAAAATAAAACGTATATATACGTTTGGGGCGCAACTCGTAAGAATGTATGTATACGTTTGGACCGTTTAAGGGTTAAAAGTAGGTTAGATAAATACACAAGTGGGTGTGAGCGGGACCTGACTAGCTTGTGCTACTAGGTCTAATGCCATGCTCTTTCCTTAAGTGGAAGTGTCCTGACTAGGTGGGTCATTGGGCTAATCCTTGGGGGGGGGGACATGGACCTGCTTCGCATGGGTCAGTAGGCCTGCTGCAGTGTTCCTCCTTTCTTATGTTACTATGCATGTCTAGTGTGACCTAAGTGTACGCAGAAGTAGCAAAACGTACCTAAAATCTTGCATGTTTATGAAAGAAAAAAAAGACCAGCAATCCTACTATCATGTGAAAATTACAGGCTTCCATTTTATATTCACTTGGCAGGACGTTAGTACTTCCCAGAGTGGCTGCTTAAAACAAATACAGTGGACCCCCGGTATTCGATATTAATACCGAAAATATTGAAAAACGAATCAATTTTCCCCATAAGAAATAATGGAAATCAAATTAATCTGTGCAAGACACCCAAAAGTATGAAAAAAAAAATTTTTACCACATGAAATATTAATTTTAATACACAGAAACTGAAGAAGACATGCACAGTTACATGACACTTACCTTTATTGAAGATCTGGTGATGATTGATGGGATAGGAGGAGGGGAGAGTGTGGATGGTGTTAGTGTTTAGAAGGGGAATCCCCTTCCATTAGGACTTGAGGTAGCAAGTCCTTTTCCGGGGTTATTTCCCATCTTCTTTTAATGCCACTAGGACCAGCTTGAGAGTCACTGGACCTCTGCTCCCGTTCCTTTACGATTTGTCTAAAATGGGCCACAACATTATCTTTGTAATAGTCACCAGCACGACTTGCAATAGCCGTGTTAGGGTGATTTTCATCCACAAAGGTTTGCACTTCAACCCACTGTGCACACATTTCCTTAATTTTTGAAGTAGGCACAGTGGATTCCACAACTGGCATAGGCTTCTCAGGGTTAGCTCCAAACCCTTCAAAATCTTTCTTAATTTCCATACTAATTCTCACCCTTTTTACCACAGGGTTGGCACTAGAAGCTTTCTTGGGGCCCATGGTGACATATTTTGCAGAAACAAGCACCAAAAACAGTGATAATATGGATAATATGGAATGCACCGAATGTATCCTTAGATGTGCGCACACTGGCTGGCTTGTAAACACTGGCATACAAGGGGCAGTTCAGGCCACACGTGGACACGTCTCGTACGAATCGTATCGAACACCGGGTTTTCAATCGGATACCGAGGCAAAATTTTTGCGTTAAAATGCATCGAATACCGGATTTATCGAATACCGATGCCATCGAATACCGGGGGTCCACTGTATAGTATTATTACTTTCAGATACAGTACTTCAAAATATATTTTTAAAATTTAGAAAATATTTTTTTGTGGACCTTTTGCTGGCAATGAGCCTGGAGCTTCATGTCCCTCAGTCCCTCCTTAACCCTTTCAGTGTCGGCAGGCCCTCTATTAAACTTGTTCTCAGGGTCAGAAATTTTTCAAAAAAAAAAAAAAAAAAAAAAAAAAAAAAAAAAAAAAAAAAAAAAAAAAAAAAAAAAAAAAAAAAAAAATATGAAATAATAGAGAATCTTTTCCCGATCATAATGACACCAAAAGTATGAAATTTGATGAAAAACTTACAGAATTATGCTCTCACAAAGCTAGTAGTCTCAACGATGAATATACATCGGCGATTTTGCTCACTTTGAGCCCTATTTTCGACAAATTCCAATGTACCAGTCGACAAAAATCATAACTATTTTGCTAGAACTCCATTTTTTTCTATCGAATGAGTACAAGACACCACCCGCTTACAGATTTCAACTATCCAATAAAGTGGTCAGAAATTGGCAATTTTGCCAATTTCACACAAATTTCAAAAGATGCGAATTTCCAAATAGGGTCCAGAATAAACAAGACAGACATTCCTGGCACTAAAATAACATTTTTTCTGTTCATTATTCATGTCTCCAGGCCTCTCTTACATTTCTTTTGCTTTCCACTTTGAATTTTTATTCTCACAAAACACAGAAGATTTACTGTTATGCAGACTACTGCACTAGTGTAGAAATGGTATATATTTCCTGTTCTTTGGGTAACCCTGCCTTGATAGGATACAGTTGCTAAGATTAAAAAAAAAAAAAAATGCCACGAAAGCCAGAAAAATGATAATTGGATAATGAGAACTTTCAAAGCAAGAGAAATAAAACCAATGATTACATCATTCAAATTACTTGTGCACTCTCATCTAAAATAATGTTTGGTGTTGATGGCTCCATACAAGATAAGAAAGATATCTAGACCTAGAATATGTAGAAATTGTTTACGGCCTACGTGGAGCCAATAAAAAAAATTAAAATTTTAAGTGCTCTCTGGTTCAATGAAGGGAAAGATACCTGATAATATATACATGAAAGATACTGGAGAGCTTGGTCCCAAATGTACACACAACCATAATATACTGCAATGAGAGACATGGGGAGAAGTGTACAATGAACCCAGCATAAGGCAGCGACACGATAAGAAAACACTGTGTCAGTAGCTTTGGTTGAACGCTTCAATCTACTACCAGCAAATATTAGAAATATTATTAGATCAAATGAAGAAGACTTCAAAAGGAAATTAAACCACTACTACTTCTGCAAAGCACCAAATCAACCAGGTTGTGATGGCTATGTGGACCAGCAGACTGCCAAAAGCAAGAGCAACAGCCTAGTTAAACTAGGGCCTGAAAGAGAAGCCTGACCCCCCAGGCTGGGCCATGAGGGTAGAAAAACCCTGAAACTGGTCACAGGTATGCTATGAATCTTCAGTGCATATGAGTTCTTTTATACTTTACAGAATTGTTTTAATTAGGTTAGATTTTAGAATGCACTGCTATTATTATTACACTGCATGATATGCAGTGTAATATCTTTGTGAAAGGTACAACTTTTTAAAATACATAGTTGGGTCAGATTTTTTTCATTTATCTTGTAGTCATAAATGATATTTGCTGGTTTGGTATTTACAAGGCATCCATATACATAGCTTCACAAAATAAATTTCACTGCATTTCAACAATTCTCTACCACAAGTAATTAAAAATACAGAGGTTTTTAATTTGAGCTGCCATTTTTTCTTTCTTCCAATACCAAAAGAAAATATTTAGAAAATATTCACTCTACCTCAGAGAATGACATTCCATCTGTCATGAGACGATTTATGAGTTCATCCTGACTCTTTCTATCTACAGGTTCTGTGATAGGCTCATCATCATCTTCAGTTTCTTCTCCTGTAGCTTCAGTCATATGCAAATAGTTATCCACACCAATGCCTACTGCTTCAATTGTTGGACTGGTCTGCAAAAGCAGTAAAGGTAACATTAATTTGCATAATATATGGTTTATTTTCCCAATGAATCATTCTTGGGAAACTTGACAATGATGTATAGAATTATCCTAAACAATAAAGTTATCTAATTCACTAGTAATAATCCTTTGTTGACAGAGCTCAGATACTCTCTATCACATATTTAAAAATACAGATAGCTTTTCTAAATCCATTAAAGAAAAAAAAAAGTTCCTTACCTGTATATAGATGAGAGTGAAAGAATTACTGGGAAATAAGCCCGTTGAAAATACCAGGTAAAATGTATGATAGCATTATTATTCAAAGAATTAAGGGATAGACAGGAAACAGGACTTCAGAGCAACAAGAAGGTTTCAGGATGGGTTGGGGATGTGTAGACCATGTGTTTGTAATGAAGCATATAAGTTAACAATATTTAAAGGTAAGGTACTTTTCTGTTGCGTTTATAGATCTAGAAAAGGCATGTAATAGGGTGGATAGAACAATATGGAAGATGTTGCAAAAGTATGGAATAGATAGTAAATTACTTAAAGCGGTAAAGACTTTTATGTAGATATTGAGGCTCAGGTTTGAGTATGTAGGAGAGGAGAGAAATTATTTTCTAGTAAAAGTAGGCCTTAGATGTGTGATGTCACTACAGCTGTTAATAAAGATGAAGACATAAAAGAAGTGAACACTGGAGTGTTGGGGTGAAGTGTGGGATTAAAAGATAATGAATATAATGTGTGATATTAAGTGCAATGTATGGTGTTAATAGTATGCAGAGAATTCATAGTCTGGAGATTAGAGAGAGGTGAGGGGTTACCAAAAGTAGAAATCAGAGGGCTGAGGAGGGCTTGTTAAGGTAGTCTGGATATTTAGAGAGGATGTAGCAAAGTAAGATGACTAGGAGGGTGTATAAAGCTGAAGTGGAGGGAAGCAGCACTAGGGGTCATCCAAGGAAAGCTTGGAGGGAAGGAGCAAAGGAGGCTTAGTGTGAGGGGGTTTGGACATCAAAAAGGAGTGTGAGCGTGTTAGGCAGGAGTGAATGCTTTTGTGATTTCATGTGCTGTTGTAGAGTGAATAAAGCTACCTTTAAAAAAAAGATATAGGGAAACTGGATAACCAGATTTGAATCCAGGAGGTGGAAAGTAGTGTCTTCACTCTGAAGGATGGGTGGAGATGCTGCAATTTCGAGGGTCATCTGAACTGTAATGTCAGCACGCCTCAGGAAAGACAGTGATAGAAGCAACGATGGTGAAAGTGTTTCTTCTTTTTCAGGTCACCCTACCTCAATGGGAGAAGGTTGGTGTTAAAAAAAAAAATAAAAATTATACAAGTGGAAGTTGTCCCACTGCTTTTTAGAATATTATACCATTCTTTTGGGAGATTCTGAAGAGAAGTTGCAAAGGTTCGTAGAGGAATTTGGGAGGGTATGTAAAAGGAAGATTCGTAGACTGACAGTGATTTTAATATGTAGTAGGTTGGTAGACAGCAACCACTCAGGGAGGTACTACTGTCCTGCCAGTTGAGTGTAAAACAAAAGCCTGTAATTTGTTTTACATAATGGTAGGATTGCTGGTGTCTTTTTTCTGTCTCATAAACATGCAAGATTTCAGGTACGTCTTGTTACTTCTACTTACACTTAGGTCACACTACACATACATGTACACGTTTACACAGTAAGGCCCCGCTTTACAGCGTTTCGCCTTATGGCACTCCGCTAATACGGCGATGCCAAATTATGACCAAAATTTGCTATACGGCAAGCGGTCTTTCAAATACGGCACCCCCACGCGGTTTATTTACATTTTCCGGGACCACATCTATTATGTCAGGAAACTTTCCAAAATTTCAAGTGTTTTAAAGTTACTGCATATTTTATATGTACTCTGATAATTATACTTAAGTGTACCTGTACCTAAATATACTTACACACTGTGCTGGTGTGCAGGTACACATTAAAATCGCTAAGTCTCTCTCTACTCATGACGCCAATACTACTTAATAATAATCACTCTTGGGCACACTAAATGTCTTATTTTACATCAATATAGGCATTTTCATTAATCCATCTATGATATTTTCCTCAAAATTATATATGAAACCCATTACATAGCATATAAACATGATACATACACTCACAGAATAAAAATTGATGTAAATATGAGATTTGTTTACAAAGCAGCTGTGTAGATAGTGTCGGAAGAATTACGTTTTCTCTAGTCAAACTGGGGGATAACTGTAGAAAAATATTCTTTTTGTATGCCTTTACTCTATATATAGCAATTCACGACCCTTGTGGGTTTAGTGCTTTTTACTGATAATAATAATAATAATAATAATATTTTTTTTTCAACAAGTCGGCCGTCTCCCACCGAGACAGGGTGACCCAAAAAAGAAAGAAAATCCCCAAAAAGAAAATACTTTCATCAATAATAATAATAATAATAATATTACAGTGGACCCCCGCATAGCGAACGCCTTGCATAGCGAACAATCCGCATAGCGAACGCTTTGTTCGCTAAAATTTTGCCTCGCATAGTGGACAAAAACCCGCTCAGCGACCTTCATCCGAGACGCGTCCAATGTGCGGCCTCAGCCAGCCTCACATGTGCCGCCCGTCCCATTGTTTACCAGCCAGCCTCCGCGGTAACATTCAAGCATACACTCGGAATATTTCGTATTATTACAGTGTTTTCGGTGCTGTTTCTGGAAAATAAGTGACCATGGGCCCCAAGAAAGCTTCTAGTGCCAACCCTGTGGTAAAAAGGGTGAGAATTAGTATGGAAATTAAGAAAGATTTTGAAGGGTTTGGGGCTAACCCTGAGAAGCCTATGCCAGTTGTGGAATCCATTGTGCCTACTTCAAAAATTAAGGAAATGTGTGCACAGTGGGTTGAACTGCAAACCTTTATGGATGAAAATCACCCTGACACAGCTGTTGCAAGCCGTGCTGGTGACTATTTCAATGACAATGTTATGGCCCATTTTAGACAAATCGTAAAGGAACGGGAGGTACAGAGCTCTATGGACAGATTTGTTGTGCGACAGAGGTCCAGTGACTCTGAAGCTGGTCCTAGTGGCATTAAAAGAAGAAGGGAAGTAACCCCGGAAAAGGACTTGCTACCTCAAGTCCTAATGGAAGGGGATTCCCCTTCTAAACACTAACACTCTCTCTCCCTCCTCCCATCCCATCAATCATCACCAGATCTTCAATAAAAGTAAGTGTCATGTAATTGTGCATGCCTTTTTCAGTTTGTGTGTACTAAAATTAACATTTTTTTGTGGTAAAAAAATTTTTTTTTCATACTTTTGGGTGTCTTGCACGGATTAATTTTATTTCCATTATTTCTTATGGGGAAAATTAATTCGCATAGCGAACATTTCGCATAACGACCAGCCCTCTTGCACGGATTAAGTTCGCTATGCGGGGGTCCACTGTATTATTATTATTATTATTATTATTATTATTATTATTATTATTATTATTATTATTTATTTTTAATAATAATATTTTATTATTATTATTTACATTTTTTTCCTTTTTGAACCCCTTAAAGGGGTTCCCCTTTTGCCAAAGTTTTTTAAAAAAAAAAAAAAATGCCACGAAGCCGGATAAAATTTTAAAAGGGTTTTTAACCCAGGAAATTTTTAAAAACAAGGGGATTCCACAATCTGGGCTTCTCTCTAAAAATTAATTTTTTAATTTCCAAAATAAAATCTCCCCCTTTTTAAAAGGTAAAAATTTTGGGGGCCCTGGGCAATTTAAAAAAAAAAAAACTTTTAAAATTGGTCCCAAACCTTGGGGGGGGGGGGGGGGGGGGGCCCCCCCCCCCCCCCCCCCTTTCCCCCCAACCCCCCCCCCCCCCCCCCCCCCCCCCCCCCCAAAAAGGTTAAAAGGGGAAAAAATTTTAAAATTTGATTTGAATGGGGTAATGAAGTATTAACTTTCAAAATGTCCAAAATAATTTTTTAAAATTTTAAAAAAATTTTTTTTGGGGAGGGGCAATGCCCCAGCTTAGGCCCCTAGCCTTTTTCCCCCTTTGTTGGAAACCCCTAATTAAATTTTTCCATCAAAATTTTTAAAAAAAAAAAAACAAAAAAAAAAAAAAAAAAAAAAAAAAAAAAAAAAAAAAAAAAAAAAAAAAATATGAAAAATGGCTTTTAAAACAAATTGCCCAAAAAGAGAAATTTGTAAAAAATTTTAAAAAAGAAAAGCTGACCCCAGGCTGGGTTTTGCCTTTTGGGGTAAAAAACCCAAAAGGCCAGTAAAAATAAATTTTTGCTAAATCTTTTTTTCTAAATTAAAAGAAAAAGTTAAAAGATTTAAATAAAAAGGGGCAAAATTTAAAATTTTCCCAATTCAAAAAATTTTAAAAGGGGAAAAAAGGGTCCAAATAAAAAAAGACATTTGGCCAAAATTTTTTTTTCATTATCTTTTTGGCCCCCTTTAATTTTTTTGCTTTTTTGGGTTTTTTTACCAAAAACCAAAATTTAGTTACCAAAAATATTTAGAATTTTTAAAATTTTCCTTTTCTTTTGGGCCCGCGTAGATCGGCGGGGAAAAAAAAAAAAAATAAAAGCCCAAAAAATTTTTTAAAGAACCAAAAGAAAAAAAAAAAAAATTTTTAAAAATTTCTTTTTGGCCCCTTACAAAATAATTTTTGTTGAGGCCCATAAAAAAAAAAGAATCTGACCTAAAATTTAGAAATTTTTCGGTAGGGCCCCAAAAAAAAAATTAAAATTTTAAAGTGCTTCTGGTTTAAGGGGTCCGTAATAATCCAAAAAAGTTTGGAAAATTGGCCCGCCCAAACCTTTTTCGCGGGAAACGGGGGGAAAGTAAAATGCCCGATAAGGGGGAAAGGCCTGGTCTGCTTTGGAACGTCAATTTAAAAAATTTAAAATTTTTTGAAAATGGAAGGTTAAAAAGGAAATTCCATCTTTTAAACCCAAATATTTTGTATGGAGGGAAAGCACCCCAAACAAGAAACACCGAAATAGGGGGGAAAAGTGGGGCTCCCTGGGGGAAAAAAATAAAATGCCATTGTTAACCAGGCAATATTCTTTTATCACAAATTTTTTAAAGGGTTTTTTTTAAATCAGTTATTTTTTGATTGGGGTGAAAATCGAAAAGGACAAAAAAATGGGGAGTTTTTTTAAACGTAGAAAAATTAGGTTTTTTGGAAAAAGGTTCCAAAAACAAGCAAAAAAAAACACTGTTTAAACCCAAAACCTCCCAAAATAAAAAATGAGGTTTTTTTTTAGCATTTTTTCCCCAATAAAAGAAAAAAGAAAAATATTTCCCCCAGAGAAAAAAGGTCAGAGGTTTTTGAGTTACCATTTTTTTATTAAGGCTTTAAAGGTACATATTTATTTCTTTTCTTTTCCCGTTATTAGACCCCAAAAAAGCATGTTAATGTTGGAGGGGAAAAAAAAAAGGGTAACTTTAAAAAATTTAGGGTTTTTTAATAAATTTTAAACTAAAGATTTTTATCTAAATAAAAAAAATTTTTCAATTCCCAATTTTCCTTTTTTGGATAAAGAAATTAAATTTTTTTTTAAAAAACAGATAGTTTTCAAAAACCTTAAAAGAAAAAAAAAAGCCCTTATGAATTTGTTGGGTAAAAGTTTGGGAAAAAAAAGGGTTAAAATGAAAATTAAAAAGTTATATTAAAAGAATTTAAAGGGATAGAAGGAAAAGGATTCAAAACCAAAAAGGTTTGGGAGGGGGGGGGGAGGGTTTTTTAAAAAGTTAAAGAAAACAAATTTAAAGGGGCCTTTGTTTTATAGTCTGGGAAATTTAGGGGGAAGAAACAATAGGAAGATTTAAAAGAGGAAATAATAAAATATTAAAGGGAAAGCAAAGGGTTAGGAATTGGGGGAAAGTACAAAAAGAGGCTTAGTGGGGGTTCCACTTTAAAAAGGGAAAAGGGTAAACGGGTTGTTGGGGGAAAGGGGGGTTTGTTTTTTGTGATTTTAAGTGCTGTTGGTGAATGATAAAGTTTCTTTTAAAAAGATGGGGGGGGAAACCAAAAATTTTAAAATCAGGGGGGGGAGGTTTAAAGGGAAAGTCTTATTTAAGGATGTGGAAGAGGGAAAAAGGGAGGGTTTAACTGAATGAACCCGCCGGGGAAAGGGAACGGGGGGAAGGGAGCAAGGAGGAGGGGGGGGTTTACCCCAAAAGGTAGGGGTTTAACCCAAGGAAGGGAAGTTTTTGGAGTAAAAAAAAAAAAAAAAAATAAAGGGAAAAGGGTAAATTTTTTTGAAAAAATAAATTTTTTGGGGTTTGGGGGGAGAGGTGCTTTTTTGAGGGGATTGAAGAAATGTAGAAGGAAAGAAGTTGGGGAAAACGGGGGAAAGTGTTTTTTTTTTAGGTACCCCCCCTAAATGGGGAAGGTTGGGTTTAAAAAAAAAAAAATTTAAAGGGAAGGCCCAGGAAAAATTTTTTTCCTTTTTGGGAATTTAAAAGAAATTTGAAAAGGGCGGGGGGAAGGGGGGGGAAAAAAGGAGTTTCGGATGACGGTTTTTTTAAATTGATGGGTTTGGTGCAGCAACCTCGGGGGGGTATTGGGCAGGTAAAACCCCGGGTTTTTAAGGGGTTCCTGGGAAATTTTTTTTTCAAAAAAAGGTTTTCCCAGGGCTGACCCTTTTACATTGGAACTCATCTGTAAAATTTTTAAAAAATGGCCCGCTTTACAGCGTTTCGCCTTAGGCACCCCTAAAGGCGAATGAAAAATTTTGACCAAAATTTGCTAAAACGGCAAGGGTCTTTCAAAACGCCCCCCCACGCGGTTTATTTACTTTTTCCCGGGGACCACATAAAAATTATTCGGGAAAACTTTCCAAAATTTCAAGTGTTTTTAAAGTTATGATATTTTATATTACTCTGATAATTATACTTAAAAGTGTCCCTGTACCAAATATACTTACACACTGTGCTGGGGGGCAGGTAACTTTAAATCGCAAGTCCTCTCAACTCAGACGCCAATATACTAATAATAATCATTGGGGCACACAAAATTTCTTTTTTAACATAAATATAGGCATTTTCTTAAATCCATCTATGATATTTTCCTAAAAATTAAAAAAAAAACCCCTACATAGCATAAAAACAATACAAAAACTCACAATAAAAATTTGATGAAAATAGATTTTTTACAAAGCAGCTGGTAGAATGTCGGAAGAATTACGTTTTTCTAGAAAAATTTGGGGGATAACTGTAGAAAAAAATTCTTTTTGTATGCCTTTACTCTATATATGCAATTCGACCCTTGTGGGTTTAGTGCTTTTTACTGATAAAAAAAAAAAATAAAAATTTATTTTTTTTCAAAAAGTGGGGGCCTCCCCCCGAAAGGGGACCCAAAAAAAGAAGAAAACCCCCAAAAGAAAATACTTTATCAATAATAAAAATAAAATAATATACAGGGACCCCCCTAGCGAACGCCTTCATACGAACAATCCGCCTAGCGAAGCTTGTTCGCTAAAATTTTGCCTCGCAAAGTGGCAAAAACCCGCTCGGCTTCACCCAACGGTCCAATGGCCCTCAGCCACCTCACAGTGCCCCCCGTCCCATTGTTTACCAGCCAGCCTCCGCGGTAACATTCAAGCTACCTGGGAAATTCGTTTTAATTACAGTTTTTTTCGGTGCTTTTTTGGGAAAAATAAGTGACCATGGGCCCCAAGAAAGCTTCTAGTCCAAACCCTGTGGTAAAAAGGTGAGAATTATAGGAAATTAAAAAAGATTTTGAAGGGTTTGGGGCTAACCCTGAAAAGCCTATCCAGTTGGGGAAATCCTGTGCCTACTTAAAAAATTTAAGGAAAGTTGCACAGTGGTTTAACGCAAACCTTATGGATGAAAATCACCCTGACACAGCTGTTGCAAGCCGTGCTGGTGACTATTTCAAGACAATGTTATGGCCCTTTTTAGACAAACGAAAAAGGAACGGGAGGTACAGAGCCTATGGACAAATTTGTGTGCGACGAGGCCGTGACTCTAAACGGGTCCTAGGGGCAAAAAAGAAGAAGGGAAGAAACCCCCCGGGAAAAGGACTTGCCCTCAAGTCCTAATGGAAGGGGTTCCCCTTCTAAACACTAACACTCTCTCCCCCCCTCCCCCATCCCCCATCAATCATAAACAATCTTAAATAAAATAATGTCATGAAATTTGTGATGCCTTTTTTCATTTTGTGTGTACTAAATTAACTTTTTTTTGGGGTAAAAAATTTTTTTTTTCTTTGGGGTCTTGCCGGATTAATTTTTTTTCCCATTTTTTTCTTAGGGGGGAAAATTAATTCGCAAGCGAACATTCGCAAAACGACCACCCCTTGCACGTTTAAGCGCTAGGGGGGGTCCACTGTATTATTTTTAAAATTATTATTATATTTTTATTTTTTATTATATTATTATTATTTATTTTAATAAAAAAAATTTTTTTAAATTATTATTTTATTAAAAATAAAATATGTAGTGTGGGGTTGGGACAGCAACCACCCGGGGGGTACTCCCCGCCCTGCCAAGTGACGAAAAAACGAAACCCTGTAATTGTTTTACATGATGGTAATTGCTGGGTCTTTTTCTGCCAAAAATATGCAAGTTTACAGGTAGGTCCTGCAATTTCTATTACACTTAGGTCCACACACATAAATTTATTTTTTATAAAAACCTCTCGATTTTCTTTGTTTTTATCTTAATAGTTCTTGGTCTTATTATTTTTCCCTTTTTTATATCCAGGGGAAGTGGAATAAGAATCTTTCCTCCGTAACCCATGGGTTTGAAAAAGTCAACTAAAATCCCGGGGGGAACAATGGGTAGTAACCCCTTTTCCTGTAAAGTTTACTAAAAAAAATAAGGAAGAAAATTGTCAAAGTGGGAAGTTAAATGTGCTGGATGTTGTGCAAATGATAAAAAAAATGATTGTGGATGTTATGAATGAAAGAAACTGGATGCCCTGGTTTAAGTGAAAAAAAGCAAAAAGGGGGGGTGGGAGAGTTCCAAGGGAAAGGGGAATAAATGGTTTTTGGGGGGTTTAAAAAGGGTTAGAGAAAAAGAAGAGTACAATAATGTTGAAAAATAAGTATGGCGGAAAAGGGGGACTAAAAATGCATAAATAAAGGGGTTAGGGGGGAGAAAAAATAAAAAAATTGGATTGAAAAGTGGGTTATAGTAAGGTATATGCCCCGGGAGAAGAGAAGTGTAGAGGAGAGGAGAGCGGGAAATTTTGAGTGAAGCGGGGGAGTTTTAAATCAGGGGGAAATAATGGGGTTTTGGGGATTTCAATGCAAAAGGGGGGTTTAAAAATGTTATGGAGGGGTAGTAGGCAAATTTTGGGGGTGCCAGGGGAAATGTAATGGGACCTTTAATTGACTATGTGTAAAAAAGAAATTTGGTAATAAAGTTAATATTTTTTAAAAAGGGGATAAATAAATATCAAGGTATTTAGCACTAAGAAAGTATTTGTTAGATTATGTTTTGGTGGAAAAAAGGTTATGGGTACGCCCAGGATTACATGTTTATAGGGGCAAGATATTCAGATCATTATTAGTTGAGCTACAGTTAGAAAAAAGGTGAGGGGGAAAAGGGGGAAGGTGGAACAAAAAGTAAGAGGGAGGTAAAAAGTTAAAAACTAAGGGAGGGGGAAATTCGGGCGAAATATAAGCCTATTGGCAGAAAGGTGGCTAGTGCAAAATGATAGTGGGGGGGGGTTGAAGGGGGTTGGAATAGTTTTAAAAATGCAGTTTTAGAAGTGGGCAGAAGTTTTTGGGTTTAGGAGGGTGGGGCAGGAGGAAAAAGGATGTTTGGGTTTGGGAAGATAAGTAAAGGGGTATAAAAGAGAAAAAGGTAGCTTACGAGGGGTTTTTTTAAAAAGCAGAAGGTTATAAGAAGACATTATAGAGAGTAAAAAAAAGGTGGGAGGGGAGAGATGAAAAAAGGAGAGTAAAAAAGAGGGGGGAGAGGCACTGTCAAGAATTTTAAGGGAAAAAAAGAAAAAATTTTGGAGTGAGTTAAACAAGTTAAGAAAGCCTAGGGAAAAAAAATTTTCCAAAAAAAAAAGGGGGGTTTGTGGGGGGAGGGGTTTTTGGAAGGGAAAATTTTTTGGAAATTTAAATTTTGGGAAAAAAAGGGGGGGGAATTTCTGCACGGCAGGGGGTAACCATCTTTTTTGGATAAAAGAGCAGAATTTGTTGGGGGGGGAAAGGTTAAAAAAAGGGGGAAAAAAAAGCTGGGAAATGATGGGATCAGAAAAAAAAAAAAGGGGGGGATAATTTTGGGTGGTTGGTACTTTTTTTTAAAATGTATGAAAGGGGAAGGTACTAGGTTTTGGGGGAGAGCTTTTCCCTTATTAAAAAAGGGGGAAAGGGAAAAAATTAAAAAAATTTAAAATAAATTAACAGAAAGGAAAAGTAAGTTAATTTTTTGAAAGAATTTGAGGAAGGAAAAAAAAAATGGAAGGCGGAGGTTGGGGGGGGAGGGGAGTTTCAATTTTAAAAAATTAGGGAAAAGTATTTTAAAAAAAGGGGGTTTTTTTTTTTAGGATTTAAAAAAGGCATATGAAAGGGAAAAAGGGGCAATGTGGCGGGTTTCAATTTTTGGAATAGGTGGTAGTTTCTAAACAAAAAAATTTTAAAAGGAAGTGAGGCTCGTGTGTAAAAAGAGGGAAATTCTTCCGGTAAAAGGGTTTAAAAGGGGGGTAATTTCCCAGGGGGGGGTTTTTTTTTAAAATGGGGGGGTAAAAAAGGGGAAAAGGGGGGGGTTAAGGGGTATAAAAATGGGAATAAACAAAAAATTTTTCCCAATATTTTTTGGCTTGGGGGGGATTTAAAAAAAAATTAAAAGGTTTGTGGAAGATTTGAAAAATGTGTAAGGGAAAAGTTAAAGGGAACTAAAAAAAGGGAAGGTGGGTTGGGTCAAATGATTTAGAAAAGAAAAAATAAAATTGGGGGGGAGGAGTTGGAAAAAGTGAATTTTTAAAATTTTTGGGGTTGACGTTTTGGCGGATGGATTTATGAAATGAGTTAAAAAAATGAGGGGAAAAAAGGTGTGGGATTAAAAATTTGTAAAAAAAAGTTACATGGGGAAAAGGGGGAAAAAATAAAGGGACCAAACCTTATATGGGGAAGTTTGGGGGGCAGGGGGGGTTGGGGGGCATGGGGTTCCCGTCAAAGGCAATGTGGGTTAAAAAATTTTGCAAAAAA